>JBAIAA010000410.1:0-600000 GCA_037893245.1 Crossaster papposus
GAACGGTGTGAGAACGGTGTGAGAACGGTGTGAGAACGGTGTGACGGAGAACGGTGTGAGAACGGTGTGAGACGGTGAGAACGGTGTGAGAACGGTGTGAGAACGGTGTGAGAACGGTGTGAGAACGGTGTGAGAACGGTGTGAGAACGGTGTGAGAACGGTTGTGAGAACGGTGTGAGAACGGTGTGAGAACGGTGTGAGAACGGTGTGAGAACGGTGTGAGAACGGTGTGAGAACGGTGTGAGAACGGTGTGAGAACGGTGTGAGAACGGTGTGAGAACGGTGTCGAGAACGGTGTGAGAACGGTGTGAGAACGGTGTGAGAACGGTGTGAGAACGGTGTGAGAACGGTGTGAGAACGGTGTGAGAACGGTGTGAGAACGGTGTGAGAACGGTGTGAGAACGGTGTGAGAACGGTGTGAGAACGGTGTGAGAACGGTGTGAGAACGGTGTGAGAACGGTGTGAGAACGGTGTGAGAACGGTGTGAGAACGGTGTGAGAACGGTGTGAGAACGGTGTGAGAACGGTAGTGTGAGAACGGTGTGAGAGAACGGTGTGAGAACGGTGTGAGAACGGTGTGAGAACGGTGTGAGAACGTGTGTGAGAACGGTGTGAGAACGGTGTGAGAACGGTGTGAGAACGGTGTGAAGAACGGTGTGAGAACGGTGTGAGAACGGTGAGACGAGAACGGTGTGAGAACGGTGTGAGAACGGTGTGAGAACGGTGTGAGAACGGTGTGAGAACGGTGTGTGAGAACGGTGTGAGAACGGTGTGAGAACGGTGTGAGAACGGTGTGAGAACGGTGTGAGAACGGTGTGAGAACGGTGAACGTGTGAGAACGGTGTGAGACGGTGTGAGAACGGTGTGAGAACGGTGTGAGAACGGTGTGAGAACGGTGTGAGAACGGTGTGAGAACGAGTGTGAGAACAGGTGTGAGAACGAGTGTGAGAACGTGTGAGAACAGTGTGAGAACAGTGTGAGAACAGTGTGAGAACAGTGTGAGAACAGTGTGAGAACAGTGTGAGAACAGTGTGAGAACAGTGTGAGAACAGTGTGAGAACAGTGTGAGAACAGTGTGAGAACAGTGTGAGAACAGTGTGAGAACAGTGTGAGAACAGTGTGAGAACAGTGTGAGAACAGTGTGAGAACAGTGTGAGAACAGTGTGAGAACAGTGTGAGAACAGTGTGAGAACAGTGTGAGAACAGTGTGAGAACAGTGTGAGAACAGTGTGAGAACAGTGTGAGAACAGTGTGAGAACAGTGTGAGAACAGTGTGAGAACAGCTGTGAGAACAGTTGTGAGAACAGTGTGAGAACAGTGTGAGAACAGTGTGAGAACAGTGTGAGAACAGTGTGAGAACAGTGTGAGAACAGTGTGAGAACAGTGTGAGAACAGTGTGAGAACAGTGTGAGAACAGTGTGAGAACAGTGTGAGAACAGTGTGAGAACAGTGTGAGAACAGTGTGAGAACAGTGTTGAGAACAGTGTGAGAACAGTGTGAGAACAGTGTGAGAACAGCTGTGAGAACAGTGTGAGAACAGTGTGAGAACAGCTGTGAGAACAGTGTGAGACAGTGTGAGAACAGTGTGAGAACAGTGTGAGAACAGTGTGAGAACAGTGTGAGAACAGTGTGAGAACAGTGTGAGAAACAGTGTGAGAACAGCTGTGAGAACAGTGTGAGAACGTGTGAGAACAGTGTGAGAACAGTGTGAGAACAGTGTGAGAACAGTGTGAGAACAGTGTGAGACAGTGTGAGAACAGTGTGAGAACAGTGTGAGAACAGTGTGAGAACAGTGTGAGAACAGTGTGAGAACAGTGTGAGAACAGTGTGAGAACACTGTGAGAACAGTGTGAGAACAGTGTGAGAACAGTGTGAGAACAGTGTGAGAACAGTGTGAGAACAGTGTGAGAACAGCTGTGAGAACACTGTGAGAACAGTGTGAGAACAGTGTGAGAACAGTGTGAGAACACTGTGAGAACAGTGTGAGAACAGTGTGAGAACAGTGTGAGAACACGTGTGAGAACAGTGTGAGAACAGTGTGAGAACAGTGTGAGAACAGTGTGAGAACAGTGTGAGAACAGTGTGAGAACAGTGTGAGAACAGTGTGAGAACACTGTGAGAACAGTGTGAGAACAGTGTGAGACACTGTGAGAACAGTGTGAGAACAGTGTGAGAACACTGTGAGAACAGTGTGAGAACAGTGTGAGAACAGTGTGAGAACAGTGTGAGAACAGTGTGAGAACAGTGTGAGAACAGTGTGAGAACAGTGTGAGAACACTGTGAGAACAGTGTGAGAACAGTGTGAGAACAGTGTGAGAACAGTGTGAGAACAGTGTGAGAACAGTGTGAGAACAGTGTGAGAACAGTGTGAGAACAGTGTGAGAACAGTGTGAGAACAGTGTGAGAACAGTGTGAGAACAGTGTGAGAACAGTGTGAGAACAGTGTGAGAACAGTGTGAGAACAGTGTGAGAACAGTGTGAGAACAGTGTGAGAACAGTGTGAGAACAGTGTGAGACAGTGTGAGAACAGTGTGAGAACAGTGTGAGAACAGTGTGAGAACAGTGTGAGAACAGTGTGAGAACAGTGTGAGAACACTGTGAGAACAGTGTGAGAACAGTGTGAGAACAGTGTGAGAACAGTGTGAGAACAGTGTGAGAACAGTGTGAGAACAGTGTGAGAACAGTGTGAGAACAGTGTGAGAACAGTGTGAGAACAGTGTGAGAACACTGTGAGAACAGTGTGAGAACAGTGTGAGAACAGTGTGAGAACAGTGTGAGAACAGTGTGAGAACAGTGTGAGAACAGTGTGAGAACAGTGTGAGAACAGTGTGAGAACAGTGTGAGAACAGTGTGAGAACAGTGTGAGAACAGTGTGAGAACAGTGTGAGAACAGTGTGAGAACAGTGTGAGAACAGTGTGAGAACAGTGTGAGAACAGTGTGAGAACAGTGTGAGAACAGTGTGAGAACAGTGTGAGAACAGTGTGAGAACAGTGTGAGAACAGTGTGAGAACAGTGTGAGAACAGTGTGAGAACAGTGTGAGAACAGTGTGAGAACAGTGTGAGAACAGTGTGAGAACAGTGTGAGAACAGTGTGAGAACAGTGTGAGAACAGTGTGAGAACAGTGTGAGAACAGTGTGAGAACAGTGTGAGAACAGTGTGAGAACAGTGTGAGAACAGTGTGAGAACAGTGTGAGAACAGTGTGAGAACAGTGTGAGAACAGTGTGAGAACAGTGTGAGAACAGTGTGAGAACAGTGTGAGAACAGTGTGAGAACAGTGTGAGAACAGTGTGAGAACAGTGTGAGAACAGTGTGAGAACAGTGTGAGAACAGTGTGAGAACAGTGTGAGAACAGTGTGAGAACAGTGTGAGAACAGTGTGAGAACAGTGTGAGAACAGTGTGAGAACAGTGTGAGAACAGTGTGAGAACAGTGTGAGAACAGTGTGAGAACAGTGTGAGAACAGTGTGAGAACAGTGTGAGAACAGTGTGAGAACAGTGTGAGAACAGTGTGAGAACAGTGTGAGAACAGTGTGAGAACAGTGTGAGAACAGTGTGAGAACAGTGTGAGAACAGTGTGAGAACAGTGTGAGAACAGTGTGAGAACAGTGTGAGAACAGTGTGAGAACAGTGTGAGAACAGTGTGAGAACAGTGTGAGAACAGTGTGAGAACAGTGTGAGAACAGTGTGAGAACAGTGTGAGAACAGTGTGAGAACAGTGTGAGAACAGTGTGAGAACAGTGTGAGAACAGTGTGAGAACAGTGTGAGAACAGTGTGAGAACAGTGTGAGAACAGTGTGAGAACAGTGTGAGAACAGTGTGAGAACAGTGTGAGAACAGTGTGAGAACAGTGTGAGAACAGTGTGAGAACAGTGTGAGAACAGTGTGAGAACAGTGTGAGAACAGTGTGAGAACAGTGTGAGAACAGTGTGAGAACAGTGTGAGAACAGTGTGAGAACAGTGTGAGAACAGTGTGAGAACAGTGAGAACAGTGTGAGAACAGTGTGAGAACAGTGTGAGAACAGTGTGAGAACAGTGTGAGAACAGTGTGAGAACAGTGTGAGAACAGTGTGAGAACAGTGTGAGAACAGTGTGAGAACAGTGTGAGAACAGTGTGAGAACAGTGTGAGAACAGTGTGAGAACAGTGTGAGAACAGTGTGAGAACAGTGTGAGAACAGTGTGAGAACAGTGTGAGAACAGTGTGAGAACAGTGTGAGAACAGTGTGAGAACAGTGTGAGAACAGTGTGAGAACAGTGTGAGAACAGTGTGAGAACAGTGTGAGAACAGTGTGAGAACAGTGTGAGAACAGTGTGAGAACAGTGTGAGAACAGTGTGAGAACAGTGTGAGAACAGTGTGAGAACAGTGTGAGAACAGTGTGAGAACAGTGTGAGAACAGTGTTGTGAGAACAGTGTGAGAACAGTGTGAGAACAGTGTGAGAACAGTGTGAGAACAGTGTGAGAACAGTGTGAGAACAGTGTGAGAACAGCTGTGAGAACAGCTGTGAGAACAGTGTGAGAACAGTGTGAGAACAGTGTGAGAACAGTGTGAGAACAGTGTGAGAACAGTGTGAGAACAGTGTGAGAACAGTGTGAGAACAGTGTGAGAACAGTGTGAGAACAGTGTGAGAACAGTGTGAGAACAGTGTGAGAACAGTGTGAGAACAGTGTGAGAACAGTGTGAGAACAGTGTGAGAACACTGTGAGAACAGTGTGAGAACAGTGTGAGAACACTGTGAGAACACGTGTGAGAACAGTGTGAGAACACTGTGAGAACAGTGTGAGAACAGTGTGAGAACACTGTGAGAACAGTGTGAGAACAGTGTGAGAACACTGTGAGAACAGTGTGAGAACAGTGTGAGAACACTGTGAGAACAGTGTGAGAACACTGTGAGAACAGTGTGAGAACAGTGTGAGAACACTGTGAGAACACTGTGAGAACAGTGTGAGAACACTGTGAGAACACTGTGAGAACAGTGTGAGAACAGTGTGAGAACAGTGTGAGAACAGTGTGAGAACAGTGTGAGAACACTGTGAGAACAGTGTGAGAACAGTGTGAGAACAGTGTGAGAACAGTGTGAGAACAGTGTGAGAACAGTGTGAGAACAGTGTGAGAACAGTGTGAGAACAGTGTGAGAACAGTGTGAGAACAGTGTGAGAACAGTGTGAGAACAGTGTGAGAACAGTGTGAGAACAGACTGTGAGAACAGCTGTGAGAACAGTGTGAGAACAGTGTGAGAACAGTGTGAGAACAGTGTGAGAACAGTGTGAGAACAGTGTGAGAACAGTGTGAGAACAGTGTGAGAACAGTGTGAGAACAGTGTGAGAACAGTGTGAGAACAGTGTGAGAACAGTGTGAGAACAGTGTGAGAACACTGTGAGAACAGTGTGAGAACAGTGTGAGAACACTGTGAGAACAGTGTGAGAACAGTGTGAGAACACTGTGAGAACACTGTGAGAACAGTGTGAGAACACTGTGAGAACACTGTGAGAACAGTGTGAGAACACTGTGAGAACAGCTGTGAGAAACAGTGTGAGAACACTGTGAGAACACTGTGAGAACAGTGTGAGAACACTGTGAGAACACTGTGAGAACAGTGTGAGAACACTGTGAGAACACTGTGAGAACAGTGTGAGAACACTGTGAGAACACTGTGAGAACAAGAACAGTGACGAGAACACTGTCTAGACACACTGTGAGAACAGTGTGAGAACACTGTGAGAACACTGTGAGAACAGTGTGAGAACACTGTGAGAACACTGTGAGAACAGTGTGAGAAACACTGTGAGAACACTGTGAGAACAGTGTGAGAGAACACTGTGAGAACACTGTGAGAACAGTGTGAGAACACTGTGAGAACACTGTGAGAACAGTGTGAGAACACTGTGAGAACACTGTGAGAACAGTGTGAGAAACACTGTGAGAACACTGTGAGAACAGTGTGAGAACACTGTGAGAACCTGTGAGAACAGTGTGAGAACACTGTGAGAACACTGTGAGAACACTGTGAGAACACTGTGAGAACACGTGTGAGAACACTGTGAGAACACTGTGAGAACAGTGTGAGAACACTGTGAGAACACTGTGAGAACAGTGTGAGAACACTGTGAGAACACTGTGAGAACACGTGTGAGAACACTGTGAGAACACTGTGAGAACAGTGTTGAGAACACTGTGAGAACACTGTGAGAACAGTGTGAGAACACTGTGAGAACACTGTGAGAACAGTGTGAGAACACTGTGAGAACACTGTGAGAACAGTGTGAGAACACTGTGAGAACACTGTGAGAACAGTGTGAGAACACTGTGAGAACACTGTGAGAACAGTGTGAGAACACTGTGAGAACACTGTGAGAACAGTGTGAGAACACTGTGAGAACACTGTGAGAACAGTGTGAGAACACTGTGAGAACACTGTGAGAACAGTGTGAGAACACTGTGAGAACACTGTGAGAACAGTGTGAGAACACTGTGAGAACACTGTGAGAACAGTGTGAGAACACTGTGAGAACACTGTGAGAACAGTGTGAGAACACTGTGAGAACACTGTGAGAACAGTGTGAGAACACTGTGAGAACACTGTGAGAACAGTGTGAGAACACTGTGAGAACACTGTGAGAACAGTGTGAGAACACTGTGAGAACACTGTTGAGAACAGTGTGAGAACACTGTGAGAACACTGTGAGAACAGTGTGAGAACACTGTGAGAACACTGTGAGAACAGTGTGAGAACACTGTGAGAACACTGTGAGAACAGTGTGAGAACACTGTGAGAACACTGTGAGAACAGTGTGAGAACACTGTGAGAACACTGTGAGAACAGTGTGAGAACACTGTGAGAACACTGTGAGAACAGTGTGAGAACACTGTGAGAACACTGTGAGAACAGTGTGAGAACACTGTGAGAACACTGTGAGAACAGTGTGAGAACACTGTGAGAACACTGTGAGAACAGTGTGAGAACACTGTGAGAACACTGTGAGAACAGTGTGAGAAACACTGTGAGAACACTGTGAGAACAGTGTGAGAACACTGTGAGAACACTGTGAGAACAGTGTGAGAACACTGTGAGAACACTGTGAGAACAGTGTGAGAACACTGTGAGAACACTGTGAGAACAGTGTGAGAACACTGTGAGAACACTGTGAGAACAGTGTGAGAACACTGTGAGAACACTGTGAGAACAGTGTGAGAACACTGTGAGAACACTGTGAGAACAGTGTGAGAACACTGTGAGAACACTGTGAGAACAGTGTGAGAACACTGTGAGAACACTGTGAGAACAGTGTGAGAACACTGTGAGAACACTGTGAGAACAGTGTGAGAACACTGTGAGAACACTGTGAGAACAGTGTGAGAACACTGTGGAGAACACTGTGAGAACAGTGTGAGAACACTGTGAGAACACTGTGTGAGAACAGTGTGAGAACACTGTGAGAACACTGTGAGAACAGTGTAGAACACTGTTGAGAACACTGTGAGAACAGTGTGAGAACACTGTGAGAACACTGTGAGAACAGTGTGAGAACACTGTGAGAACACTGTGAGAACAGTGTTGAGAACACTGTGAGAACACTGTGAGAACAGTGTGAGAACACTGTGAGAACACTGTGAGAACAGTGTGAGAACACTGTGAGAACACTGTGAGAACAGTGTGAGAACACTGTGAGAACACTGTGAGAACAGTGTGAGAACACTGTGAGAACACTGTGAGAACAGTGTGAGAACACTGTGAGAACACTGTGAGAACAGTGTGAGAACACTGTGAGAACACTGTGAGAACCAGTGTGAGAACACTGTGAGAACACTGTGAGAACAGTGTGAGAACACTGTGAGAACACTGTGAGAACAGTGTGAGAACACTGTGAGAACACTGTGAGAACAGTGTGAGAACACTGTGAGAACACTGTGAGAACTGTGAGAACACTGTGAGAACACTGTGAGAACACTGTGAGAACACTGTGAGAACACTGTGAGAACACTGTGAGAACACTGTGAGAACACTGTGAGAACACTGTGAGAACACTGTGAGAACACTGTGAGAACAGTGTGAGAACACTGTGAGAACACTGTGAGAACACTGTGAGAACAGTGTGAGAACACTGTGAGAACACTGTGAGAACAGTGTGAGAACACTGTGAGAACACTGTGAGAACAGTGTGAGAACACTGTGAGAACACTGTGAGAACAGTGTGAGAACACTGTGAGAACACTGTGAGAACAGTGTGAGAACACTGTGAGAACACTGTGAGAACAGTGTGAGAACACTGTGAGAACACTGTGAGAACAGTGTGAGAACACTGTGAGAACACTGTGAGAACAGTGTGAGAACACTGTGAGAACACTGTGAGAACAGTGTGAGAACACTGTGAGAACACTGTGAGAACAGTGTGAGAACACTGTGAGAACACTGTGAGAACAGTGTGAGAACACTGTGAGAACACTGTGAGAACAGTGTGAGAACACTGTGAGAACACTGTGAGAACAGTGTGAGAACACTGTGAGAACACTGTGAGAACAGTGTGAGAACACTGTGAGAACACTGTGAGAACAGTGTGAGAACACTGTGAGAACACTGTGAGAACAGTGTGAGAACACTGTGAGAACACTGTGAGAACAGTGTGAGAACACTGTGAGAACACTGTGAGAACAGTGTGAGAACACTGTGAGAACACTGTGAGAACAGTGTGAGAACACTGTGAGAACACTGTGAGAACAGTGTGAGAACACTGTGAGAACACTGTGAGAACAGTGTGAGAACACTGTGAGAACACTGTGAGAACAGTGTGAGAACACTGTGAGAACACTGTGAGAACAGTGTGAGAACACTGTGAGAACACTGTGAGAACAGTGTGAGAACACTGTGAGAACACTGTGAGAACAGTGTGAGAACACTGTGAGAACACTGTGAGAACAGTGTGAGAACACTGTGAGAACACTGTGAGAACAGTGTGAGAACACTGTGAGAACACTGTGAGAACAGTGTGAGAACACTGTGAGAACACTGTGAGAACAGTGTGAGAACACTGTGAGAACACTGTGAGAACAGTGTGAGAACACTGTGAGAACACTGTGAGAACAGTGTGAGAACACTGTGAGAACACTGTGAGAACAGTGTGAGAACACTGTGAGAACACTGTGAGAACAGTGTGAGAACACTGTGAGAACACTGTGAGAACAGTGTGAGAACACTGTGAGAACACTGTGAGAACAGTGTGAGAACACTGTGAGAACACTGTGAGAACAGTGTGAGAACACTGTGAGAACACTGTGAGAACAGTGTGAGAACACTGTGAGAACACTGTGAGAACAGTGTGAGAACACTGTGAGAACACTGTGAGAACAGTGTGAGAACACTGTGAGAACACTGTGAGAACAGTGTGAGAACACTGTGAGAACAGCTGTGAGAACAGTGTGAGAACACTGTGAGAACACTGTGAGAACAGTGTGAGAACACTGTGAGAACACTGTGAGAACAGTGTGAGAACACTGTGAGAACACTGTGAGAACAGTGTGAGAACACTGTGAGAACACTGTGAGAACAGTGTGAGAACACTGTGAGAACACTGTGAGAACAGTGTGAGAACACTGTGAGAACACTGTGAGAACAGTGTGAGAACACTGTGAGAACACTGTGAGAACAGTGTGAGAACACTGTGAGAACACTGTGAGAACAGTGTGAGAACACTGTGAGAACACTGTGAGAACACTGTGAGAACACTGTGAGAACACTGTGAGAACACTGTGAGAACACTGTGAGAACACTGTGAGAACACTGTGAGAACACTGTGAGAACACTGTGAGAACACTGTGAGAACACTGTGAGAACACTGTGAGAACACTGTGAGAACACTGTGAGAACACTGTGAGAACACTGTGAGAACACTGTGAGAACACTGTGAGAACACTGTGAGAACACTGTGAGAACACTGTGAGAACACTGTGAGAACACTGTGAGAACACTGTGAGAACACTGTGAGAACACTGTGAGAACACTGTGAGAACACTGTGAGAACACTGTGAGAACACTGTGAGAACACTGTGAGAACACTGTGAGAACACTGTGAGAACACTGTGAGAACACTGTGAGAACACTGTGAGAACACTGTGAGAACACTGTGAGAACACTGTGAGAACACTGTGAGAACACTGTGAGAACACTGTGAGAACACTGTGAGAACACTGTGAGAACACTGTGAGAACACTGTGAGAACACTGTGAGAACACTGTGAGAACACTGTGAGAACACTGTGAGAACACTGTGAGAACACTGTGAGAACACTGTGAGAACACTGTGAGAACACTGTGAGAACACTGTGAGAACACTGTGAGAACACTGTGAGAACACTGTGAGAACACTGTGAGAACACTGTGAGAACACTGTGAGAACACTGTGAGAACACTGTGAGAACACTGTGAGAACACTGTGAGAACACTGTGAGAACACTGTGAGAACACTGTGAGAACACTGTGAGAACACTGTGAGAACACTGTGAGAACACTGTGAGAACACTGTGAGAACACTGTGAGAACACTGTGAGAACACTGTGAGAACACTGTGAGAACACTGTGAGAACACTGTGAGAACACTGTGAGAACACTGTGAGAACACTGTGAGAACACTGTGAGAACACTGTGAGAACACTGTGAGAACACTGTGAGAACACTGTGAGAACACTGTGAGAACACTGTGAGAACACTGTGAGAACACTGTGAGAACACTGTGAGAACACTGTGAGAACACTGTGAGAACACTATGAAAACACAAGGAAAACACTATACTTGGATACTTGGATGCTGGCATGCTTGGATGCTGGCATGCTTGGTCGGATGCTTGGTTGGATGCTTGCACTATGAAAACACTATGAAAACACTGTGTTCATATTGTGGAATAAAGTATGTTCACACTATGAAAACACTATGAAAACACTATGAAAACACTGTGTTCATACTGTGGAATCAAGTATGTTAACGCTGTGAAAGCACTGTGAAAGCACTGTGAAAGACACTGTGAAAGACACTGTGAAAGACACTGTGAAAGACACTGTGAAAGACACTGTGGAAGACACTGTGGAAGACACTGTGGAAGACACTGTGGAAGACACTGTGGAAGACACTGTGGAAGACACTGTGGAAAACACTGTGGAAAACACTGTGGAAAACACTGTGGAAAACACTGTGGAAAACACTGTGGAAAACACTGTGGAAAACACTGTGGAAAACACTGTGGAAAACACTGTGGAAAACACTGTGGAAAACACTGTGGAAAACACTTTGGAAAACACTGTGGAAAACACTGTGGAAAACACTGTGGAAAACACTGTGGAAAACACTGTGGAAAACACTGTGGAAAACACTGTGGAAAACACTGTGGAAAACACTGTGGAAAACACTGTGTTCATATTGTGGAATAAAGTATGTTCACACTATGAAAACACTATGAAAACACTATGAAAACACTGTGTTCATACTGTGGAATCAAGTATGTTAACGCTGTGAAAGCACTGTGAAAGCACTGTGAAAGACACTGTGAAAGACACTGTGAAAGACACTGTGAAAGACACTGTGAAAGACACTGTGGAAGACACTGTGGAAGACACTGTGGAAGACACTGTGGAAGACACTGTGGAAGACACTGTGGAAGACACTGTGGAAAACACTGTGGAAAACACTGTGGAAAACACTGTGGAAAACACTGTGAAAACACTGTGTTCATATTGTGGAATAAAGTATGTTCACACTATGAAAACACTATGAAAACACTATGAAAACACTGTGTTCATACTGTGGAATCAAGTATGTTAACGCTGTGAAAGCACTGTGAAAGCACTGTGAAAGACACTGTGAAAGACACTGTGAAAGACACTGTGAAAGACACTGTGAAAGACACTGTGGAAGACACTGTGGAAGACACTGTGGAAGACACTGTGGAAGACACTGTGGAAGACACTGTGGAAGACACTGTGGAAGACACTGTGGAAGACACTGTGGAAGACACTGTGGAAAACACTGTGGAAAACACTGTGGAAAACACTGTGGAAAACACTGTGGAAAACACTGTGGAAAACACTGTGGAAAACACTGTGGAAAACACTGTGGAAAACACTGTGGAAAACACTGTGGAAAACACTGTGGAAAACACTTTGGAAAACACTGTGGAAAACACTGTGGAAAACACTGTGGAAAACACTGTGGAAAACACTGTGGAAAACACTGTGGAAAACACTGTGGAAAACACTGTGGAAAACACTGTGGAAAACACTGTGGAAAACACTGTGGAAAACTCTGTGGAAAACACTGTGGAAAACACTGCGGAAACACTGCGAAAACACTGCGAAAACACTGCGAAAACACTGCGAAAACACTGCGAAAACACTGCGAAAACACTGCGAAAACACTGCGAAAACACTGCGAAAACACTGCGAAAACACTGTGAAAACACTGTGAAAACACTGTGAAAAACACTGTGAAAAACACTGTGGAAAACACTGTGGAAAACACTGTGGAAAACACTGTGGAAAACACTGTGGAAAACACTGTGGAAAACACTGTGGAAAACACTGTGGAAAACACTGTGGAAAACACTGTGGAAAACACTGTGGAAAACACTGTGTTCATATTGTGGAATAAAGTATGTTCACACTATGAAAACACTATGAAAACACTATGAAAACACTGTGTTCATACTGTGGAATCAAGTATGTTAACGCTGTGAAAGCACTGTGAAAGCACTGTGAAAGACACTGTGAAAGACACTGTGAAAGACACTGTGAAAGACACTGTGAAAGACACTGTGGAAGACACTGTGGAAGACACTGTGGAAGACACTGTGGAAGACACTGTGGAAGACACTGTGGAAGACACTGTGGAAGACACTGTGGAAAACACTGTGGAAAACACTGTGGAAAACACTGTGGAAAACACTGTGAAAACACTGTGTTCATATTGTGGAATAAAGTATGTTCACACTATGAAAACACTATGAAAACACTATGAAAACACTGTGTTCATACTGTGGAATCAAGTATGTTAACGCTGTGAAAGCACTGTGAAAGCACTGTGAAAGACACTGTGAAAGACACTGTGAAAGACACTGTGAAAGACACTGTGAAAGACACTGTGGAAGACACTGTGGAAGACACTGTGGAAGACACTGTGGAAGACACTGTGGAAGACACTGTGGAAGACACTGTGGAAGACACTGTGGAAGACACTGTGGAAAACACTGTGGAAAACACTGTGGAAAACACTGTGGAAAACACTGTGGAAAACACTGTGGAAAACACTGTGGAAAACACTGTGGAAAACACTGTGGAAAACACTGTGGAAAACACTGTGGAAAACACTGTGGAAAACACTTTGGAAAACACTGTGGAAAACACTGTGGAAAACACTGTGGAAAACACTGTGGAAAACACTGTGGAAAACACTGTGGAAAACACTGTGGAAAACACTGTGGAAAACACTGTGGAAAACACTGTGGAAAACACTGTGGAAAACTCTGTGGAAAACACTGTGGAAAACACTGCGGAAACACTGCGAAAACACTGCGAAAACACTGCGAAAACACTGCGAAAACACTGCGAAAACACTGCGAAAACACTGCGAAAACACTGCGAAAACACTGCGAAAACACTGCGAAAACACTGTGAAAACACTGTGAAAACACTGTGAAAAACACTGTGAAAAACACTGTGGAAAACACTGTGGAAAACACTGTGGAAAACACTGTGGAAAACACTGTGGAAAACACTGTGGAAAACACTGTGGAAAACACTGTGGAAAACACTGTGGAAAACACTGTGGAAAACTCTGTGGAAAACACTGTGGAAAACACTGCGGAAACACTGCGAAAACACTGCGAAAACACTGCGAAAACACTGCGAAAACACTGCGAAAACACTGCGAAAACACTGCGAAAACACTGCGAAAACACTGCGAAAACACTGCGAAAACACTGTGAAAACACTGTGAAAACACTGTGAAAAACACTGTGAAAAACACTGTGGAAAACACTGTGGAAAACACTGTGGAAAACACTGTGGAAAACACTGTGGAAAACACTGTGGAAAACACTGTGGAAAACACTGTGGAAAACACTGTGGAAAACACTGTGGAAAACACTGTGGAAAACACTGTGTTCATATTGTGGAATAAAGTATGTTCACACTATGAAAACACTATGAAAACACTATGAAAACACTGTGTTCATACTGTGGAATCAAGTATGTTAACGCTGTGAAAGCACTGTGAAAAACACTGTGAAAAACACTGTGAAAAACACTGTGGAAAACACTGTGGAAAACACTGTGGAAAACACTGTGGAAGACACTGTGGAAAACACTGTGGAAAACACTGTGGAAAACACTGTGGAAAACACTGTGGAAAACACTGTGGAAAACACTGTGGAAAACACTGTGGAAAACACTGTGGAAAACACTGTGGAAAACACTGTGGAAAACACTGTGGAAAACACTTTGGAAAACACTGTGGAAAACACTGTGGAAAACACTGTGGAAAACACTGTGGAAAACACTGTGGAAAACACTGTGGAAAACACTGTGGAAAACACTGTGGAAAACACTGTGGAAAACACTGTGGAAAACACTGTGGAAAACTCTGTGGAAAACACTGTGGAAAACACTGCGGAAACACTGCGAAAACACTGCGAAAACACTGCGAAAACACTGCGAAAACACTGCGAAAACACTGCGAAAACACTGCGAAAACACTGCGAAAACACTGCGAAAACACTGCGAAAACACTGTGAAAACACTGTGAAAACACTGTGAAAAACACTGTGAAAAACACTGTGGAAAACACTGTGGAAAACACTGTGGAAAACACTGTGGAAAACACTGTGGAAAACACTGTGGAAAACACTGTGGAAAACACTGTGGAAAACACTGTGGAAAACACTGTGGAAAACACTGTGGAAAACACTGTGTTCATATTGTGGAATAAAGTATGTTCACACTATGAAAACACTATGAAAACACTATGAAAACACTGTGTTCATACTGTGGAATCAAGTATGTTAACGCTGTGAAAGCACTGTGAAAGCACTGTGAAAGACACTGTGAAAGACACTGTGAAAGACACTGTGAAAGACACTGTGAAAGACACTGTGGAAGACACTGTGGAAGACACTGTGGAAGACACTGTGGAAGACACTGTGGAAGACACTGTGGAAGACACTGTGGAAAACACTGTGGAAAACACTGTGGAAAACACTGTGGAAAACACTGTGAAAACACTGTGTTCATATTGTGGAATAAAGTATGTTCACACTATGAAAACACTATGAAAACACTATGAAAACACTGTGTTCATACTGTGGAATCAAGTATGTTAACGCTGTGAAAGCACTGTGAAAGCACTGTGAAAGACACTGTGAAAGACACTGTGAAAGACACTGTGAAAGACACTGTGAAAGACACTGTGGAAGACACTGTGGAAGACACTGTGGAAGACACTGTGGAAGACACTGTGGAAGACACTGTGGAAGACACTGTGGAAGACACTGTGGAAGACACTGTGGAAGACACTGTGGAAGACACTGTGGAAGACACTGTGGAAAACACTGTGGAAAACACTGTGGAAAACACTGTGGAAAACACTGTGGAAAACACTGTGGAAAACACTGTGGAAAACACTGTGGAAAACACTGTGGAAAACACTGTGGAAAACACTGTGGAAAACACTGTGGAAAACACTGTGGAAAACACTGTGGAAAACACTTTGGAAAACACTGTGGAAAACACTGTGGAAAACACTGTGGAAAACACTGTGGAAAACACTGTGGAAAACACTGTGGAAAACACTGTGAAAACACTGTGAAAACACTGTGAAAACACTGTGAAAACACTGTGGAAAACACTGTGGAAAACACTGTGAAAACACTGTGAAAACACTGTGAAAACACTGTGAAAACACTGTGAAAACACTGTGAAAACACTGTGAAAACACTGTGAAAACACTGTGAAAACACTGTGAAAACACTGTGAAAACACTGTGAAAACACTGTGAAAACACTGTGAAAACACTGTGAAAACACTGTGAAAACACTGTGAAAACACTGTGAAAACACTAGGAAAACACAAGGAAAACACTATACTTGGATACTTGGATGCTGGGATGCTTGGATGCTGGCATGCTTGGTCGGATGCTTGGTTGGATGCTTGCACTATGAAAACACTATGAAAACACTGTGTTCATATTGTGGAATCAAGTATGTTCACACTATGAAAACACTATGAAAACACTATGAAAACACAGTGTTCATACTGTGGAATCAAGTATGTTTATGCTATGAAAACACTGTTCAAACACTATGAAAACACTATGAAAACACTATGAAAACACTATGAAAACACTATGAAAACACTATGAAAACACTATGAAAACACTATGAAAACACTGTGAAAAACACTGTGAAAAACACTGTGAAAAACACTGTGAAAAACACTGTGGAAAACACTGTGGAAAACACTGTGGAAAACACTGTGAAAAAAAATGTGGAAAACACTGTGGAAAACACTGTGGAAAACACTGTGGAAAACACTGTGGAAAACACTGTGGAAAACACTGTGGAAAACACTGTGGAAAACACTGTGGAAAACACTGTGGAAAACACTGTGGAAAACACTGTGGAAAACACTGTGGAAAACACTGTGGAAAACACTGTGGAAAACACTGTGGAAAACACTGTGGAAAACACTGTGGAAAACACTGTGGAAAACACTGTGGAAAACACTGTGGAAAACACTGTGGAAAACACTGTGGAAAACACTGTGGAAAACACTGTGGAAAACACTGTGGAAAACACTGTGAAAACACTGTGGAAAACACTGTGGAAAACACTGTGGAAAACACTGTGGAAAACACTGTGAAAACACTGTGTAAAACACTGTGGAAAACACTGTGAAAACACTGTGAAAACACTGTGAAAACACTGTGAAAACACTGTGGAAAACACTGTGGAAAACACTGTGGAAAACACTGTGGAAAACACTGTGAAAACACTGTGGAAAACACTGTGGAAAACACTGTGGAAAACACTGTGGAAAACACTGTGAAAACACTGTGGAAAACACTGTGGAAAACACTGTGAAAACACTGTGAAAACACTGTGAAAACACTGTGAAAACACTGTGGAAAACACTGTGGAAAACACTGTGGAAAACACTGTGAAAACACTGTGAAAACACTGTGAAAACACACTGTGGAAAACACTGTGGAAAACACTGTGGAAAACACTGTGGAAAACACTGTGGAAAACACTGTGGAAAACACTGTGGAAAACACTGTGGAAAACACTGTGGAAAACACTGTGGAAAACACTGTGGAAAACACTGTGGAAAACACTGTGGAAAACACTGTGGAAAACACTGTGGAAAACACTGTGGAAAACACTGTGGAAAACACTGTGGAAAACACTGTGGAAAACACTGTGGAAAACACTGTGGAAAACACTGTGGAAAACACTGTGGAAAACACTGTGGAAAACACTGTGGAAAACACTGTGGAAAACACTGTGGAAAACACTGTGGAAAACACTGTGGAAAACACTGTGGAAAACACTGTGGAAAACACTGTGGAAAACACTGTGGAAAACACTGTGGAAAACACTGTGGAAAACACTGTGGAAAACACTGTGGAAAACACTGTGGAAAACACTGTGGAAAACACTGTGGAAAACACTGTGGAAAACACTGTGGAAAACACTGTGGAAAACACTGTGGAAAACACTGTGGAAAACACTGTGGAAAACACTGTGGAAAACACTGTGGAAAACACTGTGGAAAACACTGTGGAAAACACTGTGGAAAACACTGTGGAAAACACTGTGGAAAACACTGTGGAAAACACTGTGGAAAACACTGTGGAAAACACTGTGGAAAACACTGTGGAAACACTGTGAAAACACTGTGAAAACACTGTGAAAACACTGTGAAAACACTGTGAAAACACTGTGAAAACACTGTGAAAACACTGTGAAAACACTGTGAAAACACTGTGAAAACACTGTGAAAACACTGTGAAAACACTGTGAAAACACTGTGAAAACACTGTGTAAAACACTGTGGAAAACACTGTGAAAACACTGTGAAAACACTGTGAAAACACTGTGAAAACACTGTGGAAAACACTGTGGAAAACACTGTGGAAAACACTGTGGAAAACACTGTGAAAACACTGTGGAAAACACTGTGGAAAACACTGTGGAAAACACTGTGGAAAACACTGTGAAAACACTGTGGAAAACACTGTGGAAAACACTGTGAAAACACTGTGGAAAACACTGTGGAAAACACTGTGGAAAACACTGTGGAAAACACTGTGGAAAACACTGTGGAAAACACTGTGGAAAACACTGTGGAAACACTGTGAAAACACTGTGAAAAACACTGTGGAAAACACTGTGGAAAACACTGTGGAAAACACTGTGGAAAACACTGTGGAAAACACTGTGGAAAACACTGTGGAAAACACTGTGGAAAACACTGTGGAAAACACTGTGGATAACACTGTGGAAAACACTGTGGAAAACACTGTGGAAAACACTGTGGAAAACACTGTGGAAAACACTGTGGAAAACACTGTGGAAAACACTGTGGAAAACACTGTGGAAAACACTGTGGAAAACACTGTGGACAACACTGTGGAAAACACTGTGGAAAACACTGTGGAAAACACTGTGGAAAACACTGTGGAAAACACTGTGGAAAACACTGTGGAAAACACTGTGGAAAACACTGTGGAAAACACTGTGGAAAACACTGTGGAAAACACTGTGGAAAACACTGTGGAAAACACTGTGGAAAACACTGTGGAAAACACTGTGGAAAACACTGTGGAAAACACTGTGGAAAACACTGTGGAAAACACTGTGGAAAACACTGTGGAAAACACTGTGGAAAACACTGTGGAAAACACTGTGGAAAACACTGTGGAAAACACTGTGGAAAACACTGTGGAAAACACTGTGGAAAACACTGTGGAAAACACTGTGGAAAACACTCTGGAAAACACTGTGGAAAACACTGTGGAAAACACTGTGGAAAACACTGTGGAAAACACTGTGGAAAACACTGTGGAAAACACTGTGGAAAACACTGTGGAAAACACTGTGGAAAACACTGTGGAAAACACTGTGGAAAACACTGTGGAAAACACTGTGGAAAACACTGTGGAAAACACTGTGGAAAACACTGTGGAAAACACTGTGGAAAACACTGTGGAAAACACTGTGGAAAACACTGTGGAAAACACTGTGGAAAACACTGTGGAAAACACTGTGGAAAACACTGTGGAAAACACTGTGGAAAACACTGTGGAAAACACTGTGGAAAACACTGTGGAAAACACTGTGAAAACACTGTGAAAACACTGTGGAAAACACTGTGGAAAACACTGTGGAAAACACTGTGAAAACACTGTGAAAACACTGTGGAAAACACTGTGGAAAACACTGTGGAAAACACTGTGAAAACACTGTGAAAACACTGTGGAAAACACTGTGGAAAACACTGTGGAAAACACTGTGAAAACACTGTGAAAACACTGTGAAAACACTGTGAAAACACTGTGAAAACACTGTGAAAACACTGTGAAAACACTGTGAAAACACTGTGAAAACACTGTGAAAACACTGTGAAAACACTGTGAAAACACTGTGAAAACACTGTGAAAACACTATGAAAACACAAGGAAAACACTATACTTGGATACTTGGATGCTGGGATGCTTGGATGCTGGCATGCTTGGTCGGATGCTTGGTTGGATGCTTGCACTATGAAAACACTATGAAAACACTGTGTTCATATTGTGGAATCAAGTATGTTCACACTATGAAAACACTATGAAAACACTATGAAAACACAGTGTTCATACTGTGGAATCAAGTATGTTTATGCTATGAAAACACTGTTAAAACACTATGAAAACACTATGAAAACACTATGAAAACACTATGAAAACACTATGAAAACACTATGAAAACACTATGAAAACACTATGAAAACACTATGAAAACACTATGAAAACACTATGAAAACACTATGAAAACACTATGAAAACACTATGAAAACACTGTGAAACACTATGAAAAACACAAGGAAAACACTATACTTGGATACTTGGATACTTGGATGCTGGGATGCTTGGATGCTGGCATGCTTGGTCGGATGCTGGGATGCTTGGTCGGATGCAGGGGGGGGGGGGGGGGGCGGAGGGGGGCCCAACAAAGTGCGCCACCAACGTTGAAATGTATCTCATTCATTCTTCCACGCTCATGAGCCACACATCTCACACAGTAAATACGTATAGATCGCTTCCTCGAAGCGCACCATTGAAACACGTACAAATTTTCTCCGCGCTCGCTCCCCGATTTCAGTGATTCATGCAACGTCCGCAAAGCCAGGTACACAGGCACGATCTACACGAATTTTTGTTGGGGCGATGTCATTTTCTGCCATTTTCGTTCGAAAACAACACGATAAAACGCAAGAGGTTCACAGGCAGATTTTTAAAAAAATTCAGTATATCACTGCTACATCCTTTTTTAACGTATCAATGGAAAAAAATGAGTGGGTTCGAAGCACGATTTTTCACAATTTATCGATTATTATTGCCCTTTTTAGGGGAGGTATTTGTCAACGTCGTTTGAGTATTTGTGCACAATCTCTACGTGCATCAACGGTACGTCAACGTAAAAAAATTTCGACTGCTTTTTTTCATTTTCAATACAAATGTTGTCATTGGATGATAAAAATTAAGGTAAATAACAACGTTGTACAACTACAAAAGACAAGATGTTAAGATTGGATGCCAAAAACCCTTAATTTTTCGCGTGAGAAAATTGTTCCCCCTATTTTGAGAATGGACGGTACCCCAGCGTTTCGCAATCACAGCCTCGAAGGGCCCCCCCTCCGCCCCCCCCCCCCCCCCCCTGGTCGGATGCTTGGATGCTTGGGTGGATGCTTGGTTGGATGCTTGGATGGATGCTTGGTCGGATGCTTGGTTGGATGCTTGCACTATGAAAACACTATGAAAACACTGTGTTCATATTGTGGAATCAAGTATGTTCACACTATGAAAACACTATGAAAACACTATGAAAACACTGTGTTCATACTGTGGAATCAAGTATGTTTACGCTATTAAAACACTGTTAAAACACTATGAAAACACTATGAAAACACTATGAAAACACTATGAAAACACTATGAAAACACCATGAAAACACTATGAAAACACTATGAAAACACTATGAAAACACTATGAAAACACTATGAAAACACTATGAAAACACTATGAAAACACTATGAAAACACTATGAAAACACTATGAAAACACTATGAAAACACTATGAAAACACTATGAAAACACTATGAAACACAGGAACCCTCGTCTTTCACCGCTGTGACCCGGGTTCGAATCCAGCCTGGGCTAATCATGTGGATTGGGGTTTTTAGTGCCTGATTCCGTGGATTTTTCCCTAGGATCAGGACAATCTTCTAGAGTTTTTTTCTGCGCAGGTCTACTGCGCAGGTCTACTGCGCAGGTCTACTGCGCAGGTCTACTACGCAGGTCTACTGCGCAGGTCTACTGCGCAGGTCTACTGCGCAAGTCTACTGCGCAGATCTACTGCGCAGGTCTACTGCGCAGGTCTACTGCGCAGGTCTACTGCGCAGGTCTACTGCGCAGGTCTACTGCGCAGGTCTACTGCGCAGGTCTACTGCGCAGGTCTACTGCGCAGGTCTACTGCGCAGGTCTAATGCGCAGGTCTACTGCGCAGGTCTACATTTGAAATTCGCGGAAAACAGACCAAGAACCACTGCCTGACGCCGGTTACAAAGGAACGCCGTTTTTCTTGCTTTTCTTAACATCCATGATTGTAAAACTTGGTGGTCGCATATGCGCGGTGGTCGCATAATTATGCGCGGTGGTCGCATAATTATGCGCGGTGGTCGCATAATTATGCGCGGTGGTCGCATATGCGCGGTGGTCGCATATGCGCGGTGGTCGCATATAAGCAAGGTTTTGGGGGGTTGTATTTTATAGTAAATATCATTTAACTGACCTGTCCGAAGTTTTACAATCATGGATGCCGAGAAAAGCACGAAAAACAGCATTTGTTTTCAACCAGCTTTGGACAGTTATTCTTATGTTATCTTCGTATTTGTTTTTTCGCGATCGCCGTAGGGCGACCACCGCGCATATGCGACCACCGCGCATATGCGACCACCGCGCATATGCGACCACCGCGCGCATATGCGACCACCGCGCGCATATGCGACCACCGCGCGCATATGCGACCACCGCGCGCATATGCGACCACCGCGCGCATATGCGACCACCGCGCGCATATGCGACCACCGCGCGCATATGCGACCACCGCGCGCACATGCGACCACCGCGCGCACATGCGACCACCGCGCGCACATGCGACCACCGCGCGCACATGCGACCACCGCGCGCACATGCGACCACCGCGCGCACATGCGACCACCGCGCGCACATGCGACCACCGCGCGCACATGCGACCACCGCGCGCACATGCGACCACCGCGCTTATATGCGACCACCGCGCATATGGGTGCACCACCCTAATTGAAAGGAGAATTTCTACGCGAGATCATCTGCATGAAATGTGCCCCCCCCCCCACAATTTCTTTTGAAAAAGGATGCCGTTCAGTGAAATAAATGGTGGGATTGTGTAAATATGGGATAGGATCAAGTCCATGGTTTTTGAGCTTCAATCTGAGGGCAGACTTGACAAAATCACGGTTGAAAAATGGGTCCTAATTGCCCTAGAACGTGGAGGGATGCCATTTGTAAAATGGCTGCTTGCAGGCTCGGGAAGTATCACTTTTCGGGATGTGAGTTTCTTTTGGTGTGAATATTAAAAAATGTAATTGGCTAACCTACTAAAAATTGAAAAGAAATGGAAAGATAAAGACCAAGACAATAATCTGATTGTTGTTTGAGAAACCCCAGTGATGTCGGTGTGCATGAAACTTGGTCGTGAACATTGTTGATTTTACACTGTTTTCAATGGGACTTGAATTAGGGTGGTGCACCCATAATGCGTGCTGAGATCACTGACCTCTACACAGAGGTCGGAGGCTGATATGCACACACTGGAGATAAGAAAACACCATCAAATAAACGTCGTTAATTGTCTAATCACAAAATGGCAACAAGGCTACGACTATTGCGCAGTCTAACGTTAATTTTGGAGCAAATTTTCTTTTATTTTTCAATGATAGTGCATTGAATTAAAACTATCAGATCGACAAATACGTCAATATCATCAGGTATTCCGACCGGCTGTAAACAAACATTGCGTAACATTTAGCAGACGATAATTGTTGTAAATTCTTACATCGTAATTTTGCAAACACTAATTCAAGCATCGCTTGGGGGCGCAATAACTAGCCGTAGGCTCTACCGTAGCCGTGTCCGAGTAGGGTTCTTGCGTTTTAGACCGTCAATAACCGTCGTACGCAAGCCTAGCCAATCAGCACTTGCGAGTGTTCATGAGGTCAGCGGTGCTTGCGTTCCATCCAATGAACTGTCGGCACTGTACCTTAGCTTGTTGTTATTCGTAATAAGGCCTGGCATACGATATACATGATTATTCTAATTATTAGTATATACACGCCCTCCTCTTGCTGGCGACTGACTTGTGTACAATGGCGCTTACAATGACGCCCGGCCCGCTTCTATTGTTAAAAGGTTCAATGGGATACGTATGTACCTTACATGGCGGGAATTTCAATGGGGTATTTTCAACATGCGGGTTGTAATGCAGGGAACACACAGGCCTGGTAATCACTTACACAAAGTACATAAACCAGCTTCCAGAGGGGGTGTTTATGAATATTAGTGCCGTCCACGCAAAAAAAACTTGTTTTTATTACCGTCAGACGTACCAAAACGCGGATGCCTTAAACTGGTGTATTCCATTTCCACCCCAGAGATAGAAAATGGGTATATTAACTCTCACATCAGAACCTATAAACGTGCACCGTGACCCACCCCCAAGCATAACGTAAAATGGGCAACTTTGTCATGCTGGGTAACTTTGGCCACTACATGCAAAAAACAACCTTTTGTTGATGATTTTACTTGTATTTTTGGACATGGTTTTTATTATTTATGTAAATGATCAAAAAAAGAGTGGAAAAATAACATCAAACTGGATTTTATGTGATATTTTAGAAATGTTTTTCCCCAAACGATCTGACCAAAGTTACCCTAACCCTGAATTTCCTTTAATGAGTATAAAACGTACAATACGCTTCCGGAAACTTATTTAACTCATTGTGTGTAACGAGGGCAATCGTAAATTTTAGCTTTTCAGAAAATTCTGGGGTGTTTGAGGAATCAAATCGATTTTTTTTTTTTGTTTTTGTGCAAACGGATTTTATTTACGGTCAAAAAATGTTTGTTGGCTCAAACCCAACTCTATTGTAAAACATAACACGGAAAATATAACATTATTGTTTAATATGCAAAAATATATTGTAAATTGTCTGAAAATATTGACCAAGGTTTCCCATTTTACGGTACAATGTCCACCACACTGACACTGCGTGAGCAACGAGCAGTCGTTCGTGTTCCCTGCAATTGAAATGGTTTGATCCTGACAACCTGCATGTTGAAAATACCATTGAAATTCCCGCCACGTACGTATCCCATTGTACCTAGCCTTGTAACAATAGAAGCAGGGACCGGTCCTTGCAAACGCCATTGTCCCATGTACATATCTGGCGTGTCGGTCACGCGACCAGCGGGGGGAGGGTGTGTCTACTAATGATTATAATAATCATGCAGATCGTGTGCCAGACCTTATTATGAATAACAATAAGCTACGGTACAGTCCCGATAGTTCATTGGATGGAACGCAAGCACCGCTGACCTCACGAACACTCGCATGTGCTGATTGGCTAGTCTTGCGTACAACGGTAATTTACGGTCTAAAACGCACGAACTCTAGTTCCATTTGCCTTGGCGCCTACGTAGACGTAGCTGTAGCTGTAGACGTAGACCGTAGCTCTAGCCACCCGTTTCGGACACGGCCATAGTCTAACGAAGATGTTTACCGATTTGTTTCCGAAGAGCAGTTAAAAACTAAATATTTGTTTATCATTTAGTTACACAAAAAGTGCATAAATTGACACAAATTGCCTTCTTAGTATTGGCAAAGAAAAGTAGTGTGGCTGGATTTCTATATATATTTTATTTTAGTAGGCCTAGTTTTTATTTGATCAAAAAATGCTCAGTAGGCCTATATAATTTTTGGACTAAGAACAAAAGTATTAAGGTCCACTAGCTTCCTTGTTTTGATGGGTGTATTATTTTTAACTTGAGTCTATAGATTTTAAACCCATGCTGTGTACAATGTGGGCTAAAAATTCAAAAGGCATCCGGTTCGAATCCAAAGCCGTGTCCGAATTGCTAGCTTTGGCTGTGACTTTGGCCGTTGCTATACTGTTGCTAAGAGCGGACAATGACCGCCAATAGCAACAGCATATATAGCAACGGCCGAAGTCACAGCCAAAGCCAACAATTTGAACAAAATAAATGGGGTGTTTACGATAACAGCTTGAAAAAAATCCATGTAGGTTGGTCTAGGGAAATAATTGTATTTTGTCAGGTTTTTTTTTTCTTTTACGGTCGAGTTTTAGGCGTTGAAAATAGTTATGTTCGTGGCAAATATTTAAAACTACTTTTTATGTACAATTAGAAAAACTCGAAAAACAGCAATAACAAGTTTGAGGTCGGCAATTTGGCTATTAGTATAAAACCAACAATCCAGATAGGTCGGGTTATCGTAAACACACCATTTTGTTATGCCTTATACTGATACAAAATTCAACAAAAGCTTCATCATTTTAATTTACTCTCCATATCACCAAACGGTGAAAATCTGACAAAAAAATGGCTCCTTTGAACTTATACTGGGAAACCGAAATAACGAATCTGCGCTCGCAACATAAATGCGACTTGAATAAAGCAAAGTGGGATTTAGTTAGGCATGATCGAAGAAAGGCAAAAAACACGTTTTCGGCCTAAATATACGCTATCTCGTCATAAGGAAATAAAGTCGCCAACAAAAAGCTGCTTTGTCTCCTTATGTACGCGATTAGTCATTCACCATTTTTCTTTTGAAAAAGTCACGAGTATAGGTTGACAATGAGTGCATGGTTGAACATGCCACTCTCTTTTTTTTTGCCAATACACTGCAGAGCCAATCCCCGGGAAATAAATCCCCGGGAAATTCCCGGGGATTTTTTACCCCACCAACACCCCAGCAACCGTTCACACTAGACCCATTTGGTAACTCCCGACCCCACTATTTCCCGGGAATATGCACGGTCGTTTCACACTGGCCATCAAACCCCGGGAAATGTGTAAACTGAGGGCGCCCATCAGGAAGTTCCCAAATTAATTGTGGGCGGAAGTCCAATCCCACAATGCCGCGCACTTCTTTTATTAAATATTAAAACCATTCATTTTACTCATATTCTTTAAAATTAAATTAATTGGAATATTTTCAAACGCTATTATTTGTCTTTTGTACTAATAACTGTAAATATATTTACGAAAAGTTCGAAAGGTACTGCATTACAATACTAAGTCACCGCGCGAATTATTTGGCGCGCTATTTGTGACCCTGTGACCTTTCGAGATTACCCGTGGACGCAAAAAGGTGAGGTAAGTTCAAACCCTGCGACGTTCACACTAGTTGCTTTTCCCCGGGAAAAACGTTAAACCCCGGGGATTTCTCCTTTAACCCTACTCCCGAGCAGGGGTAAATATTTCCCGGGGAAAAGCAGTTTCTCGGGGATTTCCTTGGTAGTGTTAACAGACCGACCGAAATTTCCCGGCAATTTCCCGGGGAATTGCCGGGGAAATCGTCTAGTGTGAAAGGGGCTTAAGATAGCTCAGTTGGTACAGCGCCGGTGGTAATCCGGAGGTCACAGTTTCAAGTTCTGCTCGTGCCAGTTTCTTTGATTACTTGGAATTGAGTTTTAGCTAGTCAGGGACTTCCCTTGCGGGTTGATTGACGGGTTATTTTGTACTCGTCAAATTATGGTCAACAGCTTCTCACAGAACTACAATTTGAAGCAGAATTATTAATGTCGAATAAGGACGTTTTAACTTACCCATGTATATAGACCGTCTTCTACCTTTTTAGGCTTTAGAACGCTTAAGTAATTCTCATAAAAGTCTGGGATCGTGATGGAGGTCAGTGGAAGCCCCTCCTGCTTAAAGTACTCGGTAATCCTTGATTTGCTGTCGCTCCACGGGACAGGAGCCCCAGTGATGTTCTCGTAGTTCGACAAGGTGGTGAACACCAAGTGCGGGAGGCCGACCGCCATGCAGGCGTTAGCCACGTTCATGCCGTATTGGTACTCGTCCTTGACCGCCTCCTCCAGGACAAGCTCCACGGGAGGTAGGGTGACCAGGAAGCAGCAGTCCGCCCCTTGGAGAATCAGAATCAGGCTCTCTGTCTGGGCCAGCTCGGCCTGGACGAGTTGGCAGCCCGCTGCCTCCAGGTCCAGGGACTTATGGGAGGTGGGGTTGCGAGTGACGGCTCGCACTTAATTGGAACTTGTCCATTTGCTCCAGAAAACTGAGCCCGGACACAGAAAAACAGGTGGTGTATCCTAAAAGCTGTTAAGGTAATATGGGAAACAAACCTATCAACAAAATTGTTGATGAAAATTGTTATACAATAGGCCCACAGCGTAACGTCATCTTAAAAGTACATATTTCAAGGTCCTGTTTCTAGAGAACTATAAGTCCGGCCGATTGGGCCTAAACATGGCATGTAGGTATGTGGGAAGCGTTATAAATGAATATTGAGGAGTCGTCACGATTACGTCATATTAATGGTATAATAGTAAAATTGAAAAAAATCGGAAAAACTCCTAATGCGAAAAAGCCCTATGTTCTGTTTTTCGAACAGACATAGTTCTATTTTTGGCTTTTTTCCCGTACACGTTTCATTCTGAAGGTCACTTTTGTCATTAAACAGACTTGAATCTTATTGAAACTTTGCACATACTCAGAACTCATACTGAACTAGTGTCTAAAACTCGGATGTCATGACGACGTCATCACGTGACATGTGACGTCATCTTAAAGTTGTAATAATTTAATCTTTGAAAATCAATACAAAATCAACCGCGAAGAACCGTAACTTGATGTTATATGAATTAATAGAATAATTAAGGATCTTCATTTTATTTCGTGTGCGTAAAATTACGTGACCCTTCCTTCCGGTCCAAACCGGAAGTGGCTTATAATTTGAAAGTGGAAAATAATGTGAACTTACTTTCAACGTTGTTAGTCTCTGGCTAGGCTGCACTCTACACAAAAGTTAAAGGTGACGTTATAAATTGTTATAGCGCCCTCTAGCGGCATGTTGAAAAATGTGTAAACTTGAATAATCAGTTGGTGTGTGTGGCGAAGTTTGCTCAAATCGCTTCATAACTGGTATTTATAATCAGCATCTTGTTAGAAACAAAGTGCCCGAGAGAAACAAATATGACGTCACTAGACCGTAAGTTACAATGAAAAGACCTTTAAACATATAAACATTGCTAAAAATCAACCGCGAAAGATAAAATCCAAAAAAATATTTTAAATTTTAAATTTTAAATTAAATGATAAGAACATTTAACAAATGAAATCAAAAATGTAATGAACAATGAAAACAAAATGCGAAAAAGCCATATGCTCTGTTCCTTGAACAGACGTATTTCTAGTATAGTCTTTATGTATTAATTGATAATTGTGTTATTTGTTATTCGTAGTCAAAGCAAGTAAAAAAAAACTAAATAAAATTTGTCATTAGGCTAGGTCCGGTAGTCGCCAATGTACATGACAAAACGGGAGAATGATGCTGGCCGTTTCCGATTTTGTTTCCCTCTTGCATGAAATCGAAGTTCGCACTCGAAAGGCCTAATAATAAAGTAATATCACTATTTAAAACCACAAAACTTTGCTAGCTTCGTCTTGTTTTATTAGCATTTGAACAAGTTTTTACAAGCATTTATAATACAATGGCAGATTAAGTCTGAGAAAAAAAGAAGGCGTGCTTAATGTGCTTATAATGCAAATCATAAGCAAATTTAAGTTCAATTGAAGGGACAATTTATCAACCAAAACAATGGAGGCTACCGTTTTCTTAATATGTCAATCCCATATGTATTTCTGGTGTTACATGTATGTGTTGTTTCGTGTGTCTGTCTTTCTTGTATAATTGTAACTGGGGATCTCTACTCGACAAGCTTTGCTTTTTAGGGATCCCTATCCACATATTATATATACAAATCTGTTGGTTGTCTCAATTGTTCATGTGGAAAATAAAGTGAAGTGAAGTGAAGTGAAACATGATGTTGTTAATTCATTAACATAGAAAAATATGTAAGTCCATATCTTAATAGGTGGTAAATTAAAATATGGATATGGAATGTTTATGTAAAACCGAGAGAAAAGGAATGCAAATCAGAAATATATGTACACAAACAAATGGCGTTTACACAATGTAAATACACGCATTGTTAAATTATTTACATTTACAACAACAACAAACATGCAAATCCAACCTGAACACGCGGTAAATTAAAAACTAGATATTGAATGTAATGTAATGTAATGTACACGTATGCAAAACATGAGAAAAAGAAATCGGAAATATATAATAAACAAACAAATGGCGTTTACGCAACGTAAACACATATTGTACACTGCAAATTAATCAAATTAATCAAATACTTAAGTATTCCACCATAGACTTACACAAAATTCCCTGTGAATAGTTTTTACAAACTCTTAAAACCGTCTATGTTGTTGAATTTGACTAGAAAACGATCAAACACGCACTCAGTTGACCATTGCTGTAGTCAGCTGGGTGCCGGTTTGACTATATTTTAGTCAAATTAAACTAAAGTGTAGAATGTCTTTGTGGAGACCTTTAATTTGCTTGTCCTCTATTGTTTGGGGGTCTCCACGGGGTACCGAGGTTGGAAACACTATTTCCAAACAACCAAATATTTGTACAACATTCCCTCTACCAAAAAACTCTACACAATTTAGCGTCTGGGTATGAACATATTTATTTGTTAACCACTTCCAACAGCGGTAACACTTCCAACCGATAACTTTGAAGTATAATATAGTAGGTTTCAACATTTGTTTTACCCCCACCCCCCTTCCCCAACGCCTATATCCGCTCCTGACCACACAGGCAATGTATCATGTTTCGAGAAGAGCAGCTGTCCTTAAAGAGTCTCTATCAAGGGGCTCACTGCACACAATTTGGTTGTCCGCAACAAGTTGCCAGTGAAAATCAGTGCCTGGTAGAACGTTGCTCTTAGGCTGTCTCTGCGATAGAGTTTGTATAGAATCAGGTCAGGCGTGGACTAAACGTACTAAACGTATATGTTTAGTATTCAAAGTTGACTGCCATCGTTTGTGAATCCTGTTGTTCGCTGCCATCGTCGCTGCTCACCTCTATTTCAGGTCGACAACACCAGCCGCGGCACACCGCAGCGATGCACGACCCTAAGCGACACAAGCATCCGTAACGCCATATAGCTTTTACGCTGGTCCATATCAGACTAGCTGTAAAAAAAAGCAGAGAGAAAGAAATTATTTTCCTTTAAATAGTTTCTTGAAATCTTGCTCATCGCGTAAGGATCGAGTCATTTAACCATGTCATTATTCAGAATCACCGGCAATTGCAAGATGTAAACAGATCGATGGGATAAAACAGGTGGATGGGAATGGATTCTTACCAATGACAAACACGATGATACTGAGGTTCATCAGCACAAGAACAACAGAGAGGACCTCCTTTCTATATTGGCTGGACTGAGCATCCTCGCTCGGCAGCAGAAGCAGCGATGCAGCCAACAGGTTCAGGAAGATGGTGCCAAGCGAGCACATCTGCAGACGATGCTCAGCGGCATCCTTCATAGGTTTGAAGTAAGCGTGCACTAGCAGAAAGCCCACCGATATTACTATGGTGACAAACATGGTAAAGTGATCGTCGGGCCCGTACAGCTGCACAAACAGCGTCTGGACGATTTTACGTGCCAGCTCCAGAATCTCCCAGTACCAGAACTTTTGCTTGTAATTCTCGCACAGGAAACTCTCCCAAGTAAATGCAGCCTGGGTTGGCGGTTCACCGTGTAGGAGAAGCTCATCATCTGACTCATCGGGCACCAAACGACGTTCTCCAGTAACATTGAGCAAAGAATGATTCCCACCTTCCCCTCTACCACAGACAGTTCCGGTTTTCTTGTGTTTTCTGGCGTTCCACCACAAGAGAAGAAACAACAACAGAGGAAACCCAACCACATAGAAGAGGGAGACCTCAGCTGCATAGTTGTAATGAATATGCTGCTGCGTTTGGCAATCGATCGAGTAATCTGCTCGAAGTCTGGTGACATTGAAGGTGTTAATTTCGTCAACGTAGAAGAGGTCACATCCAGTGGGCAATAATGTAAGGATAACACCAGACAGGCTGGGGTAGGAAATGAAAAGTAGTATCACCACAACCAAGTAACACCTCTGCTTGGCCTGCGACAGGAGAGCCATTTGTTCCGCAGGAGGTGTTTTCTTTGCTTTCAAGTAACACTTCTTGGAGCTGTAAAAACACCATGCCGCAAGCAAAACGAACACCACAAAAGTAATGCCGGCCAAGAACTCAATGTAAATATTGGGATAAGTAAAAGATGGGACATAGCATCTGGGACTGATCAACAATTGCATGATATTCACCTGTAACAGTCTAAAGACGCCTGTTAGTATCTTCGGCCATGCAATTTCATAAAGCGCTGAGAATATCTCCCCAATGACCTGGTAGAAACCCAGTAGGATCTTCCCTCGAGCAAGCAGCAGGCTGACGGCAGACCGACCGTTTCTTCGGTTTTTGCGCACCTGCCAAACTATGAAGACTACAATCAGAACAACCACACATACAGCAATGACTTCAAGTAGAAACAACCACCATTTGGGACACTCAAAGCAGTGATCGAACCAACTGTAATACTTTGGGCTGCATTGGGAGCAAAGCCAACCCGTGTAGCCTTTCTCGCACGATGCGTTGATGCCACTCAGCACAACATTTTCACACAACTTATTGCGAGGACATTTATGCACTTTGGGTAACACACCCCCAAACCTCTTGGTTGTGTTGTCATAGGTTTGATTTTTAGTGCGCACATTTTGAACAAATCGCTCGTAAGATAGGTAGTTGTCATCCAATAAACCCCAATCCCAGGTCCACCAGAAGCCAGGACGGAGGTGTTGGTACTCCTCTGAGCAGTTGGTACCTTCAGTCGGACACAGATGGCATTCTCCAAACCGGTCAGTACGGTAGTATCCATCAAGACACGGACAGGCGCGGAAGCCAGCGTGAAGGCTTTTATTAGTACCTGTAGGACACACCTTGCAATCCCCAGGAGTGATACCAGGGTGTGCCTCAGGCGTTACGTAGGTGCCATTGTTGCATCTCTGGCAGTTGAAACCTTGAGAGACGTCAGCCACCTGCCCCGTTTTGATTTGGTAAAATCCGCCTATATAGCAGAGAAAACAGAAATCCGATACGAAATTGGTTTAACAATACGACAAACACATACTAGATTTGAAATGTTATTTTGTTGACTTGTAGCCCATATAAAAGGGCAAACGGGCAGAAGATTTCAACTTCAAATATTATTTTCAATGATCTACAGGGTGTCTAATAAAATTATAACGCACATTTAGGTGATCGTAACTTCCTAAATAAGTGTCGGAATAGAAAAATTCTGTTCAGTAATTACGGAGAAATGAGCGATTATGTAACAGTAGTCGAAGAACACTTCCATCTAAGTTTGTTCATTACACAGATTTTCCCTTTTTAATTGCGATAACAGATTTAATTATTGCGCAAATTGGCGATAGCAAACTTCAATCTTTATCAAGTTTTAAATGTGAAAAATTATCTCGCTAACATTTATGTGCAGTATTATGTTGAACTATTACTTAGATTAAAAGAAAAAAGAGAACAAGAAAAAAAGTTATGAATGTAATCTTTGAAAGACGTATTGGTTAATTTCTTGTCTTTGATGTCTAAATCACTCAATATTAGCAAACTTGGATGTAATTAGTGTTCTTTGACTACTTTTACGTAATCGCTCATTTCTCCGTGATTACTTAACCGAATCAAACGCGGTTTTCTTTACATTATAGCCAACTACATGTAATTTGACTTTATTTTGTAGCTTTTAATTGTTCAAATCCAACACTTATTTAGGAAGTTACGATCACCTAAAGGAGCGTTGTAATTTTGGTTGAGACACCCTGTATATATTTAAACCCAATTTGCTGTAATAACGTTGTTTCCATTTACTATACCGTGGCTAAAAAGAAACTGTGCGATCGCCTTGACACAATGTAATAATGGAAGCTTTCGATTTGTACTTGTTCCATCAGTTTTGTCGGGCGATTCACAATGCAGTGCGCCACCAAGCGTTTGACTCAAAAGAGCCACTTTTAAACTTTACGGTCGACTTCTTCCATATATCATACTGTAGTCAAATATCTATTCTCTTCATTGTTCACACGAGGTACAACACAAACATAAATGTATCCGGAAGCGTCGTTGATTAAAACATTGTTATTTGCAGAAAAAAATTGGAACTTTAATCGTGGGCGTCTAAAAAGACGTAAAAACTGATGAGTTCATGCAAAATGAATACCGTTTTTTAAACTGATGCCGACTTCTTCCCATGATGCACTGCGGCTATAGCAGGATTTGCGCCTCCAACGGCAGCTTCTAGGTATTGTGAATCACTCGAATTGGCAGCTTGTATTTACCTGGCGGGCATGCAGTACAGTGGTCCAGAGTCCAAGATGTTCCGTACGTGCCATGTGGGCAGGGTTTACATTGCCAAACATATTCAGTGAACTCCATACACCTAAATCCCGAAAACAATAATCTCAGGGCCAGAGTTTTTGTAGCATTTATTGACTGGGCGAATCCGTCGCCAACTAATTCGCTGAAAAGGTAATAAGATAAAACAGCTTAATTTGGTGGGGAGGAGGATGTTGTACCATTCATCTTACAAATTGAATCGAGCGAGCGCATAGCACCAAGCCAATGACGGCGTACTGCCATGAGAGCCGCTGTTATCATGCTCGAGATGATCTACGCAAGTTGCGGGAATCGAAGACGGCGGGAAGCCTGGAGGTCCGTCACAATTTACGGGTGGTTTCGTTCATGACGCACGCAGATTTAGGTGATATCAAGCTAGGTGACGGTGCATGCAAAGCGTTGCGGGTGATTTGTGAATAAGGACCCTAATCCCCGCTATAACACCAAAAGTAATTACTTCTAACATCAGAATAATACTCACATTCTGAGGTCATTTCTAAGTGTGAGTGGTGCGAACTCCAAAATGTTCTCGGTTGATCTAAAAAAGAAAAAAAAAGGAATACGATCTGTGAACTTTACCAATATTCTGGTATCCTTGTGTTCAATGTATTGAAGGTCGAAAGTAAAATTGTCCGTCAACATTACGTAGACAAGAAAACATTTAATCGGAACGAATACGTGCATACATAATTACTGCAGTAATTCTGTATGCACTTATTCGTATACTGGTACCCGTCACCCCAAAACGTTCGTTAAGGCAATACATATACAAATTAGCATCAATGCTAAAAATAGTTTTATATCTTGTAATTTTAGATAGGGAGTGTATAGTTCTATTGAATTTTTACTGCTAAGACATTACAAAATCGCCTTTTTTAGCAAAAAAAAATTACTTACACATAACTGTGGTTAGCTAGATCTTGCCAGACGGCATCGGAAATTCTTCTCAAAGGATTGGCGTACATTGATCTGAAATACCAAAGGATTGCTTCAATGTAATGTATATAGTACCTGGGGCTCAATTATTTGTTCACGTCATCATCCGATCCATTACCAGCGGTCATCCCCCAACCCGGTCATTATCACGCAGTAATAACCGGGTCCTCGCACTGTTATTACCTTTAATAAATATTTTTTAAACGAGAAATATTGTGAAAATGCTCCAAATTTCGGCGATATTTCTACCGTTTTGTGTTCATGTTTAGGGGCCACGTTTTAGCTTTTGCTTATGCATGGTACCCAGTCTCTTCAATATGTGCTGTTATTATAACCCATACTTTGAGACCAGACTAGCTGACCACTGATGCCCACCGTGCATAGCAATGCGCTAGCGTTAGCAGACGACACGCGCATTAAAAAATACAAAATTAAAATGCGTATAGATACAAACGTTCTACGCGTACATTTTATAGCGCGCAGTATCAAGATTTGACGCGTCCTTGTTACCGTAGAACTGTTGCATTCGGCCAATCATGGGCTTACATGATGCTTGATTAATGCTGGTTCAGGGAACATTTATTCGCTTCTTCTTGAAACCCACTAGCAGGATGCCGCGCTTCGCGCCGCACCTGCTAGCTGGGTGAAATCGTAACTTATAGATACACCTTGTTGACGTCTTAAAAACATAATGGATTGTATGACAAACAAATCGCGAAACTTAGCGAGTAGAGTACCAGCTAGAAAGTATTTCGAGCGCACGAAATTATGTCGAGCTCACGAACAATTGTTTTTGGAGCGCACGAAGTCATTTCGTGGCTACGAAAACATTTCGAGCTTACGAAATAAGTTATTTTGAGTGCACGAAAAAAACTCAAATTATTTCGTAACGGTGATTTTTATTCGTCATATGTCCCTTTAGGGGCTCCGTAGAATACCATCGACTCTGAATAAAGACAATCTTTGTGAAAATACTTCCCGACTTCCGAACTAATAATACTCAATAGGCAGTCCATCTTCGCTTGCATGCTGACTGCGTCTCGTGATTTTTTAACAGGAATCGTACGGGAAACAATACGAACCACTTCGGGATTTCTGAGTTTACATCATCGTAAAAATCCTCATTAAAAAACCCAACAGGCCGGCCATCTGACAGTGCGCCCTCAACTAACGTAATGCAGTCACGTTTCTAAATTGCATATTCATATCCACCATCGCCATACAATTTCGCGACATTTTTGCACGATCAAAGTTGAAATTGAGGCAATAGCGATATGTTTCGGAGTGTTTTGAGACAGATAATGTTGTAATATTTAAGTATCGACAATGTGAAGCAAAGAAATTTGCCCAAAAGGCAACACGAAAGGAATAAATCATTTTTTAACGTTCCCAAGCTGTGACTGAAACGTGGTCGACGCGCACGAATTCGAACCCGAAAACGAAGCCGGCGCTCAACTGGTACTATGTTTACTTCGCAATAACCAAGGAAGTATAAATCGGGGCACCAGCTCAAATAACACGGGATGGGCCGCCCAATCGCGAACAACAAACTCGGCACCAACTCGGCCACCGCGCGAGCAAGGCGGATACAATTAATTTGCGAAGGCAACCGAGTTACGGTAGTACGATTTCGGGAAGGCTTCGGCCCGAACTCCGGGCAAGGACAATGCAAAAATAACGCAATAGTTCACGCAAAAAGGCCCACAGACATCAACAGGCAATCGAAAAGCGATTACGCGTTTATCGGTAACGTCCGTTTCTTTTAAATCTTACTTTTACGATTTTTAAAAAAATCTTATTCCCTGGGGGATTCGCCGTCGCGAACCCACGCGCCAAGATGGCGCGGCCCTGTGTTCCAAGATGGTGCGGCCCTGTGTTCCAAGATGGCGGCGCCCAGGGACAAGATGGCGCATTTTACATCTTTTATAGTGGGTGCGTTCGTTTAGCTCACCCGGGGCGCCCCGGGTAAGCCCCGCGCCGTTCTTTTAGCTCTGACGTGTACTCGTGACTAGGCACGGGTCAGCCACCAGCTCCCGTAGCAGGGTCTCTGGTGGAATAACGTCACACGCATGCGTAGTCGAGTCGACGACGTCTAGGGCGGCGTAAAGATGGCGGAAAGGTAAATATTTTGTTGCAAAATATTCCGATTTTTCATTTATTTTGTAGGTTTTTTGTTGTTGTAGAATTGTATTTGAAATGCATGCAACTAAAAAATACAACCATGCAGAACATTTAGTGGAAAACACGAGTGCGTTCGATTAGCTTCCCCTCGTGCCATCCCCCGAGTGTTAACCCTAACTCCCCCGGGTAAGCTAATCGAACGCACCCAGTATAGATGATATTACTACCTGATAATCCACTCCGCGTGATCGAGTTTCGACCAATCAGAAGCCAGCAACTCTCCTAGGTATTTATTAATACAAAATAATGCCCTCCACGTGATCGAGTATCGACCAATCAGAAGCTATCAACTCTCCTAGGTATTTATTAAATAATGTTTTATCGTATCCATGTAGATTAGGCATTTCCAGTGTCAATCTTGATACTTTCAAATGAAGACTTTTAGGCCGAGTTCGGGCGGTCTGTTCTTGACACGCGAACTCTGTTCTCGCGCTCAAACGGCGGGAACGCGACCCGTGAACATTGCACTCGGAACAAGAACACACACCACCTATCCATCAGGGTTTTGCAAGAACAATTTACGCGTGTCAAGAACAGACCGCCTGAACTCGGCCTTATAGGCTCATTTTTGTGTGTTTCGTGCGCCTCGGCCTCTTGTGCGCGCGCCACATCCGTGATGGGCGTTCGCGTACATAATTATATACGCGGATCAATTTTCAGAACAGTTTTGAAAACGCATGTCATGTCTATGTTTTATTTAGATGTCTATGATACGGAGATTACGGACTTGTCACATATACATCAGGGCCCAATTTCTTGGCTCTGCTAACCACAGAATTCCGCGCTTACGGTCACCATTTTCCGCTATCCGCGCTAGCAGAATTTTTTTGCGCTAACCCTGTAAGCACATAATTCTTAGTTACGGGATGTACGCATGCTCAGAGACCGAAATTGCTCGCTAACGCGTTTACCGTAAGCACCGAATTTTCTGCTATAGTAAGCAGGGATTCTTCGCTAACGGTAAGCAGAGCCAAGAAATTGGGCCCTGGTTGGGAGGATTGCGTTTATTTACCTTAGCTTTGGCACAGACCGAGCGGCAACCAATGCAGACTTGGGCCAAGTCTACCGCTGAGCCGTATTTCGATCGAGGAGCAAGCGAGCGTGTTTGGAACAGTTTGCAACACATTTTACAGAACAAAAATACACTGAAGACCACAAAACAGGGAGTAAATTTGACCACCTATATGTTTCACTAGGTCTGTTCCAGCAATTTATCATGCAGTCAAACTTTAGATATAGAGAGAGAGTTAAATGAGCTCCAATGTTTTTGGGGTCCGTGCTATAGTGTATGATACTCACACATATTGGAGAGTGTTGTTCTCGGTCGCAAATGGCCGCTCCCCTATAAACGAAAGTTCGGTCTGGAATATGTACCTAAGTATTCAAATAATCAAGACAATTAAAACGAAAAGAAACTGGCCTGTAAACAATGTAGTCTTTTGCAAAAGCATCGGTGGGAAATAAAAACTATGAAGTGATGAGACTTTGTATTTGTTTACATTGCGCTAGAAAGAACGAACCTTGATGTTTAGTCAGCAAAATATGTATACTCACAGATGCGTCAGTTGGGTCTCGTAAAACATCCAGTCCACTAGTTTAGTGATTGGGTTGTCAAATATTATCCTAAAATGAACAAGATGGAATTTAAATATGTAATATGTATATAACTGACATATACAGATCATTGGATTGGTATAACTCCCATCACGTGACATTCATTATTACTCCCATTCACGCTGCGTCTCATCAAGTCCCCATTCGCCCATAGGGGAATGGTATTTACTATTCAACAGTTGTGATCATCCACGTTTCCACGGCTGTTGAACAGTCGGCCCTCACTCTGAAACCCCGGGGAAGGAGGTTGTGGCATGACCCGACGTCAACAGATGATACAACGCTCGCAAATCTGTATGTCAGTTATATAAAACAAATATTGAGTGGCTTTAAATTGTGAAATGAGCCATGCACTCAATAGTTGTATACTATTATCATAAGGTGAGAACTATAATGTTGCTTTATTTGTGTCTGATTTGTTTTGGTTCCTTTTCTGGCATTTAAAAAATATTTTCGGGTTGAGTTTGGGGATCTTAATATGTTTGTTTGTTTGTTTGTTTGTTTTTGCACATTCTTTTTTTTTTGCCTGACCAAATTTGTCAGTGTGATGACCGGCCGGTTCGCTTTTAATATACGACATGCAGTCCCCAAGGCAACAAGCCTACAGTGACGTGACTACCACAACTTACAGTTTTGTTAGCGAGCTAAGCCCCGCAAACAAATTATTATCCAGGACGCTGATTCTGTTCCGCTGTAAGTAGAGATAAAAGAGTCCAGTCTGCGACCGGAAAAGTCCAGTTGGAATATACGTCAGTCGATTGAACGACAAATCCCTAAAAGTAAACATAAATAGAATTTGGAAGTATTTCATAACTGATTTTTACTCTAAATCCTGAAGAATATTCTATAAATTATCGATTAAAGTTAGGGTGTCCGTGCTTTATCAACATTCCGATTTTCTTTTCCGAATTTTGAAGGGATGTACTCTAACGAATACATTTGCTTGTTTGCATTGGCAGGTTTTGTTCACAGTTTTAAAAAGTGGTTTTTATCATTGCTCAAATTGCGCGCTCCAGTTTTTGGGGAATACCTGTATGTATTGTTCATGAATCAGTCGCAAAAGTGAACGTTTGTCAATAGTGGACTATATTGCCCTCTATATTGTTTAATGTCCACTAATTTAAGGCGTAAATGCACAGGTATACCTTCATACAACGAGAGCGGGACGCTCCTAATTCCAAATTTGAATAAAATTAATTAATAACCCGCCGTTGGCCGATTTTGTTATTTGTTTTTTGTGCGATGTCTTATTCGAACGCTTATAACAAATACAATTGTAGAAATTATTAAAATACCTCCAAATAGGCACTTATGGAGACAATCCCATAGAGATGTACACAAACTTAAAACAGTCCTCACTTGTTTACCCTAACCCTTTTTTCTAAGATCTTCGAGATTTGTGCTATTTAGACCAAAATCTGTCATTCTAGGACAAAAATAACTCCCAAATATTGTTTTTTTAGGGTAGCAAGACACTTAGGGAGACACTGAAATGTCTCCCTAAGTGCCACTTTTTCCTTATTACCTAAAAACTTACGCTAATTTGTCTCCCCAAGTGCCTATTTGGAAGAATTTATCAATTCAATTTGCAACCCCCTAAAGGCATGGACACTTACACTTTAAAGGTGTTTTTTTACAAACATTTACACTGGCAAGTAAGTAAACGAATTAGCCATCGTTAAAATGCATTTTCTTTTCCAAAAAGTTTTCCAACACCACTCACTCACAATTTCGTCGAATTATACATTCTCTCTTTTTTTATTTCAAGGAACGTTTGCCTATCGCCATAGTTGATGTTTAGGTGGCCTGTTATTGACACGTCAAACTTGTTGGTGCAAAACATCGATGGATATGGCTAGCTGCGTGGTGTGTGATTCTGTTCCGATCAAGTTCATACAATGTTATTTATGGTCGAGTTCCCGCCGCTCAAGCGCGAGAACGAATTTGGCGTGTCAAGAACAGATCGCCCGAACCCAGCCATAATGTCGGTGATTATTTTGCATTTCAGGATATCTAGAAAACAAACTATACGCCAGAGACGATGGTGTTGAATTATAATGTTTGTTTACCTATTAGTACACTTACAGAGAAATCACTGTTGTGTTGTGAAACGTATTCTCTGGCAGGCCTGAAGAAGTGATTTTGTTGTTGAAAAGTGAACTGCAAAAAAAAATGAGGAAAATTTACCTAATTTGTATCCACAGATGATCGAATTATCAACTGCCTACACCAACGGCATTGGGCAACGATGTTTACTACTTTCTCGGGAAATATTTTTACTCAGCAATCGGTTGTTGTGCAATTACCCCACTATTGTTCAAAGATAGTTACCACTTTTGGGGAAAATGTTTGTACCCAACGTTTGGTTATTGTGCCGTTATTGCCACTTCGCCTTTTTTTTGGCATAAATATACATTTATTTGCATAAGTTTATAGATAAATATATTTATGCAGATTCGTTTAGAATCTACATAAAATCCAACAATGTCCACATTTAAAAATATGATATATACATTTGCAAATAATTTGCATGTGCAATTCTGTCGGAAATCATTGGTATTTACAGCGGATACCACACTAAAGCGGATTATAACGGCCAGTACCTACAGGGGATTCACGCGGATCGACAGGGGTAGGCATGCAGGCTGTGTAATTTTACATAGTAGCCTGTACGATCAGCTTATTTTTATTTAACTGTTCATTTGTAAAATGTAATCGCAGAATTATTTTCTGATATTTTTTTGGTAATCGTTAATAACAGACCAATTTATTTCGGCAAAACACAGAGAAACCTTAAAATGCTAAATATATAACGGCGTCCATTTATTTCTGTTTACAGAAATGATTATTTAACAGGGACATAATATTTTGACAGTGTAGGGTATTGGGGAGGCTTCCTTTTGGGGTTGACGGTAAATCATGTCGCTCTTGTGTGATCAAAATAAATACTTACAGACTCTTGAAACTTTTAACTCCACGGAAAGCACCCGGACTGACTCGCCGTAGTTTGTTATTATCAAAATGCCTGTAATAACACATATTAGAAGAAATATTAAATGAAAACAATATCAAATTACTGTATAAGATCTATAATATTCCATTGGTCGAAATTTATTTATTTATTTATTTATATTTTTGGTTGAGCCGGTCATCACATCATCATGAGCTTAAAGATTATCATGGTTATATAGGTGTTTTTGGCACACCGAAAGAAATGTCAAATGGGGCAACACCCTTTGCAGATATAAAAAAAGGGGAATACCGAAATATTAGAAAATATCTTACTTGTTTGAAAGTAAATAATGATTCTAGGTATCCAGCAAAATGATTACACTAGATATCCTGTAATTGTTCCGGAAAATATATTTTTATAAAAACAAATTCCCGATCGCCAGACGGCGATCGCGAAAAAAACAGAAGAACAACATAAGAACCACTGCCTGATGCAGGTTAAAAACGAACGCCATTTTTCTTGCTTTTCTCGGCATCCATGATTGTAAAACTTCAGACAGGCCAGTTAAACGGTATTTACTATAAAATACAACCCCCAAAATCCACCTAATCATGATGATTCAAGCAATTACCAATGGTGTATCCTACCTTGAATACGTGTACATTAAATTGTTTGGAAGTTACAAGATGTCCTCAAAATTTACATTTTTCTCGGGTTTCTCACGCACGTTGGAATAAACCTTCAGCAAGTCATAATCTTTTTTTACTGTTTACTATACTTACAGAATGAGCCCGTCTATGTAATCAATTTCTTTTGCTGTCGGATCTAGTAACAAATCAGGTGGGATTTCCTCCAAGTTATTGCCATTAAGATATCTGCTTGATAAACCAAAACAAAGGCTGTGTAATATTTACATGTAGCTTATTTTGTGAATAAGGGGGCCAACTAGCAACCTAAAACTGATAACGTTTATTTTATATTTAAGTTTATATTTTAAACTCTTCTTTCGTCAATTTATTTGAAATGATGGTATGCAAGTGAAGAAGGTGTGAACAATGGACACCCTCCAAATATGGAAAAAATAATGGTTTCCGTGTAAAAAGAGACATCATCACCGAAATACTTTCATCTCTTTAGGGAATGTACATCAATCGCTTTTGCTGTAATTTTCAGAAACTAGTCAAAAGTACCCGTGGGTGTAATATATGACCGGAAGAAGGGAAGTTGGGGATGGGGTGACGTACCCGTACCCGTAAGTTTGGGCGAGATCGGACCAAGGACTTGGGAGGAGTAGCGAAAAACGAACATTTGACCTTTGACCCCAGTGACCTTGACATATGACCGGAAGAAGGGAAGTTGGGGATGGGGTGACGTACCCGTACCCGTAAGTTTGGGCGAGATCGGACCAAGGACTTGGGAGGAGTAGCGAAAAACGAACATTTGACCTTTGACCCCAGTGACCTTGACATATGACCGGAAGAAGGGAAGTTGGGGATGGGGTGACGTACCCGTACCCGTAAGTTTGGGCGAGATCGGACCAAGGACTTGGGAGGAGTAGCGAAAAACGAACATTTGACCTTTGACCCCAGTGACCTTGACCTTTCCAAAAATGAACCCCTCAAGGGCAATTCTGGGGTGAACTTACATCCACCCACCAAGTTTGGGCGAGATCGGACCAAGGACTTGGGAGGAGTAGCGAAACAAACAGACAGACAGACAGACAAACGTTGCTCGAATTATAGTATGATGATGAATGAATTGAGGGCCGGGGGGGGGGGGGGGGTTCAAGGTAAGAGAATCAGTTGTACTCCTTCACATAATGTGGAAACAAATAAAAAGAAATTGTAGAATAGCTAAATATGCAAAATTAGGTTCAATTTCTGAAAAAAAGTCAGTGGTTTTTAAACCTGGTCGGCTGACAGAATGCTCCATTGAACACCTTGGGAGGCTAGTTTTAGTACACCACTCAAAGTATTTAATAGTTGTATACTGTACATGGCAAAAATCCCAAGCAAGTATAGAAATGTGCACGTTTTACCATAGGCCCCCACATTGAGGGAATCGCCCATTTACTATTACGATTCCGAGTTCTTTTCGCAACATGTCGACGTAATTTACCATTCAAAATCACAGTCGAGCTATTATTATGCTTACAAAAGAGTCAGCCGACGGAGTCTCCCAAAGGTATGTGGCCGTAACACCTTCAAGATACCATTTTTCATCCGTCTGTTAAACGAACAATCAAAAAGTAATAACTGTTATTGGTGCAGACTGGTATAAGTACCCCGACTTAAAAAACTAACAGAACTTACCCACACCTCTCCAACTCCAAGCTTATATTTATCGTCTTTCATGTTCTAATGAACTAGAGCAACTAACTCTTCTTAAGTTAAGGACTCAAGGCAATGTACAACATGTTTTTAAATCTGACGAGATTGTTATACTTACAAGGTTGAGAGTTGTAATCCTTCTGTGTTTTCTGGCCCTAGTTCTTCAAACCTACCATCACGAAAGTGCCTGAAAAATTAAAATGGGTAAGACAGTGTGTATTGACATGCCCGTGAGAAATACTGTATAGAGCGTGTAAGTTGACTTCGAAAACGTACGCGACTTTACGAGAAACCAAACTTTCGGGAACCAGCTTGAATAGTAGTATAGTTTTCTTGAAATAATTTGTTTGACGCTGTTCTTTTTACTGAAAGGTAGATACAAACTTTCATATAAAAAAAATATTTTAATATACAAAATGTGAACTATATATCAACTAGGTAAAAAGAAAACGAAAATGTATAGTTAGGTAATACGTACGTCATACTTATCCGAACTTAATAAATAGGCCTAAAGTCTGAAATTTGTCAGCCTTATTATGAACCTCTTGCATTTTGATAAGAAACAGTAATAATCATGCCGTCAAATCTGTTCATTTACAAAATCGATAAAACTTGTTCTTGTATCTCAACAAATACACAAAAACAGGAAAAAACACAACAATAACACGAAACTATTGTCCCAAACGGGTGTCTACAGCTACAGCTATTGTGGATGTCTACGGCGGCCATTTTGTAGCGCTGTCCAAAATACCGGCTACAATGTCACACACACAAAATCTAGCCGTAACAAAAATATTTGTCTGGAATGATAATGCAAAACAAAATGGCCGCCCGTGCCAAAACTGTCCAGTGGGAAATATTTTTTGTTTGCTGGGAATGCGCAGTAGATGTCGAACACTTTGGGGCACGCAATACGTGATCAATATAGTGTCTAGTGCTAGTGTGACATAATGTCCGAGTGCAGTTAGAGCTAATTTGCGATAATTTGGTAATGACGGTGCAACCACGTCAATGCCATCAGGCATTTCGACCGGCTGTAATGCGTAACATCGAGCAGACGGCAATTCTTGTAAACATAAATTCTAGGATCACTTGGAACGCGATAACTAGCTGATGCGACATCGACGAAGCTGTAGACGTAGACAGTAGCCTAGGCACCCGTTTTGGGCACGGCCTAAATGTCGGCTTACATGCTGTTTATGTTGTTTAGTCCCGCAAACCCTCCAGGTTGTATGTCCGATATTCTGTTCTTGTCTAAATACCTGTCGATGCATAGGCACAAGATTAACAAACGGACAAACTATTATGAGAATCGGGCACTTTTTACAATCTGGAAATGTGCCGTGGCTATCAAACACTCAATTAATGTCATTACAAAGGGTAAACAAAGATTTACACAAAAGCAATGGCCTATTTAAAGCAATTAAAAAACAAATCAAATCCCAATTTCAATCCCTTGAAGTTACAAAAGAACTGGTGACCGTCGTGGGAATGCAATACTCACAGTTTTAATAACTTAGTACATCTTTTGAACGTATCCTTCTCGATGATTGGCAGGCTGTTGTTTGCAAAATCACTGTGGATAAAGTTTAAAGTTGTATTTCAAAAAAACAAATTTGCGTGGGGGAATTTACTGTTATGAAAACTTCGAGTGCAGAATGGACCTCAACAGCTTTGTGATTAATCAAATCAATTTCACAGACTGTCATAACGATAATCGAACTAGTACTGGGCGTGTTGTTCTAGGAATTCACACCGAGACAAAAAAAATTGATTCCATAAAAGAACTATAGTTATACTTTAATAAGGCGACTTAATTAAGACCTAGGCTATACGCCGTGCTACTGCCGTGCCGAACTTAATAATAATGAGTGCAGCAATAGCACGGCAATAGCATGACGTTGCGCTAAACGCCGTTCTTAATTGGCGCCATGCCGTGCCACTGCCGTTCCGAACACCAACAGCGCGGCAGGCCCTGTCGAGCTAAAGGGCTTTGCCGTGCCGAATTATTTGCCGAGCCGAATTTGTTCTAAACGCCGTGCTATTGCCGCGCCGAACTAATAAAAATCAAATTATTTGATTTCGGCACGGCAGTAGCACGGCGTATAGCCTAGGTCTAACTCCCTATAGGGCGTGCCAAAAATCATATTGATCTTGGAGGATTGAGGACTGTTAGGGTTAAGATAAGTTATTTGCGGTAGCACCATGTGGTTATTCTCTTTTGCGAGTTGTGTAGTTCTGAAAAGAACCAGAGGAACCCAACGTTTCGGACAATTTGCTTATTTCATCGTCAGGAGACCGAAACAATGTGTTTTTTTGGTAATCCTTCGGGAGCTGAATGGTATTTTGTCTTTGTCTTGGTTATGTTTTGTATCTAAGCTTTTATTTTAAGTATTCTTTGTAATTTTGGTCTGTGCATTTGTTGATGTTTCCCGAAAAGTAAACTAGAGAATAGAGAATGGCGCAGGGAGAATTTATATAACTTTATATCGCTGGTCGGCACAATAGGGTTGACAACAGTCATTGACAACAATCACTAAAGGTAGGATTACACTATTGGTAATTGCTGGAATGGGTGGATTTGTGGGGTTGCTCTTATAGTAAATATCGTTTACCTGGCCTGTCCGACGTTTTTGCCAAGACAAATAGCCAGAAAAACGGCGTTCGTTTTTATCCGGCGCCATGGCAGTTGCTCTTGTTTCGCGATCGCCATCTGGCGATCGTGATATACATTTTGTTTTTTAATTACATAATATTTAGCGCAATCATTTTGCTGGATGCCTATATTCATTATTTACTTTCAAAGGGATATTTCTTAATAATTCGGTAGTAAAGAATTTCGATATCTGCAAATTGTGTATCCTATACCTGTTAATGAACACATCAATATTATTCGATTATTGAGGACTCAAAATAACCCATAAACTCTACAAAACACTTTATAAACATATACTTTTGCCCTTAACGAGAGTGTTGAGAGCATTTTTATAGGAGATAAAACTATACTGCGATTGTGGCAGCCCATAGAAATTCAGTGTGCCAATGTTTACAAACAATACAAAGGTCATAACCTAGCACAAGAAGATTGTGATGATGTAATTTTGAATTGACAATCCTTTGAAGGGACCTATTCCATGGATTTTGCTAAGAACAAAAATGAGTTTAGCACAATACGTCTTGTTTAGTGAAAACTTTCATGCTAAGCAAAAAAAATCAGCTGAATACCTGTCGTACACAATTATATATCACCTGGAAATTTGGTTTGTTATACCCTGTTTTTGCCAAGGAAGAATTTTCATGCTAAGCAATTTGTTTTTGTATACTGAACATCTCTATGCAATTGGCCCCTGAGGCGTTCCCATCACGGTTTTTAACCAGTTCGCGCCGGATGACGTATATAAATGCAAAGTGTTCTCAAGATTCAAAACGGATGACGCATAAACACGCCACGAGCAAGGCTGGAGATGTCTATCAGCAGCGAACAAGGCCGGAAATGCGTGGGTGTGCTTCCCGGTGTCAGATCTAAGCCAGAGTTTTGTCTAATAAATGTGTGTATTGGTCTCTTCAGTTTAATTCTTTCACAAAGTTTGTTGCACCTGATTTGTAGTGACCTATTTAACACGTGTTCGGTATTTGTTTGTTTCTTGAGATTAAAAGTAATTTGCATTTGAAGTAAATGCTGGGCTCTAGATTTTGGATTAGGCCTCTTGGACTACAAAAGAGGTAAGTATGTAAATCTGGGGGAATTTAAACAATTGGGTGGGGCCTTTTAATTATGTGCGCCAGTGCGAGACAATGGTATGTATGGGTGTGTGTATTCCATCCACTGTACTCATGGTTCAGTTGTCTAGCTGTCTATGCAACCACCAGTGGTCAAGCTCTGTCCATTTTGGCAAGCTTTTACATTTTATATTAGAGCTTTTGGCTCTTGGGATTTGTTTTTTCCCATTGCTTGCTGCAAACTTGAGCGTGCTCGACGGAGTATTGGTAGCTCCCTGTTTGACTTTGGGACTGGTGACTGACTGCAGGCAACGATGGAGGCCATAAATCTAGAGCCCTTGTAATGGTGTTTTACTACCGGGTGACCATACTTATCCAAGCAGCGTCAGGATGACGGAGACTTCCGTACTGACTACTGTGGGTCTTTGAGCAGATGTAGGCGTGACTAGCGATTGCTATAGCACCGGAACCCACGAGCCAATGTCTGGATGACAGTTTACTATTGAATTTGGTGGAGGGTTTCAATTAAAGTGTGTGTGCATTAATTACTATTGTTTGGCCATTTGTTGGTCTGCCTTTTGTGGCACTAATTAATGTGCCTTGGTGGTACGTGGTTTAATGTGCCTTGGTGGTACGTGGTTTAATGTGCCTTGGTGGTACGTGGTTTAATGTGCCTTGGTGGTACGTGGTTTAATGTGCCTTGGTGGTACGTGGTTTAATGTGCCTTGGTGGTACGTGGTTTAATGTGCCTTGGTGGTACGTGGTTTAATGTGCCTTGGTGGTACGTGGTTTAATGTGCCTTGGTGGCACAGTGTTTGGTAATTGGAGTTAATTAGTATATTTATTAGAATTTTGATGTAGTAGTATTTCAAAACTATTAGGAGTTCGGTAGAAATTGATACGTGTATTTAAATGTAATTGCAATATTAATATTTGGATTTAATTGGAGAATTGCTATTAATATTGTACATAAACAAATCAGGTTCGCTTTATCCTCTTAAACTTGTGAAAAGAATTGTGAAATAACCTTGTTAAAAGAATTGTAAAGAATTGAATGCGACTTATTTGAACCTGGTAAGACTTTGTCAATAAATAGATTGAATAGTATCTAGACTATTATAGCCGAATTTGATTTGACTGACACAGTTCTCACACCCGGTACTATTGGCCTGAACCAGCCTCGGATCAAGTTTTGTTAAAAATAATCCCGCGCGTCGGTTCGGTGATGTTAAAATAATCCCGGCGCGAACTGGCTAATATAATGCACAGGCGTGCGCGCGCATGCGTGCCTATTACTAGTATCAGTAAACAATCTAGGCATACCCCCTTCTATTGTGACCTAGTGGGGAACTTACGCTATTTCTAGGTTCGCACAGTTCCTCGTTATTGGCTTGATATCTTGAAGTCGATTCCCGTGCGCAATACTGAAAAACGACGAATTGATTAATGTTAATGCCTTGTACTTAAACGAGTATATAGGCCTATGTATTTTTCGAAGGGGGAGGGGGGGGGGGGGGGGGGGGGACGGTGCCTACGTTACCATGGCTACGATCTCGCTGCGCCATGTTTTCCCATCATACCTTGCGCGATTAGTAATCGCACACGCCAATATCCCAAGAAGTCGAGGCTGCTGGGCCCAATCTCTTAGCTCTACTAACCGTTAGCGATAAATCCCTGCTTACAAATTCCGTGCTTACGGTAAGCGTATTTCACGCGTTAGCAAGAAATGTTTGCTTCTGCGCAGAATTCTGTGCTTACAGGGTTAGCACCTAATTTTTCTGCTAACCCGAAAAATTGTGATCGTAAGTAGGGAATTATGTGGTTAGCAGAGCCAAGAAATGTTGGCCTTATTTGTAAACGCAGCCTCGACTCCGTCCATGGGCGTGTGTGCGTTCCTTCATTAACGTTAAGATCGCGCAAGGCATGATGGGAAAAAATGACGCAGAAAGATCGTAGGCATGGTAACGAGGTTGCTGTAGACGTTACTTGAGAGAGACATATTTTTCTTTGAACAAACGTTACAGACAGTGATCGTTATAATAATTGCTCAGCCGTAATTCAACAAGCTGCGACTGGAAAACGACTAGCGGAACTCAGTCCGCAATTTTGTGAAATGTTCGTGGTTCTACAAATTGACGGGCCGTTAGACTACGCAATTTTGAAAGAGTATAGTTATATGTGAATCTTTATATACTTTTTCAAAAACTTCCCAACAATTTGTCCATTTCATTTTTATATACGAAAACGCCCAGTCAACTGCACGTGTACCATTGCGGTTTGTGTAACTGCAAACCACGCATCATGTTTAACTTACACGACCATGACGGATTCCGGCAATTCAAACGGCGTTTCGATCAAGTTGTTAGTTACATTTCTGAAGGTGAAAAAGACGATGGATCAATATCATTAACTTTGGTTTTTACACTAGAAAATATGTCACACAGCGCAACAAAAACTGGGCGCAACTATGGAAACATCTAAATCAAAACTATAGGCCTATAGGCCTAGAGAAAGGGAAACTTAAAGAAAATATAAACAAATCCGATGTTATAAAATACAATCGGGATTCAAATTGAAACATTGGGCTCATTTGCAATAATGGGATAAGTATAGATGGATATAGGCCTACACAGTCGCATCCGACAACAGCCCCTCACTGTAAAAAAGCAAACTACGGTACAATTTACGGGGATTACCTGGCAACCATGGATGCCAACGAATTCCCGTAGAGTTTACGGTTTACCGTAAAATAGCGGTAAAAGGATTTTTCATTGCCGCCAATTTACGGCGACTGTAAATGTTACGGGAATTGGTTGGCACCCATGGCTGCCAGGTAAGTTCCCGTTGTACCGTATTTTTGTTTACAGTGCTGAATACACTCGAGGCACCCTCTAAGAAAAACAAGGAAAAAACTAACTATCGGCCTACATGACCACAGAACAACTCACATTTTGATAAGAGATCTGAATTTCAGCAAACCACCGTAAGGTATTTCCTTTATGAAATTCTCTCCCAGTTCACTGTTTAAAGTTTAAAATAGAGAAAACAAATTGTCAAAGAACGTGAAAAAGTTATTATCACACCCAAAACTTAAAGGGGATTTGCCAGGCAGACCTATTTTCGGAAAAGAGAGTCGGTTTTGATTTAGACTATTCGAACAAGGCTGTGATCAAACGCAGATATAGACGGCTGTTGCTAAATGTTGGTGACATATACCATCATTTTTAAGAAGGGAATAATGGTTGAACAGTTTCAAATGTGTTAATTCCCGATCGGAAGGCGAGTGCATTAACAACGTTCAGGCCCATGGGCCGGTTTTAAACATAATACTTTAATAGGTTCCTACTTGTTTAATACCGATCAACCTATTTGTATTCCCTTTCATGAATATCTTTTGGTCAAAACAAGTAGAAAGGCAACATTGTCCAACGATTGTGTTTAACAAAATACCTCGTGTTTTGAGGAACACATCTCTAGTTATTGTTATCGTACCCCACGCATGTGTTTTTTTATGGAGATCGACGCGCGCGTTTCACCCGCAGTGCTCGGTGATGTGTGTTCAATGTGTGTGGTCATTGAACTCCATTATAATAATGGAGATCAATGTGCGTGTTGCAGACATTGATCTCCATTATATAGACTTCATTGGAGTACAAAAAAGTGACACCGACAAAGCGTTTAAAACTTCTCAGTCTGTCCGAGTCATGAAGAATATATTTCACCCAGTCCTAAAGGCTCGATATTTCCCATGTTATAAATTAACCCTCTTATATACCGTGCAGTTACCATAGAGCTGTCAGACCTTTTAAAACCTTTCAAGTTTCCTGGACTAAAGGGTTTTGAAAGGTGAGAAAGCTGTCTGACAAAAGAAACCTATGAAAGATTTTGAAAGGTAAAACAACTCTCTGAACAAACTGGTGTGAGGTTTTGGAAAGTCTGGCCGTTTTCTGATAGACTTCCCATACCTTTATCATAGGGGCATACCATACCAAATAAAAGTTGAAATGTTTTGAAATGTTTAGCTGTTTTCTGTGAGAGATATTTTATATAATGTGCTGGGGAGTAATTCTACCTTTCAAAACATTTCAAAAGGTTTTGAAAGGTCAAACCATGTATGCATAGCAACTGTAGTGATATTTGGTTGAGCAATAGCTCCACCTTTCATTTTCTTTCGCAAGGTTTTGGAAGGTCTGGCTGTTTTCTGATAGACTTCCCATACCTTTATCATAGGGTATACCATAGCCCAGTTTTTCTACCTTTCAATTCCTTTCAAAAGGTATTGAAAGGTGTGGTAGTGCAGTAGCAACAAATTCTGGAGCGTTTTGAAAGGTTCATACTTTTTTATATCCATTTTGCCCAGTAAGCAGATTTTGAAAGGTTTTGAAAGGTGAAACCATAGGAGGGTTGCGAATACATTGTACATTATAATAGCATAAACAGCAGTGAAGTTTCAGTGGGTACTATTTTTAATTTATTTTTAACATTAACAAACATGTGCATCCCTTAGAAAACAAAACATGAATAGGTATAGGCCTATGCACTGTAAAAAAAAAGTACTGCAAGACCAAATAAAAAAATAGTTGGGGTTCATCCATTTTGGGGGTGAATAAGTGAGGCGGGCGGGCGTTTTTTTATATTTTTTTTTAAATTATTATTTGTGGTTTTTATCGTCGTGAAAAAGTGGGGGAGTTTTTAGAAAACCAAATTATTTGGCCTAAAATATGACTTTATTGGCAGCGCGGGCGCCATAAATTTACTGTAAAAAATACAGTATTTTTTCTAAGTACTGTAATTAAAAAAGTTACATTAGGCCAAATAAAAAAAAAAACATGTTTAGCGTCATGCCTTTTTTTTTTCTTTTTCAAAATGGCCGCTGACACATTTTAATTCGAGTCGTGTAGTGAACATGTCACACCCTATCTTGCAATTTAAAATTAAAACATGGTTCACCCACGATTAAAAATCAAAATTCATGTGGGTTGATCATGTATGCACCGTACACGACTACACGTCACACCCTAGCCCTCCTATTAGAAACAAAATATTTTCAGAGCATGTACACACATGATTCTAAAGTCTAAAATACGATCTTCAAATTAAAAAAAACAACTTTTGTTTAATTTTTTTAATTTTTTTAATTTTTTTTACCAAAATGTACAAATTTATCATTTTTTTCAAAAAGAAAAGAAAAGAAAAAAGGAGGCGGCCCCCCAAAAGGAAGCGGGCGGTGACGCTAAACATGTTTTTTTTTTTTTTGGCCTTACCGCGCCTATGCTGAGAACCACAGTATATGAGTGTACATATATATTTATTTATTTAGAGAAATTAATGGAGTTGGAACCAAACTTACTTTATACACATTACTTATACCCAGCACGATATGTGGCAGAGGGGTACCCCCCTCTTATCCCTATACCCTACACACACTCAATATTGTTACCTAACACATCCCCCTTGAAACCTAAAAAGAATTCCTGAGATTCCGGGAACGCAATGGTCAACACAAAAGAGGGGGGGGGGGGGGGGGGGGGGCTTCTCTGCCACATTCGAGCTTCATATGATATTGGGTCGTATGAATAAAAATTAGCATTTGCTTTTACTTCAAATTTTCAAGCTTTTACTACATGTAGCATCTGTATGAATAAAAATGAAGTATTTGCTAAAGACTAAAAGTACTTACTTTTTACTTTCCAACATTTGCTAGAATATTAGTATTTGCTCCATTTGGTATGAATAAAAATGAGTAAATGCTTCAGATTTGCAGTATTTACTCGAAATTTTTCAAGGTTGGTTCGGAGCTACCTTGAAAAAAGAGAAGCAAATACTAATATGACAAATATTGAAAATTGGTAGTAAAAGCAAATGCTAGTTTTTATTCATACGGCCCTATGTTCTAGAACCATTTTTTCTTTCCGAAAGGGGTTAAAGGAAGAGGGTCGAATATTTTTTGTCTCAATTTATTTCCTAAAATTTTAAACAAAAACATACAGGAGCGGCATGGTCCCCGTTCCCCCCAAAAAAAACCAAAAAAACAAACAAAAAAACAAAAAGAAACTCCACAAGAACACCCCAAACAATCCGCTAATGCAAAAAAATTACTATCGTACGTATTATCTGAGCTAATTGTCAAAAAAGAATATTGATTTCCATTTTTCAAAACAATTAAGTTTTCCCATTTTCCAGTCACAGAAAATACCATCTCAGGTCCACCTTTCATTATTGATGCGGTGTATATACATTTTGTACTTACAGCGCCTTGGTCCCGTTAGGAATACCTCTGGGTAGTTCCGTAAGACCTCTGCCCGTGCAGATGACTATGGGCCCCTTGCATTCGCACACATCGCAGGCTTCCCTCGTTGGATTCATTGCGACGGCCGTGGTCAGCATCGCAATCATCTGAAACATCATCATGATGGGACGACTGGTTCTTCGGGTATTAGCAAACAACATGGTATTATAACGGATCTCGAAGCTACTTTGGAAATTGTATCGCTCTCCGGTGCAATTTTGGTGTCGGCTTGCCTGCTTGCGTGCACGCACAATGATGCCGAGGGTTATAACATACAGGACAGTCGCAAAGAAGTTTCCAGAGTATGCACTTTGAAGAGTATTTCCTATGTGGTCATGTTATTGCTCAACCATGCACCCATTGTCAACCTATTATACTCGTGTCTTTTTAAAAAGAAAAATGATGAATGACTAATCGCGTACATAAATACGGGAGACAAAGCAGCTTTTTGTTGGCGACCTTCATGACGGGATAGCGTATTGTTAGTCCGAAAAGTGCATTTTGCCTTTCTTCGCTCATGCCTAACCAACTTCCTCTTTGCTTTATTCAAGTCGCATTGATGTCGCAAGCGCGAATTCCTTAGGGGGTTTCCCATTGCAAGTTCAAAGGAGCCGTTCTTTTGTCAGATTTTCACCGTTTGGTGATATGGAGAATGAATTAAAGTGATGAAGCGTCTCTTAAAGGTAGGATACACCATTGGTTATTGCTTGAATTATCATGAATGGGTAGATTTGTAGGGTTGTATTTTATAGTAAATATCATTTAACTGACCTGTCCGAAGTTTTACAATCATGGATGCCGAGAAAGGCACGAAAAACGACGTTCGTATTAACTGGTGTCGAGCAGTTATTCTTATGTTATTTGTGTTATTTCGCGATCGCCGTCCGGCGCAATAATTTTGCTGGATGCCTAGAATCATTATTTACTTTCAAATGAGCAAGATATTTCTTAATAATTCGGTAGTAAATATTTTCGATATCTGCAAATGGTGTATACACCTTTAAACACTTTGTAGAGTATAATGCATAACAAAATGGTGCAGGTTTACGATAACCCGACCAAGGCCTATCTGGATTTTTGGTATATAGCCGAATTGCCGACCTCAAAATTTGTATTACTGTTTTCGAGTTGACAATTATTGTACATGAACAGTAGTTTCAAATATTTGTCACGAACATAACCATTTTTTAACGCTTAAAAATTGACCGTAAAATTAAAAACAAACCTGACAAAATAAAGTGATTTCCCTTGACCAACCTACCTAGCTGTTATCGCAAACACACCATTTAATTTGTTTGGCCTAGAATACCGTGGCGCGATATTGAGGCCATTATTTAGGCCATCACTTTCCTAGAAATGTGGTTTTTATTAGTTTAAATGAAAGATTATAACTAATTGAGTGATTTTTAGTTTATAAAAGTTAATTTTGTTTGGTAATTAATATGAAAACAAAATTATAAAGTGCTTTGGGGGACCGGCCCTGCCCCTAGAATGGTAGCTTATTAACATGTAAAATTTGCATAATTGTGACGTATGTTTGGGAAGACTTCGACGTCGCGACCAGCGTGCCCGTGCATGCATGCATCTTGTGCCACGCGTCTCGATGCAAAATCATTTAGTCGATGGTCGACTCAAGTTATTGTCAAAGGAATTGTCAAGTGGAATATCTTCTTCAGATTTATAGACCTGATGATACTGCGGATATTTCGTCAGATTCTGTGGAATATGCGCTCCCCGGCCCCGAACAGTGTCGTCTTCACTAAAATCTACTGCGTGCGTAAGTACCCGCGTGCATGGCATCTTTTTGGGGGGTTGCCGAATGTTCGTCACGAACAGCGCCACCATTTGTCAGTGTTTAAACATGTTAACGAGGGGGGCCAATTACATTTACGGTGATTAACCCCAATTAATGTCATGTTATACCATTTTATCACCCCTGGTCTTGTTACTTACACACCAAGGCACATTTTAAATTATTAAACAGCAATTCTCCTCGAAAGGTCTGCGTAGAACCTTTCATTCTCCATATCATATCACCAAACGGTGAAAATCTGACAAAAAGAATCCGCGCTTGCGGCATGAGGAAATAAAGTCGCCAACAAAAAGCTGCTTTGTCTCCCGTAGTTATGTACGCGATTAGTCATTCATCATATTTCTTTTAAAAAAGTCACGAGTATAATAGGTTGACAATGGGTGCATGGTTGAGCAATAACAGGATCACATAGGGAATACCCTAATAAAAGTGCATGTACTCTGTAAACGTTTCATTTTTTCATTTCATTTATTATTTTGCAGGATTACATAAAAATATGAAAACAATTACAAGAGTTGAAATACAAAATTAAAAACAGGACAAAGCAAGGCAGATTACACCCTTATAACAAGAAAAACCAACAATAATGCACACCCCTGCAGGATTGCCAAGTAAGCAAACTAAATTACTATCGAGTGGCTCTCCCAAAGCGCGACTTCTATAAATACATATATAATAACATTTTAAAACAACAAATATACATTATCATAAAAGAATACATATATATAAAAATACCACTATTGCACTAAATTACTCAGAACAACATAAAACAAACAAACACACATCCCCAAAAAGGACAAACAGTCTCAAACGAACAAACAAGCAGACACAAAAAAAACTACACGTACACTTCAACAAACAAACAAACACCCCAACAAAACAGCAGACCGACAAACAGACACCCAAACACGTACATCCCAAAAAACAAACCAACAAACAACCCCAACAATCAAACACGCAAACAAGCAAACCAACAAACAAACACCCCAACACCCACAATGCTTTACCTTACATACGCACTGTGGACATTCCTTTGTCTTCGTGTACTTAACAAACTTTGACTAAATACTCATTTTTCTCGCTTCCCCAAAACAAATTTACCCTCAAATTTGGATTATGGGCCTCTCAGCTGTCCCTTCTATCTTTTCTATATATAACCCTAACCCGTTTTTCCTCTAGCGCTCTTTTTCGGAAACTGAAAAACGGATTGTGGACGTGTGCAAGTCCACAAACCGTAACCTCTTCCCGCATCGTGTGGACCTATATTGTTCGGAGGTCCACAGTGCGTATGCAAGACTAACTCCAACAGACAAGCACCATCCCCAATCCATCTTGAGCGGGTATATTGTATTAAATCACATTATAATCGGTTCACCCCAGGGCCCAATTTCATAGAGATGCTTAACGGTAAGCAATTTTTTGTGCTTACTGTAGCCGAACAATTTGCTTAAGCATAAACGTATTTCACCAGCGGTTGCTAACTTAACCCTTTCAGTACCACAGCATTTCTGTCTTGTGCACCCCTCAGTACCATAGTACAAACAGACACTACCAGCTCAATACCACACCTAAGAGCAAGTTCGGGCGCGAACTATAGTTAACCATAGTTCGACCAACGTCGCTCGAACGCAGAATGGTTGAACTATCTAGTCGACTATTTGGAACCAGACCCCGTAGCACGGTTGCCGCTGGTTGACAGTAGCCTCAGTTCATAGGAAAACATGGAGAGAACCAGTGACGTAGAAAAAAGAGGATGTCAGTAGTCGAATGGAGGGAAAGGCTGAGTAACGTTAAGTAAAAATCTAGCTGGCCTAATGTAATTTTTTGTCTTGTTTTTGGACCAACCTGACTAACGTTATGGCTTATTCATGGAGGTAGGAAACACCTCCATGGCTTATCCTAATATGCGTGGAAGAATAGTGGCAATACCCATTTCATTCAGGTCGCAAATGTAAACAAAGTGATTGCCATCTTTTCAACAATAGTTCGACTAGAGCCGTTCGAGCGAACTGCATTTGAGCATGCGCATTGGTAAAGCAGAGACTAACTAATGGTTAACTATAGTTCGCGCCCGAACTTGCTCTAAATTGGTCAATTTCCTTGCATACTGCCCTCCACAGTTTGCATTGGTCTAGTGCTCCAGCCTTGGAGTGTATGCAAATGTATAAAGCAACATTTCCACTAGTGAAAGGAAGTATACTTGAAACACTACAGCTAACAATTACGGAAAAAATTCCATATCTCACTGCCCCTTTTTTGTCCTTAATATTACTTGACAACTACTAAGAAGTGTAAATCTGAAGAAACGCCAAATGAGGAGTGAGACAATTTCAAGTTTGTATAAGAAAATACTTGGACATTTTCTGTCATGGCCCATAGACAGAAAATACTTGGACATTTTCTGTCATGGCCCATAGACTTTACACAAGGTCTAAGGTGGCGGTGAGATATGGAATTCTTTCCCACAAGTACAACAAACTTTCAAAAACTACATGCAATTGGAAAAATGTGTAAATTATCTTCTTTTTTTTCACTCGGTTGACAATAAATTATGGAACATTCTCCCTTTGTCCAAATATAAATGCTTTTGTGCCCCCCCCCCCCCCCCCCCCGCTTCAGTGTTGGCACACGACCATCGAGCGCCGACCTTCCACACAACACACAACATTGAACGGGGAGGGGGGGGGGGGGCTCAGAAGGGGGGGCGGGGGGGCTCAGAAGGGGGTGGGGGCTCAGAGTAGGCTTGTTTCGGTTGCATTAAATAATCTGTAATACATGTAGTATTTAATGTGACCAATAACTCTCGAGATTAGCAGTATTTTACCTTGTCAAGTCAAATCTGGATACTACAACAGGTCCCAAGTAATGTACTTAGTTCTCATTCCTGATAATACAAGGTTTCTGTTTTCATTAACTTTGAAATATGGAATTCTTTCCTAATTTCTCAGCTTTAGACACGTGTGACCAGGCAAATTCAATGAATTCAAGGGGAGTGAAATATCTCAAAACACCCAATGACACACATGGGCTTATTACACTGTTTGCAAATCGTGCGGGTTTGCCTTCTCTGAGCTTTTGTGCTACAAACAATGCAGTCGCGCTTCTTCCCAGTTACATTTTTGCCAGGGAAATGTTGTGCACCTTCTGAAACACATGGATTGCTCATTTGGACATGTGTGACAGGGCCGTTTTTCCAGGTCAACAGCAGACCTTGGATCAAATACATCCTAAAGTCCACATTTGACAGTGTGCGGTTTGTGTGAATGCTATTATACAGTATTCTGGCATTTAGTACACATATGTCTAGAATGGCCAAAAATACCCTTTTCCACCACTTGACCGATCTGTGTGCATGTGCATAGTACACGCATTGCTGTCCTGCAAGATCAGTTCCTCCCATGTGCTTGTTGTACTCAATGACACCATTGGGTTTGCTAATGTCACGGTAACCTGTGGGACTCTTCTTACAACGAATTTGCTTACTTGTAACACTACAGTCCCCATAGTTTGACAAGAGTGTCACACGCTTCTTGTCCTGCCAGGTAACACACAATAATTGTCCGGACTTGTCATAAAAGCGAGGAATCTCTCCTTTAGCCATGGGAAACTTTTTTGGGTTAGCAAATTTGGAAACTCCTTGAGTGGTATACCGCACAGTTCCGCAAAAGCCAAATCCACGCTGTGTCAACTTGTTGACAAGAGCAGGGCTGGTGTACCAAAGATGCAAAGATGCAATGACCCCGATTGTCCAATCCGTTCAAAAGTTCCAAGACAACTTGGCCAGGTAGAGGTACTCTAGCGGGATGGTCTGCTTCACTTTGTCTCTCCGAGTCTGCAGTTGTTGCTGTCCGTGATTGTGACCCTGTGTAAATCTGCCATGCACACGTGTACCCCGTGTCAGACTCGTTCAGAGAGAAACATTAATGCCCCATTTGGTGGGCTTTTTTGGCATATACTGTTTGAACAATAGTCTTCCCTTGAATTTTATCATAGTTTCGTCTGGAGAAAGGTTTTGGCCAGGTTTGTAATGACAAAGAAAAGAGGGTACTATCAATGAATTTGCGAACCTTGACCAGCTTGTCAGGAGAGCTGTCCTTACTTTTTTGAGCTTCTTCGTTGTTGGCCAGATGTAAGAAATTCAGGATTGCCTGAAATCGGTTGCGAGACATGGTTGCTGGATATATGGCACTGTGTATGTCCCATTTGCTCCAGTACATGTTGTACTAAGGCCGCCTGTTTATACCCATGCACATCAGCAGCGCTACGAAGGCCATCATTTCCGGAATAGTTGTTGGAGTCCACTGACTTTGGTGGCTGGTTGATTTCTCCGATAGACTCTGTTCAGCATAACGATTGGTTTCACTCACTATCAACTCCCACACTGCTTGCGAGAAAAACAGCTGGAAGATCTGCATTGGTGAGAAATCTCTCCATTCTTGAACACGAGTTGCTCCTGGGTGCCCTGTGATAGACAACAAAAACATGAGAGGGTGCTATTCAGTGACAGTATTTCAGTTTCCATCGCCACTTTGACCCATGACCACTTTTGCCCCATTTCCTGGCAGTAATTACTGCAGTGGTGGAGATTTGTGTCCAAATGTGGGGGGCGATGATCAAGCATTTTCCCTGTGTCTCTGTACTTTTTGTGATGAGTTGAGTGTACATGCACATGCATGGAATAATGCAAAATAAAATGACTAAACCTTAATTAAATTATGTATACACATGTAATTTAAAATAAATAATAAACAAATGGTTACATATCGGATGCGTATAGCTAAACTCATACAAACACTTTAATTTCAAAATGGAATCTGTCTATTAATTCAGGTCAAACGATAGGGTAGACCATAGTCAATCTGTTTTCAAAACAACAGGTGGCTGAACTCGTACGTAGTTGCTTCGTGATAGAACAAAAACGAAACGTAATTTTGTTCTGGACTAAAGGCGTAATCGTGTTCTTAAAGGAATTTAAACTTTACTTCATGTGTAGGTTAACTGAACTAGTTGGTGTCTAATACTTGTAATAGGCGTCCCCTTTAATACATTCATAGTTTTTTTTCTCAAACTGTTGCAAACTGCATTGGCGTCTCCATAAGCTTGGAGAAGCCCACCAATTTGTTTCATTTGTTGAAATTGTTGTCTTAATCTTTTATGTTCACATTTATTCAGTGGCAATAAATATGAAGATGGATACAAATAAGATTGAGTATGAATGGTTTAATTGTCCCCAACATGCACCTCAGGCCAACATTATGTATAGCACTAAGTTTTGCTGTGTAAATATAAGTATATTGACCGATAAAGATACAGTTGCCATGACTTCCGTCCGCATTATTCCAGTGTTTGTTTAGCTGTTCGCTCTTGTTCCGCCGTTTTGTCTTTACTTATTGTACATGTGCAATAATGAATGTCACGTGGTGTGAGTTCCACCAATCAATAACAATGATCTGTATGTCAGTTATATAATTTTTTATGATACAACGGACTCGACTCGATCCCAACTTTAATTGTTTTAGTTTCCTTTGAAATCTTCCTAAGAACTTCATCATGTCACGTACTGAAAAAAGCGAGATTTGTAGAAAAGACTAGATGCGAGTTTTAAGTGCATATACATGTACATTGTGTATATGCACTGTAGGGCCCAATAGGACCAGGCCAAAAAAGGGATGCGAGATTTATAAAAAAGGGATGCGAGTTTTATAAAAAAGGGATGCGAGTTTTAAGTGCATATACATTGTGTATAGGCACGGTAGGGCCCAGTAGGACCAGGCCAAAAAAGGGATGCGAGATTTATAAAAAAGGGATGCGAGTTTTATAAAAAAGGGATGCGAGTTTTAAGTGCATATACATTGTGTATAGGCACGGTAGGGCCCAGTAGGACCAGGCCAAAAAGGGATGCGAGATTTATAAAAAAGGGATGCGAGTTTTAAGTGCATATACATTGTGTATAGGCACGGTAGAGCCCGGTTGGACCAGGTCAAAAAAGGGATGCGAGATTTGTAGAAAAGGGATGCGAGTTTTAAGTGCATATACATTGCATATAGGCACGGTAGGGCCCAGTAGGACCAGGCCAAAAAAAGGGATGCGAGATTTATAAAAAAGGGATGCGAGTTTTAAGTGCATATACATTGTGTATAGGCACGGTAGGGCCCAGTAGGACCAGGCCAAAAAAGGGATGCGAGATTTATAAAAAAGGGATGCGAGTTTTAAGTGCATATACATTGCATATAGGCACGGTAGGGCCCAGTAGGACCAGGCCAAAAAAAGGGATGCGAGATTTATAAAAAAGGGATGCGAGATTTATAAAAAAGGAATGCGAGTTTTAAGTGCATATACATTGTATATAGGCACGGTAGGGCCCAGTAGGACCAGGCCAAAAAAGGAATGCGAGATTTATAAAAAAGGGATGCGAGATTTAAGTGCATATACATTGTGTATAGGCACGGTAGAGCCCGGTAGGACAAGGCCAAAAAAGGGATGCGAGATTTATAAAAAAGGGATTCGAGTTTTAAGTGCATATACATTGTAGGCACGGTAGAGCCCGGTAGGACTAGGTAAAAAAGGGATGCGCGTTTTAAGTGCATATACATTGCATATACATTGCATATATGCACTGTAGGGCCCAGTAGAACCAGGCCAAAAAAGGGATGCGAGATTTATAAAAAAGGGATGCGAGTTTTATAAAAAAAGGGATGCGAGTTTTAAGTGCATATACATTGTGTATAGGCACGGTAGGGCCCAGTAGGACCAGGCCAAAAAAGGGATGCGAGATTTATAAAAAAGGGATGCGAGTTTTATAAAAAAGGGATGCGAGTTTTATAAAAAAAGGGATGCGAGTTTTAAGTGCATATACATTGTGTATAGGCATGGTAGAGCCCGCGGTAGGACCAGGTCAAAAAAGGGATGCGAGATTTGTAGAAAAGGGATGCGAGTTTTAAGTGCATATACATTGCATATAGGCACAGTAGGGCCCAGTAGGACCAGGCCAAAAAAAGGGATGCGAGATTTATAAAAAAAGGATGCGAGTTTTAAGTGCATATACATTGTGTATAGGCACGGTAGAGCCCGGTAGGACCAGGTCAAAAAAGAGATGCGAGATTTGTAGAAAAGGGATGCGAGTTTTAAGTGCATATACATTGTGTATAGGCACGGTAGAGCCCGGTAGGACCAGGCCAAAAAAAGGGATGCAAGATTTATAAAAAAAAAGGGATGCGAGTTTTAAGTGCATATACATTGTATATAGGCACGGTAGAGCCCGGTAGTACTAGGTAAAAAAAGGGATGCGAGATTTATAGAAAAAGGATGCGAGTTTTTAGTGCATGTACATGTACATTGTATAATAGGCACGTTAATTAGGGCCAGGTAAAAAGAGATGCGAGATTTGTAGAAAATGGTTTTAGTGTTTATAAAAAAATGTTTGATTATTCATCTTACCTCATCTTATTAAAATTTAGTTCATTTATTATTCCATGTATGCACACAATATAGACCCACTAGTTTGTCTACCGATCAATAACAAGGATCTGTATGTCAGTTATAATATTTTTGATGATACAACGGACTCGACTCGATCCCAACTTCAATCGTTTTAGTTTCCTTTGAAATCTTCCTAAGAACTTTATCATGTCACGTTTTCGAGAAGTTTTCCTGTTTTTTATTTACAATTTCCGCACCATATTGAACAGACATATTCTTCACTGCAAATCGAGATTGGTGAGGGTTGGAAACACTAGGATCTGTAACTGCTACGTATGGCCTTTTTAGTTATACCTTCACAAACAAAAAACATTGCCCCATATTATGAAAACAAACGGGCCACAATAATGAGAACAAATTACGAGCCACAATATTGCAAAATTAATCTACTGACTACAATTATGCAATAATTCATCCAAACAGCATTTTACATCAATATAACCTTGCTCTATTTAACAATAGAAGTTGCACGTTAGCTTCATGAGAACTTACTTTGGTTTTGGTAAAAAAATGTAAGTTTGTTCATTCATCACTGACGTGTTAATTTATTTAGCCTCAGCAGAGTTATGGCCCGTGCACGGTAGGATACACCATTGGTAATTGCTTGAATTATCATGAGTAGATTTGGGTTTTTTTTTTTTATAGTAAATATCGTTTAACTGAGCTGTCCGAAGTTTTACAATCATGGATGCCGAGAAAAGCACGAAAAACAGCTTTTTCTTTAAACCGGCGTCGAGCAGTTAGTCTTATGTTATCTTTGTTTTATTCGCGATTGCCGTCCGGCGAGCGCGAATTTTTCATTATAAAATTATATTTTTCGGAATAATTACAGGATATCTACCGCAATCATTTTGCTGGATGCCTAGAATCAACATTTACTTTCAAATGAGTCAAATATTTCTTACTAATTCGGTACCGTAGTAAATATTTTTGATATCTGCAAATGTACGTGTATCCTACCTGGGATCGTATACGTTTGGTAATTGGAACCCACTGTTTGTTTCAATCCTATATAGTTATAGATATATACCATAAAACTAACCTGTAAAGATTTCATATCAAAAGGTGGTAGCGATTTTGAAATATTGCCAAAAAATCTAGAGCGGTTATGTCCACGCAGGAAGACCGCATTGGAATACACAATCTGAGAAACGTCACTGCATGTACGGTAACGCTTCTCAGATTCAAATTTTGGGGGATACAAATTTAGTGCTATCTTTTTCAAAAACTGCAGAACTTCGAAGTGAAAAGTTTCAAAAAATGCATTGTACTATCCAAAGCTGCTGTATGCTTCCTACCAAGTAAGTTTGTATTGCCATTAATATTTGTAATTACCAAACATATACGATCCCTTTAAAGACTTTTCTTTATCAGCTAGATTTCTCATTTTGACGAACTTAATTGGAGAATTGAGATTTATTTACTTAATTTGAGTATGCAAATGTATTACAAAAGTTAAATTTAGTAATTTGACTTAGCTGGGGTCAATGATATTTTTTCGATCCATATTTTATTGAAATCTTATTTCTCCGGTATTACCACTCTTTGGTTCCTATTATTAGATTCTTGCTTACAGTATAAAATCTTATAGTTCAGTCATTATTTTGTTCTGTGCCAAAGTCCAGAGTGTGTGTGTAGTGTAGCGTATGCACATGTACAGTTCCGTATGCTAGCTATAATGAGGTTGACCTGGTCCTTTCTCCAGGGGGTTGACCATGAAGTTGAACCTCCACTGACCCAGCCACTGTTGAAAGACTGAAATCCCCTGACCGCACATAAAACTGCCAGTCTGTAAACCACAAGCCTCAATATGAAGAAAAAGTTAAGACAGGATTAAGGTACCAACTTTTACGAGAGTGTGTTGGTAATGTTCCGAACAAATATGGCATGACATTGAATCTGTGTGAAACTTTTCATTTCGCTTTAGCCTTAGAAAAAGATGCAAGCAATATAAAGGGTGGGGGAGCAATGGTCAACTTCTCAATTCTTGCCAACTAATGAATCAATGTGTTCATGATCATTTAGTACATGTAGGTTGCCTACCTGTGTATACGGGTGCATTTTGACGCCACGTTGGTCCAGCTTCACTCCATCCACTTCGGAAATCGGGCTTTGCTTGTTTCGGCTTCTTTGACTTTGCCGAGAACTCGGGTACACAGTCGTCTTCACTGTCGTCTGTCTCGGTGACTGCGTCGCTAGTTTCGGACGACATTTCGGAGTCACTATCCGCTAACAATTCGTGCAATAATTCTTCATCTTCCATGATGCTCATGTGTTTGTGGACTTGCATCCACAGTCTAGTACCCACCACCGGAGACGCGCGGTAAAAATGAACAGCGCGTGCCCCACGCTCTCAAATATAATGCTTCAAAGAATGCGCTCGTGCCATCCAGCTACCAATCAGAAAGGTGTGCTCAACTGAGGGGGCTATTATGCTTTTAGAAACCTTTGCGGTTGGATTGTTCCAAATGGCCCATCGGTAGAGAAGGGGTTGAAAATGTTTGTGCCAAATTGGCACTGTGGTACGGGAGGGTATTAACATATTTGTGCCAATTTGGATCAGTGGGAGTGAAAAGGTTAAGCACGTAAACAAACTGCGCGCGCAATATTTTAGATCGTCTACTTAAGCAAAAAATTCCCCCAAAATAAAATTAAATAAAAATGGCGGACGAAACCAACAGCGTAAAAAAAGTAGTCTTGATCCAAGACCAAACTAGCCGTTTATTTGTTCCGCGGCGCGCCGTCCGTATATATCCGGGATTATTGAGGGCGCCCTTAATTATCGCCAGATTCGTACCCCTATCTATATCTAGGGGAACGAATCTGGCGATAATTAAGGGCGCCCTCAATAAGCCCGGATATATACGGACGGCGCGCCGCGGAACAAATAAACGGTCTTGGATCAAGACTATAAAAAAAGTTGCGCCGGGCGGGGCAAAGCCCAAATCGTCGCCCTTTACTGCAGAAATGGATCTGGCACTGGCTACCTCATACATCGAGGAGAAAGCAGTGATTGAGGGGGTCCTAAAGGGTTCCCTTTTCACGTCGCCTTCGAAGAATAGCCGTCATTTTAACTGCGGTGGTTAAGGGTCCTTTTTCTTTGCTTATCGCTTTAAGCAAAATATCTTGCTTAACGGTTGCTATGAAATGAAAATTTGCTTAAACACCACGCTTAAGCAAAAAATCGTCCGTTAAGCAGCTCTATGAAATTGGGCCCAGGAGTCAGCCAGTGATGTCTAAGTTTGATAATAAATGAGTTCAAAGTAAATATCAGACAATCTGACTGCGACTGCCATGTATGTTATAACCCTCGACATCCTTGTGCGTGCACGCAAGGTCAACTAGCTTCCTTGTTTTGATGGGTGTATTATTTTTAACTTGAGTCTATAGATTGTAAACCCATGCTGTGTACAATGTAGGTTAAAGATTGAAAAGGCATCCGGTTCGAATCCAAAGCCGTGTCCGAATTTCTAGCTTTGGCTGTGACTTTGGCCGTTGCTATTCTGTTGCTGAGAACGGACAATGACCGCCCATAGCAACAGCATAGCAACGGTCGAAGCCACAGCCAAATTAAGCCAACAATTCGAACATGGCCTAAATATCGCACCACGGTATTTTAGGCCAAACAAAATAAATGGTGTGTTTACGATAACAGCTTTTAAAAAATCCATGTAGGTAGGTTGGTTAATGGCAATCACTTTATTTTGTCAGGTTTGTTTTTTTAATTTTACGGTCGAGTTTTAAGCGATAAAAAATGGTTATGATCGTGACAAATATTTGAAACTACTGTTCATGTACAATTATTGTCAACTCGAAAAACAGCAATACAAAGTTTGAGGTCGGCAATTCGGCTATACACCAAAAATCCAGATAGGTCGGGTAACCGTAAACCGGCACCATTTTGTTATGCATTATAGTCTACAAAGTGTATAAGAGACGCTTCATCACTTTAATTCACTCTCCGTATCACCAAACGGTGAAAATCTGACAAAAGAACGGCTCCTTCAGGGGCGGGGGTAGTGGGGGCTCTCCCCCATTACAGTAGAAGCTCTGAGGTGCTTTCTGGGACATTATATGAGCCTATTTTTCTTATATATTTTGATCGTTATGATCTATTGGGAATCTTTTACAGAAAGAACCACGCTGCTATTTTGCTCTGATATAAAAATACATTAAAAACAAAAAAAATCCAGTCCAAAAATGTGAGGTCCGGACCCCTGGACCACTCCCCTGGATCCGCACCTGTCCTTTGAACTTACACAGGGAAACCCCCTAACGAATCCGCGCTTGCGACATAAAGCAAAGTGGAAGTTGGTTATTTATAGGCATGTTCGAAGAAAGGCAAAAGGCACGTTTCCGCCTAAAAATATACGCTATCCCGTCATAAGGAAATAAAGTCGCCAACAGAAAGCTGCTTTGTCTCTCATAGTTATGTACGCGATTGGTCAAAGTGCATCTACTCTGTAAACTCCTTTGCGACTGTCCTGTATGTTATAACCCTCGGCATCCTTGTGCGTGCACGCAAGCAGGCAAGCCGACACCAAAATTGCACCGGAGAGCGATACAATTTCCAAAGTAGCTTCGAGATCCGTTATAATACCATGTTGTTTGCTAATACCCGAAGAACCAGTCGTCCCATCATGATGATGTTTCAGGTTCTTGTGATGCTGACCACGGCCGTCGCAATGAATCCAACGAGGGAAGCCTGCGATGTGTGCGAATGCAAAGGGCCCATAGTCATCTGCACGGGCAGAGGTCTTACGGAACTACCCAGAGGTATTCCTAACGGGACCAAGGCGCTGTAAGTACAAAATGTATATACACCGCATCAATAATGAAAGGTGGACCTGAGATGGTATTTTCTGTGACTGGAAAATGGGGAAAGGGAATGGTTTGGAAAAATGGAAATCAATATTCTTTGTTGACAATTAGCTCAGATAATACGTACGATTAGTAATTGTTTAGCATTAGCGGATTGTTTGGGGTGTTATTGTGGTGTTTTTGTGTGTGTGGTTTTTTTTTTTTTTGGGGGGGGGTGGGGTGGGGGGGGGGGGGGGGGGGGTGGTAGAAACGGGGACCATGCCGCTCCCGTATGTTTTTGTTAAACATTTTAGGAAATAAATTGAAACAAAAAATATTCGACCCTCTTCCTTTAACCCCTTGCGGAAAAAAAAAATTGTTCTAGAACATAGGGCCGTATGAATAAAAACTAGCATTTGCTTTTACTACCAATTTTCAATATTTTTCATATTAGTATTTGTTTCTCTTTTTTCAAGGTAGCCCCGAACCAACCTTGAAAAATTTCGAGTAAATACTGCAAATCTGAAGCATTTAATCATTTTTATTCATACCAAATGGAGCAAATACTAATATTCTAGCAAATGTTGGAAAGTAAAAAGTAAGTACTTTTAGTCTTTAGCAAATACTTTACAGTAAAACCCTTTGCTTCATTTTTATTCATACAGATTCCAGTAAGTGCTTGAAAATTGGTAGTAAAAGCAAATGATAGTTTTTATTCATACGACCCAATGTCATATGAAGCACGAATGTGGCAGAATGTGGCAGAGAACAATGTTACCTTTCTACTTGTTTTGACCAAAAGATATTCATGAAAGGGAATACAAATAGGTTGATCGGTATTAAACAAGTAGGAACCTATTAAAGTAGTATGTTTAAAACCGGCCCATGGGCCTGAACGTTGTTAATGCACTCGCGTTCCGATCGGGAATTAACACATTTGAAACTGTTCAACCATTATTCCCTTCTTAAAAATGATGGTAGGCCTATATGTCACCAACATTTAGCAACAGCCATCTATATCTGCGTTTGATCACAGCCTTGTTCGACTAGTCTAATCAAAACCGACTCTCTTTTCCGAAAATGGGTCTGCCTGGCAAATCCCCTTTAAGTTTTGGGTGTGATAATAACTTTTTCACGTTCTTTGACAATTTGTTTTCTCTATTTTAAACTTTAAACAGTGAACTGGGAGAGAATTTCATAAAGGAAATACCTTACGGTGGTTTGCTGAAATTCAGATCTCTTATCAAAATGTGAGTTGTTCTGTGGTCATGTAGGCCGATATCTGTTTTTTCCTTTTTTTCTTAGAGGGTGCCTTGAGTGTATTCAGCACTGTAGGCCTAAACAAAAATACGGTACAACGGGAACTTACCTGGCAGCCATGGGTGCCAACCAATTCCCGTAACATTTACAGTCGCCGTAAATTGGCGGCAATGAAAAATCCTTTTACCGCTATTTTACGGTAAACCGTAAACTCTGCGGGAATTCGTTGGCATCCATGGTCATTTGCAGCACGATTTGAGACGAGCGAAAACTTGTAGCAAGCCATGTAGCAATGCTACTGCAACAAAAGCTGAGCATGCGCAGTACAAATCTAGAGCATGCGCAGTAACAAATGAAACCTTAACTGGTAAGCTTTGAATGTTGCATGTGTTCTATACGGTACGACTGCGGTACACCAGCTGATATACACTCTATGCTCGATGTTGCTTGCACGTGGCTCGCCGTGAAGTAATTCACGTTACGTGTTGTTATTTTGTTCTAAGTAAAGTATCCATGGTTGCCAGGTAATCCCCGTAAATTGTACCGTAGTTTGCTTTTTTACAATGAGGGGCTGTTGTCGGATGCGACTGTGTAGGCCTATATCCATCTATACTTATCCCATTATTGCAAATGAGCCCAATGTTTCAATCATTTGAATCCCGATTGTATTTTATAACATCGGATTTGTTTATACTTCTTTAAGTTTCCCTTTCTCTATAGGCCTATAGGCCTATAGTTTTGATTTAGACGTTTCTATGGTTGCGCCCAGTTTTTTTGCGCTGTGTGACATCTTTTCTAGTGTAAAAACCAAAGTTAATAATATTGATCCATCGTCTTTTTCACCTTCAGAAATGTAACTAACAACTTGATCGAAACGCCGTTTGAATTGCCGGAATCCGTCAGGATCGTGTAAGTTAAACATGATGCGTGGTTTGCAGTTACACAAACCGCAATGGTACACGTGCAGTTGACTGGGCGTTTTCGTATATAAAAATGAAATGGACAAATAATTGTTGGGAAGTTTTTGAAAAAGTATATAAAGATTCACATATTACTATACTCTTTCAAAATTGCTAGTCGTTTTTCCAGTCGCAGCTTGTTAAATTACGGCTGATCCATTATTATAACGATCACTGTCTGTAACGTTTGTTCAAAGAAAAATATGTCTCTCTCAAGTAATTACGTCTACAGCAACCTCGTTACCATGCCTACGATCTTTCTGCGTCATTTTTTCCCATCATGCCTTGCGCGATCTTAACGTTAATGAAGGAACGCCCACGCGCCCATGGACGGAGTCGAGGCTGCGTTTACAAATAAGGCCAAAATGTCTTGGCTCTGCTAACCACATAATTCCCTACTTACGTTCACAATTGTTCAGGTTAGCAGAAAAATTAGGTGCTAACCCTGTAAGCACAGAATCCTGCGCAGAAGCAAACTTTTCTTGCTAACGCGTGAAATACGCTTACCGTAAGCACGGAATTTGTAAGCAGGGATTTATCGCTAACGGTGAGTAGAGCCATGGAGGAAGGAAAACCTTTTCCTTCCTCCATGGTAGAGCCAAGAAATTGGGCCCAGCAGCCTCGACTTAAGTTGGGATATATTGGCGTGTGCGATTACTAATCGCGCAATGCATGATGGGAAAACATGGCGCAGCAAGATCGTAGCCATGGTAACGTAGGCACCGCCCCCCCCCCCCCCCCCCCCCTTTGAAAAATACATAGGGCCTATACTTGTTTAAGTACAAGGCATTAATTAATTCGTCGTTTTTCAGTATTGCGCAAGGGAATCGACTTCAAGATATCAAGCCAATAACGAGGAACGGTGCGAACCTAGAAACAGCGTAAGTTGCCCACTAGGTCACAATAGAAGGGGGGTAGGCCTAGATTTTGTACTGATACTAGTAATACATGTAGGCACACATGCGTGCGCGCGTCTGTGCATTATATTAGCGAGTTCGCGCCGGGATTATTTTAACATCACCGAACCGACGCGCGGGATTATTGTTAACGAAACTTGATCCGAGGCTGGTTCAGGCCAATAGTACCGGGAAGCACACCCACGCATTTCCGGCCTTGTTCGCTGCTGATAGACATCCCCGGCTTTGCTCGTGGCGTGTTTATGCGTCATCCGTTTTGAATCTGGGGAAAACCTTGCATTTATATACGTCATCCGGCGCGAACTGGTTAAAAACCGTGAAGGGAACGCTCAGGGAGCTGTTCAGTATACAAAAACAAATTGCTATAGCATGAAAATTTTTCCTTGGCAAAAATAGGGTAACAAACCAAATTTCCAGGAGATATATAATTGTGTACGACAGGTATTCAGCTGTGTTTTTTTTTGCTTAGCATGAAAGTTTTCACTAAACAAGACGTATTGTGCTCAACTCATTTTTGTTCTTAGCAAAATCCGTGGAATAGGTCCCTTCAAAGGATTGTCAAAATTACGTCATCACAATCTTCCTGTGCTCGGTTATGACCTCTGTATTGTTTGTAAACATTGGCACAATTTCGATGGGTTGCCACAATCGCAGTATAGTTTTATCTCCTGTAAAAATGCCCTCAACACTCTCGTTGAGGGCAAAGGTATGTTTAGAAAGTGTTTTGTAGAGTTTATGGGTTATTTTGTGTCCTCAATAATCGAATAATATTTATGTATTCATTAACAGGTATAGGATACACAATTTGCAGATATCGAAATTCTTTACTACCGAATTATTAAGAAAAATCCCTTTGAAAGTAAATAATGATTCTAGGCATCCAGCAAAATGATTGCGCTGTATTTAAACAAATTATATATCACGATTGCCAGATGGCGATCGCAAAAACAACAACAAACAAGAGCAACTGCCCTGGCGCCGGATAAAAACGAACGCCATTTTCAGGCTATTTGTCTTGGCAAACAAATCGGACAGGTCAGTTAAACGATATTTACTATAAAATGCAACCCCCCAAATCCACCCATTCCAGCAATTACCAATACTAGTGTAATCCTACCTTTAGTAACTGTTGTCAACCCTTGGTGGGCAAAAAATGTATTGTGCCGACCAGCGATAAATCCTCACTGCGCCGGTCTCTATTGTCTATTCTCTGTTTTACTTATCGGAAAACATCAACAATTGCACTGACCAAAATTACAAATACATAAAATAAAAGCTTTAAGGCCCTGTCACACCTTTGCGTATATCAAGTACTTATGAGTTTCTTATTAAAAAAATTCAATACGCAGCCGTACGCTCAAAATTTCAAAATGTTTCGATTACTTTGACTTATATGCGACGCACACATAGCGTATAAGTAACGAATTCAGCGCATCCATGGCGTATGAGGTGCGTATGCAGTGCGCTACACTATTTTACTGCTGCAAATAGCTGCGTATGCAGTGCGCATGCCGAGCGTATTCCAGACGCACCCTACTTATCCCGACCGCATGCCTGACGCACTTCCGACGAATGCCGAGCGTATTTCCGTCGCATGTCCGCCGCTCGCCACGCGTTATAAAAAGGCGGCGGCTTCCCGCTGTTGTCAGTACCAGTGCAGATTCCATAGCGTGAACATCAGCGTATCACCGCGTATGAACCGCTTATCCCCCAGAACACATAGCGTATTTGTACCGCGCTCGACCGATGCGGGACCACTTATGACCTGCGTAACAGCGTACGCTGCGTAGTTTTGTGCTTGCCCAAAACTATCCGGCTTACTGGGCCGTACTGTGCGCATGCCTACGTACATAAAACTTACACAAAACGATTGAGATGCATATGAGGTGCATATTGTGCGTATGAAAAAAATGTCAATGCGCAACTCATAAGGAATTAGGATACGCAAAAGTGTGACAGGGCCTTTAAGGCGCTGTCACACTGTTGCGTATGGCACCAGCGTATGAGTTGCGTATTAAAATATCACTCATACGCAGGCCTACGCTGACATACGGTAGGGGTACGTTAGGGATAGGTTGTATACGTTACAAGCACGGTGGCATACGGTGGCAGTAACACCTCCACCAAGAAAGGAAAGATGCAGAGGAACCTCCTGAAGCACTGGGCCAACTCCCCAGCAGATGCAGTTCGTTCCATGGCAAGACGATTTAGAGGATTTTGCTGTGGTGACTGTTGTTGTGGTGACTCTTGTTGTAGTGACTGACAACACTGTTGTTGTAGTGACTGTTAATGTAGTCACTGTTGTGTCTTCCTAGAGACTGTTTTTTGTTAAATGTTATTACTATGTACCATTATTATCATGTGTCGTTATTATTGAACATTTTCTTTTGGAAAAAACATTGGGTGTTTATCATACTTTTTTAATTGAAATTTAATTTGACTACACTGTAAACTACACTACACTACTTTGACTTGATGTATAACCCGCTACTTTATCACAACAGTCACGACTTCTTTCCTTTTGGTGTTGGGAGTTCCCCATCCTGAGAACCGAGATCAAGAGGAGGATCCAGGTAGCCATTAAGTCCTTAGATGTTGGACAGACCGGAAATGTTCGGGAAGCTGGTCTGTAAGGCTGTGCCTGAACTAGGCTGGGTTGGACTGGGCTGGTTCCTCAGTACCTGGGCAGCAGAACCCAAGGCGGCAGACACTGTGGTGGTGGTGGGGTGGGGGGAGGGGGTAGGGGTGAGCTCATCCAGGCCAATTTCCAGGTCAGCGCAGGCATTCTCGGCAGCATCAAGATATCTTGCAATGTGAAAATACCGCCGCTTATAGCCACTTGTCACGTGATAGGCGGCACGCTGGGCATGCGCTGTAAATACGCTACTCATACGCTACTAATACGCTACCCATACGCATAGTACGCTGGCCATACGCAGCCCATACGCTGGTTATACGCTGACATACGCTGGTCATACGCTGGCAGACGCTGACATTTGCTGACATTCGCTGGTCATACGCAGGCTATACGCAGGCTATGCGCTGGCCGTACGCTACTCATACGCTACAAATAGGTTCAATACGGTAAGTATACGCACAATTCTGTATTTTCAAGGGCTTGTTGTGCGTATGCAAAATATTTTTTGAATTTTAATACGCAAATCATACGCTGGTGCCATACGCAACAGTATGACAGCGCCTTTAGATACAAAACAAAACCAAGACAAAGGAAAAATACCATTCAGCTCCCGAAGGATTACCTAAAAAAAACATTGTTTCGGTCTCCTGACGATGAAATAAGCAAATTGTCCGAAACCTTGGGTTCCCTCTGGTACTTTTCAGACCTACACAACTCCCAAAAGAGAATAACCACATGGTGCTACCGCAAATAACTTATCTTAACTAACCCCAACAGTCCTCAATCGTCCAAGATCAATACGATTTTAAACACGCCCTAGGGAGTTAGGGTTCTCAATTGGCGCCATGGCGTGCCACTGCCGTTCCGAACACCGATAGCACGGCCCTGTCGAGCTAAAGGGCTTTTGCCGTGCCGAATTATTTGCCGCGTCAAACTAATACAAATCTAATCATTTGAGTTCGGCACGGCAGTAGCACGGCGTATAGCCTAGGCCTTAATTAATTCGCCTTATTAAAGTATAACTATAGTTCTTACCCAATGAACTTGCTCAATAATATTGTATCAATCTTTTGTCTCGGTGTGAATTCCTAGAACAACACGCCCAGTACTAGTTCGATTATCGTTATGACAGTTTGTGAAATTGATTTGATTATTCACAAAGCTGTTGAGGTCCATTCCGCACTCGAGGTTTTTTGTCATAACAGTAAATTCCCCCACGCAGATTTGTTTTTTTGAAATACAACTAAAACTTTATCCACAGTAATTTTGACAACAACAGTCTGCACATCATCGAGAAAGATACGTTCAAAAGATGTACTAATTTACTATTTATGTGAGTATTGCATTCCCATGGCAGTAATAGTTCTTAACTTTAAGAGATTGAGATTTGAAACAATAATGTAAAATTGCCTTTGTGTAAAACCTAGGCAGGTAGACAAAGTTAAAGGCCCCTGCAAACAAACATACTTGTCTTATGTCTGGCTGATGTGTTCAGAGTGTTTTACCAAAAGTTTACCAATTAGGTTTTTACATATAGCATGTTCATAACAATGGAACTGTGCATCCAAGGTATCGATGGAAAGCTTACAATCCATAGCCAATCAGATCACCAGGGCACGTCTTTGCGCTCCGAGGGACTATGATGAGTGACCAGAAGAGATTATTTTTGGAGGGTTCTTCTCCTGGTTACTCACTCCCCACTGGGCGTACATAGACGCCTCCTTAGTGACATAATTATGCCAGTCCATAATTATGTGCTTTATAACACACCTTTGTCCAAAATATGACCCACAGCCCCCCATTAGCTTCAGGTTATTATTATTATTATTATTAGTTATTCTTTCTGGTAATAAAACCAAGGATCCCTTAAAAGCGCCCTAGGCACTGTAGCTCGTAAGCCTGAAGAAACCTGTAGAGAGAAGACAATGAGAAGACGGTACAGTTTTAGAGATGGGAGAAAAAACCCAGAAGAACTCCTGGGGAAAACCCACGGAGTCAGGCATGCAGGGACTGAAAACTCAATCCATCTTATTGGCCCAGGCCGGATTCGAACCCGGGTCACAGCGGTGGAAGGCGAGGAAAGATCCGCTACGCCAACCTGATTCGCATATGGTGCTGCTATGCACGAGTTCCTCGGGTGTTCACTAAAACGTCTTATCCCACATCACATCACACGACGTTGAGAGTTTGTGCATGACCTTTGTATAGACGATGTGCCTCTGTTTACATCTGTATTCAAATGTGCCCGTCAATATGCGCACGCATCATGTTTTACATAAATTTGGTTAAGAGATGACATCAGAGGTCACATAATTCAAAGGCGATCTGACCTGCGAAGTCACTCTTTAAGCAAATTTTATGTAAAACATGATGGGTGCGCATTACTGCCGGGCACATTTGAATACAGATGTAAACACGTGACGTCAGAGGGCACATCGTCTATAGAGACAAGCTGTTTACATTGTCGTCAGGATATAATGCGATGGGTTGCTTGAAAACGAAGAATTATCAGTGTTCTTTGGGGCGTTTTGGTGTTTGTTGGGGTGTTGGGGTGTTTGTTTGTTTGTTTGTTTGAGTTTATCTTTGTTTACCCTTTGTAATGGCATACTTGAATGTTTGATAGTCACGGCACATCGTCCGTCAGCTTGTGACGCCAAGCGCTGTACTAGTATCCAGATTGTAAAAAGTGCCCGATTCTCATGTAGTTTGTCCGTTTGTTATTTTTGTGCCTATGCATCGACAGGAATTTAGATATGAACAGAATATTGGACATACAACCTGGAGGGTTTGCGGGACTGAACAACATAAACAGCATGTAAGCCGACATTTAGGCCGTGCCCAAAACGGGTGCCTATATAGCTACTGTCTACGTCTACAGCTTCGTCTATCTCGCTTATTCGAACGCATCGCGTTCCAAATGATGCTAGAATTTATGTTTACAAGAATTGCCGTCTGCTCGATGTTACGCATTTACAGCCGGTCGAAATGCCTGATGGCATTGACGTGGTTGCACCGTCATTACCAAATTATCGCAAATTAGCTCTAACTGCACTCGGACATTATGTCACACTAGACACTATATTGATCACGTATTACGTGCCCAAAAGTGTTCGACATCAACTGCGCATTCCCAGCAAAAATCTATTTCCCACTGGACAGTTTTGGCACGGGCGGCCATTTTGTTTTGCATTATCATTCCAGACAAATCTGTTTGTTACGGCTAGATTTTGTGTGTGTGATATTGTAGCCGGTATTTCGGACAGCGCTACAAAATGGCCGCCGTAGACATCCACAATAGCCGTAGCTGTAGCTGTAGACACCCGTTTCGGACAATAGTTTCGTGTTATTGTTTGTTTTTGTTTTTTTGTTTTTTTGTATTAGTTGAGATACAAGAACAAGTTTTGTCGATTTTGGAACTGAACAGATTTGACGGCATGATTATTACTGTTTCCTCCTACTTTAAAAAAATGCAAGAGCTTCATAATAAGGCGGAGACTTCAGACTTTAGGCCTATTGATTAAGTTCGGATAAATTTGAAGTATGACGTACGGATGGTATTACCTAACTAAACATTTTCGTTTTCGTTTTACCTAGTTGATATATTATAGTTCACATTTTGTATATTGAAATGCTTGTTTTGTTATAAACGTTTGTATCTACCTTTCAGTAAAAAGAACAGCGTCAAACAAATGATTTCAAGAAAACTATACTACTATTCAAGCTGGTTCCCGAAAGTTTGGTTTCTCGTAAAGTCGCGTACGTTTTCGAAGTCAACTTACACGCTCTATACAGTATTTCTCACGGGCATGTCAATACACACTGTCTTACCCATTTTAATTTTTCAGGCACTTTCGTGATGGTAGGTTTGAAGAACTAGGGCCAGAAAACACAGAAGGATTACAACTCTCAACCTTGTAAGTATAACAATCTCGTCAGATTTAAAAACATGTTGTACATTTCCTTGAGTCCTTGACTTAAGAAGAGTTAGTTGCTCTAGTTCATTAGAACATGAAAGACGATAAATATAAGCTTGGAGTTGGAGAGGTGTGGGTAAGTTTTGTTAGTTTTTTAAGTCGGGGTACTTATACCAGTCTGCACCAATAACAGTTATTACTTTTTGATTGTTCGTTTAACAGACGGATGGAAAATGGTATCTTGAAGGTGTTACGGCCACATACCTTTGGGAGACTCCGTCGGCTGACTCTTTTGTAAGCAATAATAATAGCTCGACTGTGATTTTGAATGGTAAATTACGTCGACATGTTGCAAAAAGAACTCGGAATCGTAATAGTAAATGGGCGATTCCCTAAATGTGGGGGCCTATGGTAAAACGTGCACATTTCTATACTTGCTTGGGAGTTTTGCCATGTACAGTATACAACTATTAAATACTTTGAGTGGTGTACTAAAACTAGCCTCCCAAGGTGTTCAATGGAGCATTCTGTTTGAATTTTTCCCAAGCGAACCGGCTGGTCAGCCGACCAGGTTTAAAAACCACTGACTTTTTTCAGAAATTGCAACTAATTTTGCATATTTAGCTATTCTACAATTTTTTTTCATTTTTTTCCACATTATGTGAAGGAGTACAACTGATTCTCTTACCTTGAACCCCCCCCCCCCGGCCCTCAATTCATTGGATGTACATTCCCTAAAGAGATGAAAGTATTTTGTTAATGATGTCTCTTTTTACACGGAAACCATTATTTTTTCCATATTTGGAGGGTGTGCATTGTTCACACCCTCTTAACTTGCATACCATCATTTTAAATAAATTGAAGAAAAAAGAGTTTAAAATATAAACTTAAATATAAAATAAACATTATCAGTTTTAGGTTGCTAGTTAGCCCCCTTATTCACAGAATAAGCTACATGTAAATATTACACAGCCTTTGTTTTGGTTTATCAAGCAGATATCTTGATGGCAATAACTTGGAGGAAATCCCACCTGATTTGTTACTAGATCCGACAGCAAAAGAAATTGATTACATAGACGGGCTCTTTCTGTAAGTATAGTAAACAGTAAAACAAGATTATGACTTGCTGAAGGTTTATTCCAACGTGCGTGAGAAACACAACAAAAACGTAAATTTTGAGGACATCTTGTAACTTCCAAACAATATAATGTACACGTATTCAAGGTAGGATACACCATTGGTAATTGCTTGAATCATCATGATTAGGTGGGTTTTGGGGGATTGTATTTTATAGTAAATACCGTTTAACTGGCCTGTCTGAAGTTTTACAATCATGGATGCCGAGAAAAGCAAGAAAAATGGCGTTCGTTTTTAACCTGCGTCAGGCACACTCTAAAAACATCGGGGTTAATATATCCTGGTTACCAGAATATTGACTCTATACTGGTCAACCTTCGCGATCGGGCACCAATATCTGGTGAAAATTTCCTGGTGAACCATATCTTAACATTATACTGGTTATCACCAAACATATTAACATGATATCCAACGGACCAATCAGAACTCACGAAAGTTGTGTTCACAAAAGTCATGTTAAGTTGTGGCGTTTTGTCTAAAAATGCACTTTCTTGACCGAAATATGTAATTATTCTGACGAATCAATGAAAACATTTTCATTTTTGCAAAACAAAGGTACACAAAAATGTATACGAAATCTCTTTTTTGTATTTTAACACGAATTATTCGTGGTCAAACCGTGACTTCTTCGTTGCGGGAATAAGCGTAATATAAATTTAAACCGCAACACGTTATTGTTATGTAGTAGTCGTAAGTTGTAGTCATAGTTAGGCTTATCGTTTAGCATTCAGGCTTATCGTATAGTATTTGTACATTCTGGTCAATCATTCTACCAGGGATTCCCGGTCACTCCAACCAGGAAAACTGGTGAAAACACTTGACCACGATTTCATTTTGACCTTTTCCTGGTTGATTGTCTGGTTGAATTATCCTGGTAAATATGACCAGGAATATGTGAAATTAACATATTCCTGGTCAATCATTCTACCAGGAATTCCTGGTCACTCCAACCAGGAAAACTGGTGAAATAACTTAACCAGGATTTCCTGGTTACAATGACCATGAATGCGTCGGAGGACCCGTGACCGCACTCCTGGTCAAATATTGATACTATCCTGGTCAAATTTGACCAGGATGTTTTTAGAGTGCAGTGATTCTTATGTTGTTTTTTTCGCGATCGCCGTCCGGCTCAACCAAAAATATAAATAAATAAATAAATAAATAAACTTCGACCAATGGATTATTATAGATCTTATACAGTAATTTGATATTGTGTTCATTTAATATTTCTTTTAATATGTGTTATTAAAGGAGTTTTGATAATAACAAACTACGGCGAGTCAGTCCGGGTGCTTTCCGTGGAGTTAAAAGTTTCACGAGTCTGTAAGTATTTATTTTGATCACACAAGAGCGACATGATTTACCGTCAACCCCAAAAGGAAGCCTCCCCAATACCCTACACTGTCAAAATATTATGTCCCGGTTAAATAATAATTTCTGTAAACAGAAATAAATGGACGCCGTTATTATATTTATCATTTTAAGGTTGCTCTGTGTTTTGCCGAAATAAATTGGTCTGTTATTAACGATTACCAAAAAAATATCAGAAATAATTCTGCGATTACATTTTACAAATTAACAGTTAAATAAGAATAAACTGATCGTACTGGCTACTCTGTAAAATTACACAGCCTGCATGCCTACCCCTGTCGATTCGCGTGAATCCCCTGTAGGTACTGGCCGTTATAATCCGCTTTAGTGTGGTATCCGCTGTAAATACCAATGATTTCCGACAGAATTGCACATGCAAATTATTTGCAAATGTATATATCATATTTTTAAATGTGGACATTGTTGGATTTTATGTATATTCTAAACGAATCTGCATAAATATATTTATCTATAAACTTATGCAAATAAATGTTATGCCAAAAAAAAGGCGAAGTGGCAATAACGGCACAATAACCAAATGTTGGTTACAAACATTTTCCCAATAAGTGGTAACTATCTTTGAACAATAGTGGGGTAATTGCACAACAACCGATTGTTGAGTAAAAATATTTCCCGAAAAAGTAGTAAACATTGTTGCCCAATGCCGTTGGTGTAGGCAGTTGATAATTCGATCATCTGTGGATACAAATTAGGTAAATTTTCCTCATTTTTTTTTGCAGTTCACTTTTCAACAACAAAATCACTTCTTCAGGCCTGCCAGAGAATACGTTTCACAACACAACAGTGATTTCTCTGTAAGTGTAATAGGTAAACAAACATTATAATTCAACACCATCGTCTCTGGCGTATACTTTGTTTTAGATATCCTGAAATGCAAAATAATCACCGACATTATGGCTGGGTTCGGGCGATCTGTTCTTGACACGCCAAATTCGTTCTCGCGCTTGAGCGGCGGGAACTCGACCATAAGTAACATTGCATGAACTTGATCGGAACAGGATCACACACCACGCAGCTAGCCATATCGATCGATGTTTTGCACCAACAAGTTTGACGTGTCAAGAACAGGCCACCTAAACATCAACTATGGCGATAGGCAAACGTTCCTTGAAATAAAAACAAAAATAATGTATAATTCGACGAAATTGTGAGTGAGTGGTGTTGGAAAACCTTTTGAAAAACAAAATGCATTTTAACGATGGCCAATTCGTTTATTTACTTGCCAGTGTAAATGTTTGTAAAAAAAAACCTTTAAAGGTGGTGTGTCCATGCAGGGGGTTGCAAATTGAATTGATAAATTCTTCCAAATAGGCACTTGGGGAGACAAATTAGCGTAAGTTTTTAGGTAATAAAGAAAAAGTGGCACTGAGGGAGACATTTCAGTGTCTCCCTAAGTGTCTATAGCTACCCTAAAAAAAAATATTTGGGAGTTATTTTTGTTCTAGAACGACAGATTTTGGTCTAAATAGCGGGAAAAGATCGTGGACGTTGTGTCAATCGTGGACCCATTGTTTGACTCCCAATTCTTTTGTCCGACGACCACGATTGCCGGTCAATACAAACGCATGCACGTGTATGTCGTGTACAAATCTCCAAACACACGGTATGCATGGGTGTTCTTGTCTTGCATTACGATCGAGGATCGAAACACAAAAGAGAACAAAGGGAACAAAGGATCCTCGATCGACGGTTTGCTTGTCCGAATTCTGTCCTCGATCGACGGTGCAATGGCAAAGCAATGGGGATTGGGTTAAGTAAAGGAAGAAAGGAAAACACAATATCGATCCTCGGTCGTTATGTGGTTCACGACAAAGTGCTCTTGCACCACATAACTATGGTGGCCCTGAAGGGACTACGCAGATCGTGAATATTGACGTCAATATTCACGACAAATTTCACAACTTTCCTCAAAGTCGCGAATATTGACGTCAAATTTGACGTCAATATTCACGACTTTCCCAAAAAGTCGCGAATATTGACGTCAAATTTGACGTCAATATTCGCGTCAAACTTCACGACTTTCCCCGAAAGTCGCGAATATTGACGTCAATATTCGCGACAAAATTCACGACTTTCATCAATGTCGCGAATATTGACGTCAATATTGACGTCAATATTCACGACTTTTCCAACAATTCGCGAATATTGACGTCAAATTTGACGTCAATAAAACACAATGTAAAACACATAATAACATAAGAATATTCAACTGCCCGACGGCTGTTGAAAACAAACGCAGTTTTTCGTGATTTTCTCGCCATCCATAAATTATTGTAAAACGTCGGACAGGTCAGTTAAACGAGATTTACTATAAAATACAACCCTCCAAATCCACCCATTCATGATAATTACCAATGGTGTATCCTACCTTTACCTTTGAAACAAATCCACTGATCTCTCTTCACAATCGAGGGCGCCCTCAATAGGCCCGTTTTCGGAGTATTGATGATTGATGAACTGCGTGCATACTGTACTAGATCGACTAGACGGACGGTGCGCGCCCCGGAACAAGACTAGCCAAAACCTTGCTTGCTGGAAAAAAATTCGCGTCAAAATATTTGCGACTTTATGGGGCAAGTCGCGAATATTGACGTCAAATTTGACGTCAATATTCGCGACTTTTTGGGAAAGTCGTGAATATTGACGTCAATATTGAGGTCAATATTCGCGACTTTGAGGAAAGTCGTGAATTTTGTCGCGAATATTGACGTCAATATTCGCGACTTCCGGGGAAAGTCGTGAAATTTGACGCGAATATCGACGTCAAATTTGACGTCAATATTCGCGACTTTGAGGAAAGTCGTGAAATTTGTCGTGAATATTGACGTCAATATTCACGATCTGCGTAGTCCCTTCAGGGCCACTATACATAACGACCGAGGGGCTAGACACAAGAAAGGAAACAAAAGCCCCTCGGTCGGCGGTATGAATGGAAAAATTCGGTCCTCGATCGACGGTGCAAGCGCTAGGCAATGGGGTTTGTGTATAACATAGGAATAAAGGAAAACACAATATCGATCCTCGATCGTTATGTGGTTCACGACTGTATGCGTGAGTTGGTATTCCCGGACTGAGGACTTGAGCCGATTCCTCGGGAGAATCGTATGTACAAACCTTATGGGAACAATATCGAGTCCTCGGGAGTAGCAACAGCGAGCGTGGTGTGTACACGTACATAGTGCGTACGGAATATGAAACTTATGACATTTCGCTCAAAAATGTCTGAACTGGAGCGCGCAATTTGAGCAATGATAAAAACCACTTTTTAAAACTGTGAACAAAACCTGCCCATGCAAACAAGCAAATGTATTCGTTAGAGTACATCCCTTCAAAATTCGGAAAAGAAAATCGAAATGTTGATAAAGCACGGACACCCTAACTTTAATCGATAATTTATAGAATATTCTTCAGGATTTAGAGTAAAAATCAGTTATGAAATACTTCCAAATTCTATTTATGTTTACTTTTAGGGATTTGTCGTTCAATCGACTGACGTATATTCCAACTGGACTTTTCCGGTCGCAGACTGGACTCTTTTATCTCTACTTACAGCGGAACAGAATCAGCGTCCTGGATAATAATTCGTTTGCGGGGCTTAGCTCGCTAAAAGAACTGTAAGTTGTGGTAGTCACGTCACTGTAGGCTTGTTGCCTTGGCAATATCGTATATTAACCAGTTCGCGCCGGATGGCGTATATAAACGCAAATATTTCCCCAAATTCAAAACGGATGACGCATAAACACGCCAAGTTCAAGTTAGGAAATGTATGTCAGCAGCGCGCAAGGCCGGAAATGCGTGGGTGTGCTTCCCGGCACTATCAGCGGCGCGAACTGGTTAAAAGCGCACCGGCCGGCCGTCACACTGAAAAATTTGGTCAGGCAAAAAAAAGTGCAAAAACAAACAAACGAACATTAAGATCTCCAAACTCAACCCAAAATATATTTTAATCGCCAGAAAAGGAACCAAAACAAATCAGACACAAATAAAGCAAAATTATAGTTCTCACATTATGATAATAGTATACAACTATTGAGTGGCTCATTTCACAATTTAAAGCCACTCAATGTTTTATATAACTGACATACAGATTCGCGAGCGTTGGCTCATCTGTTGACGTCGGGTCATGCCACAACCTCCTTCCCCGGGTTTCGGAGTGAGGGCCGACTGTTCAACAGCCGTGGGAACGTGGATGATTCCAATTGATAAATAGTAAATACCATAGGCGAATGGGACTTTATGAGACGCAGCGTGAATGGGAGTAATAATAAATGTCACGTGATGGGAGTTCTACCAATCCAATGATCTGTATATGTCAGTTATATAATATTGAACATTCAAATTCCATCTTGTCCATTTTAGGATAATATTTGACAACCCAATCACTGAACTATTGGACTGGATGTTTTACGAGACGCAACTGACACATCTGTGAGTATACATATTTTGCTGACTTAACATCAAGGTTCCTTCTTTCTATAGCGCAATGTAAACAAAAAAGATCTAAAATATCTAAAAGATCTAAAAACCACAAAGTTTCATCACTTCATGGTTTCTAATTTCCACCGATGCTTTTGCAAAAGACTACATTTTACAGGTTTTCTTTTCTTTTTAATTGTCTTGATTATTTGAATACTTAGGTACATATTCCAGACCGAACTTTCGTTTATAGGGGAGCGGCCATTTGCGACCGAGAACAACACTCTCCAATATGTGTGAGTATCATACACTATAGCACGTACCCCCAAAACATTGGAGCTCATTTAACTCTCTCTATGTCTAAAGTTTGACTGCATGATAAATTGCAGTCCTTCATTATATTTTCCTACCAGATTTAATACTGTCGTGCTTGTTGTGAAATACTTTAGGCGTATACATGTACATACATGTATTACTGGCAGGCTTGTGAAGTGGCTTTTTGACATAAAAAGTCTCGCTTATTAACGACGGTGGATATTGGGATCAGATGATGACGTGAACAAACAATTGAGCCCCTATTACTGGTACATGTATATACATTACATTAAAGCAATCCTTTGGTATTTCAGATCAATGTACGCCAATCCCTTGAGAAGAATTTCCGATGCCGTCTGGCAAGATCTAGCTAACCACAGTTACGTGTAAGTATCTTTTTTTTATGAGAAAAAGGCGATTTTTGGAATGTCTTAGCAGTAAAAATTAAATAGAACTATGCACCCTATCTAAAATTACAAGATATAAAACTATTCTTAGCTTTAATGCTAATTGTGTTGTCTTAACGAACGTTTTCGGGTGACGGGTACCAGTATACGAATACGTGCATACAGAATTACTGCAGTAATTATGCAAGCACGCGCGTATTCGTTCCATACAATTTAAATGTTTCCTTGTCTACGTAATGTTGATGGACAATTTTACTTAAGACTTCAAATACATTGAATAGAACACAAGAATACCAGAATATTGGTAAAGTTCACACATCGTATTCCTTTTCATTAGATCAACCGAGAACATTTTGGAGTTTGCACCAGTCACAAATAGAAATGACCTCAGAATGTGAGTATTATTCTGATGTTAGAAGTTATTGCTTTTGGTGTTAGCGGGGATTAGGGTCCTTATTCATGAATCACCCGCAACGCTTTGCATGCACCGTCACCTAAGCCAACATATAATTCGATAACTCAATAAATGTAAGAGAGTGAAAAGCTCACCCCCAAAAAGAGTGAATCTAAAACACTCCAAAAAGAGTGAGATGTTTTTTTCAGAGTCAAAACAAGTTCAAAAAGAGTGAACATCACTCCAAATGAGTGAACCCTTTTCACTCTTAGTTCCAAGGAGCCATGTATACAGAGGACAGCTTTTGTTTTAGTTGTACTGTGAAACTTTAATCCTTTTGAGTGCTTTTTACGTTTTTTTAACGTGGTTTTCACTCTGAAAAACTCCATTTCACTCTTTTGTTGAGTGTTTTATAAGAGATTCCATTTTTTTTAGATTGAGATTTTAACTCTTTTACATTTAAAGAGAATGTTTACTGATTACGTCATGTTTTTTCTCGTTACCTTTTCAGCGAATTAGTTGGCGACGGATTCGCCCAGTCAATAAATGCGACGACAAAAATGGCCCAGAGATTATGGCTTTCGGGATTTATGTGTATCAGGTTTACTAAAGTGTTTTGGCATTGTAAACCCTGCCCACATGGCACATATGGAACATCTTGGACTGCCAACCTCTGTATTGCATGCCCGCCAGGTAATTAAAAGCAGATATACCAATTCAAAACTGATGGAACAAGTACGATCAAAAGCTTCCATTATTACATTGTGTCAAGGCGTTCGCACAGTTTCTTTTTAGCCATATTATAGGAAATGGGAACAACGTTATTACAGCAAATTGGGTTTGAAGATATATAGATCATTCAAAATAAAGTTGAAATCTTGGATTTTTCTGCCCGTTTGCCCTTTTACATGGGCTACAAGTCTACACTCTAAAAACTGAAGTGTTATTAATAAATCCCTAAGTGTTAGATTTAGCACTATCCAGGTGCTTCCTGAGGGACTGCACCTCAAGTGCCATTTCAGCACTTGATGAAGTGTCAGCATTGCAGCACTATCTAAGTGCTGTGAAAGTGCTACCAATACAGCACTAATATAGTGTTGATTTAAGTCCTTTGTAGCACCATCTTGGTGTACATCCAGCACCCCAAGGTGCAATCCATACAGCATTTGATGAAGTGTCAGCATCCCAGCTAACCAAAAAACGTTCCATGAACGTTCTTACAACGTTACGGTAATGTTTCCGGAACGTTTGGAAAAAAACGTTGCGGGAACGTAAATGTGTGGAGTTCTCTTGACGTCCTTTGAACGTTACAAAGAAACGTTGTGAAATAACATTCGTACAACATTCAATGCACATTGGCAAGATACAAAAATCTACTGTTGAACACTCTAATTATGTACATGTACATATTCACTGCGTGTACAGATTACGTAATACTACATTAACTTATTACACATTGCAATTACACATACATACAATAATAACCTATTCCTATTAGATATTACCTACTGAACACTTACTACAAACTTAGCTATTGCCGTTGTTAGTTTTATAGTTCGCTTTGTTGTCCACGAAAAAGTCACAGCAAATTTTTATGAATAATGTCAACATTTGAATACGAATAAAATGTAATGCGATTTTTTTCTCACTATTTGCCCAAAAATCAAAATTCAATCGAGGAATCGTTTGAATAATTACATATCATGGTCAAAAAAGTGAATTGTTGGACTAAATACCACAATTTAACATCGACTATTGTGAACACACATTTCCTCCCTTCTGATTGGTCAGTTGCTGTAGGTAAATTTCCTAATCGATACAGCACCAATGAAGTGCTAATATAAGTCCTTCCTAGGCGTTACTTTTAAATGGGCGGGGCAGTGGGGGCAGGGCGGGGTGGTTGGGGGCAGTGATTTTTCATGAAGTTAGTTGACACAAGGACCAATTTTAAGATAGTTAGGTCCTTGTGCAGACTTACTTTATTGAACAGAGAAATGACAAATTCAAAAGGATGTCTCTTCAAATTAGCCTTTATTTTTTACTTGATCCCTCGAAGCAACAACCATGTCAAAAGTTTAGACAAAACAATACGTGTATCGAGGTAAAACCAAACAAATATCCTATGTTTTAGATGTTTTAGATGTTTTAGATGTTTGTGTATTAAAGCACTTTGAAGTGCTAGAATAGCACCAATTATGGTGTTGGAAATGAACGCCTCCAAGTGTTATTATAGCACTATCTTAAAACTTAAAGTGCTGAATTTATGTAGCACTTGGATAGTGCTAGGTTTTAACACTTCAGTTTTTAGAGTGTACATAATAACATTCCAAATGTGTTTGTCACATTGTTAACCCAATTACGTCTTGGATTTCTGTTTTCTCTGCTATATAGGCGGATTTTACCAAATCAAAACAGGGCAGGTGGCTGACGTCTCTCAAGGTTTCAACTGCCAGAGATGCAACAATGGCACCTACGTAACGCCTGAGGCACACCCTGGCATCAATCCTATAGATTGCAAGGTGTGTCCTACAGGTACTAATAAAAGCCTTCACGCTGGCTTCCGCGCCTGTCCGTGTCTTGATGGATACTACCGTACTGACCGGTTTGGAGAATGCCATCTGTGTCCGACTGAAGGTATCAACTGCTCAGAGGAGTACCAACACCTCCGTCCTGGCTTCTGGTGGACCTGGGATTGGGGTTTATTGGATGACAACTACCTATCTTACGAGCGATTTGTTCAAAATGTGCGCACTAAAAATCAAAAATATGACAACACTACCAAGAGGTTTGGGGGTGTGTTACCCAAAGTACATAAATGTCCTCGCAATAAGTCGTGTGAAAATGCCGTGCTGGGTGGCATCAACGCATCGTGCGAGAAAGGCTACACGGGTTGGCTTTGCTCCCAATGCAGCCCAAAGTATTACAGTTGGTTCGATCACTGCTTTAAGTGCCCCGAATGGTGGTTGTTTCTACTTGAAGTCATTGCTGTATGTGTGGTTGTTGTTCTGATTGTAGTCTTCATAGCTTGGCAGGTGCGCAAAAACCGAAGAAACGGTCGGTCTGCCGTCAGCCTGCTGCTTGCTCGAGGGAAGATCCTATTGGGTTTCTACCAGGTCATTGGGGAGATATTCTCAGCGCTGGATGAAATTGCATGGCCGACGATACTAACAAGCGTTGGCTCTGTCTTTAGACTGTTACAGGTGAATATCATGCAATTGTTGATCAGTCCCAGATGCTATGTCACTTTTACTTATCCCAATATATACATTGAGTACTTGGCCGGCATTACTTTTGTGGTGTTCGTTCTGCTTGCGGCATGGTGTTTTTACAGCTCCAAGAAGTGTTACTTGAAAGCAAAGAAAACACCTCCTGCGGAACAAATGGCTCTCCTGTCGCAGGCCAAGCAGAGGTGTTACTTGGTTGTGGTGATACTACTTTTCATTTCCTACCCCAGCCTGTCTGGTGTTATCCTTACATTATTGCCCACTGGATGTGACCCCTTCTTCTTGGATGAAAACAACACCTTCAATGTCACCAGACTTCGAGCAAATTACTCGATCGATTGCCAAACGCAGCAGCATATTCATTTCAACTATGCAGCTGAGGTCTCCCTCTTCTATGTGGTTGGGTTTCCTCTGTTGTTGTTTCTTCTCTTGTGGTGGAACGCCAGAAAACGGAAGACCGGAACTGTCTGTGGTAGAGGGGAAGGTGTGAATCATTCTTTGCTCAATGTTGCTAGAGAACGTCGATTGGTGCCCGATGAGTCAGATAATGAGCTTCTCCTACACAGGGAACCGCCAACCCAGGCTGCATTTACTTGGGAGAGTTTCCTGTGCGAGAATTACAAGCAAAAGTTCTGGTACTGGGAGATTCTGGAGTTGGCACGTAAAATCGTCCAGACGCTGTTTGTGCAGCTGTACGGGCCCGACGATCACTTTACCATGTTTGTCACCATAGTAATATCGGTGGGCTTTCTGCTACTGCATGCTTACGTCAAACCCATGAAGGATGCCGCTGAGCATCGTCTGCAGATGTGCTCGCTTGGCACCATCTTCCTGAACCTGTTGGCTGCATCGCTGCTTCTGCTGCCGAGCGAGGATGCTCAGTCCAGCCAATATAGAAAGGAGGTCCTCTCTGTTGTTCTTGTGCTGATGAACCTCAGTATCATCGTTTTTGTCATTGGTAAGAATCCATTCCCATCCACCTGTTTTATCCCATCGATCTGTTTACATCTTGCAACTGAATTGACGGTGATTCTGAATAATGACATAAAGAAATGACTTGATCCTTACGCGATGAGCAAGCTTTCAAGAAACTATTTCAAGGAAAATAATTTCTTTCTCTCTGCTTTTTTTTACAGCTAGTCTGATATGGACCAGCGTAAAAGCTATATGGCGTTACGGATGCTTGTGTCGCTTAGGGTCGTGCATCGCTGCGGTGTGCCGCGGCTGGTGTTGTCGACCTGAAATAGAGGTGAGCAGCGACGATGGCAGCGAACAACAGGATTCACAAACGATGGCCGTCAACTTTGAATACTAAACATATACGTTCAGCAGTCCACGCCTGAACTGATTCTGTACAAACTCTATCGCAGAGACAGCCTAAGAGCAACGTCTCACCAGGCACTAATTTTCGATGACTGTCAATTTATTCTCGCCAGCCCATGCAGATGCCAATTCCCATGTGTGAGAATTCGGCAGTGTCGTCAAATACAAAAGACACAAATTACAAACAGCACGCACAGTCATGTCGATGTTTCAAAGATAAAATTACAATAAACGCGTATAGATCTATTTTTCCAATTACCCCGGTAAATAAACAATCTTTGCATGAAACAGAGATTCCAATTGGGGTTTACTGGATAACAACTACCTATCCTAGTACGAGCGATTCGTTCAAAATGCGCACTGAAAACCAAACCTATGACAACACAACCAAGAAGTTTGGGGACGTTACCCAAAGTGCATATGTCCTCGTAATGAGTCGTGTAAAAATGACGTACAAAAGATACAAATTACAAACAGCACGCATATGTCGATAAATCAAAGATAAAATTACAACAAACGTAAACATGTAATTCTATTTCCCCAATTAAATAAACAATCTTTGCATGAAACAAGGATTCCCTCAGGCAATGCTACAGAGGAGCAGGCTCAAATAGTGTACATGTATACACATGCTGATCAGGCACACACTATCAACCACCTTCATACACACCGGTCCTCAAATAAACAGGAAAAGCCATTATTTACTTGTATAATATTATTCCCTAAATGTAGTCCTTAGATAACCGTATAGTGAAACTGACAATGCGTAAATACGACCCATAAACTTATACATGAAAATAACCATGTACATGTACTTTAGTTATACCATGGACAGATGGAGGACAATACATTGAGAGTATCGCATGTGCGCACTAACTGTCACGTTGCACATGAGTGACATGACACTGTACATGTACAAGTACATGTAACATGTATACATGATGTATGCATATACCGCACGCACAATGTTCGCTAAAATCTCCCGAGCTCACACTCTGGAGCCCCAAGCCTACTCTTATATTTCATCAACACTTTACTTTCATGGCTCCAGTATTATCTATAACCACTAGCGGACAAATCTTAATGCAATATTAGGTGGCGTCTAGTTTGGAAAAAAGCTCAAAAAGTTGTACGTTGTGTGAGAAATCGGTCAAGGGTCACACAAGGCACAGGTCATGTGGGGGGGGGGGGGGGGGGGGGGGGCTTGTAACTAACACTGCATGCATAATATGCATACTCGACATAATGACGGGGTACTAGCTCTTCTCGAAGTATGATGCATTGCCTGCGTGGTTAGGAGCGGATATAGGTTTAATAAATACATATAAATATGTTTATACATGTACCCAGACGCTAAATTGTGCAGAGTTTATTGGTAGAGTGATTATTGTAAATATATATTTGGTTTAGAAGTACATGTAGTGTTTCTAACCGCGGTACCCCGTAGAGACACACAAACAATAGAGGACAAACGAATTAAAAGCTCTCCACAAATTTCCACACATTCTGCACTCTATTTTAATTTGACTAAATACAGGCAAACTGCATGGCAGCCAGCTGACTATAGCTAGCAAGGGCCAACTGGGTGCGTGTTTTCTTGTTTTCTTGTCAAATTCATCTACAACGTAGAGTAGTTTTAGAGTTCGTGTTCATAAGGCATTGTGTGTAGAAAATCTATGAGATCGTATACGTTTGGTAATTACTCCTAATGGCAATAGGATAGTATGGATAGTATAATGCATTTTTACACACTTTTCACTTCCTCCGGTTATGGAAAAAGAAGTCCTCCGGTTATGGAAAAAAAATATCACTTTTTATCCAAAAAAAAATGAATCTGAGAAGCGTTACTGCAGTGACGTTTCTCATGCTGTGTATTCCAATGTAGATTATTATTCCTGCGTGGACATAACCGCTCCAGATTTTCGGCAATATCTCAAAATCTCTACTACCTTTTGAAATGAAATTTCTACAGGTTAGTTTTATGGTATATATCAATCACTATATAGAATTGAACCAAACAGTGGGTTCCAATTACCAAACGTATACGATCCCTTTAAGTACTTCTACATAAACAAAGAACAATGCTATGCCCCCAAAAGGATACATTTAAAGTTATTCGCGTATCACTGTATTAATTATTAATTTGATTCATTTGCAGTGTACAAATGTAAATAATTAAGTGTTTACATTGCGTAAACGCCATTCGTTTGTTTATTATATATATATTTCCGATTTCCTTTCCTCATGTTTTGCATACGTGTATATAATTACTTTACATTCAATATCCAGATTTTCAAAAACCACGTGTTCAGGTTGGACTTACATGGTTGTTGTTGTTGTAAATGTAAATAAATTAACAAAGCGTGTACATGTATTTACATTGTGTAAACGCCATTCATTTGTGTACACCCGATAGCATTCCCGTCAATCGAACAATTGTAGCTGGACGAAACCTAGCAGCTATTTTGACTGAAAACCTTGCTTAAGCACAGAATTGTGCAAGTTAAAGCTATATTTTTCTTAACGGTTGCTATGAAATGAAAAATTTGCAAGGCGCGCCCGTTAAGCACAACATCGGCCGTTAAGCAGCGCTATGAAATTGGGCCCTGATTTGCATTCTTTTTTCTCGGTTTTACATAAACGTTAAACATATATAGGCCTATTTTAATTCATCATGTATTAAGGTATATTAACAATATCATGTAAATTTATATTGATGTGTAAACGTAAGTTTTGGTTTTGGGCACCGGCACCCCATCATAAGCAAATTAAGCTTGCCCTATTTTTACTCGGACTTAATCTGCCACTGTATATTATAAATGCTTGTAAAAACTCGTTCAGATGCTAATAAAACAAGACGAAGCTAGCACAGTTTTGTGGTTTTAAATAGTGATATTACTTTAATATTAGGCCTTTCGAGTGCGAGCTTAGTTTCATGCAAGGGATAAAAAACAAACAGAAACGGGCAGCATTCGTTTCCGTTTTTGTCATGTACATTGGCGGCTACCTGGCCTATAATAATAAATTAGACTCCCACAATGTGGGTGTATCAAAGCGCTTTACAACTATTATCCCTGTTCACCAGATCAGCGCATGTGGTCTGTAGCAAATTGTAGCAAAGTGTCTTGCCCAAGAACACAAGCACCATGTTCCCTGCCAGGGTTCGAACCCACGTACCATCGTACAGGAGTCAAACACTGTAACCACTGGACCACAGTGCACCTATAATATCATGGTTTGGGCGGCGGGTCTGTTCTTGACCCGCGAACTACTAACTCGTTTTTGTGCTCGAACCGCGGGCGGAACGCGACCCAAAAACATTGCACCCAGAACACTCAGGATCACCGTGACACGCCACCTATCACTCTGGTGAAATTGTAGCCTGTTTATTAATTTTGCTATACATGTAATAGCATAGCCTACAACACAGTCGACTTACACACACATCGCGAAGCAAGTGCCGAGTGTACGTGTGGGAACCAGTCGGGCACTTAACCGTGGGACCAAAATACACATTCCATGGAGCTAGGTTACAGCCAAGTGTTAAACAGCTCGTTAAAAGTGGCTGCGTGTCCATAAATGGTCACGATATGAAATATTTGACACGTCGGTAAATAAAGCAGGGCCACTATAGTTGTGACATTTACGCAAACAGAAAATGTATAATAACATGTTCATAACCCAACTTCAGACCGCACAACTATATTGATATCGACACACGTACACAACAGAAACTTGGAGAAACAATTTATGTAAAAACTAACAATAATTAATGATGCCATCTAGACATTGTTGACAAAGGTCTGACTATAGCGTGACTAAGCTGGTTGTTTGAACGCTATCTTCCTTCGGGGTTGGGTCAGTATTTATCATGCAGCTACGAGAAATCAACAACGCATACAAGAAAGGGTAAAGTACAACCAGTGGACCTTTCTGTATAATACTAGGCCAACATTTGGTGCGCACTTCTTCTAAAACACTGCAGACGGGTTGATCGCAAAAGGTACGTTTATTTTTTTGATTCCTTCTTTTAACGAGTAATACTCTTTATATGCCCCTAACTCGTGTTAGATTATTTATTGCATTGAGCAGTCTGGTTGGTATAGAGATATTTTTATTTTGCTTCATCTACTGAGTCTTGTTGCAGATGTAGCTGCAACTGGAAATTTCTGATAAATTAAATAACCGTCTTAATTCCCCACAAAACAGGGCATTTTGGGTTGTGTACAATTTTTAGTCCTTTGCTTGATCAAAATGTCCTTCTACTCAGAGTCAACTTTCTGTGGTTTTCTCAGACCTTAAACAGGCATTTTAACAGGACCTATTGTATAACAGATTTTAGGTTATACACCACCTGTTTATCTGTCTAGTATAATCCCCATGGGTTTGTATCATACTAACATATTTGATTTTTAGAGCCATGAAGACAGTGGTAACCGTGTTCGGTGCGACAGGGCATCAGGGTGGATCCGTGGTCCGGGCTCTCCTGGAGCAACCGGACAAGTTCCAAGTGCGAGCCGTCACTCGCAACCCCACCTCCCCTAAGTCCCTGGACCTGGAGGCAACGGGTTGCCAACTCGTCCAGGCCGAGCTGGCCCAGACAGAGAGCCTGATTCCGATCCTCCAAGGGGCGGACTGCTGCTTCCTGGTCACCCTGCCTCCCGTGCAGCTTGTCCTGGAGGAAGCGGTCAAGGACGAGTACCAATACGGCATGAACGTTGCCAACGCCTGTATGGCGGTCGGCCTCCCGCACTTGGTGTTTACCACCTTGCCAAACTGCGAGAACATCACTGGGGCTCCTGTCCCGTGGAGCGACAGCAAAGCCAGGATTACGGAGTACTTTAAGCAGAAGGGGCTTCCATTGACCTCCATCACGATCCCAGACTTTTATGAGAATTACTTAAGCGTTCTAAAGCCAAAAAAGGTAGAAGACGGTGTATATAACATGGGTAAGTTAACAAAAGTCATCATTCGACATTAACAAATCTGCCAGAACATGCGCTTTAAATTGTAGTTCTGTGAGGAGCTATTGACCATAATTTGACGAGTACAAAATAATCTGTCAATCAATCGACAAGGAAAACCCCTGACTAGCTAAAACTGAATGGAAACAAATTCCAAGTAATCAAAGAAACTGGCATGAGCAGGACTTGAAACTGCGATCTCCGGAATATACAACCGGCGCTGTACCACCAGCCTGAGCAATCTTTTTGTTTAACCAAAATAAATGGAAGGCAACATTTTGCCACTTAGCTTACATTTACAAATAGTAGGTAAAACGGTCCCACATAATAAACTTGGGGCGTCATATGATATTTATAACTTTGAGTTCGTTTGATGCACGGGTTTCCTCCAAATATATCATGTGGACGGTGACTGAACATACGAGCGGCCAATGTTAAAGTGAATTTACGGCTGCAATGACCCCTGCACGGCGCGCTCTCACTTTATGGACCGCTTTTGTTATAAGTGACAACAATGTGATGTCCACTCGTTGTGTATCATCATAGAAGAAGACCTGCCCTCAGGTATGACATCAGATGCAAGGGGTCTATACCGTCACAAACCGAGTGCATGTAGTGAATTTAACCCTGTTCTTTTGTCCTCTTCTTCACTGCTAGAAATTCCAACAGGCGAGCAGGCCTACAGCTTGATAAACATCAGCTACCTAGGCGAGGCAGTGCGTCACATCATCACCCACAGAGACGATTACCTCAACAAGAACATTACACTGGTGACAGACAGGCTGACAGTAGGAGAAATCGCCGACATCATGAACAAGCATCTAGCACCTATTGGAAAGACTGTTGGAAATGCTAAGGTCGGTATGCACGATCAAACGGTGTGTGTATTCACATTTCATTAGTATTATATTAGATTCGACAACAAGTACCGCAATCTTTTTTTCTCCAAGTTCAAGAGGGTCTTGAAGGAAAGAATTTCGTATAAGCACTGTGACTCAGTTGTCCACATTTATGCATTCAAATATAGCGATAGGGATACTCAAAGATACCACACAAGTCAAGCAACTTCACGGTTACTACATATAGAGCTCACTGGAAAGACAAGTTTAAAGATTTAGGGCATCTGTAACCTTTTCTTGTGAAATCGAAACATTCTGCAATTCCCCCAATGTCTGGGTTGAAAGCAGGAACCGAACTAAGGATCGGAACTGTCGCCCTTCGATGTCTAGCTGATGTAGATCATAAGGAGAAATGAGCGGTTACTTTTAGTTTTCGACCTACCTGTATCTATACCATAATAGCACCTTAACCGTTTTATCAAAGTTTGTTTTAATTTGTTCTCTTCCCATGCAGTTCACACTAGACCAGACGAGAGAAAAATATAAGGACATCCCTGGAATAGAGACTTTGGTAAATTGGTACAAGTTCATCCTGGCCGGTCCGGCAGACCCGCAGTACGAGGAATACAAGGACATAGAGCTGGGACGAAGGCTCATGCCATCGGCAAAGTCCTTTGACAAATGGGTTGAAGAGAATAAGCAACACCTGGTTGCTTCTTTGCGTTGACTTCAAGCGGCTGTCGCTGATTTACAGTGTGACCCACCAGCTTCGAGATCCTGGAGGTGGAGATAATTTAAAGCTGATGCGTGGCGCTTATAAAGGAGCATGTCCTTGACTCCGCCAATTGGGCTACAAAACGCGTTTTGAACAAAACGATGTTAATCGGAAATAGCATTAGGATATTAACATCCACACAACCATTCTTTAAAACTGGGCGTTTTTGTGTTATTCTTGTTTAAAACGAAGTTTTGGAGTCACTTTTCTGACCCGAAACTCGACTGTTTGGGTGTATAATAGTCGCGATTCCATGACAACGTTTGCGGCGATACTGCTACATTGTATATCGCAGACGCTTATTGTAAAGTGGCATGGTACCTCAATTTTTAGTGTGATATCGGTCGTGTATTCAATGCACTGTTTGCAGCACCAGTCTGATGCTGTCACCGCGCCGATTTTACCGTACGAGCTGCAGCCCAGAATTTTCGGCTGGAAATGCGTATACGAATACCCCAAAATGTCCGCCGCGTCAAACGTTTTCTTTTCGTCTTTTCTTAGGAACGTAAGAACGGTAAGACATTAGGTTGGTTTTCTTTTAAACCATTATGTTAAAAATAATAAGTAAACAATTCAAAACATAAAATTTTCGGGGATTTCAGGACAAAGTACCCCCTTAGGAATCAACAAGGAAACAGCCAACAACTGTTAAAACTTCCACTTCGCACTTCATTGAGAACAATCTGCAACTAAAACATTTCATGCACTATATAGTTTAGGTGATTTAATTTAGCCTGTGGTCTTAGTTTTTCTTCGTTTTATTACACCTGGTAATTATATTCCTAATTCTAGGCAAACATTCAAATTTACTGTCTTCTTAAATAAGTTCCAGAGCAGGGGACAATTTCAGAGCTGCTAAGCACAAAAATTTGCTTTGCATGACAATTTGTCCTTGGCAAAAACAAGGTAACAGACCAAATTTTCACCTGATCTTTATTGTTCTGGATTAAAAACCAGCTGTTTTTTGCTTAGCATAAAAAACTCGTATAATTTTGGCTGGTAACATGTTTTTAATGAGCAAGACTTGTTGTGCTAAGCAATTTCTTTTTGCTTAGCAGTTCTATGAAATTGGGCCCAGGTTCCAAGCGCGAAGCAATGGGGGACAATGACTTGAGGTTTGTCGGTTTGCACGCGATGGGATGGGTTTACATAACATTTTACACAATGCGACACTTTACACAATTTAAAGCTGTTACAAGGAGAGCCAAGTGAGGTCGTATATAGTCTCGTTGCTAGACAAAGGTTTCTCGATATTTATCATATTGTGCGCATTGCCGGCCGAAAACGTTTGTAAACTGAGAACGGGCCGGCCATACAGCTGATTTGATTTCCCTGCGCACGCACTATAGTGGTTAGTCCATCGATATTGCGATGGGGATTAGCACAAAATTGACCAATCAACGTTGACTTGAAAACTTTCTAAGGGCCTTTTCGAAACCTTTGCTTCGTCTTTGGCTTCGGCTTCGCTTTCGAATTCCGAATTACTGAGAAGCAAATAGAAACTAAAGCAACTATAAATAGTCTAACTTTTGGGTTCATATCAGTAGATTAAATGTTTCTGAAGCACAAAAGGCATCAAAATGTGGCAGGGGGATCTCGCAGGTGGGAATCTAAAATCGCCTTAAGACGAAAGGAAGCCATAAACAGGAATTCGACAAGGCCCTATGAATGACGTTAAATTGATTGATGAGCATGCGCGTCCTGGACCGTTTTTCAAACCCCTGGCTTCGGCTCCGTCTTCGCCAACAGCCTATTGCTAAACTGTACGAATGAAGCCTGAGACGAAGACAAAGCTGGGGTTTGGAAAACAGCTGGTGTTGGACTATAATACAGTCTGGTTCCTTGTCAGGAGAGTTGTACGTTAACGCCGGGAGACGTTATGCGCTTTTTTAACTGGTAAGCGGGGGTCACCGCCGCGGCTCGTATTTTATTCAGTTATAGCACTTTCCACTTTCATTTTATGACTCTGTGGCTCCCGAGGAAAATGTTTTGCAGAGTAATCATTTTTATTTTTCTAAGCCTTCGGACGTCTTCCACTACTGACAGAGCTGAAAGTTTTAAACTGCACATCTCACTGTAATCATGTTGGTCGAAAACCGATCGATATGTCGGCATTTCACGTAAAAGTGCATAATAATAGTAGCGAGTGTATAGGGGTAATGTACGCCATCAATAACTACATCTATTGTTTGAATAATTGATTTAATAATACTTTTATGTTACTTAACAACCCATTTATTGAAAAATCTTATTGCGGATTAAAATATATACTGGTGTGTCGTTAATGACGTTGTTGCTGTTGTTATTTAGTGGATGGAATTTAATTAGTACTAGGTATAGGCCTATACCTATAGCCTCCCAAAAAGATCAAATCGAAACTCCAAAACATGTCAATACTTTATATAGGCTAATAATTTATATTTGCAATGTGCATGTGGCATGTCAAGACATGAAAGTCTTCTGGTTTTAAGTCTTAAAGGTAGGATACACCATTTGCAGACATCTAACAAATTTAATACCGAATTATTAAGAAATATCTTACTTATTTGAAAGTAAACAATGATTCTAGGCATCCAGCCAAAATGGTTGCGCTAGATATCCAGTCATTGTTCCGCCGATCGCGAAAAACAACATAAGAACCACTGCCCGACGTCGGTTAAAAACAAACGCCCCCTTTCTTTATTATAACTATAAAATTTACTACATGTATAAAATACAACCTCCTAAATCCATCCATTCATGATCATTCAAATAGTTTACAATGGTGTATCCTACCTTTAAATAGGCCGACTGTGATACCAGAATTGGATATTTACCTGATAATTTAATGGGAGGATACACCATTTGCAGATATCTAAAATGTTTACTACCGAAAAATTAAGAAATGTCTTATTTTTTTGAAAGAAAATAATGATTGTTCGACCTAGGCATCCAGCAAAATGATTGCGCTAAATATCCTGTAATTGTTCCGATTTTTGTTTTTCACTGGCATCCATGATTGTAAAACGTCAGTTAAACGATATTTACTATGAAATACAACCCCCTAAATCCACTCATTGCTGATAATTCCACCAAATACCACACTAAAAATAAATTACGGTTCAATAAACATTACAAATTTCAGCTTATTAATGTGTGACCAGCCAGACTTTCGTGCGCTGCCTGGCACTTAATTTGCATGTAACTCGCTGACCTTTTGCGCCCTCTATACTCGTCATTGTGTGTGCTCCACAATGAAACTGCATTCTTAAGCAGGTTCTTGACATTCCAGTGTTGCTTTCCTGGTCCGCTGGTGTGTATCGTAATAATTTAAGGAAACCTTTACAAATAATGCCATCAACTCAATTAAAAGCCCACCCCCTCGAGATCCCCGGCCAGTTTTCCAGTGAACTACACAACCCCTGGAATTACATGAATATTCACTTACAACGTCATAATGACGCAGGCATTTTCAATAAATATTCATTAAGAAAAAGACGTGACAACCTTGTTCTCGTGATGTTGTGCAGTACGCTTTCACCTAATAACTCCAATTGGAAACGAGGTTAAATAAAGTATGCATTGGGTACGAGGCTGCGTGTGTGGTGTAAATAATCGTATTGAAAAATTACACAACGTTCTGTGCGCACAGGGTACGCACATACACTGTACATGTACTATGTACACTATACATGTACATGTACAAATTATAAATGGCCGACGCGACGGACCATCTTGCCGTAGCTAGCTAGTGCCGATAAAAATAATAATACAGTCTTGATTTTCCAGCAGATAAATTAACTAGATCTACAGTTAATAAATGCAGATCCGGTGTGGTGGTTCAAGGATAAAACTGGGTAGAGAAATCAAGACAGAACATGGCCACGTATATCCAAGTTGTGGAGGAATTGACGGACGATGAAGCTATCGAGTTGCCAGTCGAACCCGACGGAACGATGTTGTTGAGCACACTGACCGCACAGTTCCCGTGCGCGTCGGGCCTCAAGTACCGCAATCCCGGCACGGGGAGTCTGCGGGGATTACGGGTTGTGGACGGGGGGATACAGCCACCGGACGGGGTCTGGGGAGATCATCTGTACATCGCAGTTTTCCCCAAAGGTATTGTTTCTTTAAAGTCATTGTACCTAAGTTTATAGGTCAGCACACATAAAAAAAAGATAAATCATACTTTAGTTTTATGGGCCAAAACAGATAAATCATACTTTAGTTTTATGGGCCAACATGTCATGTCCAATGGCAATGCTGTAAAGTACAGCACACGTACACGGACACGTTCCTTGCTCTATGGACACAACAATCACAATGTCCGGAGTCCTTAGGGCCTATGTGTACATCTAATTATTGTTTTCTTGTTCACTGTCTGTTGCACTAGTCGTACTACTACTACTACTACTACTACTACTAGACCCGCGATTACACCACGACCAAGTTCACGGGTCTACATGAACTACATATATGTACAAACAATAAAAGAATGCCGCATTCTGTCACCATGGTCACACAGTCACAGTGCGATCCGCTCTTGCTCTGCTCATCTTGCTCGTTGGATACCCAACATTCTGATTTAACTATAAGTTGATATACCGGTAGGCTCTACTTTGTACATGTACATGTATGCATATACTTCAAGTTTAAGGTTTTACAAACAAATATTTAAATTTCATCTTGCATATATCTCACTAGATGTGGGTGGGCACAGGGGCGTAGCGAGGACCTTTTTATTGGGGGGGGGGGGGTGGAAGTAAATTTGCCGAGCGAAATCGAAGCCATTTACGGCGTGGGGTCCGGGGCCCACTTAAGTGCCCAGAAAATTTTTGGATTCTAGATGCTCTGTGGTGCAATCTGAGGCATTTCCTGGCTACTTTTCTCTGACTTTTTGAATCAAATTTTCAAAAAATAATCTTGGCATTTTGGTCGCTACGGCCTTGGGTGGGCACCATCTGATCTGGTTCAGATGCCCGACAATAAACAAAAAGTTAAAATGTACACAAATTTGGCTCAACGACATACCCAAAAAATACCCAATGGGCTATTACAAAAGTATGTGTAGGAATTATGATGACGAAGTTTAATTTGTATACCCCTGGACTGTAGTTTCCAAGTTACGGTGAAATTTGGCTGTTGTGCAAACAAAATAGTTGAGGTCCGTCCGTTCCCGATGCTGTTAAATTTGTGTCCATGGAAAAAAGTCGCATGACTAAAGTGCCAAATTTAGGTGCATGATTCATGTGGAGGCCGGATACCCCCGACTGCTGATTTTTTTAAGAAATTTCCTTTTGCAGACAATAAGCGCAAAGGAGAAGACAATCAAGAAAAGACCAACTCAGCCAAGACGCGGCGAGTGGACCAGCTCCAGGGCATCACGCACAACAAGACTGTGGACTTGATAGTCCTGGGTCTGGCATGGAAGACAACGCAGGCCGGAATGAGGGAGTACTTTGAAAAGTTCGGAGAGCTTCTGATATGTGAGGTGAGAGGTGAAGGTGTTAATAGATTTCGTGTAATGAACAGAAGATTGACATCCGCAAGCCTCAGTGGTAGGGTTTTCTAAATTCGTTACCCTGTGGAGACCTGAACACAATGGGGACAATGGGGACAATGGGGGTCAAAAGGTGTCAATGGCATGTAGACAGCTGCCATACGACCTATATCTGACCACATCTGACCATGAAGCTCAGCCAGAGATCTACTGAATTGTGTTCATAATTATTATCCCTGTTCATCAGGAGCGAGACCATTTCTGCAGCAGCTTGAGATCAGCGCAAATTGGTCTCTACTTTCACATAGGGGGTGTAGGTAAAAGTCGGAAGTATCCAAGTCAGAGGTATTCAGAGCTAACCAGAGGTAGCTTTAAGTGCATGCTTTAACCCTAACCATGCCAAATCCAGCACAGTCCATCTATGGTGACTGCTTGACCTTGCTGGACTCTGCACACAAGTCAATGTGACAAAGTATGCACTCTGTTGCGTCTGGCAGGGTTTCTAGCCAAAATACCCTGGAGGGTTAGTTAAATAACGTTTTTCTGGTTGCCTCATAATATTATAATTTTGTTTTCCACTGACAATTTTTTTAAAATAAAATAAGTATTTTAATTTGTTTTATTTCCTGTAGTTTCACCAATTTGTATAAAGCGTGCATTATAAACCTACAGTACTACCCCGGCAAACCCTGGCTACCTCCGACTTTTACCAATTGCCTTCACAGGTTACCATTTATACGGTACTCCTTGGTGGAGAAAGACAATCGCAGTAAAGTGTCTTGCCTAAGAACACAAACACTATGTTCCCGTCAGGATTCAAACATGTGTAGTACCACCACACACGAGTCAAACACCGCAACCATTAGACCACAGCACCCCATCCCGTACCCACCCAGATTCCAACATAACATGCCGTTAGATTTTGATGGGTTAAGTTCAGTTAAGGTTTAAACAAATAAACGACTGGCCTACCTTTGAGTATTCATCTCATAACAGACATCTCTGAAGTCCTGTCCCTGTCACTTACATGTATGGCTGATTTGTCTGCAGCTGAAGTTGGACCGAGATGGCAGTTCAAAAGGCTTTGGGTTTGTACGCTACAAGGACATGGAGGGCCAGAACAAGGTGGTATCTACGAGACACACTATTGATGGCAGACATTGCGATGTCAAGTTCCCCGACTCCAAGGTACAGGTTAGCGTGATGCAAAATCTACCTGTATTATCACAAAGAAGAAATCAACCCTAATCCTCTAGGCTCCTTTGGCTAGGAAGCATCCTGCAAAATCCTCCAATTGCCACCAAGTAAAAACTCGGTTTCATCCTGAGAGATTATTTGAAGAAAAATTTGGGACTCGAACCCACGTCCTGCTTTCTAGTGTAGACGTCTCCACTCAAACAACGAGACTAGTGTACATGTATTATCAGGAATGGCCAGAAAAAAAAACCCAAACCAAAAAATCCATCTTACATTTATGAATCAATGCTACAAAAAAACAAAAACATAAGAGCCAATCCGAATGATTGGTTGTCAAATCAAATCTAATGGGATTGGCTTTCTGAAAAATTAGTTATATACGGTACATGTACACACACGTGTATCAGGATTTTATGTGTAAACCATTTGCATTTAAACATTAAATGATTTATTTCTTCATAGAACTATAACAACAAGATGTTCATCGGCCGATTGACCTCTGACATGACGAAAGAGGACATTTTTGAATACTTCTCTCAGTTTGGCGAGGTCACCGACATCTACATTCCAAAGAACTTCCGAGGGTTTGGGTTCATCACGTTTCTGAGGCCTGAGGTGGCCTCCCGTGTTGCCAATGAAGATCACATCCTTAAGGTATAAATAAGCTAGTTCGGTATCTTGATGAAGTGGTCCAGGTCAAAGTTTATTCAGGATAAAATCACCTATCGTAATGTAGTGCGAGGTTATGCGAATACCCATTGTGGTCGTACAACAACGCATGCATGCGTGTTGTACGAACGCCTGGGCTGCATTCCACTTACGCTAACTGTTTGCGCGAACGTTGGCCTACGTTTTGAGTTTGCGTTAGTTGAAGTGGAACGATATTTTAAAAACTACGTTTTCAAAATGGCGGCGCCCATTGACAGTGACATCGTTTGGTTGGTTGCTATTTGTCCAACTCATTATTTTTCTTTAAAAGGTCCCTATAACTGCTCAAAACAATCCACCATTTATAACGAAAAGTATGAAACGTAAATCAAAACCGTAACATGTTAGGTCTCCAGAAAAGGGTTCTAGAAGTAGAATTAGATCAAAGTATAATAAAAGAAAATTGAGAAGAAGAGAAATTAGGCTGATTTTGAAAATTTTAGGTAGAAACAATGTTCAGAGTTTGAGTTTAGAGAGATTTTCCTTAAAGCACACAAACCTTATGTACTAAAAGAATTGATGAAATAGAGCAAATCGTCAGAACTCTCTACACTGCTGCATTAAGCGTGATGCATTGGCGTGCAGGAAAATTTGGCTAAACAAAGTATAGAGGAAGCGACACAGTCATGACGCAAGCCTGTAGCAACCAATAAGATAATACATCTAGAAGCACTAGGCTGTTGCCTGCCAGATCTTCGTTCTAACTGCAGTGGAACCACACATGAATATTCTGAACATGTTCCTGAAGAGAGGTACATGTACTTGCAAGCATCATATGCATAAGCTTGGTTTTACCCGAGTTTGCAAAATTAGTCTTCTTTCAGTCATGCAGATATTGAATGCGAGTACATATAATAGAGGAACCATTATTTTTTTGCTAGGGGACCAGTCTATTTATCAGTGATGCAGAGCCTAAAAATTCAAGGAAAACGGCAATGAACAGCCCAGAAAACAACCAGATGGGAATGTTCGGAGGACAGAACTTTGGAGGAGGTAACCGTTTTTTCATTCTCTGAAGAAAGAGGAACATTATGTGAAGGTTTAAAATACCAAATAAAAGCCCTCTGAATTTAATGTAGCTTGTTAAACACAAACAAGTTACAAATTCCAAAGTGAATAAGGAAATTAGCAAGGCGGGACTTGAACCGGCGCCCTACCAACTGAGCTATCTTGCCCTATGTGGGTGGTCTTCCAAATTGTCAGAATCTTTGTTCGAGGGTGCTAGTAAGAAGTCCTAAACACCAGAATGCCCTGTGGCCAGGGATCACGCCTAAATTTATGATATGACCTGGGAAGCGACATTGTGGGGATCACTCAATGAGGATACAACTTTTTATCTTGTGGTTTATTTGTGTAAGTAAACAAATTTGCATTGTTGTGGTACATGGAATGTTGACCTAAAACAAAATGAAAGAGCTTGGTGTATTAGAATCATAACCCAGAAAATAATTCCTTAGTGCTCCAAATACCGTGTTCCTTTCTATCCTGAACTAGAATTTATGAAAGAGACCTCATTGCTTCCTTTATTACCAGGTTTTGGAAATCAAGGACAGTATCATTCCCGTAGTGATTACAACCAGGGATCAAGGAGAGGGGGTCGTGGGGGGAGTAGCATGGGAGGCGGTGGGGGTAATTACAGGGACTACAGGGACAGAGATCAGGGTAACATGGGTGGCCAGGTTCCAAACAGCCCCGGTATGGGCGGCGGAGGGATGGGCAGCGGCATGGGCGGGGGCATGGGCGGGGGAATGGGAGGTGGCATGGGGGGTAATCCGGGAGGTCAAGGCCCAGGACAGATGGGGAACTTTCCCTGGAATCAAGCCATGCTTGCTGCACTCAGTCAGGCAGGCTGGGGCATGATGAGCAACATGCTGGCTCAGGGGATGCAGCAGGGAATGCAGCAACAAGGGAATCAGCTACAGCAGCAGCAGCAACAGCAGCAACAGCCGTCGTCGTCGTCGTCACAGCAGTCCCAAGTTGGGATGTCGCAAGGCAGCGGAGGTTCCGGAGTGCCCAACCAGCAGCCCATGCAGCAGAATCAGGGTAGTGGAAGCGGCGGGGGAGGGGGCTACAGCTCAGGACAGCAGTCGCTCGGCTGGGGTGCTGTTCAGAACAACACCAACGAATCATCGAGCACCGGCTACCTTATGGGAGACTCCAAGTCGGGAACGTGGTAGCAATGTAAGTACAGAATCCCCTCCTTCACACATTGTGATAAACATCGTTCTTTTGTGTGTCCGATTCCTCCTGTTGACTTTTCTTGGTAACCATCTTAATTCAGAGTTTAGGAGGATTGGATAGAATGTAGTACAGGTCACATCATGAAGTAAATTACCCAGATATTTTTAGATGCCAAGCAACATCTGAAATGATGCTATGGTTAATCCTTTATTATTATATGTCATTTTATTGAGAAGGCTATCGATTGGCCCAGTGTAAGTGTTCATACTTGTTGAGATGGCTGCTTTATTATTGTGCTGAAGTATAGAACAGGTCAAGTTAATATTCGTGGTCTCAAGATTGACACTTGGAGCAAACGGTGATTGCTGTGCAAGGTATACAAGTGTTGGCGTGAATAACATGTTGTAAATATACATGTACCTGTGCATGTGAAAGGTGGTATGGGAGGGGTTCGTGTGCGTTTAAGGCCTAAGAATTTTACCATGACCATCCCGCTCCATGACACAGCAAGTTCTTTATTGGTTTGGAACACTGTGGTAATGTTTCCAACGATTTATTAAGTTCAAAAACTGTGGCAGGCAGAACTGTAACTTTTGATGCAAACTTGGCACAGAAATTTAGATTTTGGTATGATATGAGCTTGTTCTTCTGTAGTTAAAAAAAGGAAACAATTTCTTTTGTATTTAAATGTTCAAGCCCTTGTTGCATCTGAGAAAGGTGGTCTTTCGATTTCATTATTAATTCATGATTTTAGGTTTCACGAGTTTCTAGAATTTTGCTTTTGTTTGTTACAGATACCTTGACAATTCTTTTAACTTCAAATAGTAACAAATTGAATTTTCGGCTATATTCAATCATTTTCACGGTCCATATTCCTCTTACACTGTATATTTGTGAGAAGAAACAAAAAAATACGTAACTTTGGTGAAATGACCAAACAGTTCATTACGTGTACATGTTATGTCAGTGTGCTGAAATTCTCTCAATAGCATTGTGGAAAAAAATCAGTAAAATGTGTAAATAATTAGAAGTAAAACAAAAAAGTTTAAGTGCCTGTAAAAACAATTAAAAAGAAGATTGAGAAATGGATTTTGTACAGAAAACAAATCTGTAATCAGCAAATCATTCTATAATTTGGAAGTGAGTTGTTACTGACTGAAGTGTCGTAAATGTATTGATAGAAGAGCTTGGCAGTGAATTCAAATGTGGGGCCAATTTCATGATTGAAATTGTAATTGATTGGTGATTTTCTTAACAATGGGAGACACTGTGTGGGTTATTTTATAAATTTGGGCTGCATGTACACGTTTTTGCCTGTTCCTGATAGTTTTACAATTGTCAAGCCCTTCCCCATTTAGTAGATAATGAATAGTGAACCATAAAATGGTTGGAAGTAAACCTTACTTGGAAGTAAAGCTTACTACAGCAAAAGCTTGACCAAATCTGTCAAAATCTATCACTCACTCGGAACGTATGGGATAATGGAACCACCACTGAAGGGGTTTATGTTGATGGACAAAATCATCGAAATTATCAAAGTTTCACTCACTGTTCAATTTTATCATGAAACTACCACTTAACCAGTTCGTGCTGGGATTATTTTAATATCACCGAGCCGAGGGGCGGGACTATTTTTAACGAAACTCGATCCGAAGCGTGTTCAGGCCGATAGTGCCGGGAAGCACACCCACGCATTTCTGGCCTTGCTCGCTGCTGACAGACGTTTCCGAACTTGAACTTGACGTGTTTATGCATCATTCATTTTGAATTTGGGGAAAACTTTGCGTTTATATACGTCATCCGGCGCGAACTGGTTAAGGGATTTTATGGCGGGTTTTTCGAGGGGCACTACTAAACTCTTGTTAAAACCTTGTGAATTCTCGAACGGCCGAGACTGCCAACTCGCTGCAAATAAAACTCGACCAGATACTTTATTATAGGCAACACTGCGCCTTGACTGGGGTTAATGATTCTTTAGATAAACAAATTTGCATTGCGAAAAGGCAATAAGATAAGTAGTTTGTGGTGACACCACGTTCATACTCTTTTAGTCAGATGTGTGTGGGGCAACTGATCACATTGTCACACTTTGGACTCTTAAATTTATAGAATTGCCCACATACTTGTACCTGTACAGTGTATACAAATTATTTACTAATGAGTACGATGAGGAAATGAAAACATGTATTACCGACATGCTGCTTGTATTATGTAGATGTGTTGGTTTGTGCGGTTAGAGTGTATACATGTAAAATGGCGATTGTAATTGACAAGTTGAGTTGACAACAAGATGGTGGATATGTACATGTATACGTACAAGTTTTTTTTAGATTTTCTTATTCTTATTATGGTACGGCGTGTATAATGTGTGTTAGAATTACATGTATTACTAATTTATACAAGTACATGTAACATGTTTGTGTATTTCATTTGTATTGAGGAGATCTGGCATGATCATATATAATTCCTACACTGTAATGTTTGGTATACAACTTCAGTGTGTTTGCTTTTTACTGTATGAGTAGGTGCTGGCATACAGTACTTTACATCTTTGAAGGTGATTTGAGGACTTGAGAATGTAAATATACATTTATATAGTTTTGGGGATGTACATTGGAACCTGGTACCCGAGTGCGGTACCTGATTGCTGATGTCAGGAACCGGTTCTATAGAATTGAGTATCCGTAACGTCTTTGACAATGAAAAAGAGTGATTGAAAAAAAAAAAAATTAAACTTTCTGCAACGATCACCTCAACAACCACTAACTAGTTGCTCCCTTGTTTAGGGATTAGAGCTTAATACATCTCTTGGCCCCTGCAAATTAATAAGGAATCGCTATACGCCTCTCTTTCTGATGATTCCCCACTGAACAAATAAGAATAAGCAACAACTTTCAAGATTTGAATCTTGGCGTTGGTCGTCTCAACGGGTACCCGGTTCCCGTACTACCCGTAAATACACACCCCTAAGTAGTTTGCACGCAACACATGCGAGTGATGTTTGAGTTAAAAAAAATTCAGATGAAGTACTTAGTTGGCCATGAATTCCTTTTTGTGTATGGAGTGTTGATTAAGGCAAAAGAGTTTTGTATAAGTAAAGAAAGTTGGAGGGTTGACCTTGCTACAGTATATTAATAAACGATGAGCGAGACTGGAATTGTCACTGTTGATCGATAAGCTTGATTTGTGAGTTCATGCTCTGCTTGTGTGAGTGTGGAAATTTGCCTGTATCTGTTATTTACCTACATGTTACGGTAATTATCTTTTATTTAGCCATATTTTCTAGATGTTTGAGGATTTATACATCTTATTCACGGTAAAGCCATTTTTAATCGTGCTCTCTGAATCACACGTGCACGTGCAACATTTCGACAAAATTAAGGCCTTGTAAACCGAATGGTGCCAGACTAAATGCGTTCCAATTATGCATTTCAATTTTTTTTTTATGTGGCTTGAAACATTAGCGTATCATCAATCGCAAATTTTACAATATTCATTAGAACAGACTAGTATTAATTTGTAATTAACTGTATTTCATTACTTTCATTTCTATTTGCAAGTTCAAAAAAATGAAGATTTTACTTCACTTTCAATTAAAGATGGCCGACCTGTGAATAAGATGTATACACGTACTACGTAGTATGGTAGATCCAGGATAGCACCTATTCATCTGTACTACAAGTTGTGATTCTTTTGATCAAGAAGTGTGCCGATCATCCTGTGTAGCCTGAAACCCATAAGAGTGCTGTGTCAAACCAATTGACTGGATTCTGTAAGTGTGGTGACTGGTGAACGATCATGAAGACGAAAATTCTGTTTAAACAGACACTACATGTATGTGCGACTTGTGACGTGTTTGAAAGATGCTTGACAAAGGACATTGTGTTTTTACCAGATGCTTGTGACTGGCATGATTGACAGTTGGGACCGAGTAAATTTTTTGGTTGGGTTAGTTTTTGAAGAGTTTACATGGTTGAGGAATCATCTGTGAAGGTGTACATCTCTGATCAATGTTTTTTTGTTTACCCGGAGTGATGAGATTTGTTGCAAGGCATGCGTGCGTGGAGGGCAAGCTTTGTGTATGATTGAAAAGATGCTTGCTTGATAATTGTGAAGAAAAACAAGGTATGTATGGCTTGAGGTAAGTCTTGAATTTCTTGGTTCCAATCCCCTGTGTCCAAAAAGCAGCAGAAATGGTTATTCTGGCAAAATATGACATGTAAAAGATACTTGTCCAAAAACCTTTTTTAACCAGTTCGCGACGTTATCATTTGGACATCGGGCCCAGACCCAGATTGTTTTTCACGAACCTCGATCCGAGATGGGTTCAGGCTGGCATCTGTGGGTAGCACACCCTGATACATTTGTATTTACGGCCTCGTGAGCCGGTCGCTGATGAATACTTTCGGCCTTGCTCATAGCGTGTTTATCTGCCAACTGTTTTGAATTCTGGAAAGTCTTTGCGTATATGTACACATCATCCGACGCGAACTGGTTATTAAAAGCTCATTTATACCAAAAACATACTGCATTGTGTGGAAACAAAATTGTTTCTTATTTAGAAAGTCCCTGATTTAGGTGTCGCATGACACTTTAGATTTATAACAGCTTCTTGGGAATGTTATGGTGAGCTACCAGTGTTTTATACAAAAACTGCCACTTGATGACTCAACGTCATCAAAATTCATTTTTTAGGCCACGTTTGCCCATAACAACATTAAAGGGACAGAATGAAATAATTACACTTTTTGTTATATTCCTGTTTGATTTTTTAGATTACAAAGGCAATAATGCAGTGATGTGACTGTTGATGTGACGGTTAATGTACCATAACATCAATTTCAACAATGATTGTTGTGTGTCTTTCCACAGCTTCCGACCAATGTATACACTGCAGTGTGACTGAAGGCAACATCCTGGAAGGTCTACAACAGTATCAAGCCAAATACGACACATAGGTAAGTGCTTCTCATATTTTTTTATAACAAGGCAATTTCCACTCGAGGCAAGGAAATACAAAGAGGGTAAAAAAATTAAAAATTAGCAATAGATAGAAATGAAGATTAAGAAATTAAAGCAAGAAAAATTATAAGATGAGGGAAAACATGCACAGGCAAAAAAATCCACAGAAATATAGAAAGAGTGAAAAAGCTATTGGCACAGCTCTTCGTTCTAAATCTACATGTGGGTACAGTTGGAGTATATTGGTAGGAACAGGCAGAGAGCTGACTTTTACGCTCAAACACCCTAACTGGAGGAACCAAGCTGGACAAGCTGGTGGAGCATTTACCATGAAAATAGAACAGACTAATAATAATAATGTTAGTTCCTATATAGCGCTTTAGACTCCCACAATGTGGGTGTATCAAAGCGCTTTACAACTATTATCCCTGTTCACCAGGAATGAGACTATTTCTGCAGCAGCTCAAGATCAGCGCATGTGGTCTCTACCTTCACAGGTACCCATTACTCCTGGGTGGAGAGAGGCAATTATAGCAAAGTGTCTTGCCCAAGAACACAAGCACCATGTTCCCTGCCAGGGTTCGAACCCACGTACCATCGTACAGGAGTCAAACACGGTAACCACTGGACCACAGTGCTCTATAGAACAGACTAAGAGTAGCAACAGATCACTGGTGAGAGAGTGATTGCAAGGATGAGCCCAACTCTTCTCCAACCAATTTAACAATGCACTTCTGTACTCTAGCTAATAAAGATAAATGACAAGTAGGAGCACCAGCCACGATATGAGAACAGTACTCCACAAAAGGACGTACAGTGTCTTATGAAGTTAAAGGACAGCATCGGGAAGTAGATACATATAGAAATGTAAAGGTATCTCCCTTTCAAAATCCAGTTGACCTCGTAGTGCTGTCTCCGTGAAATGGTCATACATGTACAAAGTACACACTTCTCTGGTAAAAATCATGTTCCCCCCCCCCAAAAAAAATAAAAAATAAAATAACGTCGGATAAGATTTGATGGTTTGCATGGTGAAGTCGGTAGTAAGTCAACATTCAGACAGTATGTGCTGCCCATTGTAAGGACAAAAGATTGTGGTAGCACCGTGTGTCAAGAAATCGCTTCTGCGAATTTGTGTGATCATGAAAGGAACTCGAATGGAGATGTGGAGTAACTCGTTTTTGGAGAATATACTCTTGCCCCTTGTCAGGACACGAAAATTACCGCAAAACTATCCCTATGTACAATGTGGTTGCTCAAATTCCCATTGTTTTAAAAATGATTAACAAAAACGAATTAAATACCCTTTTTTCCACAGGATTACATCGATGTGAGATAGTGGCCAGCCAGCTGCCTGATTACGTGAGCCCAGACGATAAACAGGAAGCCACCTTGCAGTTCAATGGTTAGCTACCTACGAGTCGTATACACACACCTGTACTAGCCAAGAGACAGCGATACACCTACTAGGCCAGTTGCCAGGTGGCTACCAGTTTGCTGCCAACTAGCTGTCATCAGGAATCCTACCAGATCTGGTGTCTCAGCCAGCTTACAATATGATGCCAGCTTATATTCAAGGACCAGGTCTCCGCTGTGACCAGGAGTGATCAAGCTGGTAGCAAGGCAAGACGGAAGACGGTCAAGAGTTGGTCAGGTGTCGGACAGCAACCAGTCAATGACAGGATATTCGTGATCGTCACCTGAGGTATATTTTGCCAGCCATTAAACCTCACAACCTCAAAATCAGCCACTCTCCTTCAGGTGAAGGAGATGAAAATCCCGTTTCTTATTCCGGATTTAAAACCGTTTGCTACTCCCACCGTCTTTTCATGAAACTCTTTTCATAAAACCAGTTTTAAAAGAATGTGTGGCATTTGAACCAACAAATGTATGCCAACCTGCCACAGAGGTTAGAGACATAAAACTCGAGCCTGTTTAGAAATTGATTTGATGGATTTTGATCATTTTGTTGCAGGTTCTCCTAAAGGAAACAAAAACACATTGGAGGACATCCGTGGAACTTTAAAGTTAGTATCTCAGAGTGCTACACAAAACTGGACTGCAGTGAATCCTCTCATAAACCTAGTAAAAATGATGTTAACCAGTTCGTGCCGGGATTATTTTTAACGAAACTCGATCTGAAGCAGGTTTAGGCCACCAGTACCGGTAAGCACACCCACACATTTCAGGCCTTGCTCATGGCGTGTTTATGCATCATCCGTTTTAAATCTGGGAAAAACTTTGTTTATATATTCGTCATCCGGCGCAAACTGGTTAAGGAAATACCTGTTCATGAAAGTTTTACAGAGATTCAAATTATCCTGACATATTTACAAATATGGCTAAGATACATTAAACAATGTAGTTTAATATTGCTTAAATTCTTTACATGGTTCACACTCTCTCAATTAAAAGGAATAAATAGCTAAATTTAAGCTGTACACACACACATAACTAAAACATTCAAGACTAGCCCTCTGCCCTAATGACTAAACCTGTCAATTTGATTTGTTTTTGTTCGGGTTAATTTTTGTTTAAACCAATATATGTAATTATTATGATTAAATCATTACATGTAAATTGGTGTTGTTTTGTCTTGTTTTGTCTTGTTTTGTTGGGTACACCCACTTTCAGCTTTTTACGATGGTGACTCCATATGTAGCATTCAATCTGATGACGTGTAGTGTGGAATAAATGTTTTCTTGAATTGAATCGAGTTGAATTTAACTTCTTTTTGGTGATTTACTAGGAACCTTCCTCATTCTTAACTTGCAAATCCAAACACCCTGTCAGGCCCGTACGTAGGAGGGGTGCGACGGGTGCCTACGCACCCCCCCCCCCCCCCCCCCCACAATAACTAAAAGGTTAACATTTTTTGGGTAAATAATGGTATTTGGATGTAGAAATAACGGTACTGGCACACGAAATTGGACTTAGCTTAGGCGATAATGTCAACTAAAAAAATTGCACCAGCGTACGGGCCTGCTGTGCACTGAACTGCACCAAACCCTTGTGTTGGAGTTTGGCTGTATTTTGGCTGGATGGGGATCGTTAGGGTTAATGGAATTTCCCTTGCTTTCAACATAAATTGATATAGCTAGGTATACACTATACAAACAAATAAAGGGTTCAGATATTTGCCGTTGAAACGTTCAGCCAGGTTTGTTATTGATTTCACTTAACTTCACTGGATTCAAAGTGAAGATACGAATGTTACCAAATACCTTGCGAAATTATTCCACCTCAAATTGTGTCAAGGAGGTAATTCCATGTCAAATCACCAGAATTAAAAATGTACACCTCTTCAAATTAGTTTATATTTACTTTACAGGGTTATTTTGCATGAAAAGGCCAAAATTTCAAATGTTAGCGGCATCCGACCAGCTGTTTTCGTGCTACCGCCTGCTATTTTGGCAATTTTAAATATTCAAAAGATCATACCTCCCTTTACTATTTTGATTTCATTAAAAAGGTAACATCATAAATAATCCAATTATGGTATTATTTTTGATGTCCGAACAATTTGACCTACAATGACCCCATTGACTGGTCGTATGTCGCTAAAACTTTATAATTTGTTTTTTTCACCTAAAATAACCTTATAATAAAAATATGAACTACTTTGAAGAGGGTGGGGTTTAACCCATTTGGTGATTTGACACAGAATGACCCATGAAATGACCCATATAATTCCATTACAACACTTAAAAGAAAGTGCATTAGTTTTCTGTGTTTTCTCAAAGTGTATAGTACCCACTGATAGCTGTCAACTTGTCACTGACTCTACTTTAGATTTTGAGAATTTATTTTGCCCCCCCCCCCCCCCCCCCCCCCAAAAAAAAAAAACCACTAAAAAACACAAAAAGCAAATGATCCTATTGTTCGAATTGTAAATAATATATAAATGTACAGTATGTAATTTTTTTTTACATGAAATGTGAAATCTCACCTACTGTATTGATCAAGATTGTATAACCGGTCAGCTATGTATGTTGGTGAAAGGTTAATTAATTGGTCTTGGTTATTTTTCTGTGTGAGTTTGTTCAAAATGTTATTGTACATTTCTTGTAAATAATATAATTGATTTAATAAACAAAGAATGTACCTGAATAAAGGTATACATGAAGGAACTGGTGGCAAAAAGGTGTGTTATACTTGTTTAATCTCTGATATTTTGTTTTGTTTTTCATTTTCACTAAAAGTAAAACAGTCGGCAAACAAAAATGAATTGACAACACATAGATTAATCCATGTTTACTCATTTCTAATGTATACATTGCACACAATGCTTCAATGAGAAATTGCTTAATTGAGAACATGCACTCGGGTAAACAAAGTATACTCAATTTTTTGTTGGAAATGAAAGGAAATAAACACCAACATAATAACACTAACATACAGCAAGAAAATCAATATTATTATTCTACTTTTCAAAGTGAACACAAAAAATTGGCAAGGCGGGACTCGAACCTGTGACCTGTTATACCGGACCGGCGCTCTACCAACAGCTATCTTGCCCTATTGTTGGCATCTCCCAAATTGTCATTATGTTCGATAAAGATACTGACAATTTGGGAGACCGCCAACACCTACAGGGCAAGATAGCTGACTTGGTAAAGCGCCGGTCCGGTATCCTGGGGGTTGCAGGTTCGAGTCCCGCCTTGCCAATTTCTTTGTTCACTTTGAAATTTATGCAAATTTACCTACTTAGTTTCCCTTGTGTTTTTGTATTACTATTATGTATTACTATACTACACAATAGAACTTGTACTATTTCCCCACAATTTCAGAGTTGTAAAGTGACTATTTAAAAGCATGTAATTCAACTCGAATGAAGATACACCTGAAACACTAGTGTCACTCAGACATGACACTGTTTACTCTCAGTTGATTGGCTAGATTCTAACGCGAATTTGAGTTGTGTTAAACTTGTAGCTCGGCTAGAGTGTATTCTCGCGGTCGGCATGACGTCACGAAGGGGCGAGCCGTCCATAACAACATGATTTTAACCTCAAATTTTCCCCTTTGCGCTAAGTGCATAAACAATGGAAGATAAACGAAGTTCCCGGATGTCCGACCGCGAGAATGTCTCATCAATAGGTCCATTCATTGAAAGTAATTCGAATTCATTGTTGCACATACCTTTACTTGGTGATATGCGTCCTTTTTATAGCTCCATGGTTATGCCTTATTATTCATACGACGAAACGACTTGCTGACGCCTCTTCTCAGCTACTAATTCTGCAAGCAGACTCGGAGTCGGACCAATTTATAGCTCCAATGCTTGGACCGTCGCGTCTTTCACCTCTTTCAAATTACTGAAGCATTTTGAGGAGTAATTAATCTGACAAGTTGTCCAACCAAATTCTAATGTCGTACTCGTATAGGTCTACCGTTATTTGAAATTGCATGAATCTGTAGATAAATCTGTAGGCGAATTGCTAGACTGAAAAGTTTGGCAGACACGCAAACGTCTTCGATAGTCTGGTCATGCTGTTGACAATGACCTTAATGAATGAAAGAATGCACGTGATTGACCGACAGTTGCACTAAGCGCGCTGTGATTGGACACCTTTTTGGGGGAAATTGGGTATCAACCATTTGCTTCATACGGATGAAGCTTCATCAACTACACATAAAACTCCATACATATTTAGACCCATAATTCATACACATTTAGTTGCAAATTTTCGCCAAATTTGTATTACCTCTTACAATTTATGTTCTTCAAGAAAAATTAAATTTGGCCAATTTTAATTTAAATTTTAAGAAAATTAAATTTTCGCAAATGTTAACTAATTTAATTTAATTTTTTAAGAAAAATCTATTTTGGCAAATTTTCATTAAAACGCAAAGCCAAACTTGTAGTACATTCCAAGAAAATTCAAACGTTCGCCAAATTTGTAATTACATTGCAAGAATAAATGTTTAATTGTCAAGAAAAATCAAATTTAGCCAATCTTTTTTTAATTAAGGCTAACCACTAACAATTGGCAAATTTTTAATAAGACGTAATGCTAACCCTTACATTTGTTTTGCTTAAAAAAATATATATAATTTGTTTCGCAAATTTTAATTAAAATAAATTAAATTAAAAAAATTAAGAAAAATACAATTTTAGTCAATTTTAGTTAAATAAAAAAGGTTAACACCTTACTATTTTTTGTTGTCCAAAAATTAACAATTTCGCCTATTTTAATTAAAATGCAAAGCTAACCCCAAACCCCATCGGTCAATTTGTGTGACACTATCGAGCGGTCATACACCATCTGTTGGTTAATATTATTTGTTTTATTTATTTATTTATTTATGTCATCTTTAATGAGGGTAAACTCCAATCAGTGCACATTACTGCTTTCCATGGAGGCCCCCAGGTTGCGAATTGCGAAGGACGCGGCTACAGCGTGGTCGAGCCGCTGGCACGTAAAGGCGCCTATGGCAGCCGGCCACATCGACTCATATACGGAGCACAGCCTGAGATCGAAAGTGTTTGATTTTTCTAGAGGGAGGAAAATCGGAGGACCCGGAGAAAAACCTTCGTGACACAGGAGAGAACCAACGCAAAACTCTACTCACATGTGGTCTGGGCCGGGAATCGAACCCAGGCCTCATTGGTGAGAGGCGAGCACTTTACGCACAAGCCAACAGTGCCACCCGCAATTCAGCACCCGAGGGCCTCCATGGAAAGCAGTGCTGTGTACTGATTACCCTCATTAAACCCTCTGTTTACCATCATTAAAGATGACATAAATAAATTTAAAAAATATATAATATATCAGTTGTAACATCTTCACTAGGTGATATCTATCTAAAAACAAATCATCTAGCTCGACTTTGTTAGGAATAGTGACCGTTAGTCTTCGTCTTTTTCTTGCTCTTGCTGTTTGATATCCCTGGCTTTCTGACGTTTTTTGATGACATCGGCCAGCAAGTTTCCTTTAACTCCAACGCAAGTGGATGGGAGGTTGATTAGGATGATACGAATGCTAAAGCCAAAATGCAAATACAAAAAAAGAGAATTTTGTATACGAAGTCCAGGTTATACAAATTAGCAGGTTTGTAAAAGGGTACGGGTTGTTTTGGCTAAACTACAGTGTTAGGCCTATGGTGCCGCCTCGTTTCCTCCATTATGGTACACGCAATCATTTGCTGGATGCCTACAAACATTACATATTTACTTTCAAATAGGCAAGATATTTCTCAATAATTCAGTAGTAAAAATGTTCGATATCTGCAAATAGTGTATCCTACCTTTACAACAAAAGTGTTCAATCACCCTTATAAGTGTGCGGTCAGTGACTACTGGCTTCAAAAAGTTAAAATTCCGAACATAAAACTGATGAATTAAACACTCAATGTGTTGAATTCATCAGTTTAATGGTTACAATCCCAACTTTTAAAGCGTAGTCACTGACCACACACTTATATTGATGATACAACACTTTAGTTTTAAGCGTGTACTTGACGTACCCTCAGGTTATAATGCAGTACCGTATCTAAAGCTTTTTTTCATGGCAGAGAGGAAAAACAACGCTCTCAATTGTTTTAAAACCATATTTAAAACACACCGCAGTTGCCTTCCCATTGAATGGGCAGGAAAGGCGGTGTGTTGGGCCGGAAAACCCAAGTATTAATGCACTCATTGAGTTAAGCTCCCAAGTCAACTCCTGAATACTTAATCCACATCACATAACACTTTGTTCGGTTGGACCATTTTTATGCATAAAGGATGCTGGAAAAAAAATAGTCTGTACATTTTTAAGAGAGTGCGCAACAAACCTGTTTTCAGGGATTCCCATGTTAGTCAATAAGTCGGAAATTGCCTTGATGATTTCACGGTTTTCGGCGACATCTTGGAATGAGTCGGCACTGAAGACTCGCAGGAGGAACATAGAATCTGAGCCCTCCGCGCCTACGTACATCCTCTCGTCTGTCGATAGTGACACTGTCACAACCTGTTATTCGATGTGATTAGAAAAAAAAATATAGCTCGTAAATATCTTGTCATTGTCTGTAGAAAGTTGCCTTCTGTGCCCACCCCTCAGTGGTATACCCAGCACTATATGTGGCAGAGGGGTACCCCCCTCTTATCCCTATACCTTATACGCACTTAACACTATTGTTACCTAACCCATCCCCCCTTGAAACCTAAAAAGAATTCCTGAGATTCCGGGAACACAATGGGCAACACAAAAGAGGGGGGGGGGGGGGGGGGGGGGGGGGTTTCGCTGCCACATATCGTGCTTCATTATGTTCAGTGGCGGATAGAGGAGGGTGCGTTTAGCCATAACTGTTACGATACTACGATACTACAAAAAATGTTACGATACTACAAAAATGGGTTCAAAATAATAGATAGAATGAAAGGTTCATCCCACATTACCTTAGAATGCAGGCCAAAGCATTTCAAGAATTCAACATTTTCTGGGGGTATTCCCCATCAGCACACTTTTTGAAGTGCTACAAAACTGAGAAATAATGTCCACACGTGTTTGCATCAACGGGTTTGCATTTCATCGTTTCATAATCATTGTTTAACTCATACGTAGGACTTAGAGTTATGTTAATGAGTTTGGTTGAGTGGTCTGGGGTAGTTTACATGTTGCGGGCGGTTGAAAATGGAGGCAACCACCTCCACCAATTTGGCACGGAAGTCTGAAGGAAAAACATCAGCGGTGAGGGTAGTGTTTATCTCAAGTATAGGCATGCTTCGCTGTCGATTGTCGACTCTGTGGGAAGAAAAGTGACAGAACATACATCGATTAAACTTTTTAACAATTCTGCACCGGACAAACAGGGGCCAATTTCATGGAGCTTCTAAATTAAGCACAAACATTTGCCCAGACAGCATGAAAATTGTTTCTTGGCAACAAAACAGGGTTACAGACCCAATTTTCTGGTGAGGTATACTGTTTGTGGTTGATATTTACCTGTAACAACCTAAGAGTTTTTTCCGATTGGAAAATTCACTGGGAAAATTTTATTTTTTCTTACACAATCAATGAATTTAACTTATTTATAGGTAAGCTTTCGTTTGCTGATTCAGCAAGCTTCGTCAGACCGATGACGGAAGTGTCGGAAAATACAAGGCAGACAACATTACATCCGTCCGAAGAGGAGGAACATGGTTACCATCCCGTGTATCAATGGTCAAAAGGACATCAGAATCCCTGCATATAGAGGGTCTACCAAAAGTACAAGGTACGTATTATTATTATTATTATTTATTCGGCCAAAACAAGCAACAATCATACAGAAAATACATGATATTGAACGGATAAATCAAGATACAGGATGTATACATTTTACGTGTAGATCATAAAAGTACAGACTGAAATAACCACCACGGCACCAGGCACCATGCGACCCAACAACAAGCTCATCAATTTCATCCCCAATCTATTCCATCAATTGAAAAAAAGTACTATCCGAACCGTGGTTCCACGAGGTTCACCGGATGGAACAAGATGGAACCGCCAATCAAGACGTGGACCAAGACGGCGCTCTACGTCGTTCTTGCTCTACGACATTTGATTCTGACAGTGTGTACTTGTAATGTAGTTGTTATACCCTGTGGTTGTATTGCAACAGCCCCACAAAGAACGAGAAGTTCATCGGCACTTCCGTCATCGTTCGGTCTGACGAAGTTTGCAGAATCAGCATGCAAGCTTATAGTTAATTCATTGATTGTGTAAAAAAAGAACGTTTTCCCAGTGATATTTACCTGTTTTTTGCTTAGCAAGAAAAGCACGTGGGGTTTGGCTGGTAACCTGTTTTTACTGAGCAAAACTGTTTTGTACAAGCCAAAAATGTGTGCTTTAGCAGCTCCATGAAATTTGCCCCAGGTCTATATTATCAGATGCGTACTGTAGGCCTACGAGCAAAAACAATTACATGTACATGTATTGTGCTAGACTACCCGGATACTCGTCAATTGATGAAAGTCGATTTTAATTTAGTTTTCTCTTTCTTTTATCAAATTCTGAGGAAAATTAAATACTTATGAATTTAATTACTGACCTTCTCGCGATCTTGCACCAACACGGCACTGGTCCCAGTAATGCAAAGAGCAATTGAATTTGTGTGAGTAGGAAACTTCTTTTGGAAACCCAGAAGTAACGTGAGATGGGCGGAAACCGGTTAGGTGGAAAATACAAGGTGGTAAGTCGTTTAATAAATTTGATACCAGCAAAAACTTTGTGTTTGTTTCGTTATCGGGCTAATATTTCTTGTCACCCCATTGATCGATGCCAATGTTCAATTGAGTAATATGGTACAGAAATGCTGGTACACTATTGTCGCTTCCGTCCACATCACGATAAGAGAGAACATTATTTATGATACACTCTGTAGGCTATGTTGAGGCAAATCAGACTGCTAGGTCATCCGATCACAGTTCGAAATCATTTTTTTGTTTTAAACCTGTTGGGTTATGTCTGTGGTTATGCCCTATGGTCTTGATCGTTGTCTTATAAAATTTGGTCTCATTATTAAAGTGAACAAAGAAAACTGACAGGAGCGGGATTTGAAACTGCGACCTCCGGTATACCGGACTGGCGCTCTACCAACTGAGCTATATTGCCTTATGTTGGCGGTCTCCCAAATTGTCAGTATTCTTGTTCAGGGGGCTCTAGTCACAAGTCATAAACATCAGAGTGCCGTGTGGCCAGGGGTTAATTTCATAAAACGTGTAGGCACCAACATTTGCTTAGCGAGAAAATTATTCCTTGGGAAAACCAGGGTTACAAATCAACATTTTAGTTTATGTTTATAGTTTGTGACTGGTATTCAGCTGGTTTTTGGCTTTGAATGAAAAGCACGTGGTGTTTTGGCCGATAACCTGTTTTTACTGGGCAAGATTTGTGTGTGATCAGCACATTTTGGTGCTTACATGTTTTATGAAATTGGCCCCTGGTCTGGCGTCTTTTACCCTATAGGTTTATTATGGGCTATAGTTCTGTCCACTGAGGCACGCGCAATACAACCAATGAGTTTCATCGAGTCCAAATTTCACCCTATTGTACTTTGCCGTCATCCGGAACCGGACAAGCGCGAGAGGATTTTGTCACACTACTCCCATTTACTGTATATTCAGCATAAATTTGTTTTAAAACATACCGTTAATTCAACCTTTGTTACGTAGTCAATAGGCAAAACAAAGATACTCGATCCTGCAATGATTTAGGTCCTAACATTTTGACATGGACTCATCAAAAATAAACAAATTAACAGATTATTAACAGATGTGTTTGTTTATTTTTGTAAAACAAAGCAAAGCAACAGTTGCCAATATTGCAATAAGTTAATAATTTCACAACTTATTCGTCCTAGGGCATTTTAATTATATAAATACACGGGCGGATACATCTTTTTGTGCCAAAACTAACCGGATTAGAGACAGTTTTATACCATCGGCTGTGCGTATTTTTAACAAGGGGAACTTTTAATTGCAATTGACAGGGTATTTTTTTTAATGATAGTTTCTTATGTGTATAAATACGTGTTCAATGTACTGCTTTAATTTAATTGTTGTCTAATTTTATGTATTTTGCGAGCCCAACGATACCATTTGCTTGGATTGTTGTTAACCATTCGTTAAATATAAATTTATCTATATCTATCTATGTATACATCAAGGTTTCAATTAAGGTGTCATTCGACTCATTGCTACAAGTCAGGACGGATGTGCAAGCATTGCATTGTGGGCCTCTCGTAACAAAATTATACGACTTGCCCACGTCCACACAACGTTCCCCTCTTTAAAAAAGGAGCTTTTGAGGCAAAATGGGGTTAGGTTTATCTGCACAAAAAGAGAAGGTTAACCATCACAATCACACATTTGGGTTGAAAGAATTTTACGGGGCGAGTAAGATAAGTTTTTTTTCTTTCAGTTTTCTTAACGACACGAATACAATGGAATGTCCACACTATATTGGAGCTAGTTGCAACTAAGCGTGCCAAACAATCTGTATACACACAATAACGAAAGTAATTGTCCTTAACTAAACTCTAAAAAGTAGGATACACCATTGGTAACTGCTTAAATTATCATGAAGTGGTGAATTTTGGGGTTTGTTTTTTATAGTAAATATCGTTTAACTGACCCGTCCGAAGTTTTACAATCATAGATGCTGAGAAAAGCAAGAAAAACGGCGTTCATTTTTAACCGGCGTTGGCCAGTGGTTCTTAGGCCTATGCTTTTTTTCTTTTTTTTTCGCGGTCGCCGTTCGAATTGTTTAATTCGAATTTTCGGAACAATTGCAGAATATCTAGCGTCATCATTTTGCTGGATGCCTAGAATTATTATTAATAAGTAAGATCTTTCTTAATAATTAGGTAGTATTTTTGTCCTTCATATCTGCAAATGGTGTACCCTATACCTTTAAGTCTTTTCTATCTAGCGCATTGTTTGCGCTTCTTGTACAAGAATTCAACGCTTTAATGCCAGTCCAGGATTTATTCACAGCGATACTCAAATTCGAACCCTTTGTAGTTGTACATGGAGTCGCTCTTGAATTTCATCAGAGCCAGGTTTGTTTTTGAGCGTTTGGCGATGCCTTTCAGGGCCCCGTCACAGTACCTGTCGGTTAGAACAAAGCCGGAGTAAAACAATAACGTCTAGTCTAAATACTGGACTTAATAGCTTACTGCAGGGGCAGAACATCTAGTGGATGTGAATTTATCCAGTTCGCGCCGGATGACGTATATAAACGCAAAGTTTTCCTCAAATTCAAAACGGATGACGCATAAACACGCCACGAGCAGGGCCGGAAATGTCTGTCAGCAGCGAGCAAGCCGAAAATGCGTGGGTGTGCTTCCCGGCTTTATCGGCCTGAACCCGCTTCGGATCGAGTTTCGTTAAAAATAATCCCGCCTCTCGGCTCAGTGATGTTAAAATAATCCCGGCGCGAACTGGTTCAGTTGATGTGTTCGTGCTTTTAGGGGTTGCACGTTAAAAATTAGTTTTTCAAGTTGAATTGAATTCTAGCATTCTATTTGTTACGAGCTTTCGAATGAGACATCACACGAACAAATCGGGCAACGGCAAGTAATTAAATAATAAAATTCCATTTTTGAATTAGGAGCGTCTCGCGACAGATAATATTGTATACCATGGAAATCCCATTTTTTTAAAAGTAAATTCCATATTATCTATTTCGTAAAATATCCTTGTGGAAGTCTTTACACCTGTAAAAATTGCCCTGTTGAGACCTATTCACTCCCTTTGTCTCCAATGTGTCCATGTATCCACAAGGGAGCGTGAAGGCCTAATGGATGTTCATTCAGTGGTTATTATTAGGTAGGCTGGTGGGCAGACGCAGGACATCTCCATAAACGGTCAACATCTCCAGCAATGATATTCGTATTACCGTATACATTGTAGATACAACTAGACATGTGTTTGTGGACAAACACAGAGCTGTTTCGAGTGTCTAAAATTACTTTCAATATGTGTGTGGTGGTCTTTTGTGTGTGACAAGTCTCAAGTCGATCAGATTTACTAAAGTGTCAAGTCAATAGTCTAAAGAAAAACGTGTACAAAACCTACATTTATTTAGTCTCTGAATTGAACAGATGTAACTCACTCGTCAGGGTAAACCTCATCGAAAATGAGACCAGTTTTCGATTCAAAGATGTCGTAGAAGCATCCGTATCCCTCAACGTCGAAGTCTTTGAAGTCCAGACGTACGGTCATGCCGACAGGGCACTGTACGAGATGAATGGGGGAAGAGGAATGTCTGTATCAGTATGCCTCTGTTGACGTCTGTATTGAAATGTTCCCGGCGGTATGCGCACGCATTATGTTTTGCATACAACGTGGTTAATGAGTGCTTCGCAGGTCAGATCACCTTTGAAATACGTACCCTGTGACGTCATGCTTAACCAAATTGTATGCAAAACGTGATGCATGCGCATACCGCGGGAAAGACGTAAACAGAGGGACACTTCGTCTATCATGACATGTATACCGCGTGGCCCACACAAAATTCAGACAAGCACACCTCCACCAAAGCCAAAACTACCTAAGCCTATATCAATGGATGGAGAATCCTTCCAGAAGAAAAATGATACCAAGAAATCCCGATTTGGTCCAGTAGTTTTAGCTCTATTGTAGAACCGGGGCGGAGGTCTGCGCTTTACCTTCGGGTTGGGGCGGAGGTCTGCGCTCTACTTTTGGGTTGGGGCGGAGGTCTGCGCTCTACCTTAAGGTTGGGGCGGAGGTCTGCGCTCTACCTTTAGGTTGGGGCGGAGGTCTGCGCTCTACCTTTAGGTTGGGGTGGAGCCTTCTGCGCTCTACCTCTGGGTTGGGGCGGAGGTCTGCGCTTTACCTTTGGGTTGGGGTTGGGCGGAGACCTGCGCTCTATGTTTGGGTTGGGGAGGAGGTCTGCGCTTTACCTTTGGGTTGGGGCGGGGGTCTGCGCTCTACCTTTCATTCCAGTTTGAAACACGAGTACATGTCGCATTGGATGCTCAATTTTGTGAGCCAACGTACCTCGATGGCATAGACACACTCGGTATTGCTGGGGTATCGGGCAGGGTAGCCTGGGCTCCGGATCACTCCTGATGTATCCTTCAACTCCACACTGCAAGCTGAACCATTCAATTCAAAGAGCAATTTAAAAGAATGTAATCAAAGTTTTTGGCGATTTATTTCACATAGGTTATAGACAGAGTTAACCTTTTGTGTTTCATAAATTAAAAGTTTGTCAGACTTTAATGGGACCCTGAAAAAAATAAAAATAAACACCTACCCGTCTGAGCGTTGAAGATCTCACAGTAACGTCCCTTGTATTCCTCTGGGCAGACACAGGTGCACTCCTTGGATGGCACGCCGCCATGTTGGCACTTATTCTTCATGTCCTCGGGGGACTCGGGGCAACCCTCTGGGTTATAGACAAGATGGCGAAAAAAGGCTTCTTGTCAGTTGCTTGCAGAGTTGTATTCGAGTCCCTGTAAGTGAGTCCCTATACAAGCCCATTACAAGTCCTTCAGTCTCAAGTCAAGTCACTATAGCTATTTAAATGAACTGTTAACAAAAGCATTCCTTTGTCATTGTTCAAACAGTATTTTGCAACGTACGTACTGGCTTTATGAAAGGACTTGTGGCTGCTGGACTTGTAAAGGACTTGTCAGAGGGCTTGCAGGGGCTCGCAAACGGGCAACTTGCCCGAAACAACATCTTTTTTTTTACCTTTCAGAAAGGGTATGGTGTGATTTTGCATTCAAATCGGATACGGTCATTATTACAGCAAAATGTGTTTTCAACAAAAGCTTTCTAAAATCAAATCCAAAGGCTCAAAATTCATACATCTTCCAATTCCACATCCTAGTCCAGCTGCTAAGGCCCATAATGTGGGACAATTGTGCATTTTGTGGTAAAAGCATGAAACTTTCTACAATTGTTATATATACCCTAAATGTCGTTTTTAGACGTGGACCCACCTCGGATCTTGCCCATTTTAGGGGCGGGGCTATGTTTTATAAAAGTGGGGGGGGGGAATAAAAAAATTGACATTATTACAATATTAAGTTTTTTTCATGCACATTTTATGACTGTAATACATAATAACAGTATAATGATCCTTTTGAAATCAATAGTTTTGTTTATTTCTTAGCAGCTGCACTATCCTGATTATTGTTGATCTCACCGTAGCAGTTGTACATCAGGTTAAACTTGTAGATATCAAGGCGGGAAAGTCTTCGCTGTAATCCCATCTTCGGCTTCACCGAAGCGTCCATTGGAACGATGGTTTCCGAGCGGCCGTCTTTGCTGAAAGCCTATATAGATTATGCACATTGAAGTATGTTAATAATTATAACATCTTTATTCGCACACGTTTATGGAACAAGATACTAAGCTTAATCACACAACTAAATATAAACATCAATGTTTAAAATAAGCTGACACCGATATCATCAATTATTTCGAAAACATCATTGTCATGATAAAATCTACATTACACAACGCCATCTCAGTAACACTACCAACGACCCTAAGAACAGGTGTCCCATATAATATTGTATTTATAAACAATGAGCCGAACTAAAGGGTATATACATTATACTCGCACAAAAGAGCGGCAGAATCTCCGTTGCAGAGTTATAAAACTGCTCGATGTTGCTTTCGGTTTGGCTGCAAGCTGGGGCCAATTTCATAGAGCTGCTAAGCACAGAAATTTTCTTAGCACCAAAAGGTCTTGCTCATAAAAAACAGGTTACCAGCCAAAATCTAAAGCCAAAAACCAGCTGATTATCAATCAAAAACACTAAAGATCACGTGAACATTTGGTCTGTAACCTTGTTTTTGCCAAGGACAAATATTCATGCTAAGCAAATTGTTGTGCTTATTAGCAGCTCTATGAAATTGGCTTGTTTGCTTGCTTGTTTGCTTGTTTGCTTGTATTACTTACATCACACGAGTAATGCATGATAGACTGCAGATCATACGGGGCAAGCAGCGGCCGGTCCACCATCTTGAAGTTGGCGCCGTATCCCGACTTGATGTTTTTCTCGTTGATGGTGACGTAGTCCGTGCGATCCGAGCGCGTTTGCTCGTGGTAGACGCCGAGGGCGTGGCCGAGTTCGTGAAGGCAAACTCCAAGCTGAACAGGCATTCAGAACAGACACAAAGTGTGTTGCGTTTACGAACACCACAATAAAGAATGGTTGAAAATAAACACCATTTTGGTATACAGGACAACACCAGTAAGATTTTACACCAGATGGTACAAAATTAACACGGCAGGTTTTGGTGCGAAATACATTACCCTCTGGAGACGTGAACACAATGGGGACAATGGGAGTAAAAAGGTCTCCAAAGGGTAATTTCTGTAGATGAATATGTCTCCACTAGGAATTTCACGAATTAGATTTTTGGATTGTTCTTAAATTACTCAAAAACTAGGGTTAGGGTGTGGGCTAGGGTTAGTGTTTTGGTTAGGGTATTAATATAGGGTATATTGGGTCGACTACCCATGCAGGGAAATAATTGTGGTTAAAATGGGAGCACTTTGAAAAACGTGCTCGACTTTCTAACTATTTTGTACACTAGAACAAAGCCCAAAGCCATGTCTTCACAGTGATACAAAAAGTGTGTGTGCATTGAAGCATGTCAAGCTCAAGTTATTCATCTTTGAATAAATCCATAACATGCAAACCCCAAACTGACTTGCTTTCCCAAATTATTCAGGCAGTGTTTGTGTTGTCATTGTTGTCAGTTATCAGTGATTTAAATTCTTCTTCTTTTTTCATTTTTTTTGGGGGAAACTCACGTGATCACAGCGGCCTTCCTGTAGGTTGAGGTTTCCGCCTGGTCCACCAACGGTCGAGTAACACCTTGACACAAATTGGAAGAAGAACTCATTATGTAAAAGCGCCGATGCTGTATTTTATAAATACGAAAAATTGAACCAGGAGGAATTATAGCAAGCAGATATACCTATGTATAGAAGTGTCTATACCCTCGAGACAGTACTTCTTTGCCGTATGTATTGTTATGTAATACTTAACCCAAAATGTGTGGAAAAAAAATCATATTTCATTAGTTTCACATTCAAACATACATAATTTTATGTGCAAACCCTTTAATCGAACAGGGACCTCCATTTCAGTGTTTAGTCCTAATCTTCCGATCGTTCAAAAACCTTATTAAAGGTAGGATACACCATTTGCAAATATCGGATTTTGTTTACTACCGAATTATTAGGAAAATTATAACTTACTTATTTGAAATTAAATAATGATTGCAGGCATCCAGCAAAATGATTGTGCTAAATATCCTGTAATTGTTCCGAAAAATGGATTGTTTATCAAACAAATCACAAGAACAACACAAGAACCACTGCCCGACGCCGGTTGAAAACGAACGCCTTTTTTTCTTGCTTTTCTCAGCAGGCATGATTGTAAAACTTCGAACAGGTCAGTTAAACGATATTTGTGACATACCACGCCAAAACCAGGCAGAAGTCGGCAAATGCCATTTCGAGATACGGCATTGTACACAATTTTTTTTTTATTTTTTTTTAAATTTTTTTATAAATCGTTAGTTAAAACTCGTTAGATAATATCGGCCTTCTCCTGATTTTTGCTCAATAATGTATGATAATGATTAACGACTTTAGTTTTCTCAAAAGCATCCTTTGACACTTCCTAACTTAGATATAAGATATAACTTCAAAAGTATACCACCTATTTGAGTCCACTATAGCTTATTTTAAAGCTTAAAACGCTAGCAATCCAATGGTATAAAAATCTCATATGAAAAATTTCGACTTCAGCCTGGTTTCGGGGCATGGTGGGTCACATTTACTATAAAATACAACCCCCCCAAATTCACCCATTCATGATAATTCAAGCAATTACCAATGGTGTGTCCTACCTTTAACCTAGCCAGTCTTACCCTTTGCCGGTTCCCTTGATTCTAAGAGGTTTGACATCTCCGGTGTAACCATCTTTGGCCTCAACGAACTTGATGCACGTACCTTCCTTGTACACATTCATGGCTTCTTCAATCTTTGCTCTCATCTCCTTACCTGTGACAAAGATGAAGTAAGCTTTCGATTGTCGCACGTGAAAAGAAAACTTGTTGATCTATTAAGGTACAAGCCCTATAGGATATTCTGAATTAGTATACCTGGTTCGCATTGCAGATGCGCTAAAACCAACGGTCGGCACAATTCGTCCTATCTAGCTTTGCACCCTTCCGCCAAAAGTACGGAGATCCTCGATCTGGCAACTTTATTATAACCGGTTCAGTGATTCCCGTGTAGGCTGCTTTATTATACAAGGGAATCACTTAACTACAGTGTAGCTATATTTATTGTGTAAAACTGCCATCTCGAGGCTCTCCATGCTACGTAGGAAGCGTGCAATGAGCGATTCCCCTAAACATCGAAGAGCGACTAACTCGACTCAATAGCTTCGGTTTCACCAGAAAGATTATAGCTCAGCTATAACTACAGGTATTGAAGTTCAGCGATGCGGATACGTGGTATACAAGCTGGAATTGTAAGCCTGTCGAAAGTCTCTAACTCGTTTGACTACTTTATGCTTTAAAAAATGAATCTGTAGGCTATACTCACTCAGCTTTGAATCGTACTGATACACAAGGGTCTTGTCGGACCACACTCGGAAGGCGTTACTGGCCGATCGGCGTACCCGTACCCGGTTCTTGGCCGTCACCTCTCGCATCATGTAGTACACCTCCTTCTGCTCCTCGCTCATCTCCATGTCTCCCTCCAGGCAGTTCTGGGACGGGGTCATCTCCAACTTGGCCGAGATTGTGTCTTCACCCATAAAGAAGTCCACCGCCTCTCCGTTGAATTCGTCTCGCACCTGGTTAAACAATGTTAGGTCCAACAAAAATGTGAACTAACTCAGTATTTGAAAATACAATTTAGTCAGTTTTTTTAAACAGTTATCGGCCACCGTTGAAAATAAATACACTAAGTGGACCGGCTTTTAGCTTCTCTGTCCTGAACAAAGCGATTTCAAACATTTACAGTTTGCTTTTCAACATCAGGTCCACGTATCAGAACTTACCCCCTGGTCAGTCCCGGCCAGTGCAGAACCGACCAACAAAAGAAGGACCATTGACACCTTCATCTTGCAGATAGCCGAGTGTGTAAACTGTGAACGTGGAAACTCTCCTCCGACAACTGATACAAGTCCACCTCCACACCGCCCTATTTATTTGTTCGCGGGTCCGGAAACTATTGCGTGCGAACTGGAAGCGGGCTCCGAAATGACAAGATCGTTAGGCGTCCAAGTGCCGTATTATTGGTTTACACGAAAATGAGTCGTCTTTATTCTAAATGGCACGTTGATTTATTTGTGGTAATTAACTTATATTCCTTTTGTGCTATTTAGATGCGAGGTCTCCATCAATCTTCGTTTGAATAGGACATACACGGATGCACGACACACCCTAATAAATTAACACGACTAAAGACAGATATTATAGGTTAAATTCTGTATACATGTTCTTTGTGACCCAACGTCGCTAAATTTAAGTTTGTAGCTTTTTAATAACGAATTCCATCGTTTGTCCAAACATGATGGATGTTGTACAATCGCCGAATAATACGATGCATCATATTTAATTACATTTATTATGTATTATTGTTTATTGACATCATGGAGCAAAAGCTGATGGAGAAACGTTTTGCAAACAATTGCGCCAAGTAAACATCCGAACGAAAAAAAAAAAGCAGGCAAACATATCAATTAATTAAAACAGTTAATTATAACTTCTAATGAAAACGACCAACAAACGACCCATCATTGAACCTGAAATAGTGTTACCGTGTGTGCTACTTTAACCCTTTCAATCCCACGGGCTCCAAAAAGAGCCTTTGTTGTGATATGCTTGGAACCCGTGGGCGACAAAAAGTCCCAGTATTTGCCATGAGCTTGACGACCAAGGCAACTTATCTCACCAGCGAAAACACTGCTTGAGAGTTATTGGTTTGGCGCCCTCTACTGACAGAAAAAAAAGTTTTTGAAGTTAGCGCGCCATGCATTTCATGCAGGCTGTGTACGTGTGTACGTGAATATGTTAGCTACCGGTTACGTGACTGACGCGACATATAGCGTCGCGTCCATGCATATCCATTGCGGTCGAAGAAGGTATACGTATCGCTGTGTTTTTGCAATCGGAATGGAACAAATCCTAAATGATGACATTTTGGCTGAGATTTTAGCAGATAGTGATTCCGGATCTGACTTAAATGATGACACTGAAGAGTCTTCGGACGACGAGAGCATGCTAGGCGAAAACACAGCAGAATTTCAAGAGGTAAGCGCACGATACAGGCTTGAGTAGGTAGTAGGTGCCCTCGAGTATAACGGAAATTAGAGTATAACTGTTATTTGATGTATGTACAGTGGCACTCAGTGCATGTACATCAAATGAATACATATTACAGTCCTATAGAAATTCACCTCCACCCATAAACATGGTATAGCCTGTCGTGCAATTTTGCGTCCAAAAAGATGTACTAGTAGTCTTAACCTCAAACAAAAATAGCTTCGTAATCGTAGGCCGTTTGGCCTGGTATTTAGACCCTGTATTGTTATATATTTGGCAAGAATTTAGAAGATGATTCACTATGTCAATCACGGTCAATACCATACACGAGGCATTCACATTCATGACATATCTGCAACGACTATTGAGGCCACCATAATCGTTATTCGTTCTTTTCTCAGCGCAATATTCATTTTAGGCATGTGCTGCAAATTAGCATTAACAAATATAGGACCGATAATAAAATTTGATCTTTGTTCTTTTGCAGCCTACCCAAGATGACAGCCATCCAAGTACTTCCAGATCAAGAACCGGAAAAGTCGATTTCCGATCTGGTTGGGAACGGCGAGACCACTACGATTGTGGGACTGTGCAGTTCACTGGAAATCCTGGCCCAACTGGCGACTTTGGAACACTCTCGGCAGTTGAGATCTTCAAGCTGTATTTTTGCCAACTCGTGTGGGATATGCTCGTCGACGAGACTAATCGCTATGCACAGCAAACAATAGACTCAAATCCTGAACAACAGTTCTCCTGGTACCCAACCAACGTTCCCGAAATGATGGCATTTGTAGCACTTATCATTGCTATGGGCATAAACAAATCACCTCAATATAGGATGTATAACATGACAACACAAAAACTGTAAACGATAAGGTACATGTAGATTCCGAGTCATCAGACTGCCATCCACCACACCTGACAGTTGCCGGAAAGGTGGTTATAGAATTAGTCAAACCACTTCAGAATAAGGGACACGTCATATACTGTGATAATTACTATACAAGTCCGTCGCTGGTAGCAAAACTGTCTGAACAAGGCTTTGGATGTTGCGGAACTGTTCGATATACTGCTAATTAAGGGAATACCCGAGGTCGCAAATCCAAAAAATCATAAAATGAAGAAAGGTAGCAACCCAATCTTTTTGGCGAAAGATGGGCAATTGTGCATGGTTTGGCAAGACAAAAAATCTGTAACATTTCTAACTAATGTCGGCAGCACTGCAGTGTCAAAAAAGCAAACTCGATGTAAAAAGAGCACTTCTGGATTTCGTGAAGTTATTAAGCCCGAATGTATTTCATCTTACAATTTAAATATGGGAGGCACAGATTTAGCAGACCAGTGTTTTCAGTACTACAATCATACCCACAGAAGCTTGAAATGGTGGAAACGAGTTTTTTACCATCTTCTCAATATATGTATTGTCAATAGCAGAGTAATATTTAACAGCACAGCAGGGAGCAAAAATGTCAGTAACCTTGATTTTCGTATAGGGATTGTACAAGGCTTGCTATTGGGTTGGGAACGTAATGCAACAAGTCGTTTGAGATACCATATTCCTATTGATTTGGCAAGACAACAGCACTTTCCTGGCAAAAACCGCAATGGAAAGAAACGCGACTGCATTGTTTGCAGTAACCGCAAATTAGGCCGGCGAAAACAAACTGTGATTATATGTAAGCAATGTATGAAGCCTATGTGCATAGTTCCTTGCTTTGAGAATTACCATACGACTTGATTGTAAATACATTCATACTACATTTATTTTCCTCCAAGCCCCCCCCCCCCCCCCCCCCCCCCGCCCCCCCCCCCCCCCCCTCCCCCAAATCAATGTTGAGAAAATGAGGCGCCGGAAGCACTGCGGATTACACTCCAAACCAACATTGAATGGGGGGGGGGGGGGGGGGGGGGGGGAGGTATAATTACTTATGATGTATGTAGGTACAGTAAATACATGTACAGGTAAATAGTTTGTTTCCAGGCAAATTTTTTTTTATCATTGCTTTTGATGTATGTGTATGCACCAAATACAAGGAAATGGTTCATTTTCAAGAAAATAACAAAGGAATTAAAAACAAACATTCTCATACAAGTTATTGTTTTTCACATGTAAACAAAATCTGAAACATGTGCCGTATTTGCTTGTATTTATTACATGTTCTGGATTATTACCCGTTTGTATTACTTTTCCCCCGAGTGTAAATACGTATCTAATTATTTCATTATTGTGCTTTTACACTTACAAAATAAATAGATGCACACAATTTGTTTTCCTTGTACACTTATTTTTGCAATCAGTTTTACATACAAATATCTCAGCCAGTGTATATGTACAGTATGCATGTAAACAGAGTGTGTTGAGGGCGCACTTCAATGAAATTGCTCAAAAACCACTGGGGCTAGAGTCACACTGAGCTCCTAATTGCTGTGGTAAACAAGGGTAATCTCTTGCATGAGTGGTTGGGATTGAAAGGGTTAAACCGGTTCAATCGTGGGGCGTCTCATTTTATTTCTTTGGTTCTCATTTCTGACCAACCCCGTTTCGGGAAGTCCCGACTCAATTTTGTTATTATTACCGCTCGACGATTGCTAGAACCCCATTACTAAACAGAAGATACTTGCTTGAAATCCTATTAAAAACGAAAACCAGATTTGTAAAGAAGAGTTACAAGTTATGTGGTGTTTACCAAGCATTCAGGGGTACGGACTCAACTCAATGAGCCAATTACCGACTCCCATTATAGGACTCTTTCGGGCTTTCGGGTTTCCCGGCCCACACCACCTCCTTCCCGTCCATCTACATAACCGGGGCCAAGCAGTATAGGCAAAAGAACCAAGGCGGCACCCCTAAACCTTGTTGCCGAGATAACAGTCGGACAGTCCCAACTGGTGAATTGAGCTAAATTCGGTTAAAATTAACGGGAAATTAAATCTCTGAAAGTAAACGACTGAACGCGCGCGTTGAATACCAAAAGGACACGGTCTCACGATGTGCAGTCAACGACCGTAACCGCTCGGCTGTTTTGCTGCCTAAAGTACGCATCAAACCAGCGTGACTTTAAAAGGTAGCGACACCTGGATGACTTCTTGGCTCCATGCATGGACTAGACTGCAGGTTACATATGAAGCACGATATGTGGCAGAGAAACCCCCCCCCTCTTTTGTGTTGACCATTGTGTTCCCGGAATCTCAGGAATTCCTTTGAGGTTTCAAGGGGGGATGGGTTAGGTTACAATAGTGTTGAGTGCGTATAAAGTATAGGAATAAGAGGGGGGTACCCCTCTGCCACATATCGTGCTGGGTATAGCAGGTTAAGGAGTAAGCCTGTTGCATTTTAATTTGTCTGTATATTGCCATCATGTCAACACACATCAATATTTGCAAATGGTGTATCTAGACCATTTGTCAGTTGTGCGTTTTGATCGTTTGAAGCAGTAAAAGTGCTCAAAATGTGCTTGCAACTAACCTTGTTTGATAGCCCTGTGAATGATGCATATTATTCCTAGAAAACAATTTAAATGGCGACCACAATCTGCTTTCAGGGCGCGTTCTCATCCAGCCCACGCGCGCTCTTCGTGAACGCTTGCACGCAAAATTTGCAGGAAATTTCCAAAAGTGCGTCTCTACATTAAAGACGTTATTGTTATTTTCTGGCCGCATCCCAGAAGGAATAACTTCAAAGGGAGTTGAGAATCATGAATATACGAGTAAGGTTTTCAACAGTATTTTGGTTGGCTACATTTGGGATAGTTGCAAAAGGTACGTTCCACGCTCAGGCGCCTTTGTACGGGTTCGAGGTGAATTTAGGCGAGTCGGTATTCAAGGCTTCGTTGCCTAATTTCCCTCATGACTATACACACAAGGGACTTTCTTGCACAGCTATTACGTGTGATTTTGTTCTTAAAAGAACAGCAATTAAACTAAGTATTGTACAATAAATGGGATTAATATGATGAAGCTGTACAATTGTTATACATTGTTAACGAATAACCATTTATTACTCATTGAGCATACAGTTTAACAAAACACGCCGAAATGAAGGCAATTATATTGCATATCAATCTGCTTACAGATCCCCATTGGTTAACGACAGAAGGATAATTGTACAAGATAATAATAATAATAATGCTAGTTTTTATATAGCGCTTTAGACTTCCACAATGTGGGTGTATCAAAGCGCTTTACATTATTATTATTATTATTATTACCCCGGTCATTGGGCCCATGAAACATTCCAAATACCATCTCAGCTCCCTGGGGAGTATACAGCTCGATGCTGCCATTTCGGCGCAAAGCAGCTAAATCAACCACAATAACCATCTCTGCCCTCACGGGTACCCATTTACTCCTGGGTAGAGAGAAGCAATGAGTGACAAAGTGCCTTGCCCCAAGGGCACACGTACCATAGTCCCAGGCCGGACTCGAACCCACAACCTGTAGCTTTACCTACAGATTACAAATTCAATGCTCCAGACCACGAGACCATGGCACTCCACACAAACATAACTAACACGAACAAGAATCATACTAATTCCATTTAACACTGATAATTAGAGGCATGGAGGAAGAATAAAATGTGTATCATTAGAGTGGGGTATAAATAATTCTCACAGACTGCTACATTTCTGCAGCAGGTGCAATACATCGGCGGAAGGCACAGTGATCAAAATGCATATTAATAAATCATTTGAACAATTTGCTCGTTGTCACGAAAAACGAAGAACAGAATTACTGTACTTACATAAATTTAAATAAAACAAAACTAAATGTAGCTCCAATCAATAACTTCTTATCAATAACTCTTTGCTGTGAATTCCAAACCCTGCAAATGTAAGCATTTTCATTTATCATCCAGCACACAAATTAAAACAACAAATCTTAAAAATAAACAACAATTTTGTTTTGTTCTTCTGACAAACATCCAGAGCTCTTTGGCCATAGATATCTGGTAATTACATTGTCCGGTTCGTACGGGACTGGATTATTACATGAAATATGGTACACTTTAAACGGAATGTGAGTACTTAAAACAGCTGACATATTACACATTTCTTGCACTTATGTTGGTAGTCCGGCACTGCATTCATTTTATTTTGGTACTGTTATTACGTCGTATATTGACTATGTGCGGGCTTTATTACCGAGTCGGCCATATTGAATTTATAAGCGAGGTAAACAAAATTATTATTTTTTGATCTTGCGAATCAAAATGAAAGGAACAACCAATTACAAATTAACACCAGTCTTCTCTAATGAATAATTACAAATTTGTTATTAAACATACCTCAATGTTTTGAGCAACAATTAAACAATATTAAAAGTGAGACTAGAATGCAAAAATAATAGTCTGGCACCATCCCATTCGACAGTTCACAAATTATAAAATACATTTATGGAACACGACCAAAATGGCTTCCTCATGAATAAGGTCTATACGGTTTATTTGTAAGTGAATACCACAAAATCATATAAACTTAAATAAACGTGTGCTCCGTGCATACTGCCGTATTAAGAGTACCTCAAAGACAAATTCTTAAATGAACAATTGTGATTAAGCAACCGATTTGGGGATGCCAATTTCAATTGTCGTTGACAGTTTGTGTAAAATATAAAAGGTTGTCAACTTGGCAGTATTCGAATATAGTTGCATCTAATTGGCGCAGCCATAATTCGCCAAGACAAATGCCCGACTGTTCTCTCCTCTCCATAAACTCAAAATGACGAAAGTATTTCAATCTTCGAAATGCATAGGGCTTACATACAATAAATATCTTCAATGCAGAAAGGATTCAATATAAATGTACATCCCCAGCTAGCACAAAACAGTGGCTCAATATTGGTTTTTGGTTGGCGTACAAGTTGGCAAATATTGGACCATTATATGCCAATTGCTGTGTTAATATCGGCGGCGTAAACCGCATTACCAGCATAATCCTAATATTGGCCCAACAATGGCAACATTGGTATACAAATAGAAGCCGGATTATCTTATACCGCACGAAGTGACCAATCGGAACTAAGGACATTTGTGGTTAAATTGTCGCGTTTAGTTCAAAAAAAACCCGCACTTTCGTGACCATAATGTGTAATTATTAGAACAATTCCCCAATAAAATGTAGATTTGTTTTTGCAAACACAGGTAAAGAATCGCATTACATTTTCGTATTCAAATATTGAAATTATTTATGGAAACCTGAGAAACGCCGATTATAAAGCTAAATTGACAATATCCAGTTGTCGTGATTTAGTATTGTGTGATAGGTTTCTCCATTTAGTCTGGTTTCCAATTTGTTTATTTCTGTAAATATTGACTACCATATACTGGCCAATGCCCAGTAGGGGCCGCTTATTTTCTTTTTACAAAACATAGTTTATGCATAAAGTGCTCTCGAAAGCAGACTACGAAGAATTTTTAGGGAAAACACCGACGCCACAGCATCGTTATACTTCAGTCAAGTATAGATGAGCATATCAAAGAACGACTGTCATCGACCAGTCACCGATAGTGGATGGTAGGTTTAGCTATATATCGAAAGGTCCCTTGTTCGACTCCACTATTATTCACTTTTATCAGTCAAATTTATCTTTCGGACAATTTTGATAAATTGAAGGAAAAGACACCGAAAACATTAGGTACAGTCACGGATAATGGATGGTTGGTTGAGCTATATATCAAAAGGTCCCTGGTTCGAATCCACTATTATCCACTGTTCTCGGTCAAATTTATCTTTCAGACAATTTCGATAAATTGAAGGAAAAGACACCGAAAACATTAGGTACAGCGCAATCAGTACTTTGTAGTCTGCTTTCAAGGGCGGTGTATACTAAGAAACCCTTCACCTCGGCTTAAAGAACAAAATACGCCCACAGGCAATTTGCCAATATTCACCCAATGTTTTGCAGATACTGCACTGCCATATATTGTTTCTATTAAGAACTTATGTTGTGTAAATGAGCAAAACGTGCGTTGGACCGGTATTGGCTTCCAAGATTGCTCCAATATTCTTGTCACGTTTGGCCCAATATTGGCCGAGTGTGTTCGTGCTGGCTGGGTCTGAAACTCAGTACATATACTTCTCAGAACAACCACCCCTAACAAAAAAACTCTTGAGCATCCATAATCTCTGCTAGGTTTTGCAAAGAGCCAGTTTCCGACCTGTACCATTCTAAACATATTTACTTTGTACACATTTAATTAGTGTGCCTTTCGGCGGTTTGTATATCTTCTTAGCAAAACAAAAATAAACATAAAGAAGTCAAAATTGTTGCCTCCTTGTGACTGATCCAGAGCCGATTTAGTCTTGGCCCAAGACGCTAGTGGATCGTGTATCGTTTCCCGTTTATTTGGAGTGAAAACGCTGTCTAAACGGCATGATTTATAGATGAGCTCGCCTGCTCGAATAGCATCTTGGGACACGTGTAGTAGTGGTTGGTCTTTTTTTTTTTTTTTCATAGGCTCTCCTATACGCGAACCAGGAGAGTATCTGAAACGCTTTTGTTAGTGTCAACATGTCTAAAACGTGAATATTAGGTTTATGTTTCAGATTACGATTCAGACATTTGAAATGTCTGAAACGTAAGCTTCCTAATTACCCATTACATTTCAGACATTTCCAAACCTCAAAATGTCTGAATAATACAGGTATTTAGACATTTGTATTAATAAAACATAATACCCGGATTATGTTTCAGACATTTTGAGGTTTGGAAATGGCTGAAATGTAATTGGTAATTAGAAAGCTTACGTTTCAGACATTTGGCATAAGCGAACTACAGTGCAAGCAGGGGCCAATTTCACGGAGCTGCTAAGCACAAACATTTGCTTAGCACAAAAAAGTTTTGCTCATTAAAAACAGGTTATCAGCCAAAATTCATGCTAAGCAAAACACCAGCTGATTATCAACCAAAAACAATAAAGATCACGTGAACCTTTGGTCTGTAACCTTGTTTTTACCAAGGACAATTTTTCATGCTAAGCAAATTTTTGTGCTTAGCAACTACTGATCATTAGCATCTTGAGGCCAAGACTACAGCCGATTTGGCTGTAATTGTTGGGCACTAAACAAGTAATGTGTCTGTACAGGCATATACAAAAATATCTCAAAGTACTAATTCTCAAAAAATAACGGAACAAATTTGTTTCCCACACATATTGCAGCAAAATAAAGGATGTGGAGTATACACTTAATATAATATTTCTGTACAGACTTTGGTAGGAATACAAAAAGAAATGGAATATGGTGCATTAACTGTACAAATATTTTTTTTTTTAAGGACATTACTTCGTAATGGAAAATAAGGAATGCTTTTTTTCAATAAACAATAACAAGCAAAACATCTGAACAATTTTTTTTTTTAAGTTCTAAATGCATTGACCGACAATTAATGGTGCTCAATAAGCCAAAAATGCCTTTTGCCTAATCGCATTACTTGGAACAAGCAACATTGAATTGAACATCGTAATGCTGGTAGCACCTTTTACAAGGATAGACATATGCTCTTTTTTTTCAAATCTCCAATATAATTATTCTTGTTAATATTTAAAGAAAAACTATACATGTTTTTTTGTTTGGGTGTGGCACCCTATAAAACAGATTTGAAAACTGTACTGATAATTCTCTAGAATGACATTAGTTGCGAGCCGCTTTTTGTGTGCAATGTTACGATACAAAGCTCACAACTAAAGTGATTCTAGAAATTCATCAATACAATTTGAGAATCTATTTTTAAGGTGCCACACCCAAACAGCACGTACATTATGTATACTTGTATGTAATGAATAGTCATGTTGTTATTTTGTATGAACATCCCAGTATTACATTTTTCAAAGCCGATAAAGTAGCATTTGTTACAACATTCAGACGAGTTAAAACATTTTTTTTTTGTATAGCTTTATTAAGATGTTACGAAGCATCATTGATAGCAAAAAAAACCACCCCAAAATACTACTTTTTTTTACATTGTGTCTTGCAAAAGTGAGTCACTGTAAGAAAAAAAATTGTATTTGGTGCACATGGAAAGGTGTAGGAGTTCCATAGAAATCTTGGAATGAAAATCCACGACTTTTCCAGGAAAACATTTGGGCTTCTGTATTGACGGAATGCCGTGCAGAACTTAAAAAACAATGTGATCTGAGCAACTTCAGAGGTATACATTTTGGGTTGGATTTGTTTAACCAGTTCGCACCGGGATTATTTTAACATCACGGAGCCGACGCGCGGGATTATTTTTAACGAAACTCGTGGGAAGCACACCCACACATTTCCGGCCTTGCTTGCTGCCGACAGACATTTCCGGCCTTGCTTGTGGCGTGTTTATGCGTCATCCATTTTGAATCTGGAGAAAACTTTGCGTTTATATACGTCATCCGGCAGGAACTGGTTAACGGTTAACCGGGTACCCTTTTTTTGTTGTCAATCGGGTATCCGATTTCCGTACTACCCGTAAAAGCACACCCCTGGCATTACGATAATCTCTACATCTGCTACCTTCGACCGTTAATCATCAACCCGTGCTTTTTCACCGGGTTCTTGCTACCTGCTTTGGGATGCTGCTGCAGGTGTTGCCTCATAGGGGGAGCACCCCTGTTGATGTCCTGCACGCGCCCGGTTATATCTTCCGCACTGACTGTCCTATGCACGGGATCCGTAGGGGAGTCTGGGGGTGTCCGGCCCTCGCCAAAACCAGAGCCCCTGAAGAGGACCCCGGCGGCTGTCATCTTGGACACCCGTTTAGGCGGGACGGGAGCTTGGTGACTCGGCTGCAGGGTGGAGCTGGAGATGCTCTTAGGAGGTTTGTGCTTGACTTTGTTCTTTGGTTTCTGGCGGGGAGGCTCATTGGACTAATTGGGGAAACAAAACAGGCGTGCTTACTCTAAATGAAATACAAATGCAACAAGTATTTCCACATCCCATTGATGCATATAATCCTGACTCATGTTGTATGGCCTTGTGCACTGCAGACTGATCGTACATTTGAGTCTCACATACACACAAGAACAAGAGCAAGCACTTACGACTCTTTTCTTAACCAGTTCGCGCCGGGATTATTTTAACATCACCCAGCCGAGGGGTGGGATTATTTTTAACGAAACTCAATCCAAAGCGGGCTCAGGCCGATAGTGCCGGGAAGCACACCCACGCATTTCCGGCCTTGCTCGCTGCTGACAGACATTTCCGAACTTGAACTTGGCGTGTTTATGCGTCATCCCAAATACATCAAAATAAAATTCTCATAAAATTGGAAGTATGTATGGTATAAAGGTGGTTTTGGTACCAAATGAAAGCTGAAGATGTGTACTAAATGGAAATAACAATATCTCACTTTAAAAAAACAAAAACACTTGTGTCTGGTTTAGTGGGAGCAGGTCACATATTCCTTAAAGCATTCTTCTATAGATGTATTATAAGCAATAGCTGTTTTTGTTTTGTTTTTAAGCTAGAATAGCTGAATTCTCACCTGCTTGAGGGATTCCAAGAATGGAGTGCTAGGGCCGATGATAAGCAGATCATCGCAACTACCTGGGAAAAGATAACGAATCGGAGCTTAGCGACTCGTCTCAACAGTACTGTCACTTGTTCTAGCCACTTCATATTAGTGAAATTGTTGAACATAATTGTTGATATTGATGGACTTAGTACACAAGGCTTATTTGACAACAGTGGACAAAATCAACCAGATTCCCTCATCAGTGTTTCATAACAGGGGCCAATTTCATAGAGCTGCTAAGCACAAAAATTTGCTTAGCACCAAAAAAGTCTTGCTCATTAAAAACAGGTTACCAGCCAAAATTTTACGTGTTTTTCATGCTAAGCAAACAACCAGCTGATTTATGGTTATCAATCAAAAGCAATAGATTACGTGCAAATTTGGTTTGTAACCTTGTTTTTGCCAAGGACAAACTTTCATGCTAATGCTAAATGTTTGTGCTTAGCAGCTCTATAAAAATTGGCCCCAGGCCTCCTGGTCCAAGTCCATCATAACCCATCAACATGTTGCCAAGCCAAGCCTGCAGGACCAAGTAACTTGACAGATTTGGGAGGGTTAGGGATGATTCTCGGGGTGTCTCTTACCTCCTGATATGGTTCTCTTGCCAGCCCTTGTCGGCGTTCTGTTCGCATCGTGCCCTCTTTTCTCGGACACCGACGGATGCGAGTTTCTCCGGACCCCGTTGTCGTGACTACGCACGACGAGAGGCGTACTGTGGCCGGCTATGGAGCGCCCTCTACGGACGCGTCTTATGCAAATGAGGAAGATGAAGCTCATGAGGAGGATCTCGATGACCACGAAGAATAAGTGGCGCTCTATCACCTGAAACAGGAAAAACAAATCCATCAAATATTGAGTTTATCATAAAGCAATTTAAAATTTTTCCCTTTTTTCTCGAATAGTGTAATGTCCACAGGTTAGATTTTGAACATTCTCTTTTAGTGTTATTATTGGAAACTAACAAAAGGCAGTGAAAGCAAATAATCCTATGTGCTTCTAACATATTTCAGGAGCCTTCCAACGTTTCAAGTGCATTGTTTTGTTTGTGAAGTACGCAAACAATGGGTAGAAGATTAACCGTATATGAAGCACAGACTGTTAAATTGAAAAATCTTTAACAGACACATAATTGTGAGGGGTTCTGGCCAAATTGTGAGGGGTTCTGGCCAAATGAGACGGAACTGGGAATAGGTTAAAATAAGGGTTCTCAGGTGTTAGAAGAGAGGATACAATTCCCCTTACTATGCTGTTTGTTGCGCTTCAATCGGACATTCTATTAACAAGTTATGGCTGTTCAAAGTTCACATTTATCAACACGTCGCAAATGAAAAATATTGAGAAAAAGGCCTTTGAGGTTTCATGTTTTGTACATGTGATATGGAAAAATGTCAATTGTTTTTCCTTAAAAACACTTTTATTCCACTACTTTCCTACTGTTTCTAACAAAATATAGTTAGAAGGCATTCCAAAAATTACAAATGTCAATACATCTAAAATACAAAAAAATTACCCATTATTCATTATTTTGTAGTTTTCTCTACTTTCCCCTGTGCCCAGTTCCATCTAATTTTTCAATTTGTTGTCCTCCGCAAATCCTTTCAATCATCATGCAGGATTAACCTAGACAGTCGGGAACCCCGCACAGACACTTCAGGGCGTATAGGATTAAGAGAGAATAGGATTTGAGTGAATAGCTTCAAAACATGATTATTATTAATCAAAATATTCTTCTGGACAGTCAGGATTCCGGTTTTAGCGGTAACTTTCGTCGAATAAGTTGATTTTTTTTGTTACCTCTTTATGGAGGCCATCCAGTCTTTGATTGGTTGCCGCCAGGTTCACCATGACCTCTGACATCTGACCTTCCAGTCGGGTGATGTACTCCTGCTTTTTCTGGTCCTAAATGGCAAACACATTTTGTAAAAAAACTATTAAATTAGATTTGTTATCCTTTAACCAACAAATATCTGTATACTGTGGTCAAGTGGTATCTGCACTATAAAGTGGAGTCTTAAAGGTAGTATACACCATTGGTAATTGCTTCAATTATTGATAATAGGTGGATTTGGGGGGTTGTATTTTATAGTAAATATCGTTTAACCGAAGTTTTACAATCATGAATGCCAAGAAAAGCACGAAAAACAGCGTTTGTTTTCAACCGGCGTCGAGCAGTTATTCTTATGTTATTTGTGTTTTTTGGCGATCGCCATCCGGCGATCGCGAATTTTTCTTTACAAATTTTAACAGGTTATAATTACAGGATATCTAGCGCAATCATTTTGCTGGATGCCTAGAATCATTATTTACTTTCAGATGAGTAAGATATTTCTTAATAATTCGGCAGTAAATATTTTCGATATCTGCAAATGGTGTATACTACCTTTAACCGAGTCGCTGATTTTTTTTCAAAGAATTCCTTGGGAGAAAATACAGCTCGATGCTGCCATTTTGGCACAAGACAGCTATTATTTAAAGTCAACCACAACAATCTCCTCTGCCCTCACAGGTACCCATTTACTCCTGGGTCGAGAGAAGCAAAGAGTGACAAAGTGCCTTGCCTAAGGGCACATGCACCATAGCCCCGCGCTGGACTCAAACCCACAACCTGCAGCTAAACACAGAACCTGCAGCTAAACACAGAACCTGCAGCTAAACACAGAACCTGCAGCTAAACACAGAACCTGCAGCTAAACACAGAACCTGCAGCTTTACCCGCAGACCCCGGATTCAATGCTCCAGACCACGAGGCAACGGCACTCCACACTTCGGTCTATTGGAGAGGTCACAGCACAGGCAACTGTCAATTGTTTTGATTACCTTCTCTTCTGCTTTCTGTGCATTCTCCGTCAGTGTCTGGACGGTCTTGTTGAAAGTTTTCTGCATCTCGTCCATCCGCTTGCGATACCTGACAAAAAAAGACAGCATTAGAAGAACTCACAATGACCAGGGCCAGACAAAGGATTGTATATCACGAACATTGATCCGTGATGGGTCCAACCCGGCATCTGTGGGTAGCACGCCCTGATGTTTCCGTCCTCGCTTGCTGCGAGCTGGTAACTGACAGATAGGTTTCAGGTTTTGCCCGTGATATGTTTATCCGTCATCCGTTTTGAATTCAGTAAAAAAGTTGCGTTTATACAAGGCATCCGACGCGAACTGGTTAACAGGTTACAAAACTAAATTGTTCTACTGTAATTACCTTTGGCTCAGTTCCTCCAGGTACCTGCTGCTCAAGGACATATTCAGCTCTAGCGACTTGATGCGATTGTTCAACCTCATGAAGACCGATTCCTTCTGGGCGACAGAACCGAGGCCGCCACCTCCGTTTGTCCCCAACTCTGGGACGCTTTTGGTTCCTCTCCCAGCCGCGGTCTCAGACTTTGCACTCTCAGGTGTTTTACCTGTTGATTCTGCTTCGGCAGCCTCTTTGGTTTCTGCTTTAAGGCCCTTATTGGAGTCCTCAGACTCCGCAGTCTTACTCGGGTCCTTCTCCGTCGAGTCTGCTTGCCGGCTTTTGTCTTGCAGGATGATGGGATCGGATTCAGCAGAGTCTTTGGAGGCTATCCCAGTGCCTGCCTCTGGTGCACTTAGTTCTGTGGGCGTCGCTTCCTCAACTGCTGCTTTCTCCTGGGATTCTGTAATTTTCTTATTCGCCTTGGGACTGTCATCCTTTTCTCCTGCAGGTGGTGAATCGGCAACCGGAGAAGGTTCTACGGGTTTCAAGTTCAGCCCTTTGTCTGGTAAAGGAGCAGATTCTTTATCAACCGAGGGTGTTTTGCTTGGAGGCAGCTGGCCTAGACTTGCCTGGCCGTGCTGCTCAGCATCTTTCTGCGCAGGGCTGGGCTCAAGCCTAATCGGTGGGTGCAGCATGATCTTGGGCTGCGGCATTGGCACTGTGGCGCAGGTGGGATTCAGAGATGGGGTTGGGGAGGGGAGCGAGTTCCCCACCTCCACCGTCGACACCTGCTGTACTGCTTGGGTACTGGTTGGAACCAACTGCGACTCGGACTGTTTATGCTTTTCCGACGGGGTGGATTTGGAGACTGTAGCACCACTAGAAGAGATTTTGAGATTCTCGCGCATGGTCCCTTTATGCAGACTTTTGTCTTTCTGGCGGTCAAGCTTCTGTTCAGATGCTTGCTCCGAAGTTCTCTTCTCGATGTCTGAATCGTCCACTGAAGTTCCTTTCTGCTCCTCTTTCCCAGAAGCCTGTTGATGAGCTTCTCTCAAAGATTCTACAGAGTCCTTCCACAGTTTGGACGGCTCCAGAGTCTTCACGCTGCGCAGCAACGACACGCTGAGCATGTCCTTGCAACACAGAAACGAGTGAGTTGTCCGGAGGGAGGCCGAGACTTCCCGGACGCAGCAGTCCTGAAACTTTTCCCCGTAGTTCGGGCTGAAGCACCACGTCGATCTAGGACACTCTTTGTGGAACCGGGCCGAGTCCAGGCTGAAATTGGACATGTTCTGGGAGTTGCATTGTGGAGAGTCTTCTTTCGTTGTTGTCGAAGCATTGGAAGGTTCAGACTGCAGTTTTTTACTGAATATTGAATAAAATATCGAATTGATCACAAATAAAGTCATGGCGGTACTATGAATATCTTCACAACCCATACACTTTGAGACCTTTGAGATCAAAAAATATGGCTTCAGCTAGATTTCTAGCCAAAATGTCCATTCTATTTGGTGGGTATTATCTCTACAGGAGAGATTGGAAGATTTATTTTGAATAAAATTACATGGCTATCTTACAAATATACACTTACGGTTTATCTTCTGGCAAGCATGGTAGCAACTGTTCTGCCTCTGTGCAGGATTTATTTTTATCTGGTGAGTAAAACAACAAAGAATAATTGTTAAAGACTAACTCCTACAACAAGTAAGAACAATGAAATAATGTGGAGGATCTTTTTACAAATATTGAGTGGCTCAGCGAGGTAAAATCTGGACTTTTACACTGGAAAAGTGTGGACAAGTTCATAAAAATGGAAAAGTTAATATTCCTCCCATTCCACATTTTAGAGCCACTAAATATTTGTTTTATTTAGGGAATAACAGTGCGAGGACCCGGTCATTACTGCGTGATAATGACCGGGTTGGAGGATGACCGCTGGTAATGGACCGAGCCAAAGGCGAGGTCCATTACCAGTGGTCATATTACTAGGTCCTCGCACTGTTATTTCCTTTAATAAATACCTTTTTGACAAGATTTTTTTTTAAATAATCTCCAAATTTCAGGACTTTTCTTTCGGCAATATTTCCAGTGTTTTGTTTTCATGTTCATGGGCCATATTTTAGCTTACGCATGGTACCCTGTCTCTTCAATATGTGTTGTTATTATTACCCATACTTTGAGACCAGACTAGCTGACTACTGATGTCCACCGTGCATAGCAATGCGCTAGCGTTAACAGACGACACGCGCATTTTGAAAAAAGCCGCGTAGAATTTGGTAGAAATAAAGCTGAAGCGATTGTTAACTTACTATTAATGCAGGGAGCACGAGCGGTCTCTTTACCGTTACCCGTGATGGCATTCATGATGTTTCGGACTAGACCCTTAGCGCTCTGTAACAAGCCCTGGTTGTCATCACTTGGGGCTTGGGTTGGATGAGCTGGCAAGACTTCTGGGGAAGAAATGAAAATGTGAGAGGTCCTGGCAAAATGAGATAAAGGATGAAGGTGTCCTTAAAATGCTGTTTGTTGCGCTTCAAAGTATTACAACATTTAAAGCTTTATAAGAAGAAATACCTGAATCTTCTTGTACGGTTTCTTGTGCTACATTCTCCTCATCAATTTCTTCCACCATGCTGGTACCGAACACTCTGAATACAATAAAACAAAGTACAACTTTTTGAAGAAAAAAAATAAAAGAACAAAAATAAAGGCAACGAACACTAGCAAAACCGAGGCTTGTATCAAAGTGATCAGAAGTTGTCAGAAGTTGTCGCAAGTCATCAGAAGTCATCACATTTTGTGACAAGTTGTGACAAGTCGTCACAAGTCGTCACAAGTCATACAAAGTTGTCACAAGTCAAACAAAGTTGTCATTAGTCGTCACATGTCAAAAAAAGTCATCAGAAGTCGTCACAAATTTGTTGCCAAGTTGTCACAAGTTGTCACAAGTTGTCACAAGTTGTCGCAAAGTTGTCGCAAGTCGTGGCAAGTCGTGGCAAGTCGTGGCAAGTCTTGGCAAGTCGTGGCAAGTCGTGGCAAGTCGTGGCAAGTCATTCACAAGTCAATCACAAGACATAATGTTAGCAAATGTCATTGCATGTGACTACCACTCGAATAAACTACAATGTATGACAAGAAACGTGTCCTTTCACATTTTGCTTCATCTCCCGTTACTTTTGGCCTGGTTTGAGACTTGTTTTTGTGAATTGTGATCAACGAGGGTGCTGATTTTATTAAAACTTTACTATACATGTACCCTAGAAGTAGAAACAAAATAAGTTTCTCAAGGTTTTCAAATGGGCATACTTGTGCACAGCTAGAGCCCATATGGTAGAGAGAAAAAGGTGCATGCTATGTACAGTACCTGAGAGTGCTCAGGGGACAATAATGTTCACTGCCAAAGAACGTCAGCATCTCAATCTTCATGTACTTGGCAAACATATGCTCCTCGTGAACTGGAAAGCTCTGCAGCGAGCGTTCCTCCCGGGCGTGGAATGTTCCCAGTTGTCGCCACTCGCGAGTCGGAAATCTGTACATGATAGGAACAAAAAACTCAAATGAGTGAGTATTATGTATTTTGTTGTGGTGTTGACGCATACCAAGATTGTAATGTAGATGTTTGAGCTTGAAAAGGTTTCCAATGTTTTCAGAGACATGCCCAGTCAAATTCTAGGATGCTGCATAAAACAAAATTGGCAAATTTATGGGTTTTCTTCCAACATCAGAAACTGAAAATTGTTGTAAAGCCCACCGGACCACAGGTTTTGTTTTTAGGATTCCTAGCTTCACATCAATTTAGTTACCCAAGAGAAACTATAAATCTATTTAGAAGTAAATTTTAGGAGTTGAATGTAGAAACCGAGTGGAGATTGGAGAGGATACGGCTCAACAAAAACTATTAGGAGGTACTCCGACTGACCTGTCACTGATGGAGACACGAAAGCTCTCGGGTACGGACGAAAACAACTCGTAGTTGGCTATTTCTAGGTACTTTACTTGAATAGGCTCACACAGCTCCACAGAAAACCTGAACGCAAGGGTAAGAGCAAACAACCATTGATTATTAGTATTACTGTACTCGTAGAATCAAGAAGGTCTTCGCATTCTGGAGCTCGACATCTCCTTAAGTCATGTCGCCAGCAGCCAACGGAAGGGCCTCTCCCACCGAGACAAGCCTACTTCCACTACCCTGGGCCCTAAACTACCTACACAAATGAATGGAGAATCTTTCTAAAAGAAAAATGATACCAAGATCTCTCAATTTGGGCCAGTAGTTTTAACTCTAGACCCTATTTTGAGAAGCACGGTCTGGGGTCCTTTCGGATCGAGAAACTGCACATGGCACAGTTTAGTTATTTCTCGGTGCGAAAGGACCACTGAATTCACTTCACAAAATAGGGTCTGAAGCTAGCGCTACTAGCCCACATCTTTGTATCTTGATACCATTTTTCTTCCAAAAAGATTCTCCATCCGTTGAAAAAGGTGGTTTTTGCCTCAGGGTAGTGGAAGCTATTTCGAGTTAATTACATCGAGAGTTTAGTCGTGCTTTGGCGTTTGCGCTCACCATATATTTGCTGAACACGGATTCAAGGTGTAGACGTCCCTGTTGGACTGGAGTATGGCAGGTGCATTCTGGGATTCCTTGTTGCAATTCAGGATCTTGGCGCCGCAGTCCGATGTTGCATGGTTCTTGCTGTTCTCCGTCAGACTGAAGGAGCGTGGGGGAGCCACGGCGCTGCCTTTACCGGCTTGGTCTGAAGAGGGAAAAGCAAATATTCGAGTGACTGTATGGGAAGTTGCAGATTGGAAAATGAACTGCCTTTTTAACATTGTTCTTCACAAAAGTAACACTAGTCTGAAGACTCTATGGTATTTTGTTGACTAGTCTATGATATTTGTTTTGGCTAGAAACCCTGCAATTACTTCTATAACTAAGGTTTTCACAAACTTCACAGAGAGACAATTAAAATTGCTGTTTGTGCTGTTTTGACCAACTACCTTAACATTCAGACCAATTACAACACGATTTTAAAAGAGCTTGTTGAAAGAAAGCCGCACTGTAGTTGGTCAGTATTCAAGTGCCCTCAGTTGACATCCAACTGTTGCAGACAACCAGTTATCTGGGTGAGCAAACATTCTCGCAAACTTTACTTTTTTTGTTACATTTCTGAGATTATAAACCGAGCCAACATGTACCTAGCCATGCCAAGATAAGACATATGAAATACAAGTATTTTTTTTTTACCATTCTGTCTCTCTTGCTCATGCTGCTCCAACATCTTCTGCTTCCATTCATCGAATGACGGCATCTCCTCATCCTCTTTGTGAGGTAGGTCAGGCTTCTCTTCGGCTTCTCCCACCACCTCGACAACTTTCTTTTCTTCCACTCTCTTTACAGAATCATCTTTTTCAGCTACTGGAATTTCTTCTTTCAGTTCTTTTGGTAGTTCTGGGGAAATGTCTTCAGGTTTTTCTTCCAGAGTCACGGAAGGTAGATCCCCAGGAGGCAACGGGTCTTTAGAAGCCTGATCCTGTCCAACAGAAGCACCGTCAACTGGGTCGATGCCAGGATCTTTTGCAACTGGCGCATCCTCATCAGGAAGACCTGCTTGTTTTGGAGGTTCAGACAAGTCCTGTTTAGCTCCCTCTTCCATCTCAGATGGCAGCTTGGATTCTCCAACAGCTTCTTGGCTTTGAGTCGTCTTGGCTAGAACATCGTTCTTAAGGTTGACAATCAAAACGTCCCTCTCGATCGGCTGGTCTCCAGCGTCAGTTTCCACGTCAACTACAGGGACTTCTTCACTGGGATCCATGTTCTCTAGTTCAGTAGTTTCCTGGTTTGGGGAATTTGACTCTGCTTGAGGGGTTTCTAAATTCTCTTGAAGTTTATCTTGAGTTTTAAAACTGAAAGAAATAAAGAAACAAAAGGAAATAACAAAAAAAAATAATGGAATAACAAAATTTGGCTAAGAACTGCCAAGTGCTTGTGCAAATGGAACTTAGAGCCCAAAGCGAAAAGATTACCTCGCTGCAAAAAAACCTCTTATATTAATAGGGCACTGTATTGAAAAAGTAGGAGAGTATGCACATGTAGTAGGATCCTTGATACCACATCCACAGCATGTTCCAGCCTCGGAATACCTGAGCTCCATCTTCAACCAAGCTCTCGGAAATACAGTTGCAGTACCCCTGTGCCTCAGCCTTACATGTTGTGATGATTTACATAGTGTGTAAACACTGTTACAACAAATATTCAATAGAATTTTATTTGGGGAAGTTGTAGGACAAAAAGTAGGAAACAGTGGTAATTTCATGAAGGGAAAGTAGGAACAAGGTAGAAACTAGAAAAGTGTAGAAACTAGAAGAAAAAAACGAAAAAAAACCAAACCAGCTCCATATAGCTCCATGGCAAAATTCCACTTACTTTTCAGCCTGAAAATTATATCGACCCAAGAGAATAATTCCTGGACTTTACGACCTCTCCTCAAGGACCTACATGTACTTATACTGCTGCTAAACTGTCTCGAAAACTCTCAGCTCCTGAACAGCTGGTACGCAAGTTAATGGACATTATTAGCAGATGTACAGTGGCTGTGTACATTTTTAATGAGCCAAATTGGCCAAACATCTTCAATGTTATACATCACACCTTTCTAAACAATTGTCACAGCTTTCTTGGAAACACACCCATGGAGGGTCCCCAGGGCCCCTGAAAAAATAATCCCAAGTCAAACCGACTTCGCAACGGGCCAAAGTGTGTTGTCTGAGCAACCCTGTGCAAATCGAATGGGGAAAATCACTCAAACTGGAAGAATATAGTTTGGCCTACAAAACAACAACAATATTTGCTTCGGCAGCGAGACCTAAGCAAATATAAAGTAGGACAAGTAGAAATAGCGACGTGCATCAGTTATTTGAGCAAAGACAAACACTTACTGTTCGCTGTCGGAGTGTGCTTGTTGGTGGTCTGTCGGTGAATGTATGTTCATTCTGCCATTCATCAGCTCATCTGAGTACATGTAGTTAGAAATCTCTGGTGGCATATCTCTACCAGGAGTTGACAGTAGTTCATCGGTCATGCTGAAAACAGAATTAAAAACAAACAAAAACACAATACGATAAAGAAACCACAATATGATGAAGAAAAAACAACAGTTGGTAGCCGAGAACAATCCAATCTGCCTCTTGATTATAGAGGCAGTAAAGACAGGAGAAAAAATAGAAGAGTAAAGAGGTAAAGATTATCAAAACATTGTGTTTCTGATACAATGTAGATATTTCAACCATAACCCTTAACCCCCTAGGCTCTGGCACTAGAAAGCACACCAAACCTAACAAATGTCAACAACTGCACACAGGTTCAGAAGTTAACCCTAACCCACTAGGCTATCGCACTAGAAAGCATACCAAACCTAACAAACTTCAACAACTGCACACAGGTTCAGAAATTAACCCTACCCCCTAGGCTCTCACACTGGAAAGCATACCAAACCTAACAAACTTCAACAACTGCACACAGGTTCAGAAGTTAACCCTATAACCCTCATAGCTCTCGCACTAGAAAGCATACCAAACCTAACAAACTTCAACAACTGCACACAGGTTCAGAAGTTAACCCTATAACCCCCTAGGCTCTCGCACTAGAAAGCATACCAAACCTAACAAACTTCAACAACTGCACACAGGTTCAGAAGTTAACCCTAACCCTCTAGGCTATCGCACTAGAAAGCATTCCAAACCTGACCAACTTCAACAACTGCACACAGGTTCAGAAGTTAACCCTAACCCTCTAGGCTATCGCACTAGAAAGCATTCCAAACCTGACCAACTTCAACAACTGCACACAGGTTCAGAAGTTAACCCTAACCCTCCAGGCTCTCGCACTAGAAAGCATACCAAACCTAACAAACTTCAACAACTGCACACAGGTTCCGTAATTATTGGTACTGAACCTGTAACAGTACTAAGCTTGCCAAACTCCAACTGTTGATTGACTTGGTACAGATGGGTCTATGCATTGTTCAGTGTTCAGGATCATGGCTGTGATGACTGGCCATTGGTTCTGTGGAGGCACACAGGGGATGTTTACACACACATGTACACTTACGGTTGGCCAGGAACTGTGCCGTGACCAGCCTGAGCTCACCCACCAATAAATGCCTGTACATTCCCCCAAGCTCCAACATTTTTACAAGTCCCATTCCTTTCTGCCCTGAACCTAACAGAATTCAACAGGGTCTCCCTGGGCCTTTTGTCCTTTAGCCAAACAAAGTCCAACAACAAGTTGCTAATGTTTGGTACCAAACCTGCCAAAACCTGCAGGTGGAGTTTGAGGGGCTTGGGGTAGTTAGGTTTAAAAGCTTGTTAACACTCAATTGATAAGGGATCACAAATTATGCAAAATTGTTAATTATGGTAAGTTTTGTAGCCCAAATTCTACTTTTCGACTACAGAAAACTCCACAGTGGATAATTGTTTTCATCAACACCTAGGCGAACGAGTCTGCACATAAAATATCACACTGAAAAAGGCAACCGGATGGTTAATACCAAAAGCTCTGATATAACTTTCTCGAAAGTGCTGATTTTTGACTGTACATTTTCGTGTTTGGTATTTGTAAAAATTGAAAGATGAGATTGTTTTTTACTTGAAAACACTTTTTGTTAAACTATTTCTTTAAATTATTTTGTAGCAGAAATATGAAAGATTACAAAAATCTAAAAAAAATCAAAGAATCTGGGGAAAAAAATCTCCACTATTGCCTGTGCCTACATGTAGGCCTCACAAATATACATCCGGCAAATATTGATTGGTCTTTGTCCAACTTTCCATCAACATCTGTTGTTTACATTGTTTACACTGCATGCAGCTGACATTTTGAAACTGAATATTGAAGGAAATATACAACATTGGTAAACATACAAACAGAATTACCAAATTATCACAACTGGACTATCACAATTTTATTGGACTGTTAGGGAATGGCAGTCCGAAGCATCCTGTAAAACAATATGTATTTTTAATGGTATTTGTGTATCAATTTCGAACGCTGGTCTGCTCGGGATCCCTGTTGGTACCCATGCCAATATGTGACCTGTCATCACAAAATGAGCGTAAAGTCGCCAAAATCAAAAATTGAGATATGGGTATTTCTAAATTCTGTGGAAACAGAGCTTTCCAATGGTATATAACACTTGGAGATTTGATACTCAATATTTTTTTTATTTTTATTTTTTAGTCTGGAGTCTTAATACAGAGATTATGAGAAAACAGGCATTTCTTGCGAGAAATTGTGTGAACGCGCAAAGAAAGGCATAGTAAAAATTGTCTCAAAAACTTTTTTTTTTTTATCTGATCGTCCTGAAAAATGGGGAATTGATTGTTGGGGATTTAGTCTTTAAAAAAACATATGTCAAAATCGACCACCCCTTCAAATTTTGACTTTGTCTGGCCGTACTTGGAAATCACTCCGTGCGACTTTACGCTCATTTTGTGAGGACAGGTCACAAATGAATGCTGTCAGGCTGCCGGTGTCCGAGGAAAATGCAGACATACAGAGATACATGTTTACAGAGATACATGTTATACATACAGAGGTTTGCCCAAATGTGTTACATGTAGATGTACATACATGTATGTTGGTTGACATTTTGCAGGAGCGTACATGTATCTCTCAAATACTGCTCCTAATTTTTCTTATTTAGTTATTCCAAGTTTTCTTTGCAATTCGAGCGATTCACAACACCTAGAAGCTGCCGTTGGAGGCGCAAATCCTGCTATCCCCGCAGTGCATCATGGGAAAAAGTCGGCATCGGTTTTAAAAACAGTATTCATTTTGCATGAACTTATCAGTTTTTACGTCTTTTGGGACGCGCACGATTAAAGTTTTTTTTCTTTTTCTGCAAATAACAATGTTTTAATTAACGACGCTGCCGGATACATTTTCGTTTGTGTTAAACCTCGCGTGAACAATGAAGAATAGAAATTTCACTACAGTATGATATACGGAAGAAGTCGACCGTAAAGTTTAAAAGTGGCTCTTTTGAGTCAAACGCTTGGTGGCGCACTGCATTGTGAATCGCCCGAATTGATTACACACCTGTAAAGAGGTACAACTGATTCGCTGACCTTACAATTCCCCAACTTCAATAAATTGCTTAATTTCGTCTCAAGTTTGGTCAGGTTACCTGACTACATGATTGGTTTTCTTGATTTTTCCCAACATCTACGAACCCAAACCGTCAAATAAGTCAGTGTAACAATATTTTCTATTCACATACCAACCCCCCAAATCTATCCATTTCAAAAAATTACAGCGAAAGCAAATGATTTACATTGTACATGTACATGTATGTACATTCCCTTTAAGATGAAGATTAAAATCACCAAAATCCACTGACTTTGTTTTTTTGTTGTTATTTTGTCTGTACTGTAAGTGAAATGTATGCGGAATGTCTACATACAGTGTGCATGTGGCACAGTGAAATTGATAAAATGTGGCATTATAATTTAGGGTTACAAGTATAAATTGTACTGCTATTTAAAGGTAGTATACACCATTTGCAGATATCGAAAAAATTTACTACCGAATTATTAAGAAATATCTTACTTATCTAAAAGTAAATAATGATTGTAGGCATCCAGCAAAATAAGGGCCCTAGATATCCTGTAATTGTTCCAAAAAATTGAATTGTATAAACCAAAATTCATTCTCGCCGTCCGGCGAGCGCGAAAAAACAAAGATAACATAAGAATAACTGCTCGACTCCGGTGGAAAACAAACGCTGTTTTTCATGCTTTTCTCGGCATCCATGAATGTAAAAATTCGGACAGGTCAGTTAAACGATATTTACTATAAAATACAACCCCCCAAATCCACCCATTCCTGATAATTCAACAAATTACCAATGGTGTATACTACCTTTAATGCTGAAGTTACTCTTTATTTTTCAGTCATGCACACCTACATGTATACCGTACATCCATTTACATGTATGTATGTATATTGTGCGTTTGTTTTTGATTGAAATAGGGGACGTATGACAAAGGGAACAATGGGGTCCCCTATTCCGCAAAGGTCCCCGATTCAGACTCGTGTGCAAATCCTATGGCGATCATCCGAAAACGTTAGAGTACAAACAAAAGAGGGAAGACGGTCGGACAATGCCCCGTCCCCTATTGACGGCATTTACCCACTTGTGTGCGTGTGTATATGTATAATGTGTTGATGTTCCGAAATACGGTACCCTCTGGAGACATGAACACAATGTGTACAATGGAGACAAAACGTCTCCGGAGGGTAAATTTCTATAGATGAATAGGTCTCCATTGGGAATTTCAGAAATTAGATTTTTGGATTTTACTTAAATTACTCATAAACTAGGATTAGGATGTGGGTTAGGGTTAGGGTTAGTGTTTGGGTTAGGGTATAATATAGGGTATATTGGGTCGAAATTTCAACTCAGGAAACAAATTATGGTTAAAATGGGAGCATTTTGAAAAACTTGCTAGACTTTCTAACCATTTTGTACACGAGAACAAAGCCATGTCTCCACAGTGATACAAAAATGCGAACTCATGTACCGGTACATGTAAGTACTAAATAATATAAATTTTAACCATGAAATTGCCAATACACAGGTAGAGGCATATCGTCAAGTTGTGTCAATCTGTGAAGAAATAATGACACTAGAAATAATGACACTAGACTAACAACTTATAAAAGCTGATCTTGACCAGTTCACGCCAGGATTATTTGACAAGGCTGAGGCGTGGGATTCTTCTTTTAGGAACCTCGATCCGAGACGGGTTCAGGCTGGCATCTGTGGGTAGCACACACTGTTATTTTCGGCCTCGCTCGCTGCTAGCTGGTCGCTGACAGATATTTCAAGCTTTGCTCGTGACTTGTTTATACATCATCCGGAAAAACTTTACGTGTATCATACGCGTGTATCATACCAATCAGATAACATGTAACAGTATAAAACATAAATAAGCAGACATACTTTAGTTTCTGCCGGTAGACAGATCCGAGTAAAGCAGCTATCATAAGGCACAGGACTAGAAGGAGATGCATAGCTTCCCATAGCTGCAACGTGCTGGCGGGATGCATGGCTCCAATTTCATCATCCTTGTGGCCGATGTGATGTGGCACAGGTTCCATTCTCCGAAGTCGGCTCGCCGCTGTAGCAGAGCACATGGTTGAAGACAATTTGGGTTTATGTGAACACGGTCGAGTATTAATGTTGATGGGCGTGTCTGCAGATTTACCACATAATCTGCGAGTACACATCCAAGTTGAAGCTGCGACTTTGTGCCGTCTTGCCAAATTGTGCACGAGTCGTCTTCCGTTGAAACTACGATAATAAGTTAGTTGATGATAACCAAGCTTAATACTTCTTCAGCTCTTCGAACCAGGATAACACTGCTGTGAGCTCTAAGAGGCAAATGCTCAGCAACCTCTTTGTTAGCAAGACACCTTGTCCAGGCAGCTTGGAGACCAAAAGCCAGTCTCTAGAGACTATGCAAGAAGACAACAGCCAGTCTCTTCCACAGAACTCTCTGGATGGACGTTCCCGCCGAAACCCACCAGTTTGCACACTTCCCTCGATCAAAAGAACGGTTCGTGCGATTGTGAAATATGCCAAAGCGGTTCGTTTTTGCAATCAGCCAATCACATACACTCCAGGAATCGCACCGTCCCGATAAGACAGGCAGAGTCCACGATTTTTTTGCTAATATACAGTGCATTGTCTACCGTACTAAACCAGTTCAAACCAGTTTTATGTACATGTACGCACAAGAAGATTATCAAGCTAGGTCCCTACTGATAATGGGCTTGTCTAGATCTATTGACATTTATACGTATTCATTCCATATAAGGCTAAGTACCGTATATGTGTGCACTGGCTACTAGTCCTAGGCATAAAGACTTCAAAGTTCAAGTTGAGTGAGCAAAATGAAGATTAACAGAGAATGTTTGCAGAGAAGGTTTGGCGATAATGGCAGCACGTGTTCCAAAATGAAGCCCTACAATGTACATCTACTGTATCGCAGGTGCAGATCTAGATTTGAGCAAACCGGAAATTTCAGATTTTGTTAAAAGGAACTTTGAATCAATTATTGGCCCCAAGTACACAATGTAATCATGACATTAGTCCATAGCTTAACAAAGGGGGGGGGGGGGGGGGGGGGGGGTTCAACCCCCAAACTCTCTCCCCCCCCCCCCAATTATTGGCCCCAAGTACACAATGTAATCATGACATTAGTCCATAGCTTAACAAAGGGGGGGGGGGGGGGGGGGGGTGAGGGGGGGTTCAACCCCCAAACTCTCTCCCCACCCCCCCCCCCCCCCCCCCCCCCCCCACCAGATTCGCGACTGTATGGTACACCATTTTGAAGTAGAATACAAACAGTTGGGATGTCATTTGGGTCCCAGCAAACAAGCAAACATGAGATTGGTGTGTTGGTACGTTACACTAGGCCGATTACCCGTTTAGCAATTAGTAAATACATGTAAAGCATGAAGGGCCCGTGGCGGAAAAAATGTGGCGGTCGGGAACGGGCGGATGACAGACAGAGATCAAAGGACTTATGTGCCAGTTGAATGCTACACGTTGTTCGAATCTGCCGGGCTATCACAAACATCTTTGTTCAGATCTGCTGGGCTATCACTAACGTAAATTAGACTTTTTTGCCATTCAAAAATCCGGCCTTGTCACTGTCTGCTCAGGATCCCAGCTGGTACCCGTGCCAAATAATAATGATGTTAGGATGCCGGTGTCCGAAGAAAATGCAGACATACATGTACATACAAGTATGTACAAAGATACCGGTACATACTTTGCCCATTTATGTGTTAGATGTATGTAGGTTGACATTTTGCAGTCCGAGCGAATCTCTCTCAAAGATGGCCTCTTTGTAGGAGGAATATTCTACGCAATCATTAACGCGTTGCGCAGTGTAAAAAAATGTTCCAAACACACGCACCTGTTGCTAAAAAGTACAGCGCAGCCGATGCGCGCTACATGTATGTAAGTTGATGCTTAAACTACCGATGCACGTGGCTGATCTGTAGGAAATGAAGTCATTTGAGAGAGACCTACCGGTATTAACAAATCATGTACAGTATAGGCATGGTGGTAAGTAGGCTGTCAAAAACAGAGTTGCAACCCACACAGAGTTGCAATGGGCAATACCCAGAGAGTGGGCGTGACTTCAGGTGACCAACCTAATCGAGTCAACCAATCAGATCCAAGTTACACAGCTACAGATATGGTCAGCTTTCCCATCAGCACTAAACTCTCCTACCAGTGGAGGACAGTACAGTACCCTGTGGAGACGTGAACACAGTGGGAAAAATGGGAGTCACAGGGTCTCCAGCGGGTAATTTTGATATAGGAATACAGTAGGTCTCCATTAAGAATTTGACGAAATAAATTTATAGATTTTACTCAAATTACTCTAGAACTAGGGTTAGAATGTGGGTTAGGTTTAGTGTTTGGGTTAGGGTATAATACATGTATGTGACCTGGCACCACAAAATGAGCGGAAAGTCGCACATGTCCAAAATGAGTTATTGGCCGAAAGGTTCATTCTTCTAGTGGGAGGTCGGTTTCGAGTTGTTAACGTTTTTACATACAAAAAAACCTTCTTTATCATATCTCAACATTTTATACCTCGATTAAAACTCTCTAAAGTGTGTTTTTTGGGGCTGAATTGCACTGATTGATAGTATAGTTGGCACGGTTCAGACTTTGAACTTCGTTTTCTCAAAACAAGGGAGCAAGACTTCAGCTATTTCAAAAGGGTATAGCGGCGGCTAGGAATAAGCTACAGCAACACACAATACATCATTTGAAAGCTTAGGACTTCTTCTTTCTAGAAATGTAGTAATGTCAACTTTGTTATTTTGCGACTTTCCACCTATTTCGTGGTGCCAGGTCACATATATGGTATATTGGGTCAAAATTTCAAACCAGCAAATTAATTGTGGTTGAAATACAGTTTAGGAGCATTTTGAAAAACATGCTCGACTTTCCTACCATTTTGTACACGAGATCAAAATATGTCTTCACAAGGATACAAAAATGCGGCTGTGTGACACCCACACTCCATCTTGCACAGTGACGTTCCAAATGTTTAATATCCACCCATACGCTTCAGCATCTCCATTCCACAGCAGCCGAGTCTTAAATATGCGCCGTTGTCAGCGGCTGCATTGTTTCATTATTGCGTCAATGATAAAACTGAAAGCCGTAACCACTAGTTGCTCCTCCAGTTACTGAAGCTGAGTCCTACGGTTCCCGCTCCTTCCAATAAGCTGCTGTTCAATTATAGAACAACCTACCAGATGTTGTCAAACAGACCGAGACAACAGAACAGTTCAAAACCCGGGTCAAAACAAATCTGTTCAATTTGTATAATTGTTGATTTCATGACAGCCCATAGGGACCTCACGGTGATATGCGCTATGTATAAGAATGATTTATTATTATTATAATTATTATTATTATGAGCGGCCAGATAGTATTAGCAGCTGCGTAGATTATCAGTATGCGCATTTTTGTTTTTTGAAATCTAACTTTTCAATCAAGATATCAAGTTAGTCCTCTAATGACACGTCAGCCATAAACATCCATATGTCCACTCGACACACGTCAGCAATAAACATCCATAAATATGCGACTGGCTCCACAAAAAAGGGTATTTTACATGCAAGTCGCATTGTGCATTATAACGTAATGGCTCGCTCAATGTTGAGAGGGTAAACATTTCGTCCAAATGTTATTTTCATTTTTTGTTGTCATTTGTTGTTGTTTTTTGTTGTCAGGTTTCATTCACAGAAATATTGATTTGGATAAATAAAGTTGACCGACCATTTTGTGTGCATAGTTCTGTTGTTTTACAACAGAGATAACTATTTAAAAGTCTGTTTTTATCAGTTGTGTGTTTTCAACGCCAAAGAAGCAATCAATATGCAACAATGTTATGAAAGGGGGGGGGGGGGGGGGGGTGGGGGGGGGGGAGGCTATAGCTCCGTACAATATGAAAGCTTACGTTGTGGGCTTTGCAACATTGTACCTGTATATTTCTTTTTTTGCAAGATACGTGTACACTTTTTGTGGAGCAAGTTACATATGCCCACTCGACACAAACTATCGACATTACACAGAAATGGTCTGATCAAGCATGCCTACCGGTAGCTGTACATAGACAACCATCAGATTACATGTACCCAGCTCTCTTAACTGATCAATTAAATTCCGAACCACAACACAAACTATTAACCTAATGTAGACCATATGCAACTGCTACAATAATAATTGTTATATTATGTTAATCGCAAACATGTTATCTGATCACACACCCAGCACCTTGAGCACGGAAAGCGCAAGTAAAAACATATACTGGTACGTGTTTATAATAATAAATACTGTGTTAATGTACTCAGCAAATAAAGTGGCTGTGAAAATTCTTTGTATTATTTTCAGTTGCAAAATGTATAAACCTGTAATGTACATGTACATGTAATGGAAATTCCTTTAAATAATTTCATTTGACATAATCTTGTACATAATTGGGGCACTAACAGCAGCCTATTTACATGAAACCTAACGCAATTTTGCGAAAGCCTGCTTGGGTTAATACATTTTATCGCGGAAGTTGTGCAACTTTTCTTTGCTGCGCAACAATTTGCTTACGACAGTTTCATGAACGTTTGAAAGTGCGTGCGCCCAAGCGCCCAAGTACGCGGCGTACACAACAATTTATGGCGTAGCTTGCGCAGTCAATTTAGGTGTGGCGTAGAGACCGAAAATGACTCGTTCAAAGTCCATTCAGGCAGCGTGCCAGTCCACCAAAAGACTGAATGACCCTTGATTGACCTCCAGTGACCCATGACCCATGTGCAAGATTGACACATGTGCAATAAAACTCCAGCAATAACAACAATTTAATAGCAGTCCATATGGGAGCTAGCGTACCAGCAGCTTTATTATTATTATTAGTAACACGTGGGTTTATCAGTGAGCAACACGTGTTGCAACAGTCTTCTCACAAAGAATGGATTTTAATACAAATATGAACCTTACACCGGCAAAGATGTTATCTTGACAATAGTTGGAGGATGGATTACCAGTACAATGGAATGGTCATGAACATTCATAAAATATTAGGGTCATTCCGTGTCAATTTCAACACAATTGTTTTCACCAGACCTAAATACAGATTGAAATGCTATTTGGTGTTATGATCAGCCTGTTATGAGAAACTCCCAAAACAAATTTTTGGGGGTTGGAATTTGGTTTGTTAGTTTTTGAAATAAGGGTCAGTGAACATTAAACACTTGTATACAGTACATGTACCTGTACAATGTATAGACGTACTGGTATAGCACCTACACAACAAAGTAGTACATCAATTTGAAGCTCTTTGAACAGTCTATTTCATAAAATAAAATAGTAGCAACAAAATAACTAAATGTGCTACAACATTTGACCCTTAGAAATTACATACACATGTACCGGTACATATGTACAAAAATAAGTGCGCTTCAAATTTTTTAAATGTTAGTTTATGATGTCAACAACAATCTTGGAAAACGATGGGCACTCTTAGCGCTGGACGATATCACGATAATATCGTCACGATACGATACTGAAGACGATATCGACTTTATCGACTTTGGTTTTAAAAATATCGAAATATCGTGACCCAGACGATATTCGCAAGATATAGTCGATATTTAACAAAATGTATTAAAACTGCTTGCAAACAAACGAAAAACTTGTTCACTGAAATCAGAACTTAAAATGTGCCGCAAAAGTTATTGTAACTTACGCCTTCGTGTTAACGTACGTACCCTTTGTCAACATACCCAATTGCGGCCGATGCGCCGCTCACTACTAGTACTTTCTCAGTGACAAGATCGTTATCCAATCCTAAAGTCCAGTTAAAAAATTCTTCATTGCTATTTGGTGTTGACTTTCTTCTCTAGCTTTCAGCGCAGCGCAGACGTTCTCTCAACACAAAGTGTTACTCAAAGAATGTTGCCCTGGCCTGCTTTCTCCAAAAAGATACATTGTATTTACTTACACTAAACCCTGGCCTGGCGTATACAGAATGTATTTAAAAGGCTTTGGATGGTGTATTCCTCAAATTTATTTATCTCTTGGCCCAACCGATGGTCATTAAATTGGGTGTGAGTACTTTTTAAAAGGTTTGCCGTACTCATTTGCGAAATGTATTAAGATGTAAAAATAAAAAAGGGGTTAAAAAAACCTGAACCTGTTTATTTACGAAACCCTAGTCGTAAAAAGTAAGTATTCCTATGGTTAATTATGAAATTGTCCTTGTTTTTATAGAAAAAAAGAGAAAGGGTACTTAAAGACTTATTTGTCGGATTTCCCAAAACATTTCCAACCGATTTCAGGGGTAAATAATAACACAATTTATTCTTGGTTTTTCCGGTATCTAACAAAATCGACATACACCTCACCATTGAATTACGAGGCTAGCAAAATAAATTCCAGGTTTATATAATAATATCTATTTCTAGTTTCATTGTTTAAAAAAGAACAAAACAAAAAACAGCACCTCAACACTTAATATTTTGAGCCCCTCAACATTTTTCCAACAGATTTAAATGGGAAATTTAATACGATTTATTTTCAATTTTTCTTGTATTTGACAAAAACGATCTATTTCGTGGCCCATAAATTACAAGGCTAGTCATTAAAAACATTTACAAAACCCATACGAGCCAAGAATAAATAAGCAAAAATAAAATCGAGGTGGTACAAAATTCCAATGGCGGACCCCAGGATACTAAAACGAATCTGCCGGGCTATCACTAACATCTTTGTTCACATCTGCTGTGCTCAGATCTGCTGGGCTATCACTAACGTAAATTAGACTTTTTTGCCATTCAAAAATCCGGCCTTGTCACTGTCTGCTCAGGATCCTAGCTGGTACCCGTGCCAAATATGAATGATGTAAGGCTGCCGGTGTCCGAAAAAAATTCAGACATACATGATACAAGTACAGGTACATGTATACAGAGATACCGGTACATACTTTGCCCATAGGTTGAAATTTTGCAGGAGAATATGGCCTTTTTGTAGGAGGAATATTCTAGGCAATCAAGCACGTGTTGCGCAGTGTAAAAGAATGTTCCAAACACGCGCACTTGATGCTAAAAAGTACAGCGCAGCCGATGCGCGCTATGTAAGTTGATGCTTAAACTACCGATGCACGTGGCTGATCTGTAGGAAATGAAGTCATTTGAGAGAGACCTACCGGTATTAACAAATCATGTACAGTATAGGCATGGTGGTAAGTAGGCTGTCAAAAACAGAGTTGCAACCCACACAGAGTTGCAATGGGCAAAACCCAGAGAGTGGGCGTGACTTCAGGTGACCAACCTAATCGAGTCAACCAATCAGATCCAAGTTACACAGCTACAGATATGGTCAGCTTTCCCATCAGCACTAAACTCTCCTACTAGTGGAGGACAGTACGGTACCCTGTGGAGACGTGAACACAGTGGGAAAAAATGGGAGTCACAGGGTCTCCAGCGGGTAATTTTGATATAGGAATACAGTAGGTCTCCATTAAGAATTTGACGAAATAAATTTATAGATTTTACTCAAATTACTCTAGAACTAGGGTTAGAATGTGGGTTAGGTTTAGTGTTTGGGTTAGGGTATAATACATGTATGTGACCTGGCACCACAAAATGAGCGGAAAGTCGCACATGTCCAAAATGAGTTATTGGCCGAAAGGTTCATTCTTCTAGTGGGAGGTCGGTTTCGAGTTGTTAACGTTTTTACATACAAAAAAACCTTCTTTATCAAATCTCAACATTTTATAGCTCGATTAAAACTCTCTAAAGTGTGTTTTTTGGGGCTGAATTGCACTGATTGATAGTATAGTTGGCACGGTTCAGACTTTGAACTTCGTTTTCTCAAAACAAGGGAGCAAGACTTCAGCTATTTCAAAAGGGTATAGCGGCGGCTAGGAATAAGCTACAGCAACACACAATACATCATTTGAAAGCTTAGGACTTCTTCTTTCTAGAAATGTAGTAATGTCAACTTTGTTATTTTGCGACTTTCCACCTATTTCGTGGTGCCAGGTCACATATATGGTATATTGGGTCAAAATTTCAAACCAGCAAATTAATTGTGGTTGAAATACAGTTTAGGAGCATTTTGAAAAACATGCTCGACTTTCCTACCATTTTGTACACGAGATCAAAATATGTCTTCACAAGGATACAAAAATGCGGCTGTGTGACACCCACACTCCATCTTGCACAGTGACGTTCCAAATGTTTAATATCCACCCATACGCTTCAGCATCTCCATTCCACAGCAGCCGAGTCTTAAATATGCGCTGTTGTCAGCGGCTGCATTGTTTCATTATTGCGTCAATGATAAAAATGAAAGCCGTAACCACTAGTTGCTCCTCCAGTTACTAAAGCCGAGTCCTACGGTTCCCGCTCCTTCCAATAAGCTGCTGTTCAATTATAGAACAACCTACCAGATGTTGTCAAACAGACCGAGACAACAGAACAGTTCAAAACCCGGGTCAAAACAAATCTGTTCAATTTGTATAATTGTTGATTTCATGACAGCCCATAGGGACATATGCGCTATGTATAAGAATGATTTATTATTATTATAATTATTATTATTATGAGCAGCCAGATAGTATTAGCAGCTGCGTAGATTATCAGTATGCGCATTTTTTTTTTTTGAAATCTAACTTTTCAATCAAGATATCAAGTTAGTCCTCTAATGCCACGTCAGCCATAAACATCCATGCCACTTGATACACGTCAGCCATAAACATCCATAAATATGAGACTGGCTCCACAAAAAAGGGTATTTTACATGCAAGTCCCATTGTGCATTATCCCGTAATGGCCCGCTCAATGTTGAGAGGGTAAACATTTCGTCCAAATGTGATTTTCATTTTTTTGGGTCATGAATGAATTTTTTACTATCTACAGTTTCAGGTTTCATTCACTAGAAATGTTAATTTTGATAAATAAGTGTGAAAAAAACGACAATTTTGGGTGCAAAAACGTCATACCACCGGAACGGGAGGGGCTATGGAGCTGTAGTATGTACCAAACAAAAGCTTATATCCTGGACTTTTCAATCATGTACATAACTCTATGTAGTGTTTGCGATTTATGTCACTTTTCCTGGAGCGGGTAACATATATACCAAATGAAAGCTTACGTTGTGGGCTTTGCAACATTGTACCTGTATATTTCTTTTTTTTGCAAGATATACATGTACACTTTTTGTGGAGCAGGTTATATGCCCACTTGACAAAAGCTTTTGACATTAGGTACACAGAAATGGTCTGATGAAGCAAGCCTAGATGTACCGGTATGTACGGACAACCATCGGAATACGTACCCAGCTCTCTTAACTGATCAATTAAATACCGTACCACAACACAAACTATTAACCTGATGCAGACCATACAGTATGTGAACAATTCAGAAAAAATGAGTCTGATGTTGCCAAATATATTTTTACGTAAAGGGCTGTTTATTGTTTCGGGGTGATTTTTTTTTCAACAAATCATATTTTTGTTTTAATTAATTAAGGTATTTTGGTTTCTCCTATATTTTCAGATCTGATCGATCGAAAAGATTGTTTTGATCCCAAAATTAAATTTAATACAGGTTTTGTCATTCTCTTACCATAGCATCTGATGAAGCACTACAATTGTAAATCTTCATTTCTTTTCAATGACATTTTGAATATAACTGAGAAAAATCAAATTCCCTAAAATTGTAATTTTGCATTACACTACAGAGTTGTGCCATATATCAAATGAAAGCTTATTTCCTGCTTTTTCTGACCAACTGTAAAATTGAAAAAAACATTAACACATCAGACTCATTTTTGCAGAGTGGGTCACATATGCAACTGCTACAATAATAATTGTTATATTACGTTAATCACAAACATGTTATCTGATCACACACCCAGCACCTTGAGCACGGAAAGCGCAAGTAAAAACATATACGTGTTTATAATAATAAATACTGTGTTAATGTACTAATAAAGTGGCTGTGAAAATTCTTTGTATTATTTTCAGTTACAAGTACATGGATATGTACCTGTACTGTACATAATGGAAATGCCCTGAAATAATTTCATTTGACATAATCTTGTACATATAAATACATAATTGGGGCACTAACAGCAGCCTATTTACATGAAACCTAACGCAATTGCGAAAGCCCGCTTGCAGTACATTTTATCGCGGAAGTTGCGCAACTTTTTTTTTGCTGCGCAACATTTTGCTTACGACAGTTTCACGAAAGTTCGACAGCGCTACACCTAAGTCAACGGTATACACAACAATTTATGGCGTAGCTTGCCCATTCAATTTAGGTGTGGCGTAGAGACCGAAAATGACTCGTTCAAAGTCCATTCAGGCAGCGTGCCAGCAGTCCACCAAAAGACTGAATGACCCGTGACTGACCTCCAGCGACCCATGACCCATGTGCATGATTGACACATGCAATAAAAAACTCCAGCAATAACAACAATTTAATAGCAGTCCATATATGGGAGCTAGCGTACCAGCAGTTTTATTATTATTATTAGTAACACGTGGGTAAATCAGTGAGCAACATGTGTTGCAACAGTCTTCTCACAAAGAATGGAATTTAATACAAATATGAACCTTACACCGGCAAAGATGTTATCTTGACAATAGTTGGAGGACGAATTACCAGTACAATGGAATGGTCATGAACATTTATAAAATATTAGGGTCATTCCGTGTCAATTTCAACACAATTGTTTTCACCAGACCTTTACAGATTGAAATGCTATTTGGTGTTATGATCAGCCTGTTAGTTTTTGAAATAAGGGTCAGTGAACATTAAACACTTGTATACAGTACATGTACCTGTACAATGTATCTCCAAACGTACTGGTATAGCACCTACACAACAAAGTAGTACATCAATTTGAAGCTCTTTGAACAGTCTATTTCATAAAATAAAATAGTAGCAACAAAATAACTAAATGTGCTACAACATTTGACCCTAAATTACATACACATGTACCGGTACATATGTACAAAAATAAGTGCGCTTCAAATTTTTTAAATGTTAGTTTATGATGTCAACAACAATCTTGGAAAACGATGGGCACTCTTAGCGCTGGACGATATCACGATAATATCGTCACGATACGATACTGAAGACGATATCGACTTTATCGACTTTGGTTTTAAAAATATCGAAATATCGTGACCCAGACGATATTCGCAAGATATAGTCGATATTTAACAAAATGTATTAAAACTGCTTGCAAACAAACGAAAAACTTGTTCACTGAAATCAGAACTTAAAATGTGCCGCAAAAGTTATTGTAACTTACGCCTTCGTGTTAACGTACGTACCCTTTGTCAACATACCCAATTGCGGCCGATGCGCCGCTCACTACTAGTACTTTCTCAGTGACAAGATCGTTATCCAATCCTAAAGTCCAGTTAAAAAATTCTTCATTGCTATTTGGTGTTGACTTTCTTCTCTAGCTTTCAGCGCAGCGCAGACGTTCTCTCAACACAAAGTGTTACTCAAAGAATGTTGCCCTGGCCCGCTTTCTCCAAAAAGATACATTGTATTTACTTACACTAAACCCTGGCCTGGCGTATACAGAATGTATTTAAAAGGCTTTGGCTGGTGTATTCCTCGAATTTATTTATCTCTTGGCCCAACCGATGGTCATTAAATTGGGTGTGAGTACTTTTTAAAAGGTTTGCCGTACTCATTTGCGAAATGTATTAAGATGTAAAAATAAAAAAGGGGTTAAAAAAACCTGAACCTGTTTATTTACGAAACCCTAGTCGTAAAAAGTAAGTATTCCTATGGTTAATTATGAAATTGTCCTTGTTTTTATAGAAAAAAAAGAGAAAGGGTACTTAAAGACTTATTTGTCGGATTTCCCAAAACATTTCCAACCGATTTCAGGGGTAAATAATAATACGATTTATTCTTGGTTTTTCCGGTATCTAACAAAATCGACATACACCTCACCATTGAATTACGAGGCTAGCAAAATAAATTCCAGGTTTATATAATAATATCTATTTCTAGTTTCATTGTTTAAAAAAGAACAAAACAAAAAACAGCACCTCAACACTTAATATTTTGAGCCCCTCAACATTTTTCCAACAGATTTAAATGGGAAATTTAATACGATTTATTTTCAATTTTTCTTGTATTTGACAAAAACGATCTATTTCGTGGCCCATAAATTACAAGGCTAGTCATTAAAAACATTTACAAAACCCATACGAGCCAAGAATAAATAAGCAAAAATAAAATCGAGGTGGTACAAAATTCCAATGGCGGACCCCAGGATACTAAAACGAATCTGCCGGGCTATCACTAACATCTTTGTTCACATCTGCTGTGCTCAGATCTGCTGGGCTATCACTAACGTAAATTAGACTTTTTTGCCATTCAAAAATCCGGCCTTGTCACTGTCTGCTCAGGATCCTAGCATATGAATGATGTAAGGCTGCCGGTGTCCGAAAAAAATTCAGACATACATGATACAAGTACAGGTACATGTATACAGAGATACCGGTACATACTTTGCCCATAGGTTGAAATTTTGCAGGAGAATATGGCCTTTTTGTAGGAGGAATATTCTAGGCAATCAAGCACGTGTTGCGCAGTGTAAAAGAATGTTCCAAACACGCGCACTTGATGCTAAAAAGTACAGCGCAGCCGATGCGCGCTATGTAAGTTGATGCTTAAACTACCGATGCACGTGGCTGATCTGTAGGAAATGAAGTCATTTGAGAGAGACCTACCGGTATTAACAAATCATGTACAGTATAGGCATGGTGGTAAGTAGGCTGTCAAAAACAGAGTTGCAACCCACACAGAGTTGCAATGGGCAATACCCAGAGAGTGGGCGTGACTTCAGGTGACCAACCTAATCGAGTCAACCAATCAGATCCAAGTTACACAGCTACAGATATGGTCAGCTTTCCCATATCAGCACTAAACTCTCCTACTAGTGGAGGACAGTACGGTACCCTGTGGAGACGTGAACACAGTGGGAAAAAATGGGAGTCACAGGGTCTCCAGCGGGTAATTTTGATATAGGAATACAGTAGGTCTCCATTAAGAATTTGACGAAATAAATTTATTTATAGAAAGTTCGACAGCGCTACACCTAAGTCAACGGTATACACAACAATTTATGGCGTAGCTTGCCCATTCAATTTAGGTGTGGCGTAGAGACCGAAAATGACTCGTTCAAAGTCCATTCAGGCAGCGTGCCAGCAGTCCACCAAAAGACTGAATGACCCGTGACTGACCTCCAGTGACCCATGACCCATGTGCAAGATTGACACATGTGCAATAAAACTCCAGCAATAACAACAATTTAATAGCAGTCCATATGGGAGCTAGCGTACCAGCAGCTTTATTATTATTATTAGTAACACGTGGGTTTATCAGTGAGCAACACGTGTTGCAACAGTCTTCTCACAAAGAATGGAATTTAATACAAATATGAACCTTACACTGGCAAAGATGGTATCTTGACAATAGTTGGAGGACGAATTACCAGTACAATGGAATGGTCATGAACATTTATAAAATATTAGGGTCATTCGGTGTCAATTTCAACACAATTGTTTTCACCAGACCTTTACAGATTGAAATGCTATTTGGTGTTATGATCAGCCTATTATAAGAAACTCCCAAAACAAATTTGTTTGGGGGTAGGAATTTGGCTGTTAGTTTTTGAAGGGTCAGTGAACTTTGGATTAATTAGCATGACCTGCGAACTTTAAACACTTGTACGTATACATGTACAATGTATAGCGTATAGGTCTACAGAGTAACAAAGTAGTACATCAATTTGAAGCTCTTTGAACAGTCTATTTCATAAAATAAAATAGTAGCAACAAATAATAAATGTGTTACAACATTTGACTTTAAATTACATACATGTACAACCATCAATGTCCGCTTCAAATTTCATAATTTCTTTTTAAAATGTTAGTTTATGATGTAACACAACAATCTTGGGAAACGATGGGCACTCTAAATGATTTCGAGGTTTTGTTGTTTTAAAGATAGCCTGCCAAGAAAAAAACCCAATATTTACGTATGCAAATGCTCTTTAGATCTATGCCTGATTCATGTATGTATTGTATATTTTACTGTATAAGCTACACGTATCTTCTTTGCGCTACACCCTACAATTTTGATTTGATTTGATTTTATGAAATGGAGACCATTCAAAGAAGTTTAAAATGATGAACAGAGTGGTCTTCTACATGTAGGTGCCATACTTTTGGAGATCAGTGTTTAAAGTTTGGAGGTCATGATGCTAATTAGTCCAAACTTCACTGATAAACCATACCTCAAAAACTAATGAGCCAAATTACCAAAAAATAATAATAACATCAGTTCATTTGAGGGAACACCAAATATCATTTCAATCTGTGAGGGCCAGGTGAACGTGTTGGTTTGACACGGAATGACCCATGTACCTTACAATGTACACTGGGGTTGCAGTGCTTCTATCTGAACAGGTATCATTTCATAAAACATGCAAGCACACAAATTTGCTTACGGCGCAAAAAAGTCTTGCTCAGTAAATACAGTTTACCAGCCAAAACTCCATGTGCTTTTTATGCTAAGCAAAAACCAGCTGAATACCAGTCGCAAACAATAAACATCACATGACAATTTGGTTTGTTACCCGTTTTCTGTGCTTACATGTTTTTATGAAATTGGGCCATTGGGCCAATTTCACAGAGCTGCTAATAAGCACAAAAACCCTTGCTTAATAATAATAAATCATGTAAGGAGCCAAAACCATGTGATTGTTATGCTAAGCTAACAGCAGCTAAGTACCAATTACAATGATCTATTGTCAAGATACCATCTTTGCCGGTGTAAGGTTCATATTTGTATTAAATTCCATTCTTTGTGAGAAGACTGTTGCAACACGTGTTGCTCACTGATAAACCCACGTGTTACTAATAATAATAATAAAACTGCTGGTATGTATGCTACCTTGCATATGGACTGCTACTTGATGCTTATAAAAGCACACAAAACCTTGCTTAATAAATCATGTAAGGGTTGTTGTGCTAAGCTAACAACAGCTAAGTACCAATTACAAACAATATGTACAAGTATCATAGAGTTATGGCTGGTAAGTTGGTTTTACTAAGCAATAATGCTTTGTGCTTAAGCAATTTTTATGCTTAAGCAACTCTATGAATTTGGCCCCAGGTGAGAACACATCCCGGCTACATGTAGTTCTCTATATGAGACGCTATTAAAAAATGAGGTACCAGTACAAACTATTAATCTGTGATCCAGATGTGAAACAAAATGGCCCCTAGCTGGTCAGACGGCCATCAGCATGCTGAGCTGAGCTGCATTTGGGGGCTTCTTAAAAGTACCGTTAGTCAAGCAAACATGTCTACAACTCCATTGATAAATACAGTAAATCAGAGATTTTTCAAACTCTATTTCATTCATTAAGCGTTCAGGTTTTGCACATGAATGTCACTGTCAAGGTTTTTAGAGTGTAAACGGTGCACACATGTGTGTTCCGAATTACGGTACCCTCTGGAGACATGAACACAATGTGTACAATGGAGACAAAACGTCTCCGGAGGGTAAATTTCTATAGATGAATAGGTCTCCACTGGGAATTTCACGAATTAGATTTTTGGATTTTACTTAAATTACTCAAAAACTAGGATTAGGATGTGGGTTAGGGTTAGTGTTTGGGTTAGGGTATAGAATAGGGTATATTGGGTCGAAATTTCAACCCAGGAAAAAAATTATGGTTAAAATGGGAGCATTTTGAAAAACGTGCTCGACTTTCTAACCATTTTGTACACGAGAACAAAGCCATGTCTCCACAGTGATACAAAACATACGGACATATGTACTGGTACATGTACATCAATTCTTTTCGTACATATTGCGTTATGGAGACAATCCATAGGGTTTGTGTGCTAAGCAAAATCTCTAATAATATCAAACTCGGAACACTCAAAAATTCTAAAATTTTCAACATCACCATAATTTGTCTTCTTCTACATTTTCTTTCATTAAACCCAATTTTACCTTGTTCTACCTTTACTGAAGACCCAATGCGCTATGGGGACTCGAAAATGTCCCCACTACTCGGTCTGTTTTTTTCACAAACAAAAGAACCTGTTACCACAACTAGGTGGAGGCTAGAACCATGGAGGAATAAGAAGGAATGTCCAGCCCAGGTACAGTACTACAGTAGTCATTATAATCATTACAATGTTAACCACATACAGGCCATGCAATGTACATAACAGAAAAAAATCAAACTTCTCAATTGAATTACCGACAACTTCATGCCGTGCTTGCATTCAACCTTGCCATCCCTGCAGAACTATGAATTCCTGAAACAGCTCAATCCTTCCAAATTGGAGTACCCTAAAAACACCGCCACACAGCAAACACAGTCACCACATGTGTGTCCTGATTCAGTCTGGAAATACCAGTAAGCCCCACGTGTACATACATGTACAGTAGCAACCGGACACGTAAAATATGCAGACTCCACACATTTTCTTCTAAGTGCAGTTAAAGGTATATACACCATTTGCAGATATCGAAACAAATTTACTCCCTAATTGTTAAGAAATATCTTATTTAAGTTAAATATTTAAGTAAATAATGATTGTATGCATCCAGCAAAATTAATGCGCTAGATATTCTGTAATTGTTTGACAGAAATTGAATTTTATAAATATATATATTTTATATCACAATTGCTGGACGGCGATCGTGAAAAAACAAGAACAAAATAAGAGCAACTGCCTGACACCGGTTAAATACGAACGCTGTTTTTCTTACTTTTCTTACTTTCATGATTGTAAACCTTCGGACAGATCAGTTTAAATGATATTTACTATAAAATACAACCTCCAAAATCCACCTATTCATTAAAATTCAAGCATTTACCAATGGTGTACCCAACCTTTAACAAGGAGGGAAGCTAGAAACTAAATACAGTATTTCTGCATGTACCTGCACATCTGATACTGTGCATAAACATACTGTATAAGTTGGCTGTACACAAAAACCCTAACCCTCCAGGGTATTTTGGTTAGAAACCCTGCCAAATAACGTCCATCGATATATCAATATTACTCAAATACGCGATACTATTTTGACATCGATATCGTCGATGTCACTTTTTTAATCTTATCGAAATATCAACATTTCGATGTATAGAAAAATTTTATGTATCTAAATTTCGAAAATTAATGATATCGAAAACACCGAAAGAGTGTCAGATTATCCAGAAAATCTCAGGGCTTTAGTATATTAGAAAAGCTGCTGTCTTTATTTGTAGCTTAAAACATTTGAGTAGGCCTATTAAATAAAATACGTTGTTCTTTGTGTTTCACCCGCGGCCCGCCGCTGTAGTTCACGACCGCTTGCACAGTAAAATCTCATAAGAAACCGGCCATGCTGCCCCAGAGAGTACATTGAAATGTTCCGGGTTAATTAGTTTATGGTTTAGTGCCATAGCACTGAAGACGTGTTTAGAAAAATCTGTGTGTTGTTTGTTATTATACAACACCTGAATAAATCCCTGCCATCCGATTGGTGGATCGTCGATCACGTGATTGAATTATTTGACCCATCACACGACGCGAACCCGCGCCGCCCAAAACGTTCTATCACATAGTTCTATCACATTATGGTTCTATCAAACGGTGCGCACGCGCGCGTTTTACAAGTTACCAATCAGATGACCAGAATTTATTCAGGCATTGTATACAAACAAAAAATGAACGTTTCACATTCTTGCGACGGTAAGAATAATATCATGAGGTGACAGATGGCATGTTCTATTCCACTCGACTCGTGGAATAGAACATGCCATCTGTCACCTCATGAAATTATTCTTACCGTTGCACTCATAAACATTGATTATTTGTATAGTATTGACTTGCGGACTTGCGGACTCTACAAGCCACATGGCCCTGAACAAGTCTGAGCTATTGTAGTAAAATTGCCAATTAATCGTTGAACTATCAAACCTCAGCAGACTACATACATGTACATGTACATAAACTTGAACTCTGTTCTGAATAACCAGACAACACTATCTTGGTCTGTGCAACACAGTCTACTTCATGGTAGAGTATACAAATATTGACTGCTTTAAAAAGGTAGGATACACCATTGGTAAAATTTGCTTGAATTATTGTGAGTGGGTGGATTTGGGGGGTTGTATTTTAGAGTAAACATCATTTAAATGACCTGTCCTGTTTTATTCTTCCAAATAGGCACTTGGGGAGACAAATTAGCGTAAGTTTTTAGGTAATAAGGAGACAGTGGCACTTAGGGAGACATTTCAGTGTCTCCCTAAGTGTCTAGCTACCCTAAAAAAAAATTGGGATGTATTTTTGTCTTAGAACAACAGATTTTGGTCTAAATAGCATAAATCTCGAAGATCTTAGAGAAAAGGATTAGAGTAAACAAGTTAGGACTGTTTTAAGTTTGTGTACATCTCTATGGGATTGTCTCCCCAAGTGCCTATTTGGAGGTATAACAATCATTGTATGATTCTTATGTTATTCTTGTGTTGAATTTAATTGTTGGTGACGCCATGCCTTCTGGTCCGGTCCCCCCCCCCCCCCCCCCCCCCCCCCCCACCCTCCCCACAAGTATATTTATGTACACAAACAAACACTCACCTTTTTGTTTCCTCACTGGTTATCTTTGTGCTTTCTGCATCTCGCTTCTCCCCAGCAATGATCGCCTCTCCTTCACCTCGATCGAGTTGCTGTAAACCGTTCTCTGCAGGCGTCGTCTCTGACTTGATGCTCCCAGAATGTGACCCCTCTTCACCCAGCTGTTGCTGAAAACCAATCAGAGCAAGCAAATTATGCAAACAACTTGCCCCCCAAAAACAAACATATTGATTACACAATTCCAAACATAAGCGATTGTAAAACAGACTACAGAGGGATTGTTTACTGAATCGATTGCGAAAAGCAGACCTGTTAACCTTTGGGCTTACAAAACTGTATTCTGAAACTCTAAACAAAACTACAAAAGTCGTAAAATACTAAGAAAAAAGGCCTGTAAAATGTTAAAGGGAAACTCCACTCATTGTTTTTAATGGTATAATGTTAAAGAGTGTCAATTGCCATAGTGACTTGATTATTATTTCATTTTTATCGGTTTCGGTAATCATATAATAAAACAGAGATTTTCTCGCACTGCGCTTACCGTCATGCGAGTCGCCATTTTGTTCTGGTTTATTGGTACACTGTACATGTACATATGAGATATTGTGACGTAGTGTCTGCACCATCATACACACGTATGCATATGTAGTTGGCCGCGTCAAGGTACTGTAGGATACTAGTGCGAACAACATGCAATAAAGCGATGTGCATTGAGGTGCAGACACTACTTCATAATGCCTCGGATAAGGCGGGAAATTTAAACAATATGGACGCGCCTTTGTACTCCTGAATGGCAAGAAATCGTGAATATAATTAATAGGCGCGTAAGTCGTTCTCGATAACAAATAAAAACCAATTTTTTGCTGAGTCAGTATGTTACCATATTCTTTTAGACTAGGTAAAATATTATTGAGCCTGGAATTCCTCTTTAATTTAATTTTTTTTTTTTATGAAAAGATGGTATTCCCCCTTCTAATTCAAACACTTTGATCAGTCTTTTATATCTGACAACATTTTCAAACATTTTCACGAGTCAAAGACAAGGACGAGAATCACTGGAACGCACAAAGACTTACCTCATCTTTGGGGCTCTGTGTTGGACGGGGCGTTTCCTGAGAGCTTGGCAAGTCCTCCTTCGTCAGAAGAGGCCGCTCGTTGACAACTTCTGCACTGTTCGGATCCATCTGTGTGCGGGCACTGCATCAACATCAATGTGCAAATGAATAAGGGTTATTGCAATAATTCAATGATTCAAAGGTACGTTTGACATTAAGCCTAATAAAATAAAAAAATTAGCATCCCTGCCCGCTTCCTTTTTTGAGCCTGCTTGCTGTTTTTGAGGCCGCCTCCTTTTTTTCTTTCCTTTTTGAAAAAAAAACGTGAAAAAATGATAAATGTTATATTATCTTTTTGAAAAAAAAAAAAAATAATAGGATAGTATTTTTAGACTTTAGCATCACTGTGTACATGATGTGAAAATAGTTCATTTGTACGTCTGTCTATTGGAGACCATCTTCAAAAATAGTGTCGAGCAACCATTAAAAACAAAAAGGAAACAAAAGAGGGCCTTCTTTAAAAAAAAAAAGGTAGAACGCTAAACATGTTTGATTTTTTTATTTGGCCTTGGGCATAAACAAAAAAAATGTTATGTTGGCGTAACCCGACCGACCCTAAAAATACGGCCGACCCTGGATATTTTTTTTTTCAAGGGACGAAATTTAATGATTAAAATCTATATAAATCTAGTTATAAATACGTTTGAAACCATTTCTGACCGTTCCTCATTGTTGTGTGTGTGGATTGTGTATATATTGAACCTGGACACGCTATCGTGTATCACTACCGGTTGAAACAATTAGAAAACATATAATTTTCATTGCTGGGAGAAAAAAAAAAAAAAAAAAAAAAAAAAATCCCGACCTACCTACCCTATTTTTTTGGGCCCGTTACGCCAACATAACATTTTTTTTTTTTATGCCTAAGGGTTATTGCAATAATTCAATGATTCAAAGGTTTGACATTAAGCCTAATAAAATAAAATGTTTAGCGTCCCTGCCCGCTTCATTTTTTGAGCCTGCTTGCTGTTTTTGAGGCCGCCTCTTTTTTTCTTTCCTTTTTGAAAAAAAACATGAAAAAATGATAAATGTTATATTATCTTTTTGAAAAAAATTAAAAATAATAGGATCGTATTTTTAGACTTTAGCATCATTCACTGTGTACATGATGTGAAAATAGTTCATTTGTACGTCTGTCTGTTGGAGACCATCTTCAAAAATAGCCCGGCAGGTTGTCTTAGAAAAGTGTCGAGCAACCATTAAAAGAAGAAAAAAAGAAAAAAAAGAGGGCCTTCTTTTAAAAAAAAAGGAAGGATGCTAAACATGTTTTATTTTTTTATTTGGCCTTGGGGCAAGCCATTTGGGCTAACCCTAACTGCCTACGTCATTTTTTTTACACATCACCTGAATCCTGCAAAATCCTGCAATTCCCAAGACAAGACTGTTTAAATCTCCATGTACATGTAACTTGAATCTTGCAAAATCCTCCAATATTTATTACTGAATACTTAAATTACTGGTGAATATTATGGTACCACAGTTGGAGGTTGGGGGTTGTCACTAAAATGTTGCCAGAGGAGTTGGGTTGCGCAGCCAGGGGAACAACTGATACGCATTATTTGATCATTGATGTAATTGTAATTGTAATCTGTCCGGAATTTGGGCACATTTCTCTTGGGCAATTCAAATAACTTACCACAAAAGAAAAACGAACAGATATATTCCTATAGCACCATGACACAACCATAGAACCATTTTGCCACAACTAATGTTGACTTTAAGTCACCATTTTCAGTTCTTTTTGGATGAAACCATGGCGCCGGTAGTGAACGTAAAGTGACGTACACTTGTCATGCGTCGTCGCACACAAGACTGTCGTCAACACGCGTGCGCGTACGTCCACGGATTCACCCGTCAAGTACTATAGTCAACCCAGGGGGGGGGGGGGCGGAGGGGGGGGGGGCCCTTCGAGACTGTGATTGCGCAACGCTGACGTACCGTCCATTCTCAAAATAGGGGGGAACAATTTTCTCACGCAAAAAATAAAGAGTTTTTGGCATCCAATCTTAACATCTTGTCTTTTGTAGTTGTAAAAGGTTGTTATTTACCTTAATTTTTATCATCCAATGACAAAAATTGTATTGAAAATTAAAAAAAGCAGTCGAAAAAATTAAGCGTTGACGTACCGTTGATGCACGTAGAGATTGTGCACAAATACTAAAACGACGTTGACAAATACCTCCCCTAAAAAGGGCAAAAATAATCGATAAATTGTGAAAAATCGTGCTTCGAACCCACTCACTTTTTTCCATGGATACGTTTAAAAAGGATGTAGCAGTGATATACTGAATTTTTAAAAAAATCTGCCTGTGAACCCCTTGCGTTTTATCGTGTTGTTTTCGAACGAAAATGGCAGAAAATGACATCGCCCCAAAACAAATTCGTGTAGATCGTGCCTGTGTACCTGGCTTTGCGGACGTTGCATGAATCACTGAATTCGGAGAGCGATACACGGAGAAAATTTGTACGTGTTTCAATGGGGCGCTTCGCGGTAGCGATCTGTACGTATTTACTGTGTGAGATGTGTGGCTCATGAGCGTGGAAGAACGAATGAGATACATTTCAACGTTGGTGGCGCACTTTGTTGGGCCCCCCCTCCGCCCCCCCCTGAGTCAACCTCGTCACAGGATGGTGTCGAGCAGCGCCATTAAACCAATCCTGTTTTCACTATGGAAACGAGGTTAAAAATAAAATAAGCCCAGCAGAATTTAAAAAAATGGCCAATGGGGGCGCTGCAGCGCGCTGCCAGTCTCTAAAACTTTTTGAAAGATAAAGCACAAAATAACTACAACTTACAAGGGAAACTGTGTATATGCTGTGGCCGTTTGTAGGCGGATTACCATAGTGTCACCGCACAAATTTCGGGAAAACTATGCATATCGCATAGGAAGTTCAAGAAATTTAAAAATCGTCATCATCTAATCCGCATCTAGTATTTGTGAAAATCCCAGGGTGGCATCAAAATGAAAACCATTTCTAATGTGTGCTAGTACAAGTGTGTATTTTTCCACTTAAGCATATTTGGCCTTTGACTTTAATTTAGTTTTCATGTGAAGAAAAGGTCAGAGTGAATGAGCTCTGATTCATAAATTGAATTTGTTAACTGGTACGGTCTATAACAGGTTTTTGAATGTACTTTAAAAGTTTGTCACAAAATCATGGGAGTGGGCTTATTTCGGGACATTTTTATTTTTTTATATTTTTTTTAAGACTGTTTTGTTTTGTTTTTCAAAAAATAAAATAAAAAAGTTTAATGTCGGGCGTGTTTCGTAGGGTCAGGCGGGGACGATCAGCAACTTTGTTTGTATCTGGCCTAATGTACACACCCGCGTGTATAATAGCAGGCTGTGGCCGTTTGTACGTGGTACTAGTGACACCACACACATTTTGATCCCGTGATTACCCGTCCGTACGTACATGTACTGCCCAAATTGTATGTCGTGTCGTAGAACAACAGCGTCGTGGGTTCGTTGTGGGGAGGCCTTACCACGACAACATTTTTTCTGAGGGGTACTGTAGGAACCATTCATACGAACATATTTCTCAAGTTCATCACATTCCTACTGTGTCTGACAGTCTTGAATTACTTTGTCTTAATTTTGGTAATTCTCTGTTAAATTCCCAAGTTTATAGAAGCTGGTTTCCCTTATGTAGAAATAATAACCTTAGGAATTCCAATAAACTCACTAGTGTTAAATGCAAGACCAATCGGTACAAATACAGCCCTATTCCATTTCTTACATCGATTTTAAATAACCAGTAGTTTGTCTTTATTGACGCGCTTACATGCTTGAGACTGGGGTGTTGGGTCGACATAGTGTGTGCGTGCGTGAGAGTTCCGGCTCTTGGGGAGTGGTCGCTGACCGCGCTTTGGCACTGTTGTTCCAGCATTTCAGTTTTAGGCGTGTACCAACCTACGTTTTTAGTCCCTTCCAAATTTTAACTTCAATTTTTAATTTTTAAATCACCTGTAGTTTATTGTATTTGATATATCGATGTGCCTATCAACCATTGTTGGTGTCTTTTGTATATGTTGTGTTGTTTATTTGTTTGTCTGTTTTCCCCTAGTTCATGTTTTGTTTTTAGCTTTTCTAGCCGCCATTTTCTAAATTTATCATATATTTATGTGTACATTTTTATATTTTGATTTGTATGTACAGTACTGTGTTTAATTTTATTTTGTTATTGAATTGTAAAAAGAAATGTAATTCAGCCTATCGCTGCGAGGTTTCTTTTAAAAATAAACCATTTATAATAATAATAATATTCTTTTCAATTTTTGGTGGGTTGACCGATGATTTATTTTGAAAAATTCTTACCCAATGCAAACAAGAAAATGTTATTTAAATTTCTAAATTTCCAATGAAAAATATATACATTGCCACCCTACTCCCGAGTGTCGCGAGGCAGCGCCGTTTGTCTGATTTTGTGTTGTTTCCTTTGAGCCCGCGCTTTGCTGGTGACTTCTATTTGTGTGGCGCGCCCTCTATCGACATAAAATAAGTCGAATTTTCGGACAATTAATGCGTGGGCGGCTCATTAACCTTGCTCTATGCATTAACCCTGAAAACACAGTTTCTCCTTCTTCTTTTGAGCAGATGTAGGATAGAGCTATTACTCCAGCTTCCAAACCTATTAAGTCACATCGATTTCAAACAGTGTTGACTGGTAGTCGAATGGCCGAATGGTTAGGCTCCTCGTCTGCGGGGTTCCATCGCCTGGGTTCGAGTCCCCGTTCTGCCCGACGTCATTTTTTCCTCAGTTTTAACGCGCGCGATTTCGCAATCTTATCTATAAAATAATTAATTGATCATCTTCAATCACCAACCGGAGTTAGCTCAGCGGCTTAATTCGTCAGGCTGGTACTGTCCGCGGAGTTCAGGTGCGCACCTTAGTATAGGGACGGAGCTCGTTTGCTTGCATAGGCGGCAAGAGCTAGGGCCTCGCTCCGTCAGTCCTCCCTTTACGGTTGCGTGGCCTACGGGTTACATAAACATGGACAGGGAAGGATGTGTGGTGGGCCGGGAATCCTAGAACCCAAAAGAGTCCTATATGGGTGGTCGTTCAACGAGTAAAGTCGTGGGTTCGATCCCCTGAATGCTTGGTCAACACAACATAACTTCTTTTTCTTCATTCTATACTGGAGCTATTACTCCAGTTTTCAAACATAAGTCACATCGATTTGAAACAATGTCGACTGGTAGTGCAATAGCCGAGTGGTTAGGCTCCTCGTTTGCGGGGTTCCATCGCCTGGGTTCGAGTCCTCGTCCTGGCCGATGTTGGTTTTTTTGCAGTTTTAACGCGCGAAATTTCGCAATCTTATATTTAAAAGATTTAAATTATCTTTTCTTGATTTACTTAAAAAGAGTTGGGGGGGGGGGGGGGGGGGAGTGGGGGGGGGGGGGGGGGGGGGGTGGGGGGAGTAATGAAAGGGTTACTTTAATCTACACTGGAGCTATTACTCCAGTTTTCAAACATAAGTCACATCGATTTTAAACAATGTTGACTGGCAGTCCAATGGCCGAGTGGTTAGGCTCCTCGTTTGCGGGATTCGTTCGCCTGTTTTTTGTTTTTTTTTCAGTTTTAACGCGCGCAATTTTGCAATCTTATCTTTAAAAGAATTAAATTATAGTCTTCAAATACGTGCGACCGGAGTTAGCTCAACGGCTTAATTCGCCAGGTTGAAGAGTCCTATATTGGAGTCGGACAATGTGTTGAGTCATAGGTTCGTACCCCTGAATTACTTAGTCAACACCACATTTCATTTTCCCCTTACCACCAAAGCAGACGTACGTTCTATTATTTTCTTGATTTACCTTAAAAAGAGAAGGGGGGGGGGGGGGGAGAATGAAAGGGTTACTTCAAAATGTTATTGAAATATTACAACAGTGAAATAATAAGCTAAGCCGCGCCTACAATCGGCGTTAATATTGTAACTATACAATCACGCTTTTATTGGTCAGACAAATTGTTCTAATTTTAGTCTGCGGTAATTACAGGACGCGCGGCTGGCGAAAGTGGTGACCATGGTTAAACGTTCTTACCCAAACAAGACAATTTTATAGTTTAAATTTCAAATGAACCTATAAATTGCCACCCTACTCCCGAGTGTCGCGAGGCTAGGCAGCGCCGTCTGTCTGATTTTGTGTTGTTTCCTTTCAGCCCGCGTTTTGCTTGTGACTGCTATAATTTTGTGTGCTATTTGTATAATAATAGTAGGCGGAGTGCGTCGGTTTGTATACGGTAATCGTTACACGGCACTAATTTAGATGCTGTGATTTGACAATAAATTTCAGAAAAACTATGCATAGAAAGTTCAAGATATTTAAAAATTGTCATAATCTATTCCTCGTCTAGTATTTGTGAAAATCCCAGGGTGGCATCGAAAAGGATTTGGAAATTACAGGTCAATTTGCAAGCTGGGTGTGTTGGCTCTGATGTGTCGCTTTATGTTCCTCGACTTTTGGCGGGAAAACTACACATAAAAACTGTATTAGATTGACGTAGCATCTTCAGTGGATTCTATCCTCCAATTTTTCCAAAGTTTAGGGTGGCATCATAATCGGTTTAAAGGTAGGATACACCATTGGTGATTGCTTGAATTATCATGAATGAGTAGATTTGGGGGGTTGTATTTTATAGTAAATATCTTTTAGCTGAGCTATCTTAAGTTTTACAATCATGGATGCCGAGAAAAGCACGAAAAACAGCGTTTGTTTTCCACCGGTGTCGAGCAGTTATTCTTATGTTATGTTTGTTTTTTCGCGATCGCCGTCCAGCGATCGCGAATTTTTCATAATAAAATTATATTTTTCGGAATAATTACAGGATATCTAGGGCAATCATTTTTCTGGATGCCTAGAATCAACATTTACTTTCAAATGAGTAAGATATTTCTTAATAATTCGGTAGTAAATATTTTTGATATCTGTAAATGGTGTATCCTACCTTTACAAATGAGAGGCATTTTCACGAACATAATGCACCCGACAGGTGGGAGCTCTCTATACATCGTATTTCTGGCTTCGTAATGTATAGCTTTGCACTAAATTGGGTTATTGTTAAAAGTAGCGTCAGTCTAACCGCTCTTGTCCTAATTTGGGTAAGAGTCTTTGCTGGCATGTTTTTGTATGTATGTCTCTAAAGCAAACAAGTAGGTTACGTCATTTCCAGAGGAAAATATCTACCTCGATCTATTGTATCGGTCATGATCGGTTCTCGGAATCTCAGGAATTCCTTTCAGTTATAAGAGAACGCATTTAATAGGCAACAATAGAGTGTGTGTATATAGGGTATGGCGACAGGAGGCCCGCTCTGTACAGCCGCGCTATAGACTACAGCCTTTTAAGTTTGGATTATACTTTTTTTAAGCATTGATAATTGCGAAGAAGTCTGTAAGGCGTGCTGAAAAAATGGTGTTAAAGAGAAGGACATAACTTACAGTTTATTATCGTGTTAATATGCATGTACAGTTTATTATTGATGGCTGTCCATCTAATATAATTAATATGTTTATTCAAGATAAACAGAGTAACACCGCATCCAGTTCTTCCAGGGGCCAATTTCACGGAGCTGCTAAGCACAAAAATTTGCTTAGCACAACAAAGTCTTGCTCATTAAAAACAAGTTATCAGCCAAAATTCTATGTGATTTTCATGCTAAGCAAAAAAACAGCTGATTATCAATCAAAAACAATAAAGATCACGTGAAATTTGGTCTGTAACCTTGTTTTTACCAAGGACAAATTTTCATGCTAAGCAAATTTGTGTGCTTAGCAGCTCCGTGAAATTGGCTCCAGAAGTGTTAGCATGGTTACAACAACATTTAACAGAGGAAGTCGCTAAAAACTAACCAGTGTAGCGGTTCTTGTTGTATTTTTCAAGGCACTTATTTACCTAACCCGGTTTTCCCTTTCAATCTTGTTCTATGGTTGTTCTGCCCATAAGAAAATGTGTCGAAGAGAAAGACAAATGTTAACGATAGTCGGATTCGAACCATATACCTTTCGATACATAGCCCTACTCTCTGTCAACTATGCTTTTGGCGAGTTGGTTGAGGAAGCCGTTCTTTATAATTCTTTATAATTTTTTATAAAGAACTATATGAGTTGCCATTGCTATTTCTCATGAATATACTAAATTGATCACGCACCGCCAAGATCCTGCAAAAAATATCGCGAACCGCTACACCGGTTAGTATTAAGTGTCTTCCTTAAAAAGAGAATTTACGCCACAACCCTACAAAATATAGTTCCTCGACCACATCAAATTTCAAACTCAAACCGCTAGCGTTCTGAACATGAAGAGTTTTCTATGAAGGAATTTCCCCTTTATTTCATATTGCAGGAATGTTTTTTACGTAAATTGCCATCATCAGGCCAAAGGCCACTCGAGTTGTGGGCTTCAGTAGAGGAAATTTCATTTCAAAAGGTGGTAGCGATTTTGAGATATTGCCAAAAATCTGGAGCGGTTATGTCCACGCAGGAAGAATAATCTGCATTGGATTACACAATCTGAGAAACGTCACTGCAGTAACGCTTCTCAGATTCAAATTTTTGGGAATAAATAGTGATATCTCTTTTCATAACCGCAGTACTTCGAAGTGAAAGGTTTCTAAAAATGCATTATACTATCCAAAGCTGCTGTACTTCCTACCAAGTAAGGTTTCATTGCCATTAATTTTTGGAGTAATTACCAAACTTATACGACCCCTTTAAAGATATCACCCTATTAATGTAGCCCTATGTAATCGACAGTTTAAAAAAATGAACATTTTTGCAAAACTGAGCAATTTCAACCACGTTTCTTAAAAACACAATGAGACCCGAGACATATTATGACGTCACGCTTTAATGTTTAGAACTATGTACGCTTTTATATGGGAACCAGGGATCCACGAAGCCATAGGAAAGCGCATGTGTAAATAAAGCGTGACGCCATTGTGTCTTACAAACTATGGGTACGGGTGGCATGGACGGACCGTTTCTGTTTAGGCCAAACAAAACCACCGCATTACGGGCCGCTTTTAAGTCCGACGCCTCATAGCTCCGACGCCTCAACATCTCGCCCCCAACCGAATAAAGCGCTCTTAAATCTGACGCCTATAGGTCCAACGACCCCTACACGCTTAAAGCTAAAGTGTTGAATCAACCTTATTATAGTTTGCGGTCAGCGACTACGCTTTTAAAGTTAGGACTCCAACCTATAAACTGATGAATTCAACACATTGATTGTTGAATGTATCAGTTTTATGTATGGAATCTCAACTTTTAAAGAGTAGTCACTGAACGCACACTTATTTTATAAGGTTGATTAAAACACTTTAGTTTTAGGCGTGTAGCTATAGATGATGTGCCCTCTGTTTACATCTGTATTCAAATGTGCCCGTCAATATGCGCACGAATCATGTTTTACATAAATTTGGTTAAGAGGTGACATCAGAGGTCACATAATTCAAAGGCGATCTGACCTGCGACGTCAGTCTTTAAGCAAATTTATGTAAAACATGATGGGTGCGCATCACTGCCGGGCACATTTGAATACAGATGTAAACACGTGACGTCAGAGGGCACATCGTCTATAGGTCTGACGCCCCCATAGGTCCGACGCCTCATGAGTCATTTCGGACTTATGAGGCGTCGGACTTACGATACGGCCCCCGGATTACGGGGTGACCTCGATCACACAATGCATTGTGATATCAAAAAACTCCCTGCGTCATTCCCATTGAGAGAGAACGTGCATCATCATCATCATCTACAGTAAATGTACGCCAATCACAAGTAGCGCCGAGACAAACTCCCCAATAAACTTCAATAGGCGTACGTCATCTTGAGGTGACCAAGCATTGTCTGTAATCCCGAAGAACAGATCATAAGGAGAAGACGAAACATTCAACCGTCAGATGCTAGTCTACTGGACTTAGGAAAAACACGTCGCGCCTTTAGATTATTGTAGTAATAAAAGTGCAGGCATAGCTAGAAAACCTTACTTGGCATAATATTTATCTTCGAGCAAGAGCTCAGGAGCGGAGAACGGCGAAAAAGATGACGGGCAAGACGCTGCTTTTATCGGTGCTGCTGATCGGTGCCGTCACGGTAGTTCACTCCATCAAAGTTGAAAAAGCTGCTGACGCAATGGTAAGCTATTACCAGAGAACGATTTCATGGAATGCAGAATCCGTCTCTCAAGTTATCGACCCCCTGGTTTGCTTTTGATATTTTTTCTGTAGTCGTACAATCGTTTAAAGTTTTTTACCTCTGCTTCCAAGAAGACGAAAAGGGAATATCATCGTGTGCTAAGCACTTTTTGGGGGCCCATTTTATTGGCTATAGTTTCCCTTATACATGTACTCCAAATTAGGTAAACTTAAAGGTAGTATACACCATTTGCAGATATCGAAAATATTTACTACCGAATTATTGGGAAATATCTTACTCATCTAAAAGTAAATAATGATTCTAGGCATCCAGCAAACTGATTGCGCTAGATATCCTGTAATTATTCTGAAAAATACAATTTTGTAGACGGCGATCGCGAAAAAACACAAATAACATAAGAATAACTGCTCGACGCCGGTTAAAAACAAACGCTGTTTTTCGTGCTTTTCTCGGCATCCATGATTGTAAAACATCGGACAGTTCAGTTAAACGACATTTACCATAAAATACAACGACCCAAATCTACCCATTCTTGATAATTTAAGCAATTACCAATGGTGTATCCTACCTATAAGTTCAACTCGGCTTGATGTGAAATTCGGTACCCTCTGGAGACCTGAACACAATGTGTATAATGGAGACAAAAGGTCTCCGGAGGATAAATTTCTATAGATGAATAGGTCTCCACTAGTTTCACGAATTAGATTTTTGGAGTGTACTCAAATTACTCAAAAACTAGGTTTAGGATGTGGGTTAGGGTTAGTGTTTGGGTTAGGGTATAATAAAGGGTATTGGGTCGAAATTTCAACCCAGGAAATTAATTGTGGTTGAAATAGGAGCATTTGAAAAAGGTGCCCGACTTTTTAAGCAGTTTGTACACGAGAACAAAGATAATGTCTCCACTAGGATACAAATTTGAGAGTTAATGTTCACACTGCACTAGTGCCTCTTCATGCGAAGAAAGTGGTCGATACAATCATTTTGTGATGAAATAGCAAAATACTTATCCTATAATATAATTAAATCCATATTTTCAAATCTTCTACAGATGTACCTGGTCTACTACGGCTACCTGAAACCCCCGACTTCCGAAAGCGGAGCTTTCAGGACCCAAAAAGAGATGAAGCACGGGATCTCTCAATTCCAGTACATGACCAACATGACCATAACTGGTAAGCTTTATAATAACATTTATAATTCGCAAGACACACTGCATGTACGGAAATGGGTCAACTCGTACCCAAGTCAACTCGTACCCCACATTACAAATCATTATAATGAAATCGATCAAAAAAATGTAATAACAACTATATCGTCAATAATGTTTTTGATAATAAAAATACTTAAGTTAAAAAGTCCAGTGAAAAAGAAACAGACATAATTTAGAATATTTTTTGAAAATATTACTATGGTAAAAAGATGAAGAGAAATTCAATTAACAGGCGGGAGTACGAGTTGACTCGGGTACGAGTTGACTCGGGTACGACAGGACTCGGGTACGAGTTGACTCGGGAACGAGTTGACTCGGGTACGAGTTGACCCCAAATCGCATGTACAGGGCAAGCCAAAAAGACATTTGAAGCAAGACGAGACGACCCCTCTTCTTTTGTGGTGGTCATTTTGTTTTCTGAATGTTGGGGTTTCTCAGAAATTATTTAGTTTTTTTAGGCGGGGTGCGTGCGTTTATAAGATATGGGACCGACGGACTCCCGGCCCTTAGTCCCCACATCTACACACTCTCTGGAATATATGGTTACCTAACGTGTTTTTTTAAAGGAAATACAACTCCAAAAGACTGTCCTCGTCTTCATTTGGCTCTTTGAAAGAATGAACATTAAACATTTTTTGGGAGTCGTTTTCACTCATGGTTATAGGAGATTTACTTTTTGAGAGTGAGCTTTTAAGTTTTACATTTCGAGAGTACAATGTAATTTTACAATGTAAAATTTATTTGTTTTTATCAGCAAAGGACGCGTCTTGGCCGAGTAATGAGGAATACGTGAGATTCATGTATTTTTTTTATCCTTTTTTGCGGCTATAGGCGAGATTGACAATGCAACACTCGCCATGATGAATATGCCCCGCTGCGGTTGCCCCGATGTCGTCGGTGACGCCAGACGAAGGAAACGCTACGTCCTGAGAGGAAGATGGCCCCGGACGAACTTGACCTTTCGCATCGACAGTGTGACCCCTGACATAGCCAACCGGGCGGACACGGAGAACACTCTCGCCCAAGCCCTGCAGGTAACGATGTTCACTAAAACTTAATAAATTAGGCATCCCTTGAAATCATGGCGCGTACCCGGCATGCAGTTTGCTGTCATTTTCAAAGAAAGTGAACCTGTTCAATTTCAATGAGGATAATAAAGTGGCCCCATCCTAATTTTGTTTTAAAGATCGGACGAGAAAGATTGTGACGTCAAGGGCACAATTTCGAGCTGCGAATTCGCAAAAGTTAAACACATTTTTCCTCACGCGAATTTCCGCAACGAATGTTTTGCGACGTAAACATTCGCTTCGTTTTCGCATTCGCGTGAAGCCAGTATGAACCGGTCTTTAGCGGTGCCTAGTTTATAGGCAGTGGCCAATTTCATAAAACATGTAAGCACAAACATTTGCTTAGCACACAAAAGTCTTGCTCAGTAAAATCAGGTTATCGGTCAAAACTCCACGTGCTTTTTATTCAAAGCAAAAACCACCAAATACCAGTCGCAAACAATAAACATTAACTGAAATATTTGTTTGTATAGCCCTGTTTTTTTTCAAGAAAGATTTTTCATGCTAAGCAAATTTTGGTGCTTACACGTTTTATGAAATTGGCCCCTGGTTCATAACTCGGCGCTAAAGAGCGAACACGAACGCGAATTTGTGACGCCATCAGAGTAATTATTCGCGCCGCGTATTCGCAAATTAAACTCATTTTAACTCCGACAAACTTTGCACCATATTCGCTTTTACGTGAAGCTTGTAGGCACCGGTAATACGCTGGTTGGTGGTACATGTAGGCCTACATGTAATTGAGATCCGAAACCAAAGCATATAGGGCAAAGCGCATGCTACTTAAATGTATAGCTACATACTGCAAAAACAATATTCTTCCTCCGAAAATAAGAATCGTAATCAAATTTCATCGTAAATCAATCAAAATTCACGCATTTCCAGATGTTTTTGTTTGTCAGTAACACGTATACATGGCTGACCAGACATAGGCTCCAAGTTATGGCGCGTTTGTTTATGGTGTAAATGGAGGACACATACTTGGCGACACGAAGGTGAATTGGGGTTAGGGTTAGAATCGAGGACGACCTCGATTGAGATTCGTGTACAAAACCATTGAGAGCCGTCGGAAAACGTTAGAGTACAAACAAAGGAAATTTTCGAGAGGAACAAAGGAAACTCCTCGATTTACACCATAAACAAACGTGCGTGTTCATGTTATTTTGTTCACCACTTATAAACTTCTCTATTTATTTCTTGAAAAACTCACAGATTTGGGCTGACGTGACGCCGCTGACTTTCACACGCGTTTACGCAAACACCCAAGCTGACATTGTCATCAACTTCGTGAGAGGAAGCCACGGGGACGGCGCGCCGTTTGACGGGGAGAGTGGTGTTCTAGCCCACGCCTTCTTTCCCGAGGACGGCCGGGCGCATTTTGACGAGGACGAAAACTGGACCATCAACTCTTATTCGGGTAAGCTTTTCTAAACATATACCAACACGATAAGCGACAGAGGGAACTCCCTTTTCCTACCTGTATCTCCCCATACCTATACACACTCGAGACTATTGTTACCTAACCCCCCTCCCCCTCCCGCCCAGAAAAGAAAGTCTCGGAGACGCATTTTTATGAACATTGCATTAGTATAGCTAGTTCAAAATCGAAATCTTGGAGCATTATTTTTTTCGGGATATGTAGCATTCACAGAGGTAAAACTTCGTCAGGTTAGTTATCAAGCACCGTCAATTATTGAGATTGTAAGAATGTGTCATGCTTTAAGCGTAACTTTAACCCGAACCCTGCTATACACGCAGCACAGTGCATCAGGGCCCAATTTCATAAAACATGTAAGCACAAAAATGTGCTTAGCACAAAAATGTTTTGCTCAGTAAAAACAGGTTATCGGCCGAAACTCCATGTGTTTTTTTATTCAAAGCAAAAAAGAGCTGAATACCAGTTACAAACAATAAACATCAACTGAAATTTTGGTTTGTAACCCTGTTTTTTCCAAGGAAGAATTTTCATGCTAAGCAAATTTTGGTGCTTACACGTTTTATGAAATTGGCCCCTGGACAACAAGTCTGGTGCACTTTGATGTATTCTGCTGTCAACGCTATTGTAATGACGGTCGAAGACTAAAGAGCTAGTCCCCATTAAACAACGCCTGAGATGGATTGCGCTTGTTATGTGACCAGTGACTCTGGGGCAGTTTGACCCTTGGGATTTTTGACCTGACGGGTGTTGCTGCACTGTGTTACTATGGAGGAATAAGAACGGTGCTAGTTTTGGACAGCTGCTGCACTTTGCTGCGTTTAGCAGACATGTCTAGCCAAAATACCCTGGATGGTTGGGGTTAAAGAACGTTTTGGTAAAGTTGGTTTGCGTCTATACTGTGCTATATGTATATAATGCCACAACGGTGACGGCTTTGTCTACAAAATGTTATTGGCAATCGAAATATAAATTATGTTTTTAATTTTCCCCTTGGTTTTTGTTGGATGCAGGGACCAATCTTTACCAGGTGGCCGCGCACGAGTTCGGTCATAATCTGGGTCTGGGCCATTCTAGCTTCACCTCGGCACTCATGGCGCCAGTCTATCGGGGCTACGTGCCTAACTTCCCACTGCACGAGGACGACATCGCTGGAATCCAGGCCCACTACGGTTAGTATATGATACACACTGCACTGTATGTTTTATAGTCGAATGCTGTTTTGAAGATTTCCTCTTTAACTTCTATTCGTAGGGGTGCACCAGCCTAATTCAAGTCCCATTGAAAACAGTGTCAAATCAACAATGTTTAGGACCAAGTTTCATGCACACCGACATCACTGGGGTTTCTCAAACAACAATCAGATTATTGTCTTGGTCTTTATCTTTCCATTTCTTTTCAATTTTTAGTAGGTTAGCCGATTACATTTTTTAATATTCACACCAAAAGAAACTCACCTTCCGAAAAGTGATACTTCCCGAGCCTGCAAGCAGCCATTTTACAAATGGCATCCCTCCACATTCTAGGGCAATTAGGACCCATTTTTCAACCGTAATTTTGTCAAGTCTGTCCTCAGATTGAAGCTCAAAAACCAGGGAGTTGATCCTATGCTATATTTACACAATCCCACCATTTCTTTCACCAAACGGCATCCGTTTTCAAAAGAAATTGTGGGGGGGGGGGGGGCACATTTCATGCAAATGAGCTCGCGTAGAAATTCTCCTTTCAATTAGGGTGGTGCACCCGTAGGTGACAAATACTAGGCCCTATAGGCTACATGTTGTTAATAGCACGTGGCCATATGTACAGTGACCAGTTCAGCTGGGAAATCGAGGAAAAAAACCAGGGAAACAAAAATGTGAAAACAAAATGCAGCAATAAATAAATAAATAAATAAATAAGCAAGCCTTTACCATTGGTAATTGCTTACATTATCATAAATTGGTGGATTGGATTTTATCGTAAATATCGTTTAACTGACCTGTTTTAGAATCATGGATGCTGAGAAAAGCAAGAAAAACAGCGTTCGTTTTTAACCGGCGTCGGGCAGTTGTTCTTATGTTGTTCTTGTTTTTTTCGCGATCGCCGTCTGGCGATCGTAATTTTTTGTATTATAAAATTCAATTTTTCGGAACAATTACAGGATATCTAGCGCAATAGTTTTGCTGGATGCCGACAATTATTTTTAGTGTATAATTATAAATAGTGTATCTACAGCAAGCCTTTAATCCAACAGCAAGCCTTTAATTCAACAGCAAGCCTTTAATTCAACAGCAAGCCTTTAATCCAACAGCAAGCCTTTAATCCAACACCAAGCCTTCGATCCAACACCAAGTCTTCAACCCAACAGCAAGCCTTCAATTCAACAGCAAGCCTTTAATTCAACAGCAAGCCTTTAATCCAACAGCAAGCCTTTAATGAACGATTCTCTTGTCATGATGTAGGCGTTAGTTCGGGAAGTCCCTTTGTTACCATGGAGCCAAACCCAGTGTTCTGCACCGGGAAAGTCGACACCGTCATGACGACACGCGACAGAAGCACGTACACATTTGAAGGTTGGTAACGGATTTCTATTGAAATATTTATTTTGAAGACAAAAAAAAGGATTAAAGAAGCATTTACTACGATTTTAGCCAGTAAATGCTAAACAGTAAATCTTATTTGTATTCATAAAAATTGAAGCATTTGATTTTTGCTTGTACTTGATCCGTTTGGGCCGGAGAACGTATATATATGTACACGCAAAGCTTTCCCCAGATTTAAAACGGATGGCGCATAAACACGTCACGACCAAGGCCGGAAGGGTATGACAGCAGCGCGAGAGCAAGGCCGGAAATGCGTTGGTGTACTTCCCGGTACCATCGGCCTGAACCCGCCTCGGATCGAGTTTTGTTACAAATAATCCCGGCGCGAACTGGTTAATAGCATTTGCTAGTTTGTATTCATACGGAACGCTGTTCGTCAAATGTCGTTTGACATGCAAGTTTGATCCCAATGTGTGCATGCGCGGGATTTCCATGTACACATGTATGCACAATCTATACTGTTTCTTAGACATACACGTATAAGGTCCTGTCGCTAACCAGAATACCCATCCTCAATTATCATTTTCACAGGAACAAAAGTCTGGAAATTTGCAAGCTGGTCAAATCAGATTTCAGAGGGTTTCCCGAGACCAATTGGCGACGTATTCGATGGAATTCCCGACAACGTGGATGCTGCCTTGTATTACAGTCGCTCCGGCAAGACATACATTTTTAAGGTGAGCCTGATGTGATCTTGAAAAGAACAGAAAAATCGCCAGAAGAGACGTTTCATTTACCTAAATATTCAACTCAGCTTCTCTGCTAACCCTGTCTTACAAAAATACCAATTGTGTAAAATTAATACAATATTGATTTGTAATATAATGCAAACATGGAAGAGCTTTTTCTTTCTTTTTGTTTTCTGCCATTTTCGCAAAAAGAAAGGTTTTAAAGTATATGTCTCTATATAAGCTTGTTTGCATAGCTATTATGTAAATGTTATAAATGATCGATAACAATGCTTTTTTATTCACGGGGTTACCAAAACCCTTCGTTGTAACCGGAATTTCGTACAATCCGTTTTGGTTATAAGCGAATATTTTCCCGTAGAAACGTGCACAGTTTTTCCGGGACCAAGGATAATGTTAGTAATAACCGGAATTTCGTTGTATCCGTTTTCGTACTAACGAGAGTCGAATGTAATGCCATTCCCCGAAAAAAATGAACACTTAAATTAAATTGTAATAATTATATTTTGTTTCTTTCTTGATACTAAAGGGAAGCCAGTACTGGCGAGTCGACAACGAAGTGGTAGACCCTGGATACCCGCGAGACATCGGTTCCAACTGGCCCGGTCTTCCTGATAATCTGGACGCTGCTTTTACATGGAGTGGAAACGGTCGTATTTACTTCGTCAAAGGTATTTTATTTCTTGACATGGTGAATGGTTATAGGAAGAGTGCAATGTTAAGAATGATTTCACAAGGGTGGCAGATGCAGTGGCATATTGCATCTGTCACAAATTGTTCTTACCATTGTACGAACGTCAAACGCTCCTTGTCTGTTGTGTACAACACCTGAACTAAACCCTAGCTTAGGCTCCGTTTTTAGTTCCATCAATATTGCCAAACTGCATGAACAAAGCCAACTGCAGACGAAGCAGGAGGCTTAGAAAAGGGCTAACGTTTAGAAAGTTTAGACAGTTTGCCCTGTGGTCGCGCCGTGCGTTCGGACGAATAATACAATGGCACGTGATCAACAACCCACCAATCAGATGACTGGTTTTGTTTAGTTATTCCGTCATGTCACAGAAAAAAGTTCTTTTTACCATGAGGCATATTCCTACAAATTCCTACAAAATGTTGTGAATATGATAAAATGTTGTGAATATGATAAAATGCAAGAAAACATGATGATCCATACATAAATGGGAATCGAACCAGGACTCTAAATTTTGCACATGGTATGTTACTTTTGGATTTCATAGAATTCCTATAGGTTGTTTCTAATTTTCGTATGACATAGAAAGTATTAATCTAACCTTTCATTGATATTTCATTTGTTTCTTCCCTGTCCCAGGTGACCAGTATTACCGCTACAACGGCGGAGTAGATTACGGCTACCCTCTTCCCTTGGCCAGTTGGAACATCCCTGGTAACCAAGTCGGGGCGGCCGTGCAGTGGCTCAACCGCCGCACCTACTTCATGGTCCCAGGCGGTGACTACTACCGATTCAACGATAGGTACTTCCGAGTGGGTTACCCGCGAAGCGTAGCAGCCGATTGGCAGGGATGTAGCGGCAATCTGGTGGCAGGACCAGGCTTAAACGCCGGCAGTGACAATGGTGTGAGCGGTCTAGCACCTGGATTCTTCGCCTCAGTGGCGGCTGTGCTGTTGGGAATAACTCTCACTCACTGACCAGTGTTGTACTTGCAGTTTAGTACTTTAGGGGGGTTAGTACTTTAGAGCATGTACATGTATTGTTACACTGACCTGTCCAAAGTCTTGTGTTTACTGATACTAGAAAAAAACAAGGTAGTCTGGTTCCCATGGCCATACTTTGGCCATACTTCAGACGAAATGGCATTTTATAGACATCGGATATAATTGTCAGGGGGAACCAGACTAGCTGGCTTGCAGGCGTTCACGGATGTGCATCTATTTCCAACAAAAATAGGGACTAACTAAATTTGGTGGCACTGTCGTTTTGGGGGACGAAAAAATTATCAGGCTTTCCAACGATGGTCGGCTGACCATCTTTGAAAATGTATACAAAAAAATGACAGCACGAATGCTTATACGACTATTGTTCACTTCATAGTCAAGTAACTGGTATTTCATAATAATTTGGTACTTTCGTTTTTTATTGTGTGCAAATGTTGTACATCAACCGATACGTTTACAACTTTTCTAATAAGGTCTGTTTGAGATATGTTTTCACACAAAAAACGTCTTTTTAAAACTTAACATTTTATCTGTTTCTATTGTATTTATTTTAAGTGCGAGTCAACACGTGGTGCCACTCTTAATGTTTTAATACACAGGATAACATTTAATTTGTAAAGGTCACATGAATGTATACATGAATGGACCAGCTATGTACTATTTGTTTTAAAGTTACTTGTACTTAATGTTTACGTGACATTTTAATCTTACGAAGAAATAACTCAAAAGTGTTGCCATGTACATATACATGTTGTCAGGTACATGTATATTAACTGGTTTTATGTACACACGAGGCCTACACAATACATTGAAGATGCAATAAATTAAAAAAGAATTACCAAAAATTAATTACGTCTAAGTCACTAGTTTTTTGTTGTAAAGGTACTATACATTTTGTATACAGTTTGTTTAAAATATAACCAACGTAGATAATGCGTATGGTTTAAAAGATGCACCTTTCCCTTTAAATGATATATCAAACGTCCAAATCAGAATTTTTTGACAGAGTTACGAGTAATCTCCCAAGAGAGGTTAAATTGACCATGGGACCAAGTTTTCCAATTTGTGTTATTGGGACAAAGGTGTAGCCTAATTAATTGCCTCTGTGTGGACGATTGACTGCCCTTCGAAAACTGTCTTTTCCCGGTAAACAAAATCGTGTTCGTAAACATACATGTACATTGTACATGTATTTGTACTTACATACTATTTAGCATCAGGGTGGATTGTCTCTGGCCAATTAACATTAATGTTTAGCTGCTAAACACCATTAGCTTATCCCCATTGCAAAAGTTGAACATCCAAACAAAATCGGACAACTTGGTCCCATGGTCAATTTGACCAGTATTAAGACACAAATGAACCCCCCAATCCTCACTCATTTCGAAACTCTGCCCAGTATAGTACTACTATGTACATGTATTCCGTCTTATTTTGCCGGAATGCCATCCAGTTATCCGTCATCAATACAAACAGGGGCCAGGGCCCAATTTAATGGCTCTGTAAACCACAGAATCCCGCGCTTACAATCATCATTTTGCGCTAACCGCGCTAGCAGAAAAGTTCTGCGCTGACCCTGTATTAAAGCACAGAACCCTTAGTTACGGGATGAACGCATGCACAGAAGCAGAAATTCCACGCTATTCCGTGAAACACGCTTATCATAAGCCCGGAATTTTCTGCTACACTGTAAGCATGGATATTTCGCTAACAGTAAGCCGATCCGTGAAATTGAGTTGCCTGAAAAGCAGTTGCCTTTTAATTACGCCACCAGAATAATTATACTCTCTGATTACATGTATTAAATTATATAAATTGGTAAAATAATCTAGACTCAATGCTTGATGTTATCAATCAAATGCGTCAGATATTATTACATGTATAATGCCAATAAAGCAGCGCGCCAAATACGGGGGTCCCTGCAAAACAAAAGCTTCGACATAATTATTATTTCTAGGTATTTCATCAAGTTTTATTATAATTTCTCTTTTCTTAAACCCATTTGTAATTCAGCGTCATGTCGCGAAATATGGATTTTCAATCAATAAACGATCACGAATCGAATGCGCCGTATTTTTGGCCGCATGAGGGCGCTGTAAGACGTTTATTGAAGTAGTTTTAGTAACTTTCGTTTTATCTAAAACTAAAAATTGTATATTAGAAAAACAAATATTTTGGAGCTGTAAGAATATTTAAACTGACGTGAATTATCTCCTAATCACTTTTAATTATACCCCAAATACCGTGAGCACAGCGCCCTCTACGTTCAATAATACGGCCAATTGAATTGAATTGAATTGAATTGAATTAAAAATAAATATTATACATTGTATATTTGACACTTGCCTGCCATACTACCCCCAACTCACCAACACGAATTGACGTTGATATCATAATCATAGAATGTGTGAAATATTTAAAAATAGTATTGCCAATTAATGTGGTTATACGATTCATAATATAAGTTACAAACGCTTTCGAAACTATGGTGCAAAGATATGAGCGTCTGAAATTTTTTTGTTTTTAATACTTCAGAAATATTTTTACATCTTCATGTAAATAGCCCCAAAATAAAACCATTTCAAGCAAGGCTCAAATGTTTCTAATAATCTGATTGTATTCTTTGATATTGTGTTAATGTGAAAAACAAAAACACGTTTAAAAATATTTCCAGACATGCGTTAGACAAAAATTAAATATACTAAAAAAGCACAAGAAAGCCTAATATTGCAACCGCTATAAATATTACGATGGTCCTCGTATTTTAGCAAAGCATTTTTAATAATATGAGTCGCATGCGAAGATTATAGTGTTTTGCACTGATGTTAAAATATCGTAAAGATGATTTCCTTTTTACATACATTACAACATGACTTGTTTCAAGTACCGCGCGGTTTAGACAAAGTTTAACGGTTTAGACAAAGATCGTTAAAAAAATTTGGAAATGAAAAACTGTCTACTAAAAAGTTTCAGAAGCTACGTGAGTACGTTAATAATAGTAATATATTTGAAAATGTTTTTAACACATATTCAAAATTAACAATGTGTCTACATGTATATAGACAACATTTTCGGATCATTTAAAAATTATCTTATGTATGATATTTTATGAATAAATATGTCTTAAAAATGGGATAGAAATATAAAACGAAGACATCAGCATTTGTACAGATAATGCTTCAATTCCTTCGTTGGTAAAATGTTAGACACTGAGCACGTTTTCTTCCAGGGTTTTAAATAATATTGAAGGTGATTTGAAGTCATTTCGTAAACGTTTACGAACCGTGCGTATACCCAGCAAAATATGGGACGGACTCCTTAGTCCCCCAAACCTAGTAGTACCAACAAAATTACTGAGAAACCACAACAGTCCACAAGCGCAATGACCATCACAAATGAAGAGGGTTCTCTCCGTCCCATATCTTGCTTCACTATGACCGTGGCCGTGCGACACAGGTCGTCGCAATTATATTTTGTATACAATTAATACATAATTCTTATACAGACAAATTAGCGTAAGTTTTCAGGTAACAAGGTGACAGTGGCACTTAGGGAGACATTTCAGTGTCTCCCTAAGTGTCTAGCTACCCTAAATTAAAAAAATGATATTTGGGAGTTATTTTTGTCTATAGAACGACAGATTTTGGTTTAAACAGCATAAATCGCGAAGATCTTAGAGAAAAGGGTTAGGGTAAACAAGTTAGGACTGTTTTAAGTTTGTGTACATCTCTATGGAAGTGTCTTCCCAAGTGCCTATTTGGAGGTATATTAACTAGCATGATTATATTGCCCAGCAAGTAGTTACTATTGGACACGAGGTTGAGAATAAGTAACCCCTGGAGATGCGGTTATGAGTAAGGCATTCTTCTGGTTGCGCACCGGTAGGTAAATAAAGTGCCACAGACTTCACTTGATATTGTGCCCAAATTTCCAAAAATCAGGAAGAATACTTGCAACTCTTAAGGTGTCTAAGACACGTGGGAGGAGGGGGGGGGGGGAGTTGTTATTGGTAAACCCTTTTATGTGATTGGTCACGATCTTAATTTTCTCTACTTAAGCATGCGCAATACGACAAATGAGTCCGGATTTTGAGTTTGAAATCAACGCTACACCGGCATTCTATAAACCGTGTTCACGGTCGCGTGAGGGCGTTGTAACAACGCAATTTTTGGGGCTGCAGCTAGCACAATCACATCATGTATTGAAGTAGCTCATGGAACTGTATTTTTATCTTAAAATTAAATATTGGATTGTTTAATTTTTTTTTAGCTGTGCGTAAACTTACGTGAATTATCTTCGAATTCGCTGTTGATCACACCAACAAATATCGTAGAAATAATAAAACGCCCAAATGGGTACTTTGGGAGACAATCCCATAGAGTCGTGCACAATCTTTATTGTAACCTAACCCGTTTTTACCTGGAGCTTTTTCCACGAAATTTCATATTTATGCTATTTAGACCCAAATCTGTCTTCTCCGAGCAAAAATAACTCCCAAATATCGTTTTGTGGGGTAGCTAGACACTTAGGGAGACACTGAAATGTCTCCCTAAGTGCCACTGTCTCCCAAGTGAATCAAAACTATCGCTAATTTGTCTCCCAAAGTGCCCATTAAGTAAAATAGCGCCCAGCAAATAGTCCATTAAAAGGCGCCCCGGAATGGTTAGGTTGGTTAGATTGGTCAGAATGCTTTGTAAAATGAACGGCGAGGTCAACTCCAAGAACCCCTCAACCTAAATCAATAAATTGCAGCTATTTTTTATACACTTGAACTTTGCTTTGATGTCACATTCGATGTCGATGTTCTCTGCGTCTTGGCGCTTGAGGTCGCCCCGCGTGGTTGCTTGGCGACCTGAAGCTTCTCCCTCCAGAGAGCCCGGATGCGGCGGTTGCAGCCGAAGGAGAGAAAGATGAAGACCCCCTGCAAAGAGTTGAGGATGACGAAGAGGTACCAAAGAACCACGTGATTGATGCGGTTGGCAAGGCAACCGAAGACCCATGTGAAGCCCATGACAGCAGAAATCTTAACATAAAGAGCAACAAATAAAACAATTATTCAGAATAACTGTAAAATAACCATTACAAAATTCACTGGGACCTTTTACGTTTACCTCATCGAGGGCACTTTATCATGCCTAATGACATTCTAGATGGTCAACTTCAATAGGGCCTTTACGAAACCCTGACTTCGGCTCTGTCTTATGCTTTAAGCGATAGGCTCCTAACTGCGGGAACTCAAAGCACATTCTGGTGCCTGTTGTGCTTCAGACACATTCAATCGGTTGATATAAACCTAAAAGTTCGAAAATTTCTATTTCCATTTAAACATTTAGACGACTCTATTTTAATCATTTTCAACAATGACAGTGGTCGATGCTGCAATAGTTCCCTCCCAAGATTGGAATGGATCAGAGTTGTAACGAGTCACCGAATTTTGTGACTCGAGTCGAGGTATTTTAAAGTGACTCGTGTCGAGGTATTTTAAACTGACTCGAGTTGAGTCGGGTCATTAGAGTCATTCAAGTCGAGTCGAGTCACGGTGTGTAGTCGAGTCGAGTCACGGTGTGTAGTCGAGTCGAGTCGAGTCGAGTCGAGTCGAGTCGAGTCTATTTAACTCGAGTCAATTCGAGTCACTAATATTTGAATACTGTAATAAATAGACACGTTACATAAACATAAGGTGGACGTATGTGTCTGTTGTATCACGGAGGAAGAACAACAGACTGTATAATATACCATGTGTGTACTAATATACATATTTATTCGCTAACATAAACGTAAAATGAACTTATAGACCGGCACTGGCGTAATCAGTCATTGCAAATAGTTTTCGCAAAGTTTTGCTCTTATTTTTGGATACTCGAGTCTTATTAGCCTTCACTCGATTCGAGTTGAGTCATTCTTATGAGGGACTCGATTCGAGTCAAATCGTTCGCCTGCAGTGACTCGAGTCGAGTAGAGTCGCCACAAAATGTGATTCGAGTTCGAGTCGAGTCAAGTCATTGACAACTCTGGAACGAACGGCTTGTCAGAAACCAGTGCCAGAAAAGGCCAACGAGCTATCCATATTTTTTTCCACATGTACATGCACGTTTGTTTATGGTGTAAATCGAGGAGTTTCCTTTGTTCCTCTCGAAATTTCCTTTGTTTGTACTCTAACTTTTTTCCGACGGCTCTCATTGGTTTTGTACACGAATCTCAATCGAGGTCGTCCTCGATTCTAACCCTAACCCCAATTCACCTTCGTGTCGCCAGGTATGTGTCCTCCATTTACACCATAAACAGACGCAATGGTAGTGTACATTTCATGTATAACTTTTATCTGTTGCTCCAATTACGTGCACACTGTCACACCTGGTTAGCTTTTGGCGCTTTTTAATTTCTGGGAACGTTCGCGTGCAAGAAGAAAACTCCCAATGATATAGGGATATACATGTGAATTTTAAACAGAGTTGCCATTTAAAGTGCACCAGATTTCAGATTCCCTTTCAGGTGTCTAATAAATTTCAATTAAACTGTCAAAGTTCGTCACGCCTACACACCATTGAAACCTAATTAGGGACTATTGGAACTGATTATACGAAATACAAAACACGTAGGCGGCTCGGATCAAAGGCCTGTAAAAAAACATCATTTGGTTCGATGATTTCACAAAGCGACCTGAAGTTAACACTAAATTTCTGATTTAACAAGCAATGGGCCACAATTCTCGATTTAAAGAATAAGCCCTTGTCCTACTCTCTAAATGTGAAAGGGTGAAACGCTCACTCTTGAAAAGAGTGAATGGAGTTTTTTCAGAGGGAAAGCAGCGCCAAAATGAGTGAAAACCACTCCAAAAGTGTACATTTTTACTCCTTCGAAGAGCCATTATGGAGGGCAACAAAAAGAAGAAGAGAGAGCTGTCCTTCATATTCTCCAAAGAGTGAACATTTTTACTCTTTTTTGAGTGTTTTATAAGAGATTGCTCTTTTTAAGGTGAGCTTTTCACTTTTTTTACATTTAGAGATTATGCCAAAAGCTTATAGGATTTTAAACCCATTCCAATAACCTAACCCTATCAGCACCCGATCCAGGCACAGTGTGGCTATTGTGTTAGCTCCAAAACGCTTTTGGCTATTGACATGACATTAAGTGACTTCTCCTGATGCTATTTGGATTTGTGCCCATTTTTGGTTGGGAATAATACCTTCGGGTGTAAAAGGCTGAATCGATGGATATCGACGACCCAGAGAATGTTTGTAACAATTTAGACAATTTACTATAGAACTGTACAAAAGGACAACAAATAGAAGTGCAACCAAGGTACGTAAGGCCCCAAAAAAAAAAAAAAAAAATGTTTAGCGTCACCGCCCGCTTCCTTTTTAGGGGCCGCCTCCTTTTCCCCTTTTTAAAAATATTTTTCCCTTTTTTTTTTTTAAAGATAATACAAATTTAATATTGTATTTTAGACTTTAGCATCACTGTGTACATGCTCCGGAAATATATTTTGTCTAATAGGAAGGCTAGGGTGTGACGTGTAGTCGTGTACGGTGCATACATGATCGACCCACATGAATTTTAATTTTTAATCGTGGGTGAACCATGTTTTAATTTTAAATTGGAAGATAGGGTGTGACATGTTCACTACATCATCTCGAATTAAGATGTGTCGGGCAGCCATTTTGAAAAAGAAAAAGAAAACAAAAGGGCCTCCTCCTTCCTTTAAAAAAAAAGGCATGACGCTAAACATGTTTTTTTTTTATTTGGCCTAATAATCTTACTCTACTATACGGGCCGACCAACATTTCTTTAAAATTTTAGGGGGAAAACAGCACCTAAATCGAAATAGAAATGGGACACTCCCCGTTCTGCAAAAATACACACCCTACTTATATGCCAGTCCTGGTAGAGTTAATATACCTATGATAAAAGCCTAAACTTACTTTGAGATAGATCCAGAGTTCTCCGACCTTCTCCTTGGTACTGGATTTGTCAGCACGAACCATCGCTCCGGCAACAATTGATGCATGCACGCTGCGCACCGTCCAACCGAACATGACTACGTTAGCGACCAGGCTGCACGCGATGGGGGAAACAAAGGCGCCTACAATGGCGTGCTGTCCCGATAGCCAGCAGGTATCTTCCCCCGGCCCCGCACCGTACTGGAAGTCGAGTCGCTGACCCCAGATGAAGTGAATCACGAGGCAAGCGGAGACTATCAAAAGAGGGAGGCCCAAGGCGTAGGCATTGTAGCCTAAGAAGACGCGCTTGCTGGGGCGGCCGGTCTCCTTAGATGAGAAGGTTCTCACCAGATCGAAGGCGAGAACGTTCATCCAAGCGAAAGTGGACAGCCAAAGGAAGTGCAACACTGCAGCTACAGTCACACAGAAAGCCGTGGGCTCGGTGATTCTCGTTACTAGAAGCGTCAGGAGCTGAGCTGTGGACATAGCTGCAGTCAGTCCCATAATGGCTCGACCCGGTACATTCCGCAGGACTGGGAACACACAGTAAGTAGTGAAAGTTGCAACAAGGGCAACCGTCGATACGCTGTAGGATACGTAAGTCAACACATCCAGTGGGTCCACGGCTGTAAAGATACTGGAACAGATGAGTACCCGATGGTCAGGTAAATACACGACATCGTCTTCTCGGAAGACTTTCCTCTGGTAACGTACCATCGATGCACCACCTGAGCTTACCAGCTTTGTCGACTGGACAAGAGGCGTTCGGCACTCCTCATTCAAGAAAGGTTCACCACACACTTTTACAGTGGTGCTCTTGGCTGAGGTATTCAGGACGTTTGGTTGGTATCGATAGAACCGGGTGTAGGACACCCACTTTGCCTCTACGAGAAGCCCTCCGCCGACATAAACAACTTGGATGCCACTGAAATTAAAGGCTGTCAACATCTCTGCGTTGGTAATGTACAAAGAATCTTCGCACGGCTCAATGGGATCGTCGACCAAGCCGCAAATTTCATCGAATTCCACTTCGGCGATTCCACACCTCACAACCCATTTGTAGGAGCTGCCATCTCTGTATGGTGGTAACACGCTGTCATCAAGCAAGGCCTCGAAATCAGTAACGTTGCCAAGACCCCACGTCGCCACTTCAGAGGGGTCATCTTCCAAGACCAAAATCATCTTACTCTCGGTAAATGCTGTATAAAATGGCCATGTTGATTTGACATTTTGCTGACTGAGGATAAGAAGGTAACACCGCATCATTGCGGATATCTGGGAGTGAGTCATGGTCTTTACTTTAGCCGCAAGCAAGTTGACAGATGATTTGACGCGCATCAAATACAACTTGCTGAAGCAATGTACGTCACTCAGTAAATCAAAATCAGTAGATTTTTGCGGAACCCAAATACTACCTTCTCTGCCAAGAAGGTTAGTTGTACTTAGTAGCCATTTGCACCCCGAAGAGACTGAGCAATGGTAGTGCCATCCAGAAAAGTTCACCCCGTTACAAACCGCGCAGTGTGGATTCTTGTACCGTACCCCATCTGATGCAACTACTGTCGCCGAGTATGCTAGGCAGCCAGACTGAATCTCCAAACTAACGTTGTACGCGCTACAACTACCGATACCAAGATCATAGCTAGCGTAATTGATAATGCTAAAGCTATTTTCGTAATTGGTATAACTACTACATTTATGTTCATCAAGCATCGTGGTGATGATACAGGACTCGTTGTAATAACATATCGCGCAATATACATTGTCGAAGAATGGCCCGTTTGTGTATTTTATCTGCTCTGACGTGGAATCATTTTGACATGAAACCACCTCATCATCCGGCCAATCCGTAGGACATCCCTGTACGAGCACCGCGCGTTCGTCATCGTAAATGACACATGTCAAGAACTCGTGCAACGAGGCGACCAGCATGAATTCATCCGTGATATTATGTTGCTGCAAGGGACACCGCGTGGAGTAATCGTGACAACAATCGTTGCAGAGCGTACACAGCACATCACAGCCACACTGCGTCTCAGTTGCAGGGCTTCCGCATCGTCCAGAGCACGATTGTCTCGGACAAGGGTACACCGTCAAACCAAAGATGGTCGCACCTGAAAGAAGGGCAATTAAACACTTCATGAGTAATGTTTATTTATAGTTTGGTATGGTACTAAGAATCTAAGAGATTGACAATATGCATGTTTATTGCGCATGACGGGCGCGCCGATCCGAATTCAATCCTCCATTTGATCGGTATGGTATCAGAAAATGTTCCTTTTAATTACCTCGATCGCATTCGAAGACAATTTGAGAGTAATTGTGGTCACGGCAAGAGTTCTGTCCGTACATCCATCGCTCTTCATCCAGATACGTTAATCTCAGGATAAGGTCATCTCCGTCACTCTCGTAGTTAGACTCTGTGTACGATATCTGCTCCCAATGGAAGGCCCTGGGATAGCCGTGGTAGCGGCAGGCCCGGTCGGCAAAATCGATTTTAGAAGCTGAGAGACACCCCAGGTGAATGCAAACTGTCTTCCAGTCAGAACCGTTGTAGCGACCCTCCAGAAACCCAACGTGCCGTGAAGCATTCGTACCAGCGTCATCGGATGAACTCAACCTAAAGTCAGGTGATCCATTCAGCGGCAGTACTTCATGCTCTGAAGAAAATGAAAATGAAACAAATATCTGGTACACTGACTTGTTCACACAGCTTGGCACAGTTTACATTTAAATTATCCAGACCATAGACACTGTTGCTATATCACGTGATTCGGGGCAAACCTTACGCTAGCAACCCCCGGCTCTGGAATGGTCTGGTGTCTTTGTACCAGGGTTGTAGTCGAGTCCCTGCAAGTCCGTTCACAAGTCCTTTCGTGAAGCCAGTCACAAGTCCTTTTATAAAGGCAGTCACAAGTAACTGGATGAACAATGACAAAGGAATGCTTTTGTCAAAGCTGATTTGAATAGCTTGAGATTTGAATTGGAACTGAAGGACTTGTGATGGACTTGCAGGCACTTGCATGGACTTTGTACCATTCTCAACCATTGTGAACAATGTATTGGTGCTGAGCGTCTCTAGCGTAACTATGCAAGAGCTTGCCCCGAATCACGTGATATAGCAACAGTGTATTTGGTCTGGATAATTGAAAGTCAAACCGTGCCAAGCTACATGAACAAGTCAGTTTACCAGATATTATTTAAATTCCACACGCAAAGGGCATGATCTTTAAATAAATGGTTTTAAGAATCTTAGACTGTTAAGGGTAACGTCTCACCTTTTGCGCACACTACTCCAAGTAGCGATGTGGACTGTTTCTTCTCATCTGGGCACATCTTCAATTGAATCTTATCAAGACAATCGAAGAGATTCCAACCCGTGCTGTAGGAATCCGGCACACATTGGCCATAACTGCAAATGACAGACTGGCTTTTATTGTCCAACTTTTCCTGAGTTGGTCCAACTGCAAGTGGGTAGCCAAGGTATATGCAGATGTAGTCCGACACGATGTCATCAGAGCCGAATTTTGCGAGGGAAAGCCACTCGTCGCCTCCAATATGTAGCATTACCTTCCCGTCGTTCTTTGCCCTTCCATCAACCAAGCGTATATCATCTGTAAATCAATAATCCCCAGGACCCATTCTTTCTTTTTTTTAACATTTGCCAAATTTTTGTGCGATGGCTCTTTGGGCACTTACATTGTTTTCTATGGTTACTGCCAAGAAGTTTTAGCATTATCAAATGCTTTCGGTATTTGTCTTCTTTTTGTTTTATTGAAAAATACTAAAGAACAATTATATATTATTCACTAATACCAAGCTGTCTCCAAGTTTGGTTTTGGTTTCCAGCATATCTTAATAACCACACGGTTTTGTAAATTGCAATGTGTCAAAATATAGCAACCCCAGGCTTTTCCAGATGTGATTATATTATTTGCGCTCAACTAATGTTACAAAGAAAACTGATGTGGAAGAAGAGAACGTTATGAGTGTTAACCAAGCATTCAGGAATTGGAAATGGAAACCTAGACCCATTAACTTTTTTTACAGAACTCAGCTGTGATTCCTGGCCTACCCACCACAATTCATTTCCTGTCCATCCATATAATCCGAACTTCAAGAAATATAAAAAGAGGGAAGATGAGACGGCACCTCAAAGCGCTGGCCTCAAGGGAGTCGGTATGTGCATTAAAGGGATCGTATACGTTTGGCAATTACACCAATAAAAACTTACTTGGTAAGAAGTACAGCAGCTTTGGATAGTATAATGCATTTTTAGAAACTTTTCACTTCGAAGTACTGCGGTTATGGAAAAAGATATCACTTTTTATCCCCAAAAATTTGAATCTGAGAAGCGTTACTGCAGTGACGTTTCTCAGATTGTGTATTCCAACGCAGATTATTCTTCCTGCGTGGACATAACCGCTCCAGATTTTCGGCAATATCTCAAAATCGCTACCACCTTTTGAAATGAACTTTGTACAGGTTAGTTTTATGGTATATAATTATAACTATATAGGATTGAAACAAACAATGGGTTCCAATTAACAAACGTATACACTGTTAGAAAAGTAGTGTTACCCCAACACCGAAAAACAGTGTTCACTTCATTTGAACACTACTTTTCGGTATTCAAAACGGTGTTCACTTGATTGAACACCGTTTTCTGCTTTCAAAATGGTGTCCACCCAATTGAACACTATTTGTCGGTGTTCAAAATGGTGTTCACTTGATTGAACACCATTTTTTGGTGTTCAAAAATGGTGTCCACTAAATTCAACACTATCTTTCGGTGTTCAAAATAGTGTTGACTAAATTCAACACCACTCTTCGGTGTTGACCCTACTGAACACCATTAAATGTTCTCAATGAAATTGCTGAACACAATACATCGGTGTTGAGGCAGATGGGGTCAAGCTTGCAATGACCACGACATCAATTGGACTATGAATTGCCATACAAATGTGAATGAAGTCCATTTTACACTAACAAAGATTGATCCTGTTATAGTGTTGTCACTTAAATCATTCTAAATTGCGTGCCAATAAGTAAATTGGTACCGGTATTACAGTGTAGGATGATTACATTAGAAAGTGGAATTCATAGCCATTCCTAAAATATTTAACAAGTCAATCATGTACAAAATTTCTGGAAAATAACTAGCTACGTTGTTTTTATTTTACCCTGTCAAATTGCATGGCAGTAATCTGTCAGTGTATTCAGTCTTAAAGGAGTAGTGGTGACAAAATAAGATGGTGCTAATTATTGTACCGACTGTCTTGTTTTAGAATATCACTACTTTCCGGTGTTCACCAAATATTGGTGTCAATTTAACACTAGTATTTGGTATTGGCCCTACACTACTTTTCGGTGTTCATTCTGCACCGAATATTGGCGTTGGATCAATACTGTTTCTCGGTGTCGAGTAAGGATGTACACCGCCCAAGGGTGTTGAATAAACCCTAGTTTTCAGTGTCCAGGTGAGCTACACCGTTGTTCGGTGTTCACTTGACACTGATCATCAGTGTTCAAGCTACACTATTTAACGGTGTTCAAAAATGGACACTGTCCAGCGGTGATCACTCAACACCGATTATCGGTGTTCAGGGCCAACACCGAAAATTGGTGATGGCAACTAATGAACCCTGAAAAACGGTGTTCAGTGAACACTGTTTTTCGGTGTTGATATAACACCCCTTTTCTAACAGTGTACGATCCCTTTAAGTCTTTACGAATATGCTAACCTGAACTCCGCGGACAGCTCTAAGGTATACTGTGGTATTTTAGGATGGTAAAATGAAGTGTTGTACGGCGCATGTTGAACCCCAAACCAATGGAATTTGAACCAACCTATTTCCATATGCAACCAAATTAGCCACTAGGGTATTCCAGCGTACCTACCTCTCCCTCTATACTTTAAACTTATGCATGTACTTTGTGTTCGGGTAAATATATTTCACTTTCGAATAGCGGAGTGTCCGAGTCACCGCCATCGCCGACAGACGTTTTCCGACGCGGGGTTCTGTTTCATGACGTTTTCGCACATAATATTTAAATTGCTCATCATCGATCTGAAGTTGTCTTAATTAAAACACATCAAAATCAATTGATTTTTTTTTTGCGATTCTGTAATTTTATTTAACTCTTCTGTATAAAGCTGAATCACATTTTGGTTGCAGTAAATTTTGCCCAAACCACAAACGGTCATTGCATCCACTGATCAGCTTACCCATAAAACACTTGATCCCTACGTCGTGTCTGTGGTCGCACCCAAAGTATCTCGGTCTCCATGTCTCTAGAGTACAATTCTCTAGGGGTTTAAGAGGGTAAAAACAGTGGATATCCTGCAGCGATATCGGACCAGTGGTTCTGCCAAACTCTGCCGTGTTGTTGATCGCATACAGGCCGGCGTAACCGAGTTGACGACACATCACGCGGCCTGCAGCGTGCCTATGCTCAGACACGACAGAGCAGAATGAGCCCCATGTATCATGGCCAGGTAAACGGACTTCAACTCGACCTTCGTTGGGGTAACGACCACCCACAAGGCGAAGTTCTGTAGTAGAATTAGCTTTGAAAAGGGAGAAAAGAACCTATAACCATTGACGAATTAAAGTTAATTTGACTTGCAGCTGGGAAGTTAATTACGGACGCTAAATCCGCAGTTTGTTGGTTTGAGGTAAATAGAGCCCAAATCGCATTGGATACGCCGGAATTATTTTCAACGAAAATCAATCCGAGGCGGGTTCAGGCCGATGGTACCGGAAAGCACACCCATGCATTTCCGGTCTTGCTAGCTGCGGACATACATTTTCGGCCTTGCTCGTGACGTGTTTACGCGTTATCCGTTTCGAATCAGGGAAAACATTGCGTGTATATACGTCCTCCGGCGCGAACTGGTTAACGTTGAACTTGAAGTAAAAGCCTAGTTTTTATATCGACATAAAGCAACGGAAAGTGAAACGCGAAAAGGACCCAAACTGCAACGCAAACATAATATCGTTTCATGCGTTATACCCCAGTCACAATTAAAGCGGAGCCCGGGCGGCGTGTGCGATTTATAGGCATCGGCCGGCGTGTAGAGGTCGGCGAAAGATCGTGCAATATGGCGGTCACAGTCACAATTAAAAGTGCCCCGTACGCTGCCATGACGGGTCAGTTTGCGATGCGAAACGCCGCACCAGGTTTTAAGTCCGAGTTAAAAGTAACTCGATGCCCGCCCGATGCCAAAAAATGACCCGGCAGCCGCAAGGAGTCCCGTGGGGCCCCGGCCGAAAATGCCTAGAAATCCGCCGCAAACTAATCGCAAACCCATCGCAAGCCAATTGTGACTGGGGTATTAGTGTCTCGCCGACAACGCGAACTACATCGCAGCCGATCGGCTACGTTGAACCCAGTTCAGCTATGCGAACGGTTTCGTGTACCGTCTGCGCAGTATGCGTAGTCTGTGTAAGCTTAACGGTAGGATACACCATTTTGCCGACATCGAACAATTTTACTACCAAATTATTAAGAAATATCTTACTTATTTGAAAGTAAATAATGATTCTAGGCATCCAGCAAAATAATTGCGCTATATACCCTGTAATTGCTCCAAATAATTGAAATGTATAACAAAAACATTACAATTACCGGACGGCGATCGCGATAAAAACAAGAAAAACACAAGAACCACTGCCCGACGCCGGTTGAAAACGAACGTAATTTGTCTTGCTTTTCCCAGCATTCATGATTGTAAAACTTCGGACAGCCCAGTTAAACGAAACTTACTATAAAATACAATTAACATTGGTGTATCCTACCTTTAACATCAATATGGAAACCAGGCTTTATAAAAAAATCATTTCGATTTACCTTGCGTCATTAAAAAGGTGGCATATAGAAGCCTTTGGTAATTTTTGAGAAAAAATATTTTTTGAGAAAATTCAGAACCTTAAACAAAATTAAAAAACCCCAAAACAATTTGATTATGAGAATCGAGTGCCAAAATGAATATCTTACCCGGATTCCCAGATGTTGCTAAAACATACGGAAGCAGGATGACGAAACACCAAACGCGTGGAAGACTCTTATCCATATTGAACCAAATTACGGTAAAAATACCGAGTGCTTTGTTGACGAGCGATGGTGAACATGTGACGGCATGTGTACATGTACTCCACTTGTGCCTTCTCCTTTGATAAACAGGGTTCGGAAAAACTGAGGCTATTATAAGCCAGGCACTCCGTGCATGACGTCACTTGCTCACATCCATGCGATATGCACACATACGAATTATAGGTGCCTTGTAAATTAGACTCTGCTCCAGCCGTTCAAGTATTGTAGACAATATCAAGATTTTTAACAAAAAGAATATATGACATATGCGATAGTCTGGTGGATAATGTACCTGTCTCGATCCAGGTTCGAATCCTAGTGTTGCTTTCTTTTCGTTGTTTTTTAAAGTTTATTTTTGTGAATTATACACCTAAATTATCTCATCTGTAGACGATGTGCCTCTGTTTACATCTGCTTACATGTTTACATGTGCCCGTTAATATACGCACGCATCATGTTTTACATAAATTTGGTTAAGAGATGACATCAGAGGTCAAATAATTCAAAGGCGATCTGACCTGCGACGTCACTCTTTGATAATAATAATAATAATCCAAGGCATTTATATGGCGCTCTACAAAGAACACAGCGCCTCACATCAACAACAGAATTAATACAATGAAATACAGAAAATGCAGTAAAACAAATTTTATGTAAAACACGATGTGTGCGCATACTGCCGGGCACATTTGAATACAGATGTAAACACGTGACGTCAGAGGGCACATCGTCTATGGATAGGGTTTTTAAAAAAAGGTATTAAAGTCGTGCATACGAAAAACTAGGGACTGTATCCATTTATTTTGTACATGCGGTACGCCCACGTGTGTTTAGTGTTCTTATCTGGGCGTCTGTAATTGGGTTTTCGATGCAGCCAGTTCTACGTTGTGACGTCATGCACGGAGTGCCTGGCTTATAGCCTCAGTCGTGTTTGGATACGACGTGACACGAGGTTAATAAATTGTTTATTCATCAGTGCACGACGGATTGTGGGTAATCGCAACTATATACTCGAATCTACGCATGGTCGCCGGTTCGTGACAAGCCATCTGGACCAATCGAGCGAGCGCGGCGACCCATCTCAGCTTGGCTACAGGTGCCATCCGATTACGTTCCGAAGCAGACATCTAACTGACACCTGTACCTGCGCTGTACCCGAAACAGTTCCAAACGTTAAATATTAGGGGAACCAATACGGACGATTTAGTGTAAAAATCAACCGGAAATTACAAAATATAGGCTATTTCAGAACATTTTTAAAATTCAAACTCACCAACTCTTACATTCATTTTCGTCACAGAAAAACATTCACACGCTTTCTAAACTAATTTAGTCATTTATAAATTTAATGTCAATGTTTGTTCACCCTTGTTAAACACCAGGTCAATTTTGTTTAAACCAAAACTGTCTTCTTAATTTTTCAGTACAAAATACATAATAATAATTCATTTTTATATTTGCAAATGGTGTATATTATTTTTACTTAGTTATATCGTTTGTTAGACACGTTTTGAATGGGCACTTCACTGTGTATCATCAGTCTTAATATGGCATACATGCAGAACAAGTGTGTTATAAATATTAATCAAGAAATTGCCAGATCGAGCATAAGAAAGTGTAATGTTTTCTCACGAGATCCGATCCCATGGCACCGAAACATCAGACGCGATCTCAAGCCATTAGGCAGTTTGCCCGTAAATATTCGCCAGTTCGGCGCTATACGTGCAATCAAATTGTTTACGACGACTTATAGTTCGGAATTACAGGCTATACAGGGTGAACCTAAAAAAACAAAACCCACCGGTAAATGGCCATAATCCCGAAAGTATATATTTCATGGAAAAACTGAAGTCATTATCAGAAAGTAGGAGCTACAAGCTTTCTTCTGACACCTACATCGCAGGCCTACGGTCACTTGTAACTGAGTACCATTGTCTTGAAAACCATAGGCATATTTCAGAAATGTCCAAATAGGTGTGCGTGTTGTTATCTTCGTGTAGGCAAATAAGGTCGCCTGGAAAAGAACAAGAACATAATTCCCTTTGTTATAACCTGTTTATTTGAAACAATAACAATGAAAACACTTATTTGGCTTTCATAAGCATCTTTCTCAGTCCTTAAGGTCCGATTCCTTCAACATGGCCGCCACCTCTCTCAACGCATATCCTGCACTGCTCTCCTCACCATCCCCGGATCTTGTCGTAAAATGTCAACTTCTTGTTGAATCCTCTCCCGTAATTCCACAAGGTCCCGTGGGGGACTAGCGTAGACCTTATTCTTAAGGTATTCCCAAAGGAAAAAGTCACATGGAGTTAGGTCAGGGGATCGTGGTGGCCACTCCACTTCATGATTCAAGGCAATCACACGGTGTGCAAAGAGTTCTCGAAGACGTTCCCTGACGGCGATAAGTCGATGGGCAGGAGAACCATCTTGGGCCCACCACAGACTGATTTGGACATTTCTGAAATCTGCCTATGGTTTTCAAGACAATGGTACTCAGTTACCAGTGACCGTAGGCCTGCGATGTAGGTGTCAGAAGAAAGCTTGTAGCTCCTACTTTCTGATATTGACTTCAGTTTTTCCATGAAATGTATACTTTCGGGATTATGGCCATTTTCCGGTGGGTTTTGTTTTTTTAGGTTCACCCTGTATATTACATGTACGTTCATAATTGCTTACGCTTCCTTGAGAAGGCAAATGGGAGCTCCAAATTAGGAAGCATCCATTCCTAGAATGGGAATTAATTTTTTTTTAATCGGTGTACAGAGTGCCTAAAAAAGTGACAATCCCCCTAAAACAAAATCGCCTATCGCTTTTAAATGTTATGTTATAGAATGTCCTGACTATTTCGACAAATTTGGGGATTACTGACTGAAGCACATCTCAACTGACGGTGAGGTGTTTTAGGCTGGTGCCTGTTTCCTTAACACATCAAACACAAGTTTAACATGTAACAGTAACGTGCATGAAGCATGCTGGTCGCAGTGTAAACACCTTTCAAAACCCGTACGATCATACTAGATAGGATCCAACAGTATAGGACCTTCTTTTAACAACAAATGATGCTATTGTACTCCCGGCAACATTGGTCCAAGTTCAAACAGTGAAGTTATAGAAAAGCTACCACTTGAACTGCATCTCTCTGGCATTGACCACAAAACTTGATTCATATCTCATTGTATCCATGCAGGACAAGTCTCACAATATTATGTTATACATTAATCAAGATGGTTCCCATATCGAGCATAAGGAAGTTCAATGATTTCCCACGAGATACGATCCTATAGGGCACTGAAACATAAGACGCGGTGACCGTCGCTGTGCAGTATGTCATCCAATTGGTTGTTATTATACACATATGGACTGGCAATGAGGTCACTAGAGCACGTCTATTCCCCCGAGGGACTGTGAGTGACCAGAAGGGGAACCTTTTTCTCGAGGCCGAAGGAAATAGGTCCCCCGTCTGGTCACTCACAGGCCCGAGGGGGGATAGACGTGCTCTAGTGACCGAATCATGCCAGTCCATACGCGTTTTATAACACACCTCGGTCCAAAAGATCCAGACGCCGCCATTGTTCATATTAAGATGAGCCTGGCAAACCGCTCTTGAGGACGCTGTAACCAGTCAAAAATTGTTAGTCTATTGCCCGCTTTCGGGAACTATTTCCCGCAAATTCACAGTGGCGCAAATATCATGCCCTGGGGTGCGTTCCGCTTACGCGAACGTTGCCAACGTTTGCCAACGTTTGCGTTGTTCGCTTGAGTGGAACGCAATGTGCGCCAATTATGTTGGCGAACGTTAGCGAAAACGGCGAACGACATTCCGAGCTGTTCGCTGTTGGCCAGTGACGTATTTTAAAGATGGTGAAAAGGTTAGCAGACGGCAGTGTTCTTTTTACAGTTTTGATTTACGTTTCATACTTTTCGTTATAAATGGTGGATTGTTTTGAGCAGTTACAGGGATCTTTTAAAGAAAAATAATGAGTTGGACAAAAAGCAGCCAAGCAAACGATGTTACTGTCAATAGGCGCCGCCATTTTGAAAACGTAGTTTTTAAAATATCGTTCCACTTCAACTAACGCAAACTCAAAACTTAGGCGAACGTTCGCGCAAACAGTTCGCGTAAGTTGAACGCAGCCCTGGTCTGTTTTAGTTAATCCCACGTGGCCGTGTTTCAGCCAACCAAAATACAGAACTAGCAAGGGGTGCGTTATAACAAAAACTATTTTGGTTGTACACATGTACAAATGTACATGTACATGCAGTATTTTCGAGTGTGTATACCTGTAAGTTACTACATTTGATTAGGCCAAGTAACACAAATAACATGTTGACCGTCCCCGGCCGCTCCGATTTTGGACGCCGCACCGATTTTTTTGTTATTTGTTATTTAAAAAAAAATATATATAGGCCTATATATAAAATAAAAAAAATCAAAAAAAAAATCAACCAAACAAAATATCGGAGCCCTAACTTTTATACCTATTTTGAAGTGTATCCTTCATTTTTATTGAGCAATTTCATTATCTTTCTTGCATGTAGGCCTACTATTTCTACAACGTAATTGTGAGAAAATCCTCATTGCGACTATCGTGTTGAACTAAAAATATAAATTGGATGGTCGTTTTATCCCACGTTTATGCAGCTATACTCCATTGAAATAACTTTGGAGCAAAAGCAAGATAAGAACTCTTGAAAAAAATAACAATATGTATTAAAATGGACACAGAAATACACCTCGCAATCACTGCATAATGTTATTATATGCACTACATACACATCCGCATCACTTTTGTATGTGTCTATGTACATAAGGGACCACGCTCTATTCACTTGTCATTCAAGCTGCGAAATACTGTTTGTGATATTGGCAACTTGCTTGACAAGTGGACAGCATGTGTTAAATTATTTGTTGATCTACATTGCACCTTAATAACTTAAACGCCACCATAAAACCATCTTCAAATATGTTATGGCGGCCATCTTAGACATGGCGGCCATCTTAAAAAAAACAACAACAATTTGGAAAATAACAAATAATAATTAAGGGCCTCCCTCACCAACTTTTAAAAAAGTCCGGAAGATCAACATGTTATTTTTGTTACTTGGCCTTATGTTGGGCACGATGGGTCGACCTAACGCGATAGGTCGATCCTGGTTTTTACTTGTATAACCTTTTAAAAACAAAATCCTTTAGAGTTGTGAATTATAGAAGAAACATGTGTTCGCTTGATGACAATCATGATTGATCGATAGCACGCCCACCATTACACAAATCGCAGCCCGGAGATCCCAACCACGTTTTCTTGATTAAATGGTAGTCCACCTGCATTATGAAACTTCTTTCTATTCCTAAAAAAAAAGAGGTTGTGTCGCTCCACACGATGAAATTTACAACTTCAGGCTAGATTAAAAATTCCAGCTCTAAAGATAAAGACATGAATTAGTTTTAGAGCTAGAATTTTCAAGCTAACCTCATGCAATTCCTCTCTTAATAATTTATACCGACACTATTAAAGGTAGGATACACCATTTGCAGATATCGAATCAATTTACTACCGAATTATTAGGAATATCTTACTCGTCTGAAAGTAAATAATGATTCTAGGCATCCTGCAAAAAGATTGCGCTAGATATCCTTTAATTATTCTGAAAAATACAATTTTCTAAAGACAGCGATCGCGAAAAAACACAAATAACATAAGAATAACTGTTCGACGCAGTATGAAAACAAACGCTGTTTTTCGTGCTTTTCTCAGGATCCATGATTGTAAAACTTCGGACAGGTTAGTTAAACGATATTTACTACAACCCCCCCCCCCAAAAAAAAAAAAAATCCACCCACTCATGATAATTTAAGCATTTACCAATGGTGTATCCTACCTTTAATTTTGTTTAATTTAATTTTGAGCAATATTTTTGACCAAAACTTTCTTCTTCATTTTTCAAATAAGTTAAGAGGGCCTAATATTTCGATCTTAACAAGATCTTCTTCAGAGACTAAATGACTGTGTACAAGAAACAAACATACATAGGGCAATATACAGCATGATGCACATCATGGACGCTGAAAAAACACAAAAGAAACAAAGCACAGAGTTCAATGGAACAAACAACAAAAGGAGGATTAGGCTGAGAGATTAAAGGGTGAGGTCAGTGTGGGTAGGATCAAAGGTGGGGTAGGAACAAAAACAGAAGGGGTAAAGCCACAAGGAAAGGGGTCCAGGGTGGAGATCAAAGGGAAGAACTAACAAATAAGTATGAATAGGAGTAATGAGGAGGGGGGGGGGGGGGGTTTGAGGAAAACCAGAGAAGTGAGAACAAACAAAAACAAAAACAAAATTCTGGCAAGGAATGAATCTGAAACAGATGACAAATGGAGAAAAAATAGAAGTTAATCATTTCCTAGTTGGATGTTAAGCCCATGTGGTTGAATAGTCCGAAGACGATTCATCCAGACTTTCTCCCGGCTGAGGCGGACTGAGTCTTTCCGATGGCTAAGTGATTCTATGCCCTGAAGAATCATATCAGAAATGCAATGGTTAGGCTGGTTAAAGTGATGTCCTACAGGGGTATCCAGTTTCTTGGTGTTGACAGTCGATCGATGACCGTAGAAACGCTTTTTTAGGGCATTTTTGGTCTCTCCGACATACTGAACTCCACAAAACCTGCAAGAGATGAGATATATGACATTAGATGTACTGCAAGTGATGTTACCAATAATTCTATGAGTAGTACCAGAAGAGTGGCCAGAAAAGGAGTCAGACTCCTGAATGTGGATCTGGCAGACCACACATCTAGAGCTGCACTTGAAAGTTCCGTGCTGGATGGGGGGAGATGCATCCAAGCTGGGAACTTTAGCTCGAACAATGAGGTCTCGTAGATTTTGAGGGCGTCTATAGGCCAATACAGGGCTGTCGGGGATGGCCCGGACAAGGCGATCTGAAGTGTGGAGAATGTGATGGCTGTCGTTGGTGATTTTGCGAAGGGAAGGGAGACTGGGGTGAAAGGTAGTCACCAGGGGGATCATGGGTTTGGCATTAGCCTGGGGGGCCTTTACCTTTAGAGCCAAATTTCTGGGTACGGCTTTGGCTCTGGCAATGGCACGTTGAACTTGGCGGGAACTGTGACCCCTGGCAACCAAGTTGTTCTTCAGTATCTGTGAATGGCGGGAGAAATCATAGTCGTTAGAACAAATCCTTTTGAGTCTGAGGGCTTGACTAAATGCTATACCAGTCTTACAATGCCTAGGGTGGCAGCTGGAGGAGTGGAGATACTGGTGTGTGTCTGTGGGTTTAGAATACAGATCAGTGGTTATTAAGTTGTCCTCCTTGCGGATGGTGACATCCAGGAAGTGGGCCTGATGATGTGAGTACTCTGATGTGAACTTGATGGTCCTGTGGAAGGAATTCATGTGATTAGTGAAAGTCAGCAGACTGTCCTCATCACTGGTCCATATGAAAAATACATCATCAATGTATCTCCACCAGATCCAGGGACGGCACGGTGCTAAGGCAAGCATGCGTTCCTCGAGGTCACCCAAAAAGAGGCATGCAAAGGAGGGTGCCATGCGAGTACCCATTGCAGTGCCATGTACCTGTAGATAGTGCTTATCTAGGAAGGAAAAATTATTCTTCGTTAGTACAAGTTTCATGAGGGCGCGAATGTCACTTATGGGAGGGGTCGTGTGTCCTGCCCTAGCTAGGGTTATGGTTATGGAACATAACTTATTTGTTAGTTCTTCCCTTTGATCTCCACCCTGGACCCCTTTCCTTGTGGCTTTACCCCTTCTGTTTTTGTTCCTACCCCACCTTTGATCCTACCCACACTGACCTCACCCTTTAATCTCTCAGCCTAATCCTCCTTTTGTTGTTTGTTCCATTGAACTCTGTGCTTTGTTTCTTTTGTGTTTTTTCAGCGTCCATGATGTGCATCATGCTGTATATTGCCCTATATATGTTTGTTTCTTGTACACAGTCATTTAGTCTCTGAAGAAGATCTTGTTAAGATCGAAATATTAGGCCCTCTTAACTTATTTGATTTGTATATTTCAGGTCATTCCAGCCAGTAAGCAGTTTGCAGCAGTATTAATCTTATTCACATTCTTCATTTTTCAGTACAAAATATATAATAATAATAATTCATGTTTATATTTTCAAATGACGTATACTATCTTTAATTTGCTATATCGTTTGTTAGAATAATTACAAACAAGTTACTCAAACGGTTTATGTTCATGTTTACAACAGAAAACATGATTATGGCAACATTCTTTTATTTTATTTGACATTTCCTTTACCATTTTACTCTGCCTGGTATAACAAGAATAAATATGCAATTAAAACCAAATGAAACAAAAATATGAATAAAATGAAGCAATGTATAGACTGTGTTTTAAGTTAATGTTACCAGATATATACGTCGTTTTCTGATTGGTTGGTCTGCAATTAATGGCGGTATTAAGTTTTAAGAAAATAACTTATTGTTAATTGTCCTTTTTTTAGGGAATGGTGTAGGTAATCGAGGCAGGTTGACATGCCTTATAGAGGCGGCTGCTGCTTCGTAATATTTTATATCATTTTTTTAATATGGCTCTTTTCCAAAACAAAACAAAACCACAGCCTAACCCCCCCCCCAAAAAAAAAACCCCAAAAAAACCCACAACAAAAACCCCAAATAATTCAGAAGTAGCAGGGTATCAGATATGACTTCAAAACACTCGCCTTTTCTAGTTCATCTAGTTAATTAGTATTGATAAACATACGGCACCGACAAGTAGCCCCACGGTACTTGTACCATGCACCTTATTGTTGCCCAGGAAACAGTCAGCCTAAACATTAATAATTTACCGTTATCATTTCAGACAGCATTAATGATACATCTTGCATTTGGCAACCAATAAAATACTTTGAGAAAAAAGAAAAAAAATCTGCACATTGGTGCACAATAGACTGGAAATGAATCGGGTCAACTCGGCATCTAGACTTAGGGCGCCACCTTGTTTCCTCCCTTTGGTGGTGCTTGGCCACGAGTTATATAGGGGAGTAAACCATTGCTCTCATTGCTAAGCCATAATGTCTGAACTGTATACATCCAATTATTTTTGTTTTTCTCCCAATGAAAGAGAGCCCTTGCCTCGGTTTCAGGCCGTTTCCGAAACGGGCTTAGAGCTACGGCTACGCCTATTGTCAGCCTGCTCACGCGTAGTTGTAATGGCGAAAATCTAGACAATAGCCCTATCTATATAAGAGATTCAGACGCGGCCTCAGTTTGAAATTATGTATACATGTACAAAGCACTTCAAATTTAATATTATAGGTGCCTCTATCGATCAGTGCATTCAAGAAAAGAAACAAATTTTGCTTGCGAGTTCTATTTCAATAAAAGGTTTGGCTAGTCAATACATCTTATATACACACTTTGATCACAGATAATAATAGGGTGATTTAAAAATTACTATTTACAAAAGCCTGAGCCACAACATTCAAACACCGATTCACATCTCTGAATCAAACTTTGTACAACACGGACAGAAGATCCACACTAATTAGGCTGCAACAGGCATATGGACAATAATAATTAAAGTGCAATATTTAAAAGCAGATACTATTATAATACTTTCTTAGAAAATCTCTTTGCTGGTTAAAATTAACCAACCATCCCAACTCCAACATTCTCCCTTCCTCCCTTCCCCACCCGAGGACGACCAGAGCATACTGGTCGAAATGTCGTGTTAACCAGTTCGTGCCGGATGACGTATATAAACACAAAGTTTTCCCCAGATTCAAAACGGATGACGCATAAACATGCCACGAGCAAGGCCGGAAATGTCGGTCAGCAGCGAGCAAAGCCTGAAATGCGTGGGTGTGCTTCCCGGTAATATCGGCCTGAACCCGCCTCGGATCGAGTTTCATTAAAAATAATCCCGCGCGTCGGCTCGGTGATGTTAAAATAATCCCGGCGCGAACTGGTATAGAACCACCATACTTCTTCCTAAAAGAGATCTTTTCACATGGTGTTACCGCAAATCTTTCCAAGTCTAGTCTCCACCATGCAAAGCTCCAATTGGCCATTTGCGTGTGGAATTTGAATAATATCTGGTACACTGACTTGTTCACGCAGCTTGGCACAGTTTACATTTAAATTCTCCAGACCAAAGACACTGTTGCTATATCACGTGATTCGGGGCAAGCCTTACGCTGACAACCCCGGCTCTAGAATAGTCTGGTGTCTTTGTACCATTCTCAACCATTATGAACAATGTATTGGTGCTGAGCGTCTCTATCGTAACTATGCAAGAGCTTTCCCCCGAATCACGTGATATAGCAACAGTGTATTTGGTCTGCATAATTTAAAGTCAAACTGTGCCAAGCTGGGTGAACAAGTCAGTGTACCAGATATTATTTAAATTCCACACGTAAATGGTCAATTATAAAACTGCAGATGCTTGTGATTCGTGTCCCCGATTAAATTGGCAACTGGTGAAATTCCAAAAGTTCATCTCCTTGCCTAAACAATGCACTACAGGATGTTTCTAATAGCACTAGGTATATGAAACCGCCGTCAGTTTTAGAAAAGTCCCACAAAATAGACAACACGTCATTTACAATCACGGATGAAAACTTTACACTACAATCTGTACATGTGCAGAATTGTTTTTGTTTTTGGCATATGCAAAATGCATGTTTTTAATCGATGTAATCAGCTTTGTACAAGTTTTTTTTTTAATACTGAATGCAGCATTTTAGAACCAAATTACTAAGATCTACAAATACGTATAATCTCTAATAATTCATTAGCCCCCAACACAATGCCCTATACTGATTATGAAGTATGGAGAACTTAGTGCATATATGCATTATAAAGTGTGCAAGTCTGTCGTACACGTGTGTTTCCTGGCGTTGAAACAGAAATAAGTAGGAGAAACTATAATCAGCAAACTCTTCTCTCTATCAACTATGCTATTGGCGAGTTGGTTGAGGAAGCCGTTCTTATATAATTCTTTACGCAGTTTTTTGTAATGTACATGAGCTGCCATTGCTCTTTCTCATACATTCACTGAAAAAAAATGCTACACCGGTATATCAAGAGTCTTCCGAAAAACTGTAAGTGGTGGCCGGATATGGAACTCTGTTTGAAACCGACGAAAAAATTGATCAACAAGTTAACAACATATATTTAAAGGGATCGTATACGTTTGGTAATTTGAACCCACTGTTTGTTTCAATCCTATATAGTTATAGATATATATACTCTAAAACTAACCTGTAAAAATTTCATTTTAAAAGGTGGTAGCGATTTTGAGATATTGCCGAAAATCTGGAGCGGTTATGTCCACGCAGGAAGAATATAATAATCTGCATTGGAATACACGATCTGAGAAACGTCACTGCAGTAACGCTTCTCAGATTCAAATTTTTGGGGATAAAAAGTGCTATCTTTTTCCATAACCGCAGTACTTCGACGTGAACAGTTTCTAAAAATGCATTATACTATCCAAAGCTGCTGTACTTCTTACCAAGTGAGTTTTTATTGCCATAAATTTTTGGAGTAATTACCAAATGTATACGATCCCTTTAAAAAAAATCACCAAAATAATGCCCAAAGTGAATGCATGTAATTAATATGATTCTGAACAACTGTAATAGCACTATATGTACTTGAATAGAAAAGATACACCAGTTTGATTGGAACATGAACAACTATTTCAGAAAAAAACGTAAAAAAAAACCATGAAACATGATACGCAAATGCGAAAGTGATCTTGTGTACGAAGTTCCACGTTTGAAACATGAATTTTTTGAATAAACTTTGTTCATATATGTATATTCCCATATTTATATTCATAATTAAACAAAATCTTAGAAATAAAAAAGAGAAAGGAATAAAATGAAACAATGCTTAAAATACATTTATGTTTATGTAAAACTAGCAATCGACGAAATATACTAATTGAATTTTGTTAATTTTTTTTATTCAGAACCAGCTGAAATTCTGCAACCAATGTTATAAATATACACACAGGAGCCTTGACCAAGGTAAGGGCGGGTGCAGATTAAGATTTTTTTCAAGGGGAAGGGGGGGGGGGGGGGGGGGGGAGGGGGGGGGGGGGGGATTTGGGCATCACAAGAGGGCTCAAGTATTTTGATTTCCAAAAAGTATAAGTGGATAGGTATTATTGCTATTTCCACATTGCGACAGAAAAAACGCAACTTTTTATTTATTTCCTAAATTTCAAAACACAAAAGTTGGGGTGTGAAATTTGTACCCACCCCCACCCCCCGAATGGGCCAGACTCCCTGCTATCCCTCATGTGTATCTACCCTTCTATAATATCAGTTGCATTGCTGGACCATACGTGTCTATACTAAATGGTGCAGCATTTATACACAGTGCAAAAGCAGCACTCGTGCGGATAAACAAACCAATGCCCAGTCAATGTTGAAAGATGATTTGTGATTTATTAACACAGCCAAGTCTCTGATTGCGTGCGGGTTGGCACAGACACTTCCGACACTGTTTGAGTATGAGCTATATGCTGGGGCCAATTTCATAGAGTTGCTAAGCACAAAAATGTGCCGAGCACAAAAAACAGCTGATTATCAATCCAACAAAATAAATATCCTGTGAAAATTTGGTCTGTAACCTTGTTTTTGCCAAGGACGAATTGTCATGCTAAGCAAATTTTTGTGCTTAGCAGCTCTATGAAATTGGCCCCTGGATCACACATTGGCAAAGCTAGCTGAGCAGCAAGTACAGTAGGCAAACTAAGACTAGCCGCTTGCTTTGATCCTTTGCACAGTAAACGCAGGTCATGATCAACATCCTTGGCCACATGGCCATGGCTATACACACACCAGTTCATGGCGAGGAATCTGGGTACCCGAGTACCCGACCGTTGATGTCAGGAACCAGTTCGAGATTATGGAATCGAGTACCTGTCACTAACCTTACACACTTCTTGTTTATGATGCTTGCGATAATTCAATTTAAATAGTAAAGCTACATTGTGGACCTTTACAAACATTCTGAACAGCAACAGCTGAGTTAAAAATTTTGGGGTTGGATTCCTTTAACGGGTCCCCGGGTTTCTTCAACGGGTCCCCGTTTTTTTTCAACGGGTCTTCGGGGTGTCTTTAGCGGGTACCCAGGGTGACTTCAATAGGTACCCACAAGTTTCTTCGACAGGTACTTGTGTTTCTTTAAGAGGTATTCTGGTCTCTTCTCAACGTGTACCCTGGTTTCTTCTAAATGGGTGTACCCAGGTTTCTTCTAAAAGGGTGTAGTACCCGGGTTTCTTCTAAAAGGGTGTAGTACCCGGGTTTCTTCTAAAAGGGTGTAGTACCCGGGTTTCTTCTAAATGGGTGTACCCGGGTTTCTTCTAAAAGGGTGTAGTACCCGGGTTTCTTCTAAAAGGGTGTAGTACCCGGGTTTCTTCTAAAAGGGTGTACCCAGGTTTCTTCTAAAAGGGTGTAGTACCCGGGTTTCTTCTAAACAGGTGTACCTGGGTTTCTTCTCCAGGTACCCGGATTTCTTCAATGGGTACCTGGGTTTCTTCCACGGTCTCCAGGGTTTCTTCAACAGGAAGCCGTTTTTTTTAATGGGTACACCGGTTCCTTCAACAGGTACCTGGGTTTCTTCTCAACAGGTACCTGGGTTTCTTCTCAACAGGTACCCGGGTTTCTTCTCCAGGTACTCACGTTTCCTCAGGGTACTCGGGTTTCTTCCACGGGTACTGCAGGTACCTAGGATTCTTCAACAGGTACCCGGGGTTTCTTCAACGAGTACCTGGGTTTCTTCGACGGGTACACAGGTACCTAGGATTCTTCAACAGGTACCAGGGGTTTCTTCAACGAGTACACAGGTACCTAGGATTCTTCAACAGGTACCTAGGATTCTTCAACAGGTACCCGGGGTTTCTTCAACAGGTACCCGGGGTTTCTTCAACAGGTACCCGGGGTTTCTTCAACAGGTACCCGGGGTTTCTTCAACAGGTACCCGGGGTTTCTTCAACAGGTACCCGGGGTTTCTTCAACAGGTACCCGGGGTTTCTTCAACGAGTACACAGGTACCCGGGTATCTCTGTTTTTTTCAATCGGGTATAGCCAATTTCTATACTAACCATAAATGCACGCCCCTCTTTTAAACTACTACCTATCTTTTGTTCAAGTTAATCAAAGCCAAACTATACCATTTGCACCTATTAAAAAAGTAACCAACCAAATTACTGTTGACAAGTTTACGTTATTGACATTAAACTCTCTGTGAAATTATTGCCTTTGGCATGCTGTCATTTTTAAGAAAACAATAAAAGGTTTATGTTTTTCTCTCCAAAGATTATGTCTTAGAGATACATTTTTGGCAATTTCTGTTGGAAGTTCGTTTGTAAATCGTAAATGATGCGCATAAGCATTGCAAACACGCACACGTTCGCTTGGGCGCTATCATTGATTGGCTCGGTGTGTGTGTGTGTGACATGCACGTAATACGTACAAGGCTGCAATCCGCTGAATGAGAACATGCCCCGAATGGCGCAATTTTAAATTATGACTAGGCAAATTTTAATTTGAAATCGGAATCTTAGAATCTTGTTTTCCCAGAGTTTATACAGCATTGACAGAACGGAAACTTCATAAGGTTGGCTGTCAAGCAACTGTTTTTATATTTTGAAAATTGTTTCTTTCTTCAAACAATAGAAATGCACAAATGACAAAATGGTCTACTGAGCTTTAAGTTTTTAGGGTACAAACCCGCGTATTTAACATCAGCATTTCATTTTCTGTCGTCTAGCGTCTTGATGTACTCGATGGCCCCACAGAACTGAATCCACCAGTACTGCTCCTCCCCGTCGCTCTCTCTCAGATGCTCCCCTTCGAAGTAGAAGCTGTTGACGTACTGGACAGTGGACAGCAGGCCGGGCGGGTTGGCCTGGATGAGGACGTACATGAGCACCGGGGAGAAGTCGTCGGCACCCACTGCCGAGTTCTCGTTGGCCAGGCTGAGGAGGTTCATGATGACCTTGCAGCAGCGGTAGACGCAGCCCATCTTGTCCTTGGGAGTCTGGATTTGAGGCAAGTTGAGACGAGTTCTGTGCGGTTAGTTATGGCCGACGCGACAGGATTATTAACAATGTAGGACTGTCGATCTTCCAAATTGCAGGATCCAAAAGGGTGATGAGCAGGCACCCAATTAAGTTTTAGTGAACATCGTTACCTGCAGGGCTTGGGCGAGGGTGTACCCACCCCCTCCTCCCTAGCAAATCTCCCTGACCCTCCCTTCATCCCACTCCCCTGACAGTGACAAAGGAATTCTCAAATAAGGCCATTTCTCACTTGAGGGGCCCCATGGGAAGAACATTTGCTATGTGAATAGCGACCTCGCCCAGTGCCCATCCTGATTGCATCTTAATAATAATAATGTTCGTGCTTATATAGCGCTTTACATCGTATCAACGATCTCAAAGCGCTTTACAATTATTACCCCGTTCATCAGGCCCTGGACCACGAGGCAGCCGTTTATAGGCGCTCAATCGGCCTCGACCCTCACAGGTACCCATTTATACTCCTGGGTGGAGAGAGGCAATTGTAGTTAAGTGTCTTGCCCAAGGGCACAAACACCATGTTCCTGGTTGGGTTCGAACCCAAGCACCATCGTACATGAGTCGAACACCGTTACCACTGGGCCATGGCATTCTATCTTATACATCAGACATCATGTGTGCGGCCTTACACTTGCAGTTGTGCTGCCTCACACTTCCGGTTGTGTGACCTCACACTTGCGGTCGTGCGACCTCACACTTCCGGTCGTGCGACCTCACACTTCCGGCTGCGCGACCTCACACTTCCGGCTGCGCGACCTCACACGCACAGCCAGACAGACAGACAGACACCGCAGGATCTTTTATTATAGGGTTATTATCAACCACGAAAGAAAGATAGCCCTATCTATTTCACCTTATACACGTTGATGTTGAGGATCTCAGCCTGTGCGGCAGGCCAGGGGGCCTCCCTGCCATACTTCTCTGGGATCTGCAGAGCCTTGTGATTGACGGTCACCACCCTGGAGAGCCTAAAGATGTGAGCTTTAAGAACCCTGAAACATGAACAAAGGAATGCCAAACGCACCTCTCAAACATCTAACAGTATAACAAGTATTCCACGGATCTCGAGTGCAGCCTTTTACTACGGCTGATCCCTAAATGTTTTGTCTTCTTTTTAAAAAAGCAGCACATTTTGTGCATTTTTAACCAGTTCGCGCCCGATAACGTATATAAACGCAAAGTTTTCCCCAAATTCAAAACGGATGACGCATAAACACGCCAAGTTCAAGTTCGGAAATGTCTGTCAGCAGCGAGCAAGGCCGGAAATGCGTGGGTGTGCTTCCCGGCACTATCGGCCTGAACCCGCTTCGGATCGAGTTTTGTTAAAAAATAATCTCGCCCCTCGGCTCGGTGATGTTAAAATAATTCCGGCGCGAACTGGTTAAACGACCCCAAATGACCTCCTAGATGGCCTTTGACCTCTCATTTAAACAATGACTTCTAATGACCTTAATCTGATGCAGAATTGTGTCTTCCCACCCAGGGGTCACTGCATTCAAGTTTCATGAAAATCCATGAAATCACGTAGAAGTTTTTTACATTTTATTTCAAAATACTTGTCCTGAAACTTTAAGTTACACAAGGCCATACAGAGATATGGTCATACAGAATTGGGTACTGGTAAGTGTTAATTCTTTCATTGTCAAATTATTTTTCTTGAAAGAGTGCCGTCTTTGCTATATTACCACCACCAACCCCCCCCCCCCCCCCCCCCCCCCCCCCTTCTAAAAAGAAGAAGAAATGTTATTGCCTGTAAAGTGACTTCGGCGCTCCTGGAAAGTTTTTCAATGTTTGCCCACCGTGCTACAAAGGCCATAGAGAACACCAACAGATCCTTGCTGATTTCAACGGGGGCCAATTTCATAGAGCTGCTAAGCACAAAAATTCGCGCTCATTAAAAACAGGTTACCAGCCAAAATTTCTACGTGTTTTTCATGCTAAGCAAAAAAACAGCTGATTATCAATCAAAAACAATAAAGATCACGTACAAAATTTGGTCTTTAACCTTGTCTTTAACAAATTTTCACACTAAGCATATTTTTGTGCTTAGCAGCTCTATGAAATTGGCCCCAGGTAGCTAGAATGATAGTATAACAAGCCTGTTTGGGGCTAGCATTAAATCTTCCTTACCTATCCCTGTCGACATCCGCGTCATCGTTGGGGTACAAGGCAAGCTTGTAGATACGACTCATGATGGCACGCTCTGTGGCTACCTCAGCATCGTTCATCTGGGTTTCACTGGCAGCTGGTCAAACAGGAACAAAGTTCAATTTTTTCTTTAAGAAATGTCTACAATTCAATTTGCCATTTACATAAAAATGTTCATGTCTTGTATATTCTAAATGAAAACATGTAATGATAGATTGTTGATATCATCTTATACTCTCGTATTATGGATTCAGATGAACATGAGTAGTCAATTTGGGCGAAAGTGAAGACTGCTGGTGCCAATTTCATAGAGCTGCTAAGCACAAATAGTTGCTTAGCACATTAAAGTCTTGCTCATTAAAAACAGGTTACCAGTCAAAATTCTTCGTGTTTTCCATACTAAGCAAAAAAACGGCTGATAATCAATCAAAAACGATAAAGATCACGTGAAAATTTGGTCTGTAAGTTTGTTTTTGCCAAGGACAAATGTTCATGCTGAGCAAATTGTTGTGCTTAGCAGCTCTATGAAATTGGCCCCAGGTGTATGTGCAGCTAAACGTCAGCAAAAAGCATTTGATTATCATATACTAGGCGGAAGCATTAAGAGCATTCACTTGATATCATTATCAAGGAGTCAGGTTGGCGTAGCGATTCTTTTCTCGCCTTCCACCACTATGACCCGGGTTCGAACCCCGCCCTGGCCAATATGCGGATTGGGTTTTCAGTCCCTGCTTGACTACGTTGGTTTTCCCCAGTATATTCTTCTCCAGTTTTCCTCCCACCTCTAAAACTGTACCTTCTTCTCATTGTCTTCTCTCTACAGGTTTTTTTCAGGCTTGCAAGCTACAGTGCCTTGGGCACTTTTGAGGGATCCATGGTTTCATTACCAGAAATAATTAATAATAATAATAACAATACCAGAACAAAGCCATTGGCTTCTGCCCATGCCACCCTGTTGCTGCTTTGTTAACTTATTATTATTAATAAACCTAATATTATTGGATTAATACAATTCACATTAACTTTATAGACTTTATATGCTTCATTACAAATGTACTCAGAGGAGTGCCTTGGCCTTGTGGTCTGGAGCATTGAATTTGTAATCTGTAGGTAAAGCTACAGGTTTTGGGTTCGAGTCCCGCTTGGGACTACGGTTCGTGTGCCCTTGGGCAAGGCACTTTGTCACTCATTGCTTCTCTCCACCCAGGAGTAAAATGGGTACCTGTGAGGGCAGAGATGGTTATTGTGGTCGATTTAGCTGCTTTGCGCCGAAATGGCAGCATCGAGCTGTATACTCCTCAGGGAGCTGAGACGGTATTTGGAATGTTTTATGGGCCAAATGACCGGGGAAATCTTAGCGCTTAGAAAAACTTGTATTAAGCGCTATATAAATGTAATTTGTTATTATTATTATTATTATTCCATTTGTTTATTATTTTATTTAATGTTTTTTACTGCGTTTCTCATTTCAACTTGTACCTAGCAATATGGAAATAAATGTATGATGAATGAATGAATGAATAAATGGATGAAAGACTGCCGACACCTCAATACCCTATAAACAGAAACTTCTAATTTTGACATACCTTCCCATATAGGATCGTCTATTACCCAGTTATTCAAAGTCCTCAGGAAATATTTGACAAGTTGAGTCTGTCGACAAATTAAAAAACAAAGTAAAAAATTCAACAGGCATTACAACATGCAGGTACACATCACAGATGTAAACACCCTTAAAATCCATTACAGCGTGTCCCTAAAAAACAATGGTGCAAGTGGACTGCATTTTGTTTTTTAAAGGTAGGATACACCATTTGCAGATATTGAAAATACTTACTACCGAATTATTAAGAAATATCTTACTCATTTGAAAATAAATAATAATTCTAGGCATCCAGCAAAATTATTGCGCTAGATACCCTGTAATTGTTCCGAAAAATAGAATTTGAAAAAGACAAATTTGCGACAAACTGCTCGACGCCGGTTTGCCCCGGGGCTCACCCGCTTTGCCCCGGGGCTCACCCGTTTTGCCCCGGAGCTCACCCGTTTTGCCCCGGAGCTCACCCGTTTTGCCCCGGAGCTCACCCGTTTTGCCCCGGAGCTCACCCGTTTTGCCCCGGAGCTCACCCGTTTTGGGCTAACCAGTTTTGACCCAGGGTTAACCTGTGTCAACCCGGGCGAGTTAAATGAATGCATCCTTTGAAGAATGTTGCAAGGTTTCAAGCCAAATAATTAGAGCTGGAATTAGAGGAAGGTCCGACTAACCTTCTCATCAGCCGTTTTGCTCCGGAGCTCACCCATTTTGCCCCGGAGCTCACCTGTTTTGCCCCGGAGCTCACCCGTTTTGCCCCGGAGCTCACCCGTTTTGCCCCGGAGCTCACCCGTTTTGGGCTAACCAGTTTTGACCCAGGGTTAACCTGTGTCAACCCGGGCGAGTTAAATGAACGCATCCTTTAAAAAATGTTGCAAGGTTTCAAGCCAAATAATTAGAGTTGGAATTAGAGGAAGATCTGACTAACCTTCTCATCAGCGGCAGTAAGAGCTTTGAAGTCGACAATGAATCTGAGAATACTCTTCTCCTGTCTCTCCAGGAACAGACGCACCAGAACCATTGTGAAATACTTGTTGACTACCGCCTTGTCTCTGATGAATAAGAATTCATGAAATGTACATCGATGAAAACAAAATTCACGACATCATTTTACATTTTGGCATTACCACAGCCTTCTTTCAATTACAGGGGCACTTTATCCTGGAATCGCCCAATTGGGCTACAAAACGCATTCTGAATGAAATTATGTTCATCGGAAAGAGCATGTAAAAGTAGGATATAAACATCCACACAACTATCCGTTAAAAACTGGGGTAGAACCATAGAGCTGCATTCAATTACTAGAGCGCTAACTCTTCATTCTTACGCGCGGAAATACTTTGAATTCATTCTTACGCGCTGAGATACTTTGAATTGATTCTTACGTGCTGAGATACTTTGAATCTATTCTGCGCTCAGACATTTTGAATTCATGTGCGTGTTGTAGAACATAATACAAATAGATGGATTTAATTTTAAAAGTGTACTCTAAATGCAACGCGCGTGCAAGTAGAACTGATGCAAACAACTTTACGCGCGTCATGTCAGTTAAAAAAAGTCACGGCAAAATCAACTGCAGCGCGCGGATACGCACGCGCATTTGCAATGTTTGCGCTCATTTGCTAATCATGCATTTTGTTTTTGGGCGTATCGGCTTTGGTAACGCACTGTATGGAATACAAACGCAGATATGCAAATAGCCGTACAAAAGCCATACAAAATGTTGAGGTTTCCATAGGTTTGTGCACAAACATGGATGCGCCCAGCTCGCATCACTTTGTACATCGAGCCAGCTCTCTAGTAATAGATATCGGTCGAGAAAGAACATGTACCAAAAATGTGACCCACTCTGCAAAAATGAGTCCGATGTGTTAAAAAAAAAATCCTCAGATTTACGGTTGGTCAGAAAAAGCAGGAAATAAGCTTTCATTTGATATATGGCACAACTCTGTAGTGTAATGCATCGGTCTTTAACAATTTTGGGAAATTTGCTTTTTCTCGGTTATATTAAAAATGTCTTTGAAAAGAAATAAAGATTTACAATTGTCATGCTTCATCAGTTGCTATGGTAAGAAAATGACAAAACCTGTATTAAATTTAATCTTTTTAATTGATCAGATCTAAAAAATATAGGTGTCGGAGAAACCAAAATGCCTTGAAACAAAAATATTATTTGTTGAAAAAAAAATCACCATCGAGACAATAAACAGCCCTTTACGTACTTTGTAGAAATATATTTCGCGACATCAGACTCATTTTTGCAGAGCGGGTCACAAATGTATAACAGAAGATGAGAGTCCTATATTCAACTAACCTTTCTACTCTGTCCAGAAGGCGAAGAAGATGAGCCCGAGAGGCGGCTAGGCCTTTACGGCTACGCACCAGGTAAGCAATGTATGGGGCACGGTTCTCATAGTCCTCACTCAAGCAAGCCATGAGCCTCCGACAGCTGTTCACAAAGAAAGACAAAAACAATGATTGATGAATGCAGAGCGACTGGCTGTCCAAAGCAGAAAGGTGTTAGAGGTAGGTCCTCTAGGGGGAATCAGGTTCTTTCCTCGCCTTCCACCGCTGTGATCCGGGTCTGAATCTTCCCTGGGACAATATGTGGATTGGGTTTTCAGTCCCTGCCTGATTTCGTGGGTTTCCCCCAGAATATTCTTCTGGGCTTTTCCTCCCATCTCTGAAACTGTAGCTTTTATTATTGTCTTCTCTCTGCGGTTTTTTTCAGGCTTGCGAGCTACAGTGCCAAGGGCGCTTTTAAGGGACCCTTGGTAAAAAGAAGAATGTTTAACTGAACATGCATGCATTTACAATAAACAGAGCCTTGACAAAAATTTAAGGAAAGGGGAAAAAACATTATTCACCTATCTCGATCGAATGTCTGGACGCATCTCAATGTCTCTCTCAGGTGCGCTATCAAGGCCCTGTCCTGTAGATTCATAGCCTCGGCAAGCTGCACCTTCAGGAAGGCCACCAGCTCATTCTCCGGGTAGCCCGTGGAGAGTCCCAGGGCCAACTCAGACGCCACGTGGTCCGGGATGGTGAAATTGGTCAGCCAGGGCAGGATGTGGATGTCGGCCGAGCGCAGGACGATGCGCAGCTTGCGCTTGGCGTCCACGAAGGCGTAGGAGTCCTCCAGGTTCTCCGGCTCCGAGGCGGCGCCGCCCGAGTCGGGCTTGTCGCTGTGGCTGCCGCTGGACTCGGTGGATGATTCTAAATTGACCAGCTCTGCCATTCCAAAAAAATTAGAAGAAAGCAAACCCGAAAACCGTTCAGCTTTCACTCTATCACAGATGACAAGCCATGATTATCAGATCGTGAGCATTATGGCACTGAGTTATGAGTACTGAGTTATGAGTTATGAGTACTGAAGTGTGACGTCAGTTATCATAGTAATGGCTCCACACAGTGACTAGTCGACTGAAATGTCCATTGCAAAAGCACGCAGGGAAATGGTCGAGCAACTCTTGTGTGAAGCCAATTTATTTATTTATTTATTTATTAACCACTTCCATCAGCGGAGGAACCGCCAATTACAAGAATGGGATAAACATACAAACAATATATCTTCATATATAAAACAAGTATATAGATATAAAATATACAAACTGTATTAAATTACTTTGTAAAATAACACAAAGAGTAGGACAAAACAGGGGATGAGGATGGTTTGGGGGTTGATAGGTTGAAGGTGGGGAGGGGTTTGGGGTCAGTAATCTATAGCAGTCACCAAGAAATTTACGATAGTTGCTCCTCAACTCTAACCCCTAGGCTCACGCACTAAAAAGCATACCAAGCATACCAAACCTAACAAACTTTAACAGCTCAAACAGGTTCAGTAATTAGTGGTACACTGTACTGAACCTAACAATACTAAACCTGCCAAACTTTAACAGTTGAAGTTTGATTGACTTGGTACAGATGGGTCTATGCATTGTTCAGTGTTCAGGATAAGTGCAGTGATGACTGGCCAGTGGTACATGTTAAGGCCGTGCCGGGTACCCGGGTACCCGGAACCCGACCGCTGATTGCGGTTACCCGGCTCCAATTTATCGATTTTATTACCCGAAACTGCCTTTGTAAATGTTGACACATTATTTCAGAAAGGCAAGCGTCTTTTATGTTCATTGCGTGCCGATAAATTGTTAGAAAACATCTGAGTAAAACGTCTTTACCGACAATTTCCCGATGTCTAGATAGCAGCCTAACGGATGATTGTGCTTTCTTTGTAGTCATTGTGATAAAAAAATGCATTTGAAGTCTATTTACCCACAATTCTGACAGCCGCTATAACTTCAGCTGACATTGTATCAGTGTTTTGTTACAGTTGTCCTTTGAGTAAGTTTTTCCGAGGTTTACTTTTTGGAAAATGTGCTGAATTAATTCACGATCCCACGGACCCGTACCTGGAATGTGGTTTTGAAACCTGATACTGCAGGAGAGGTATTTGCTTCTATTGTATCAACTCTGCCGCCAGCCCATCTGCGGTCGGCTTTTTTGCTACATTTCGTGTCGGCTCACTCAAAGGATTTAGTTCATTGAACCTTATTTATTTTGGAAAAAGACGTGCCACTGTAGACGTACAATTATGGGGAGCGGCAAGTCAATTTATTTACAAACATTTATTACAAGCTGAGAGTAAACTCCACGCAATACGGGATCGCTGTTGACAATCTGGCTCTGAAAACCGTGCACTTAACTTATCTTGTTTTTTTCACTGGACCGCCAGACTACTTAGAAAAGGGTTTTGACTAGACCGCCGCTGTTTTGAGTGACTATAATTTGTTTGCGTCGAACCCTGAGTTGCAAGGTAGGCCCGTGTATTTGTTTAGTTGCGGAATGCGGGGGAAGTAAGCACGTCATGCCAGCGCGGCAGTCGCGCTGCAGCTTGCTAGTGGAGTGAGCGGGAATGTACATGCACGTGCCGACGCGGTGTATACTTCCGGGTTTTTGTTATGGTTCTAATAATAGTCACGAGTACCCGGGTACCCGACCGTGACGGGAATAGGGTACCCGGGTCCCGTACTACCCGTAAACACACACCCTTAGTACATGTACATACGTGCTTGAGTGGGGACACACAAGGTGTACATGTACATGCACTTTATACAGTTGACCAGGAACTGTGCCGTGACCAGCTGTGGGTCACCCACAAATAAATGCCTGTGCATTCCCCCAAACTCCAACATTTTTCTACAAGTCTCATGCCTTTCTGCCCTGAACCTCACTGAATTCAACAGGGTCTCTCTGGGCCTTTGGGACTGAGTCAAACTGAGGTACTAAACCTGCCAAAACCTAGCAAAACCTGCAGTTGGAGTTTGATGGGTTTGAGCTAGTTACGGTTAACCCTAACCCCCTAGGCTCTCGCACTAGGAAGCATACCAAACCTAACAAACTTCAACAGCTCACACATGTTCAGTAATTTTTGGTACACTGTACTGAACCTAACAGTACTAAACCTGCCAAACTCCAACAGTTGAAGTTTTATTGACTTGGAACAGTGATAACTGGCCAGTGGTATTATGTGTTTTAGTGGGGACACACATTCGCATTTTTGTATCACTGTGGAGACATGGCTTTGTTCTCGTGTACAAAATGGTTAGAAAGTCGAGCACGTTTTTCAAAATGCTCCCATTTTAACCATAATTTTTTTCCTGGGTTGAAATTTTGACCCAATATACCCTATATTATACCCTAACCCAAACACTAACCCTAACCCACATCCTAATCCTAGTTTTTGAGTAATTTAAGTAAAATCCAAAAATCTAATTCGTGAAATTCCCAATGGAGACCTATTCATCTATAGAAATTTACCCTCCGGAGACGTTTTGTCTCCATTGTACACATTGTGTTCATGTCTCCAGAGGGTACCGTATTTCGGAACACACATACAAGGTGTAAGTGTACATACACTTACAGTTGACCAGGAACTGTGCCGTGACATTGTGGGTCACTCACGTATAAATGCCTGTGCATTCTCAAAATTTCTAACATTTTGACAAGTCTCATGCCTTTTCTGTCCTGAACCTCACAGAATTCAACAGGGTCTCCCTGGGCCTTTGGTACTGAGTCAAACAAAGTCTAACAACAAGTTGTTACGGTTATGTACCAAACCTGACAAAACCTAGCGAAAGCTGCAGTTGGAGTTTGATGGGTTTGAGCTAGTTACAGTTAAAGCTGGAGTATATACTTTTGCAGCTATCCTAAAAGTAACCAACCAAAATACTATTGAAAAGCTAACTTGTTGTAAAAATATAAATGATTCTAAACTCCCTGTGAAACCATTCCGTCTGGCACGCTGTAATTTTGACGAAAATAACAAAAGAATGTAATTTCCAAAGATGCGTCTCAGATGAGCATGTTTGGAAATTTCCATCATTAGTTTGGTTTGTTATCCGCAAATGGTGAAACGCAAGCGTTTGAAACTACGCACATGCAAATGTTATTATTGGTCAGTTCGCTGCGTCACGCGAGTGTGACTGCAATCCGCTAATTGAGAACTTGTTCGTAATTTAAATCCCGACTTAAATAAGAAATTTTGAATGCAAATTGAAATCTTAGAATATTGTTTTCACAGAACATGCGTCGTTCACAGAGATAAAAAAAATTGTCAGGGGGTGTTTGTCAAACACCTTTCTTTATATTTTGAGCACTCTTGCTGCTTCAAACGATAATGCAAAATGCACAACTGACAAATGTGACCCACCATGGCAAAACCAGTCACATGTCCAAAATTTGACAATTGAAGTTTTTAGTATGAGGCAAATCTGCACAAAATTCCTTTCAATATGATGCATATTTCATTGAATTCGGATAAAAATTTAACGAGTTACAGCAAATTGTAGATGCTAAATCGCAAATACGCAGTTTTGAGAAAATCGCGATTAAAGTTTGTTGTTCATTTTCAGAGGTTTTTCACTTAAAACTGCATAGCAACCATGGTCTAATTAGTCTAGAAGGAAGGTAGGTTTGCCATGTACCGTGTGGATTTTTCTAACCTACTTTTTTGTGATCCTCAATGTGTCTAGTCAATGAATTTTTATGTTCCCAATATTAAATAATGTCCCATGGGGTTCCTTTGGCGGCCATTTTGGCGGCCATATTGAAAAAATATGAAAATCGACCAGATAGAGGTTTCTAACACATTTTTGCATTGTACTGTGTAATTAGGTCATGCGACATGCGACTGATTTTGCCGTGGCGGGTCACAAATGGTATACGATCCCATTATCCATGCAAGTATGGTCCATCTCACCTTGTCCCAAGTGGTCACTTTCTAATTGTTCTGAAGACTGCGCCTTTCGCATCTCACGGTATTTCTCCAGGATGTCTTCACCGCTGGTTTCTGGCAATGAGGCTGATTTCAGCCCATCATCTGTGTAAAATTTGATCAAGAATTTTATCTTTTTGTACATTTCTTGTGTATGTTTAATATTAACGTTACAATATTTCAAAATGTATACATTTCATAACTGCGCGTTCTCTGCACACAAACATATGCTACATTTTTGTCACGAAGTAGAATTTCCGTTTTGACGAAGTGACACATACTTTTAGTAATTAATATCTCCTTAAGAATGGTTTTATAAAAACAGATCATTATATTGTATGCGGAAATGCAATAAAAAAAAAACCAAAGACCAACTTCAAACGCAATTTTTTCAAAACTTGGTTTGGCATCCGTGGTAGATGTGTCACTTCGTCAAAACAGCGACGATTTTATATCAATAGAAACATCACCTAGTGTCACCACTAACCAATCACAAGTACAAGCCCAAGAAACTTGCCAAATAAATTCACGTTTTGGAAGAGCTTAATTAATCCTTGCTCCTGTTTACACTCCAAAGCACTTCAACAGTGGCCCCCGACAAAATTGCACTCCAAATTACACGGCACTCCAAATCACTCCAAGGAATGCCATAGGAAACTAAGGTCAACTGGGTCATGCTACGAGGCCACAATGGATTATACACTGTGTAAGCAAAGCCATATGCCCATTTATTAACTAAAGGAGTGTTCTTTCGTGTACATACAAAGAATCGTTCAACGCACTGCAGCTGGAGTGAATTGGCATGTGCCACTGCCAAACAGTGTTTTGCCGACATAGAGAAAGTGTTAATGACATTTATGAGATGCTTTATTTGTCATGTGTTTAGAGTTGTCAAAGATTTTACCTTTGAATGAAGGCTGTACCAAGGCAAGGTTTGGGATGATCTGTCCAGCTTCCAAGTGCTTCTTGTCCTGTTCCCAGTCTCTATCCCTCTCTCTGTCATCCCGCTCCCCGACGGGTCCGTGTTTCTTGCTGGGTTTTCTAGCCGCTGCCAAGCAGGAGTCAGAAGAAAACAAAATTCATCCCACAAAACTCGTACAACAAAATAAAATATCAAATCTAAAAAGGATATGAAGTAATAAGGAATACTTTTTCGGTTATAATCTCTAAAGTTATGAAGTGACTATCAATTTGATGATTACTCACCAATTCGTATTTGGCTGACTTTCTTCTTCAACCAGGATTTTTTGTCACTATCCCCAACATCCTACAAAAGTTAAAAAGAAGGACCTTAACGTCAACGGTTAACCCTAACTCCCTAGGCTCTCGCACTAGAAAGCATACCAACTAAACAAAACTCAACAGCTCACACAGGTTCTGTAATTAATGGTATACTGTGCTGAACCTAACAGTACTCCTGCCAAACTCCAACAGTTGAAGTTTGATTGATTTGGTACAGATGAGTCAAAGCATTGTTTAGTATCAGTGCAGTGATGAAAACTGGCCAGTGATACGTGCTTGAGGGGGGACACACTGGGTGTACATGTACATGTACACCTACGTTTGTTTATGGTGTAAATCGAGGAGTTTCTGTTGTTCCTCTCGATAATTTCCTTTGTTTGTACTCTAACTTTTCTCCGACGGCTCTCATTGGTTTTGTACACGAATCTCAATCGAGGACGTCCTCGATTCTAACCGTAACCCCAATTCACCTTCGTGTCGCTGCAGGCGTGTGTCCTCCATTTACACCATAAACAAACGCATGTATACACTTACAGTTGGCCAACAACTGTGTCTTGACCAGCCGTGGGTCACCCATTAATTAATGCCTGTGCATTCCCCCAAACTCCAACATTTTTCACAAGTCTCATGCCTTTCTGCCCTGAACCTCACATAATTCAACAGGTTCTTCCTCGGCCTTTGGTACTAAGTCAACAAAAGTCCAACAACAAGTAGCTATAGTTTGGTACCAAAACCTGCCAAAACATAACAAAACCTGCAGTTGGAGTTTGATGGGTTTGGGGTAGTTTAGGGTTAACCAGTTCGCGCCGGGATTATTTTAACATCGCCGAGCCGACGGGCGGGATTATTTTTAACGAAACTCGATCCGAAGCGGGTTCAGGCTGATAGTGCCGGGAAGCACACCCACGCATTTCCGGCCTTGCGCGCTGTTGACATACATTTCCGAACTTGAACTTGGCGTGTTTATGCGTCATCCGTTTTGAATTTGGGGAAATTTTTGCGTTTATATACGTCATCCAGCGCGAACTGGTTAAACAACTAAACTGGGAATCATGGAAAGAAATGTAAAAATGATAGTAGGACCCATGGCACCTATATCGGCACACAGTTTCATAACTTTGAATTACGAAGAACCTTCCTCAACAATAGAAAAGTAGAAAACAACTGAACATATGGCAAGGGTATATTTATGTGTTGGTAAGGCCTTTAACCACACAAAGTTTTTCCGGATACGAGCACGTCACGAGCTAGCCATAAATATCTGTCATCATCATCATCATCTAGCGGCCGCAACCGAGATTCCGTTCACAACATCGCGCCAGTAATCTCTATCCCTCATGATGTTTGGAAGGTCCTCAATTTCATATTGTGTGTCCCTGCCAATCACATCTATGTATAATATCTGTCAGCGACCGGCTAACAGTGAGCGAGGCCGGCAAATATCAGGGATGTTACTAACAGATACCAGCCTGAACCCATCTCGGATCGCGGTCAGTGAAAAACGATCCCCCACCTGGGCCCGGTCAATGTCAAAATAATCCCAGCGTGAACTGGTTAACCAGTTCGCGTCAGATGACGCATATAAACGCACAGTTTTTTCGAGATTCAAAACGGATGACCGATAAACACGTCACAAGCAACAGCAGAAAATATCCGTCAGCAATGAGCCAGGCCGGAAATATCATGGGTGTGCTTCCCACTGATATCGGCCTGAACCCACCTAAGATCAGGTTTCCCTTACAATAATCCAGACGCGAACTGGTTAAGAACTTGCTCAGCTCAATGACTACTGAATAATTGGCCTTGGTTAGAAATGTTAATTATTACTCACTAGTTTAGCTTTGCTGTCCTCTAAATATGAGGCATCTGTGCTGTGGGATCTCTGCAACAAACTACCACTGGCTGGCTTCTGTTCCATCTCTGTTGAGGCGGTCAGACCCAAGCCGAAGCTGGAGCCTGACAACGTGCTAGGGAAGCTCTGTACCCTGCCAGGCTCGGCCGGCTCTATCCCACTCCACTCATCCGACGCCCGGCTGCCGGTCTGGGCAAGGAAGTCCGGAGGCTTCGCAGAGCTCTCGATCGACGAGTTGAGGAAGGAGGCACTGCTACTGCTACCAGTGCTGATGGAGCTCACAACGCGATGCGAGAGGTGCTCGCTAGAGTCTCCCGACACAACGCCACTGTCGGTGTCCAGTCCTGAGGTTCTATATGAAGGAGTCCGCTGCTGGGGCTGAAGAGCAAACAGCGACTGGGACGTGTGGCTGACAGGAGCCGACGGATCAAAGCCACCAAATGGATTGATGAGGTCTGGCTGGAACGGGCCCGGCTGAGACGACGCCGCTGTCGGCTCAAAAAAACCATGGTTGACGTGAGAAAGACCGTCCTGAACAAGATCAAAGGGATTAGTCCGCTGGTGCCTCCCTTGGCTGCTGTAATCGTGGTTTAGTCCGTGAAGCTCATTGTAGGGGACATATCCTGTCTGCGCCTGGCCCGCTGGGATCTTCTGAGCGGAATTGCTTCTTTTCTTTGGCTTGGCTCCCATCGGGATGTCCCCGTGCCGGCCGATTGATGGCGGCAGCGTGCTCGACGATCTGGGACTCGGAGAGGAATAGGGGTCAAAATCCTGTAAGAGGTCTTCCAGGGGCTTGCCTTCAGATTGGATAGTCCTCGCTCTGTTTGGTTCGTTGCCGTTGTTCAGGGTGTGATTGTTGCTGTTTGCGACGGGATCGAACTGACTGAGGAAACCGGGAAAAGGCCTTTCCGGCGAAGGGCCTTCCTTAGAGAGCTTTCTCTGCTTGTCTTCGACAAGGGGAGAGGAGCGCCTCAGCATGAATTCGTCCGGCTGATGGGGCTTCTTAGGGAAGGGCTCTTGCTGGTCACCGTTGGCTTGGGAGGAGGAACTGCTGGATTGTCCAACGGGAGAAGAACCCTTCAGCATGGACGGATCCTCCATGGGATCGAAGTAGTGGCTGCTGGAGTCTTCCGTGGCATCTGAGCTCTGACAAAAAAAGCAAAAATATAAACAAGCACAGTTATATCAATTCAAAAGAATACAGGAAAACAAAATATATTTCAAATTAATGATGTTCACAAATTTGCTGTTTTAACTAAGGGTGGGTTTTCACGGGGCACGCGAACATTCGTATTTTGGGTTCAAAACGTTCGCCAAACATGCGCGGGGGTTCGGAAGCATCGTCAATTGTTCGCGGAGTCGTTGTGATATGCTCATGATTTGTCCTCGAAAATGTCTTAAAAGCTTCGTCATATGCGCACGACCTACTCACGACGTGCGTGATGTTCGCAAAATCTTTGTGAAACCCCAAACAGATTCCAAAAGTTTGGAGAATGTCTCGCGCATTTCTCGCGAAAGCAGCGAAGTTTGTCCGATCATTGTTCGAGATATTCACGAATTGTTTGCGTACTTCTTGAGAACAGGTGACTTTGCCAAAGAAGCATCGGATCGCCGGTCGCCGGTCGCAAGATAATCGCGCGACATATGTACGAATGTCGCATGAATGTCGCACGACGTTCAATATTTGAGAAATATTGTAATGCAGACCTTTAGGAACAAGCTGAAACGGAACTACTGAGATTTGAATTGTGGGGTTGGGCTACGGTAACGGGTACCCGTGTTTTGGGGTAATCGGGTTCCCGGTTCCCAAAGTACACGTAAATTCAAACCCCAAACAGCAACCTGTTTTTGTTTTTCTTACAGCGTCTTTCTTGATGGCTCCATCTTCCACGCTGGGGCTGTCCGAGGAGCTTCGCCTTGAGCTAGGGCCATCGCTGGTTTTAGATGATGTCCTGTCTGTGTCAGCCTCTAACGAGGAAGTCTGAAAAAAAGTAAAATGTTGACGTAAACACAAATTAACTTCATGGAGAATTGTACATTTAATGACTTTTTAAAGACTTTGAAGCACACTTTGTCAGGTGAGCAAAGGATAATGTTCAACTACGGATAAGGATAGTTCTTGTCTCATTTCTTTAATATCTGTAACCCTGCGAAGTGCCACCGCACTTTTTTTCGAAGTCGCTTCATTGTAAAAAAAACAATTGAGTTTTTATCATTTGTTGAAAAATCTCATATTACATGTATTCCGAGTTCAAAGCAGGCCGAATAGCATGGTAAGTGCCGGTTGAAACCTGGTTAAACCGGTGATACAGCTTTTTGCAAATGAAAGTGCTGCCCCACAAGTATCTCATTACTTTGTGTACATAAAGGGGCTATTCAACCTACCCAAGCAATTAATCATGCTATTGTTGCCTTGCCCCATACAACAACACCAGCGAATATCGAATATATTCAGACACTATGGGAAAGTACTGTGTTGACATATAAAGCCATAAAACCGAACAGCATGGGGGTTACACACGAAATACAAATGACTTCGAAAAAAAGTACAGACGCGCGTTCGTGTAAAAACAAAATGGCCACACGTTGCAAGGTTAACATCCATAGTGGTGACATGCCATCGAAAAATAAAATTGTAATGCATGTTACTTCCTAAAAGATAAATGTCCATATGAAGCAACATATAAGACGGAGAATCTCTCCCCCCCCCCCCCTTGTTTTTGGTGGTCATTGTGCTTGAGGAATGTTGTTGTTTCTATGAATTTAGGTTGCGTTAGGTAACAATAGTCTAAGAGAGTGTATAGGTATGGGGGACGGAGGGGGGAGTTCCTCGGTCTCATATCGTGCTAGTTATAAATGAGTCAGTTGATGGCTGTGTTAAGTTTGCCAGCCGAAGATTAGAAGGAGTGTTAATTGTGTGTACTTGGCAGCGTACAGGTGATAATCAGTGCGTGCACCTGTTCCTCCCACACAGCCCTAACAATTTGTCACAAGGCCCCATCTACTATCCACGCATAGAGTCCTCAGTGAATACCTGTAGCCGTAGCCAAACACACCAATTTCACACACACACAAGATTTCTTTTGGTACATAGCGTTATGGGGACAACCCATAGGGTTTGTGTGTAAACTGAAATCTCTCTAATCTCAAACTCAGAACACTCAACAATTCTAAAATTGTCAGCATCACCCTAATTTGTCCTCTTCTACATTTTCTTTTATTATACCCTAACCCGATTTTACCTTGTTCTACCTTTACTGAACACCCAACGCGCTATGGGGACTCGAAAATGTCCCCACTACTCGGTCTGTCTTTTCCAAACAAAAGAGCCTGTCCCCCTAACGCGGTGAGTGCCTACCCACACACACAAGTGTGTAAACCCCTTCGATCGTGGACGGGGCATTGTCCGACCGTAATCCCTCTTTTGTTTTCGGATGATCTCCACAGGATTTGCGCACGAGTCGAGATCGTGGACCTTGTGTCAATCGTGGACAGCATTGTTTCCCCAAAAATTCCTTTGTCCCCTGTCCACAATCAACGTTGTTTACACACGCACGGCTGACACAAGCAATTTTACCTGGATAGTCTCCTCATGAGCCACATCCTCCACCTCCTGCATCCTGTCCTCGGGCGGCTCCGAGTCGCTCTGCAGGACGTCCACGCTCCAGGTCTCGCTGGCCGTCTCCGAGATGTCGGGCACCGAGTGCCGGATGCCCAGCAGGGAGGCGGCCGCGGCCTGGGCGCCGGCACCGACCAGCTGCTCGATGTCCTCCTGAGATTCCGCAATCTCCTTCAGACGCTCAATGGTGTTGGGCTCCGACGGCGGCTCCGACGTGTCGCTGCCGATAACCTCCATGCTCCAGGTCTCGCTGAAGGTTTCTGTGTTAGACAAAATTAAAAAACAGAGTATTATGCATATGGAACAGGATCATTGCCCACGTACAGTTTACAAAAAAAATTCAAAGGCATTAGAACCAAGCTAAGAAACAAGAACAAACAGCATGGAAGCATTTCCCTTAATTGGCAACTGGCAGATTAAGATTAAGACACTATATTTAACCATCTAAAAAAAAAAGGATGCTTTATCATGTAATGGCCTGCTCAACGTTGAGAGGATGAACAGTTCAAAAAGTTTAATACCTAAAGTTTCAGGTTTCATTCACAGAAATTCAAATTCAATTCAATTCAATTCAAATAATTAAATTGAATTCAAATAATTCAAGTAATTTAAAGGTAGGATACACCATTTGCAGATATCAACAATATTTACTACCAAATTATTAAGAAATATCTTACTCGTTTGAAAGTAAATGTTGATTCTAGGCATCCAGCAAAATGATTCGCTAGATATCCTGTAATTATTCCGCAATTATTCCGGCGATCGCGAAAAAACAAAGATTACATAAGAATAACTGCTCGACGCCGGTTGAAAAAACCCGCTGTTTTTCGTGCTTTTCTCGGCATCCATGATTGTAAAACTTCGGACAGCTCAGTTAAAAGATATTTACTATAAAATACAACCCCCCAAATGTACTCATTCATGATAATTCAAGCAATGACCAATGGTGTATCCTACCTTTAATTCAATTCAAATAATTCCAATCATGGCTATCACCTCACTCGAAGACCACTATGTTATTGACGATTTAAATGGTTTTTCAGAATTGAACAACTTGCGACCTCCGAACTACCAACCGAGCTATTCAGCCCAAGTTTGACAATTCCCCCAATTTTGTTCAAATTTTGTTCTGGAAAGTGCTAGTCAGAAGTCAGAAACTTGTATATAGATATACAATGTGGGCAGGAATCAAGTACACAGTCACGATGCTTTGGATTTTGTTACATAAAGTTTTTGGTACAACAACAAAATTCAATAAATCTCAGCGCAGACAAACTGCTTCAAGGTAGTCTTCCGGGGTTCACCAACCCACCAGGATTTCCCTGTGCTTTCTTCTTCTCCAGGGCGTCGCCGATCTCAAACTTGCCGAAGCGATCCGTGATGTTGGCATTGTTGGGCAGCTGGGTGGAGTCGATCAGGTCGGGGCGGTTGTGGTCCGTGGAGCTGCTTGCCAGGCTGATGGCCGACCGAGGCGTGTTGCGCCCGCTCAAGTTGCTAGCCATCTCCCCCTCCAGATCCATGGAATATTCCGATGCCACTGGAACATTGAGCAGAGGTAGGTGATACTATTTGGTTTTGAGAAGACTCATCCAATTTCGTAAAAAAAAGGAATTTGTTTACCTATACACCAAAAGTGCACACTGTGGCTAAAATTTCATGCTGATACTTTATCACCTCCGCCCATCCCCGATGGCGGAAGTTATGTATTTACCCGTTTTTCTGTCGGGCTGTTTGTACAAGAGGGATTTTAGCGAAACTTGCTGGGTTGATAGATTATGGGCCAAGGATGATTCCATAACATTTTCAGATTGATCTGGATCCAGATCAGGAATCTGGATCACTTTAAATGATTTCTTTTAACATTGGGAGACAGGGCGTCTTTGCAGTTGGAGCAGAGGTCTGCGCACTACTGAGTGCCATTTTTCCAGTTGAAAATGAACTACAGACGAAGCAGCAATAAGCAAAAGGCTTGCCTATGAACATGGCTTCCAGGAGATGATCACTGTTCACCGATGCGTCGGCGTCGTCAGAGAACCGCAGCTGTTTCTCTGGCTGCTCACGGATGGCGGCCAGGCTGCCCTGGGCTGCAGTGAGATTGACTAGCAGCAACGAACTAAAGCCTTGTGGGTAACAACTCACCTACGGACATGGCTCCCATGAGATGATCACTGTTCGCCGATGCCATCGCGTCGTCAGAGAACCGCAGCTGTTTCTCAGGGTGCTCACTGATGGCAGCCACGCTGCCCTGGGCTGCCGTGAGACTGACTAGCAGTAATGAACTAAAGCCTTGTGGGTAACAACTCACCTATATACATGGCTTCCATGAGATGATCACTGTTCGCCGATGCGATGGCGTCGTCAGAGAACAGCAGCTGTTTCTCAGGGTGCTCACTGATGGCGGCCAGGCTGCCCTGGGCTGCCGTGAGATTGATTAGCAGCAATGAACTAAAGCCTTGTGGGTAACAACTCACCTATGGACATGGCTTCCCCGAGATGATCACTGTTCGCCGATGCGTCGGCATCTTCAGAGAACCGCAGCTGTTTCTCTGGCTGCTCACTGATGGCGGCCAGGCTGCCCTGGGCCGCCATGGGACTAATCTTGGGCTTCGGGCGGGAGAGATTGGAGCTCAGCACCTGCACGGGATAAGAGAAAGAAATCTGGACGAGTTTACAAAAATTCTAACACTTTCGGGAAAATTGAACCATGGCAAAGAAGGGTCAAATTTCAATAATGCTATAAAATCAGCTGAGAAAGAGTTCTCAGCTGGGTCATAAAATTAAAACTACAGCAGACAAATTTTTCAGTTGTGCGTTTGTATCGTTTTAAGCCTGAAAATAGCTCAAAAACTAACATGTCTAAAGAAAAGTGCTTGACCACTAAACTTTGTGCAGTTTTATCTCTGTGAATGCTACAAATTCTAAGGAAACAATATTCGAAGATTTAGATTTCAATTCAGAGTTTGCCGAGTCCTAATCAGCATTCGGGTTACGTGCTCATTCAGCAGAATGTAGGTATGCGCGTGTCACACACTGAACCAACCAATTATAGCGCCCTCGCACGTGTGTGCGTTGTTTCACACCCCAGTGCACCACTTGCGGTACAAACCAACTACTGCTGTAAATTTCCAAAAAAAATTCTCTAAAGCACATCTTTGGAAATGACCTCTTATTATTTTCTTTAATATCAATATCTTTACAACAAATTGTGTTTCAACAGTATTTTGGTTGATCCCTCTTTGGATATTAAACTGCCAAAATTATACTTCAACTTTAATAGTCAAAAGTATGCGTTACCATTTTTGCCATTTTTGTTGCAAGGACTTCGAGAGTTGGGAAGTTAACCAGTTCGCGCCGGGATTATTTTAACATCACCGAGCCGAGGCGCGGGATTGTTTTTAACGAAACTCGATCCAAGCGGGTTCAGGCCGATGGTACCAGAAAGCACACCCATGCATTTCCGGCCTTGCTCGCTGCTGACAGACATTTCCGGCCTTGCTCGGGACGTGTTTATGCGTCATTCGTTTTGAATCTGGGGGAAAACTGTGTGTGTGTGTATATGCGTCCTCCAGCACGAACTGGTTAACTAAACAATGTACCTTAGCCTCAGAGAGCATCCCAGGGCAATCATTTCCCTGGTTCCCAAATGTCAACACCAGCACATCCTCTGGTTGGGGTACCGGTGGAGTGTCGGGCGTCAGGGATGTGTCCAGTCCTTCATCTTCATCCTGGGTGTTTTGACCCGTTTTTGCCGAACCTCCCTGGGATCTCTTGGACCCTGAAAGGACCAAATCATAAAGCTGCTTAATTACAAACAAATTGCTTCAACACAACAATTTGTTTAAAAAGTAGGATATACCATTTGCAGAAATTGAAAATCTTTACTACCAAATTATAAAGAAATATCTTACCTATTTGAAAGTAAATAATGATTTTAGTATTAAAGGTAGGACACACCATTTGCAGATATCAAAAATATTTACTACCGAATTATTAGGAAATATCTTACCTATTTGAAAGTAAATAATGATTTTAATATTAAAGGTAGGATACACCATTTGCAGATATTGAAAATGTTTACTCCCGAATTATTAAGAAATATCTTACACATTTGAAAAAAATAATTGCGCTAGATATCCTTAAATTATTCCGAAAAATCAAATTCTATAAAGAAAAATTTGCTGTCCGGTGATTGTAAAACTTCGAACAGGTTAGTTAAACGATATTTACTATAAAATACAACCCCCCAAATCTACCCATTAAGAATAATTCAAGCAATTACCAATGGTGTATCTTACCTATAACCTGACACATGAATTTATCATATAAAGCCAAATGAAACTTCACCTTTTACCGTACCGCCCATTTTCTTGGTGTTGGGTCCGTGCCCGCTGGGGGCCTTTGGCGAGAGGGCAGTCTGAGGGGCGACCCCGGGGGTGGAAGCTGAGGTGTGGGGAAGATTAGACAATAGGGTATCCAGCTCCTTCAGCATGGATTCATTGGGGTTGGTTGTTGACACCATGCGAAAGAATGACACCTACGATGTACAACAGAAACAAAGAAACAGGAAGAAAAATAGTACCTCAACCCACCAAAACCACCAAACCTGTGAGGGTGCCCTTTACAATGCGCCCATAATGGTGCGCCCAGTATTTGGACATGATTCTCGGACACGAAAGTGCTCAAAACAACATTTCGTCATTCAGTTTTACCGCACAAGAGTTACTTTGTTAACCAGTTCGCGCCAGATGACGAATATAAACGCAAAGTTTTCCCCAGATTCAAAACAGATGACGCATAAATAAACACGCCACGAGCAAGGCCGGAAAGGTCTCACAGCAACAAGCAAGGCCGGAAATGCGTGGGTGTGCTTCCCGGTACTGGCGGCCTGAACCTGCTTCGGATCGAGTTTCGTTAAAAATAATCCCGCGCGTCGGCTCGGTGATGTTAAAATAATCCTGGCACGAACTGGTTAAGTTAGCAAAGAATGAAAAGTAAAGTTATAGTCAATCTTACAAAGGAGGAACTAACGTTAATTTTTGGAACAGCGCGCGATTAAGGTATGTTACTTGTTATACTGTTTTGTTAGGACTTTTATGCATGAAATCAGACGTTAAAACCTCAAAGATCACAATAAATAACATCAAAATGAAGGGCGGCAATCTTTTTTTCCCTTTTTTTTTTCGTCGGCGATTCCGAAATCCAAGTAATTGAAGAAAAAAATGCAGTATACGAACATATCTTTTTTCCCATTACCCCTAAGGACAAGCCTTTGTGTTTCCCTTTGTTACTATAATATGTGACCTGCTCTGTGAAAATGAGTCAGATGTCAAAAATTTGACAAACAGCGTTATACCATTAGAAAGAGTGCACTGTCCTCTTTAATTTGATATATGTTGGAGGTCTGTAGCACGTTGCGTTCTTGTAATACACCGATAATTTTGACGATTTTGCGAAATCTTAAAACCCCATTCATGAGAAATCATGCATTAAAAAAATTATTTCCCTTTAGGAGATGTATGCAATAGAATACAAAACCGGTTTTTCTCACCAAATCTGATTCAATTCAGCTTGTTTTAATGTAGAAATTGAAAATATACATCTTAACCAAGGTAAAAATCATGAAATAGGAATATCAAATTTGTGTACGAAAACCCCCCTCTCCGCGTTCAACCACCCAAATCTCGTAAGCGCACTGTGCGACATCTGACGCATTTTCACAGAGCGGGTCACATATAACACTTTCCTATTATACTAATCGCACACAATGCCCGAAAAACAACTCTCAACAAAAGACACGTCCTTGGGTGTTAAAAAACGTCTTATTCCACATTACGGCAGTCAACAAGTTAGCTAGATACATGTATGTAATAACCTTCATCTCACCATATTGTGTAGCTCCGACTCAGTGATCAGGGCAGAAGTCCTGGTCATCCCTTGCAGTTGACTAACTGCTGGGGGTGTGTCCGATGAGCTCAAACTGTCAATCAGTGTGTCCAGGAATGAAGACATACAGCCCTTGAGTCACATGGGACAGAAGTAGGAGGGGGAGGGGTGGGGTAGGGGTAAGGAGAGTGTCACACATGCAAGGTGAGTAATGATAAGAAACTCTATTTTTAACCCTAACTACCCCAAACCCATCAAACTCCAACTGCAGCTTTCGCTAGGATTTGGCAGTTTTGGTACCAAACCGTAACAACTTGTTGTTAGACTTTGTTTGACTCAGTACCAAAGGCCCAGGGAGACCCTGTTGAATTATGTGAGGTTCAGGACAGAAAGGCATGAGACTTGTCAAAATGTTAGAAATTTTGAGAATGCACAGGCATTTATACGTGAGTGACCCACAATGTCACGGCACAGTTCCTGGTCAACTGTAAGTGTATGTACACAAGCACCTTGTATGTGTGTCCCCACTAAAACACATAATACCACTGGCCAGTTATCACTGTTCCAAGTCAATAAAACTGTTGGAGTTTGGCAGGTTTAGTACTGTTAGGTTCAGTACAGTGTACCAAAAATTACTGAACATGTGTGAGCTGTTGAAGTTTGTTAGGTTTGGTATGCTTCCTAGTGCGAGAGCCTAGGGGGTTAGGGTTAATAAATGTTGATCTGGGAAACATTTTACCGGATGTTTATGTCGCACTGGGATTTGGCAGCAGTGTTTGATGACACACAATTTGTAACGGGTTTGTATACGTGTACCAAAGGAGTGTATGTAGACTCTCTGTTTTATATAAAATTTACAAGAATCTTGTACACTGCCAAATTTAACCCGTTGACACCAGGACGCAGCTTTGGCTGCGGCCCGCTAGCCTACCTGAAATGCTGTCAGCTTTTCTACGCCGTAAACACGACCCGTGTCACAGGATTGAGGTTATTTGTTACTTTTACACTGCTCATGCTCTATGCACATTTTCCTTAGAGCTTCAGTCAAGGTGTAAGTTATGTATGTGTCAAAGATAGGAAACGTTTGCATATGAAGTGTCATGTGTGCAGACCCTTGTTGTAATAGGGCACTTAGCAGCGTTTTGTTTCATGTTTGGATGCTTTTTAGCTCGACGGTAAACCCACTGCAGGATTTTGCAGGATTCAGGTAGTGGTCACCAGTTATAAATATTGGGGGATTTTGCAAAATTCAGGTTACATTGAGTTTTAACATTTAAGAATTTAAGGATTTTACAGGATTCAAGTTATGTGTAAGAAAAACAGGGTAGCGAGTTAGGGTTAAGAGTCCAATACTAAGACTGTGACCATGATCCGAAATCTTGAGATTAGGACCGGTGGTCCAAGATCTTGAACATGGCTATTGGGGTTCCAAGAGTAGAATACTCAAAGAACTATACTCCGAGACCAAGACCAAGAGCTGTGGTCTGAGAAATTGACTAAAACCAAGGGTATGAGACTGAGACTAAGACAATAAAGTCTGAGATCCGACCAGACATCTGAGCCCAAGGCTAAGACTTGTAGCTCGAGACCTTCACAAAAGCAAAGAGTCCAAAACCGAGATTACGATTGAGACCCAGACTAAAAGTCTTGAAACCATGGCCACGAATCTGTGGTCTCACAGGACGAAGACTGAAACACAAACCAAAACACTAAGAAGACCTCGTACAATTGCTATAGATACTTTCCATTCATACAGTCACCTACCTTTGGGAACCTACTGTAGATATCATTGGTCTGTGCCGGTGTAGTGGAGCCGCTAGTCTCCATAGCTAGACCCTGTAGAATCTGCCCCACCTGCATGAGATTGAATCGAGCAGTCGAGCTGATCATTATGTCCGTGACGACACCATAGGATTCCGGGTTCACAATCACCGGACAGATAAAGAAGTTCATGAGGAGGTCTGCGCAGGTGGCTCGGACCTCCGAGGGCTCTACTCGTCCGGACTTGGACAGGATCTTGTGGAGCTGCGTGATGATCCAGTCGAGGCTCTGCGGGAAGCAGAAGGTGTTGTCCCTCAACCCGTTGATGAAGCGGCTACACATTGACACCAGCTGAGTGATGATGGACTCCAAGTGAGCTTGCAGACACTGGCGGTACTCCTCTGTTCCCGGAGTGCCGAAGCGCTGCTCCCGTTCCTCTGGGGTGAAGTAGTCCAAGGCCTTCCGGGGGTCGGTCTCCAGTTGGACATCGTCGTCCATCAGGACGGACATGATAGGTTCGTGGAGGGCAGCAGTCAGGTACAGCCTGGTGGAGAAGAGACCCTCCGTGAAGAGTCGGAAGGCGTAGCTGATGGCGCATGTCCCGCGTCGGATCAGCCGTCGTGGTTGGTCCACGCTTGCCAACTGTTGCTCCATGAGATACTGGAGCAGGTGCAAGACCTGCTGCTCGTCCTCCTGCACGATGCAATTGCCATAGACGGCAGACATGATTGAACGCACCACTTCCTTGGTCGTCTCCATTTGCTCCTTCTCTCCTAGAACAAGACACAAGGCCACGACTTTTGGGTTGTCACGCAGGAACCCAAGAAACTCCCCATAAAGAGCATCCTGGAAAGTAAAGACGGGAAGTGTACATTTAATTTGTCAGATTATGTGAAAGTTACACCAGGAAAATTTGTTAGCAGAATTTAAATGCGCAAAACATTTAAACAAGTAAAAGCCTAATCCGTACCTGGAAGCCCAGATGCCTGTAACTGTCGACGAAGGCGCACTTCTCCAACGCGTTGGCCCGGTAGCAGCAGTAGGCTGGAGGCGCGTCCTCCGTGGTCAGTGTCAGGCTGTTCAGGGTCTGGCGCTGCTGCTGCGTGATCCACGACACTCTGAAGAGGTTGTCGGCCAGCTGGGTGACCTCCTCGTGAAGCTGGACAAGGAGCTGCTTCTCGGATAAGACGAAGAGGTGCTCCTGCTTGAGATGCCGGGCCAGCTCCAGGAGCTCGCGACATGCCGAGGAGGTGGCGGTGCAGGTGGCCATGGTGGCAGCAGCCACCAGATGGCGACTTGTAGGGATGGGTGTATAAACAAAGGCTTCAATTGCTTGAAGCTTCAAGCTGGATGTATTGACTTCATATTATCCAGTGCATTTTTCTGCAGAGAGAAATTGTGAATAGGTAAAGTCATCATAATGCTACTTTGCATTAAAGGCATACAGTAACTTTCTATTGACACTGATATTGACACATATGCCAAATTTGATCATGATCACATGATCACATATTTGATTAATGCTTGTCATGACAATTATTTTATTACCTCTGTATACATTGTACATGTATTAATTTTCCATAACACTGGTGAATCCATCAATAAATATTTGGTTTACATGCAAGTACATGTAGTTTTCGTATGCTGCCGATTTGTACACGTACATGTACTATACTGTACATGTGTACATGTGTACATTGTATACATGATCTGAAATTCGGTACCCTCTGGAGACCTGAACACAATGTGTATAATGGAGACAAAAGGACGCCGGAGGGTAAATTTCTATAGATGAATAGGTCGCCACAGGGAATTTCACGAATTAGATTTTTGGAGTGTGCCTCAAATTACTCAAAAACTAGATGTAGGATGTGGGTTAGGGTTAGTGTTTGGGTTAGGGTATGATATAGGGTACATGTATATTGGGTCGAAATTTCAACCCAGGAAATTAATTGTGGTTGAAATTAAGGCCGTGCCGGGTACCCGGGTACCCGTAACCCGACCGCTGATTGCGGGTACCCGGCTCTAATTTATCGATTTTATTACCCGAAACTGCCTTTGTAAATGTTGACACATTATTTCAGAAAGGCAAGCGCCTTTTATGTTCATTGCGTGCTGATAAATTGTTAGAAAACATCTGAGTAAAACGTCTTATAAGTCCATTTACCAACAATTTCCTGTGATGTCTAGATAGCAGATGTCTAGATGATTGTGCTTTTTTTGTAGTCATTGTGATAAAAAAATGCCTTTGAAGTCTGTTTACTGAAAATTCTGACAGCTGCTATAACTTGTGGCTGACATTGTTATCAGTGTTTTGTTACAGTTGTCCTTTGAGTAAGTTTTCCCTGGTTTTTCCCAAGGTTTACTTTTTGGAAAATGTGCTTAATTAATTCAGATCCCATGGACCTGTACCTGGAATGTGGTTTTGAAACCTGATACTGCAGGAGAGGTATTTGCTTCTATTGTATCAACATTTGCAGTCGGCTTTTTGCTACATTTCCTGTTGGCTCACTCAAAGGATTTAGTTCATTGAACCTTATTTATTTTGGAAAAAGACATGCCACTGTAGACATGCAATTATGGGGAGTGGCAAGTCAATTCATTTACAAACATTTATTACAAGCTGAGAGTAAACTCCACGCAGTACGGGATCGCTGTTAAAAATCTGGCTCTGAAAACAGCGTACTTAACTTATCTTGTCTTTTTTTTTCACTGGACCGCCGGACTACTTAGAAAAGGGTTTTGACTAGACCGCCGCTGTTTTGACTAGAATTTGTTTGCGGACCAGCGTTAAGGTCAAACCCTGAGTTGCAAAGTAGGCCCGTGCATTTTTTTAGTTGCCGAATGCAGGGAAAGTAAGCACGCCATGCCAGCCCGGAAGTCGCGCTGCAGCTTGTTAGTGGAGTGAGTGGGGATGTACATGTACATGCACGTGCCGACGCGGTGTATACTTGTTTTTGTTATGATTCTAATAATATTCACGGGTACCCGGGTAACCGACCGTGACGGGAATAGGGTACCCGGGTCCCGTACTACCCGTAAACGCACACCCTTAGTTGAAATACATGTAGGAGCATTTTGAAAAAGGTGCCCGACTTTTTAAGCAGTTTGTACACGAGAACAAAGAGATGTCTCCACTAGGATACAAATTTGAGAGTCAACAGTCAGTCCGCAGCGCACGCGTTAATGAGGTCATATCCCGATTTTTATTTGCAGGGCCGGTGTCGCAAATCGGCCACGAGATTTACGCGAGTAATTGCGAGAGTTCGACCGCTTTGTTTTCACGAGCTACACGTTGCAAACGAAACAGTGATTCTCCAAGATGGCGTGGTAAGTGGAAAGCGAACGATTTTCTGAATCGAATGATATAAAATATGACGAGATTCAGTATGTTTTTGGCAGAATTTTGTTCACTCGAAGTTAGGGTATGATTTTAAAGAAATTTGTTGTCGTGTGTTTAGTTTCTGCGCCCTGACTGGACTAACAAATATTGCCAAAAATGATCACTACACATCGACAAAGGAAGCAATGATCTTTCGTTTGATATACAATTTAGCCTGTGGCGACATTTTTTTCATGTATTTTGCGACGATTTTCGTGCGCGCGATTTCAACTTTTTCGGCCATGTCTTTTGGCTTGTACATACGCAGAGCCTGTGTTTCATTATGCACTGTATACACATGTGTTCGTGTGCTGGATATGCACTAGACGGGTTGCACAGTAGCCAACAGAAACATAATTAATTGTTTTGTTTTGTGTGGCTTATTTATATGATAAAGTTAGGTTTCTGCCTTCATGTCATGCATACAAAATAGATTTTTCTTTCATGTATAAAAAAACGACTTAGGCCTATGTTTTTGTAAAAAATTATAACAAATAGACTGGAAATCTATTGGGGTCTCCCCGCGCAGGTTCGAATCCTGCCGACTACGCCAGTGTAACGGGATTAGCGTTACTTTACAGATTCGGATGACTAATATGACGCACAAGACCATGAGGATTATTGATGTTTAAACACAAACACGAACTGGTTTATTCACAGACGTGCGATCAGCGCACAGGAGCCATCTTGCCAACCACGGCATGGTTTTACCCATAATGCACTTTACATAAAGTATGGAGAGCATAAAGTATGGAAGGCACAACTGGTCAATATTAGGTATATGTATAATAATACCGCTACACTATAATAATAGTTACTGCTATTATTATGCTAAACTTCATAGTTCATATTTCTGTCTTCCAATATGTTTCTTATACTAGGTATAGTATTCATGCTGTCCACCACCATGGCCACGCCCATTGCCATGCCCACCGCAGCCATCGCAGCCATTGCCAGCATGTCAGGAACCTCTACAGAAGGCCAAAGGCAAAGCTCTTGTCCTTGGATATTCTCTCACAAAGTATCTCAAAGAGAACATCACTACTAAAGTTGGTTGATTTGCAGGTAGTGAAAGTATCTGCTTCATCAGCATGACATCAACCTCACAACTGTGCCTGACATATTGTATTTGTAATAATTCATGTTGGGACAAATGATCTAGAGTTGGGTTTCCAAAGAAGTGTTGGAAATAGTTGAAGATTTAAATGTACTGGTGGATATGCAGCACATGCTTTGTACATATAGATTTAAATGTTTTTGTATTTTAGTGTTTTAAATAATATACATGACTTTGTGTCAGTGTTGTGCAAACACAGTGCAGCTGAAACAGATCGAAACCGAGTCTGGTCAAGTCGGGTCAGTTTGTCAAATCATCTAGGACTTAATGTCAACAACTATGCCAACAAAGTTTTGAGCTACAATGTAAATTTGACACAAACAGCATATTACTTTATAAATGCAGATTTTATTATTTATATTATCAGTGATATAATTTATGTGCATTAACATTTAAATTAGCAAAATTTATTTATTTAAAATCATTTGTTTTGGCAATGTTACAAGCGGGTCTACTTTGTAATTTAATATTTACAAGAAACTATGCCAAAAACATCAAGAAAGGATAAAACAAACTTTATAATAAATCTTAATGGTTTCATTGAACATTATGCCAAAGATTATGGTAATTATCATCTTCACTATGTTGTCTTTATTTTAGTTTGAATGTTGGCCATATTTGTGTTAAAGTTGTGCATAATTGCTAAACATTCATTATCTTATTACATTCCAACCCTATTTTTTTTAATCAGTATTTATGTACATGTAATTGCGGATGTAATTAAAATAAGTGTTCAGGGTTAAGTTTAACAATTTTATTCAAGCCATTTAACATCAACAGGGTAAATTAATGTAAGCGACAACTTTCAAGTTTCAAATAAAAAGTGCAGTTTATTTTATTATTACCTCGCAATACAGATATAAATTATAAAAGTTTTTATTTATCAATGTTATACTGTTATCAATAAATAAACGACTTCATTTGTCGCTTGTTTTTATTTTATGTGGCTGGTATACATTGTTTTATGCAGACACTAAATTGATCAACAAATCAGTCCACTCTTAAAAAGAAAAAAAACACACTGAATAGCAGATAAATCCTTTTCGCTTGAGCTTACAATTAAAAAAATACACAAAAAACAACTGCGTATTGAAATGTGCATGAACTACACGTTACCACGAAGCCTTTTTCAATGACGTCATTTTCGACCAATGAGGGCGCAGGAAGACTATGGACTGTCATGGCGGGATGTTCCGTTTGTTAATTTATTGAGAACGTTATAATTTTCTGCGCCCTGACTGGACTAAGTGAAAATCAACCCCAAATGTATAGTTTTGTGATAGAATATGAAATTATCTTTCACATCAGTGTGAAATTGGGTTGTGGCCGCTGCCAGAAGATGGACAGAATTCGTCTTTTTTTAAAGGTCAATTTGTTGGTTCGGGAGCTTTTTTTACGTTATAAAATTCACCCTCTAAATGTCATATAATTTCCAATCTGATTTGATAATATAACAAAATGTTTCCTTATCCAAAAGAAAATATACATAATATTGACAGCCAGTGAATAAAACGGATGTTTCGGACCAAATTCCAGGCGTTGTCGCCAGCTCATTAAGTATTCAAAAACGAGGTCACGCACAAAGTGCCATGCATAAATCGCACATAAAAGGAACGGCTTTTCAGTGCGCTGCGGACTGACTGTCAATGTACATACTGTATGTGTATGGTCATAATGAAAGGTTTTTGTAAATTCTATAACCCCCTAGGCTCTCGCCCTAGAATGCATTTTATATGGAAATCAATTTAGTATCAATTCTGTAGAACCCCTTCTTGTCCCTGTACCATACGCACTCCAGACTATTGTTACCTAACACACCCCCTAGATCTAAGAGAAATTCCAAAGAGTTCAGGAACACAATAACCAACACAACCATATCTTGCTGCATATGGATAATGTATTGGGGTAGTTTGCGTACGTACATGTACACAACAACGACAGTACATGTACCGGTACATTGCACATGTATGAGTATACATGTGCGTATGCATACATATGTACATGTACATGTAAATGTACTTGGTCACATGGTCACATATTATAGTCGTTTACCACATAACGACCAAGGATTACCCTACAATATGACATGATCGATCGATACAATTGTAATCGTAATGCCATGTAAAAGCATTGCACTCCTGTAAACACATACTATAGCTCCATTACTTTACTTTATTTCCCCCTGGGTACATAACCATTCAGAAATTCATGTGTACATAAAAGTACTGTAAATACTTTCATTAAAAAAATGATTAATAATAAATAGTTAATTTACCAAGAGATGCAAAAAACCGCAAAAAGCATGGTGTAAATAAACAACTGCCATTGAGGGTACACTGTAAAGTTAATTGTACAGGTACATTTACATGAACATGTACATCTACATACGTATCAATTCTTTTGGTACATAGCGTTATGGGGACAATCCATAGGGTTTGTGTGTAAACTTAAATCTCTCTAATCTCACACTCAGAACACTCTAAAATTCTAAACTTGTCAGCATCACGTACCCTAATTTGTCCCCTTCTACATTTTCTTTCATTATACCCTAACCCAATTTTACCTTGTTCTACCTTTACTGAAGACCCACCGCGCTATGGGGACTCGAAAATGTCCCCACTACTCGGTCTGTCTTTTCCAAACAAAAGAGCCTGTCCCCATAACACGGTGTGTGCCTACAGTACCTACGTGTACATGTACAAGTGCATACTGGTGCGAAATACGGTACCCTCTGGAGACATGAACACAATGTGTACAATGGAGACAAAACGTCTCCGGAGGGTAAATTTCTTAGGTCTCCACTGGGAATTTCACGAATTAGATTTTTGGATTTTACTTAAATTACTCAAAAACTAGGATTAGGATGTGGGTTAGGGTTAGTGTTTGGGTTAGGGTTAGGGTATAATATAGGGTATATTGGGTCGAAATTTCAACCCATGAAAAAAAATTTGGTTAAAATGGGAGCATTTTGAAAAACGTGCTCGACTTTCTAACCATTTTGTACACGAGAACAAAGCCATGTCTCCATACAAAAATGCGAATGTATACATGTACATGTACATGTTTCCACCTTTGACATGTGGATGTTCATACGTGTACATGTGTATGTAATTTGTATGTGTGTTCCTGTAAGCACAAGTACTGGTACATGTACCATTATTGACAACTTACCCATCTTAACAGCTCCCATAGTGTACATGCTTGTGCTAACCCAAGATAGATAGGATGTGTGAGTGACAAATACCTCGGATATCCTGTGCAAGACTAAACAATGTGTTTTTTTTCTTTTCCTGGGGTCCAGGCTATTGGTTCAATTTACATGAGTCATTCAATTACACCATGGAGCTAATACACCAACCCTCCTGTCAAGACTAAAACAGCAGCAAAAAGGAATTCACGACTATAGAAAGCGAAAGGTGAATTTAATAAGCTGTACGTGTACAAGTATATGTGACCCGCTCCAGGAAAAGGTGACATCGCGCTAAGCATTTATGAGTAATGGCCTGTTAAAGTTAATACCGGTAGGGTAAATAATGTTGTCAACATTTGATTTTTATTTTTTGTCTTAAATGACATCTTCAATATCCAAAGTTTCAGATTAAATTAACAAAAAGCTGGAATTCGATAAATAAAGTGAAACAAAACCTTTTAAGAGTGCATGGTTCCAATGTATTGCCTTAGTTTTGTTGTGTTTCGAAGCCCGTTTTCTCAGCTGTGTATTTTGAATTCCATGGAATCATTAATATGCAAAAACATCATCACCAGAACGGGAGGGGCTATGGAGCTGTACCATGTACCAAATGATCAAAGCTTATATCCTGAACTTTTTAATCATGTACATTTTTAGTTTTTGCGACTTACATACATGTCACCTTTTCCTGGAGCGGGTCACATATGGTCACTGATCATTAACCCTAACGTACCTGAATCCATCAAAATCCATTCCCTGTTTTGCAGGAGTTCGGCGCATTCAAGATGCCTCCATAATAATTAACAAACTGGAGGAATCTGATGGATTCAGGATTTTAAGCCTAGCACAGTAGCAGTACTGATTGTGCAAAATTGATTTTGAGGTTATGGATTTTAAAGACTCTATGGAGAAACACTGCAAAATATTTTTACACCAGCATATATGGTATCCTGAATCTGTCAGAATCTATCGTACTTTTGCTGGTGGATTGTTGATGGATTCTGGAATTCTCCAGAATGTATACTGGTGGATTCTGATGGACTCAGGACGTACACCAGCAGTTTTTGCATGACAAACTCGATAGATTTTGGCAGATTCAGGATACACTTTCTAGAAAAGCACTCAAGGGGTTAGGGTTAATACAAAATGTACATGTCAATATCAATTGTTATGACAGGTGCTAGAAGTTTGACAACCATTAAAGCTGAATACAGAACATTGTCACAGAAGAGACTTACAATCCTGAATCCATCAAAATCCCCCAGTTTGTTCAATATGGAGGTAGACAAGCTACCGTATCCCGAATCTGCCGTAATTCTCTTAAAACATGGTGTATGGGTTTTGATTAATTCAGGTAGATTCTAGGGTTAATGACAAAGTAACAATTCCATTTCAAACATATAATTACAGTTTTACCACTTGCCACCGGGATTATTTTAGGCCAAAAAAATAAAAAAATAAAACAAATATAAAACAAGATATATACATGTATCGGCAAAAAACACCACAAACACTGACTCTCGAAAGTCATTTGTATAATATTTGTAGGATACAGTGTACCTCTCTGTTGTTAAACTTCCTACTTTGCTACACTACACTATACCATGGCCATGGAGTGTATAGTTTGCTGTCTCTGTATGACAGAAGGCCATGTGCAGTGGCAAAGTTCAAGTTCAAAACACAGTGTACATGTACGTACGTACATACATGTACATGTAAACGTCACAAGGGAGCATGGACAGATTACATGTAGGTAGGATACACCATTGGTAATTGCTTGAATTATCATGAATGGGTAGATTTTTCTTTTGGGGGGGGTTGTATTTTATAGTGAATATCGTTTAACTGACCTGTCCAAAGTTTTACAATCATGGATGCCGAGAAAAGCACGATAAACAGCGTTTGTTTTTAACCGGCGTCCAGCAGTTATTCTTATGTTATTTGTGTATTTTCGCGATCGCCGTCCAGCTCCAGCGATCGCGAAATTTCCTTTATAAAATTCTATTTTTCAGAATAATTACAGGATATCTAGCGCAATCATTTTGCTGGATGCCTAGAATCATTATTTACTTTCAGATTAGCAAGATATTTCTTAATAATTCGGTAATAAATTGTTTCGATATCTGCAAAATGGTGTATCCTATATACCTTTAAATACATGTGAAAGTTGGGATTATGCTTAGAAATTTGTTTGAATTTTTTTTGTAAAGAGTTTGTCAAGAGCGTGCACATGGAGTGCACTGTGATACCTTCCTACCTCCATGGTGATACCATATGTGACCCAGCACGAGTAAATGAGAAACTTTGAGGCAAAAATAAAATTTGAGATTTTGATTTCATCATTTAAAGCTAAACAAGCTTTAAATGCTGAAATCAAAATCTCAATTTTTATTTTTGCCACAAAGTGTCTCCTTCACTCGTGCTGCGTCACATATATGCGATACGGTTTTAAATTCTCTCTACTTTTTCGCACTACATTCATCATCGTCCTCAAAGTATCCTCGTACTGTAGAGTAGTTTTCTGCCGCAGAAATCACAAATAACCCCACACTAAAGGTTGGCATGTGGTGTAGACTGGTAACAATCCAAAAGTCAAGGTTACAGGTAGGAACAAGCTGATAAAAGACTGGGAACTAGATCGTTCTTGGAAAATGGGAGTGTACATGTACATGTATACGGTACTGCGGCGGTTATTCACCATAGCATGCCAGGAAACCATTGTCGTTCAGTCATTGCTGACGCGGCGTAAACTAAAGGTAGGATACACCATTTGCAGATATCGAAATGTTTTTAATACTACCGTATTATTAAGAAATATCTTACTTATTTAAAAGTAAATAATTATTTCTAGGCATCCAGCAAAATGATTGTGCCAGATATCCTGCAATAATGCAATTGTTCCGAAAATTGTTATTTTATTTAAAATAACCGGACGGTGATAGCAAAAAAACAGCAACAATAAGAAACTGCCCGACGCCGGTTGAAAACAAACGCTGTTTTTCTTGCTTTTCTCAGCATCCATGATTGTAAAACTTCGGAAAGGTCAGTTAAACAATATTTACTATAAAATACAACCCCCGAAATCCACCCATTCCTGATAATTCAAGCAATTACCAACGGTGTATCCGTCCTTGATGCTAACATTACAATAGTAACATTTCTTGAAAAAAATGCAAGTTAATAAGACAGTACAAGTAAGACAAGAGCTAAGACTAGATTATCATTATAGATAGTCCAAGTTACTGGACTCTAGTTATCGCTTTTTTAACATTTTTACATTATCTGGCGCTACCCTAGACCCAATAGTTGTTGCGTTTTCACTCCTTTTAAGGCTTTTTTCAAATTTTGGATTTTTCTGTCGTTCTACGCCCCAATGGCATTCTCGCGGTCGGACATCCGGGAACTTCGTTTATCTTCCCATTGTTTATGCACTTAGCGCAAAGGGGAAAATTTGAGGTTAAACGCATGTTGTTATGGACGGCTCGCCCCTTCGTGACGTCATGCCGACCGTGAGAATCTCAGCCTAGAGCAACGGAAGAACTGAATTGGGAACATAAAAGTTGCCCAAAACACATTTGGGGTTGCAAATCCGAGCAATTTCGACCAGCTTTTCAAAACACTGTCCAACCTGGGCTAGCCTAGTCCTAGACTAGAGGGCGCAGCATATAGCCATAGCCGGTACGGGGTTGCACAATATTAGTGGGGTATTTTCACAGACACAGCAGACAGCTTACCAATTTAATGATTCCAAGTCAGTTCCTCGCACGGTACATGAAAAACACAATACGTCCGGGGATGAAGCATCTAAATTAAAGACAAAAACAGTTATTTTACACAATTTTAATTGTCAAAAGTGTTGTCATAACCATTTTTTAACTGTTCCTCCATGATCGAGTCGCGCATGACGTACACGTCCAAATGCAAAAACGCCCCCTGACGACTTGCTTTGGCCAATTATTTAATGGCGCGCGGCCGTGGCTTTGTCTTTTTAAACGGGCCATGGCTATGCATCGTATTTACTCTCACCAAAAGCGAAGTCGAAGCCACAACCCGATTGTACATAGCCGCATGTTGGCGGGTCCAAAATAGAGTGACCTATTCTAATTTAGCAAATTTTTGAAAAAAATAAAAAATAAATATATATCAGGATGGCCATGCAGATTCCGAGATTCGGCGATTTTCATTTGGCTAATTGGTGTTGTTAGGGACTCAAAACACACAGTAATAACCTTACTAACACTCACAGAAAACAATTTGGCAATAAAAACATTTTTTGTTTCCATAAATTGAGATGCTAGTAACAAAACGCCTTTTCAAAGGGTGTAGTCATTCTAACAAAATAATGATTAAAAACTCAAAATTTAGGGTCCGGAAGCGCGCAATCAGGGGTCAACTTTTTTCAGGTCAACCAGCGGTTCGCGATTTTTTTCCAGGTTGTGCGTGAATGTATATTCATAAGATAAGTATAGTTTGCAGTAATACTACGGTAATTAGTTTCTTTACGGAGATCTGTGGTTCTAAAGTGTGATAGGAACCGGAGGGAACTCGACGTTTCGGACAGTATGCTCTGACCGTCGTCAGTGGTTGGTAGTTGGTAGTGAATAGTGGATCGAAAGGTCTGTGGATCGAAAGGTCTGTGGTTCAAATCCGGCTATTGTTATTGTTAATGTCTATCTTTTTCTTCGCCAAATTTTCTTGTGTATATAAAATGTACAATGTATTTAAAATATAACCATAGAGAGCAAGGCTGGAGGCCAACCGGGTTAGGCTAAGTGCCTTGAAAAATACAACAAGGACCGCTACACGAGATAGTTTAACTTCCCAACGTTCAGGTTCTGTTGCTCTAATCTAATTAACGGTGTTCAGTGATACCGCCCTCTATTTTCAGGCACACTTTGATTTATTCACGGAGTTGATGGACGTTACGGCCGAGTTCGGGCGGCCTGTTCTTGACACGCGAACTCTGTTCTCGCGCTCGAACGGCGGGAACGCGACCCGTGAACATTGCACTCGGAACAAGAACACACACCACCTATCCATCAGGGTTTTGCAAGAACAAGTTACGCGTGTCAAGAACAGACCGCCCGAACTCGGCCTACTTGTCCCAATGCGCTGTATTTCTGGTCGCATGGGGGCGCTGTAAGACGTTTATTAAAGTAGTTTGGTAACTTTACTTTTATCTAAAAATGGAATATTGGAAAATATTAATTTTGGAGCTGTAAGAATATGTAAACTGACGTGAAATATCTCCTAATCACTTTTAATTTTGCACATGCACAGCGCCCTTAATGTTCAATAATACGGCCCATTACTTGGCTACTAGTCTATGGAAGCGGCTGGCTGCATGCAGCAACTTCTCATAGACTTGTGTGCAATTTCAAGTCGTAGCCAAGTAATCGGAAACGGCCTATGGCTGGAAAAAAAGGGGGGAAATGAAAATAACTAGCGAAAACCTGAATAGTCAGTGGACAGAAATATGTTCAATCAAAACGATAAAAAGCACACAATCAAAGTACATGTACATGACCCATGGGAAAAATATTTGGCTATAGGTCCATATAGGTCTTTTGAGGAAGAACAAAAAGGTAGCCGATAAAAAGCAATTTTCAAATATTTTCAAAATGGCTGCCATTGCATGTTATTCTATGTACATTTTTTCGAAGGTCAAATCTGCGATCTTCCTATAGCCAAATATCTTTCTAATGACATACAGTTTAGATAACGTTCACATTGAAGTACAAATACTTCCACTAGTTCTGGGCAGAACCAGGCACCAAGTTTTTTGTATGGCTCTTTTAGAATACAATGTCTTCAACTAGTTAACCGAAATTAGATCTGGTTTCAAATATAATCCGGGTTTTGTTATAGCCTGAAACGCGGGGGAACCGTGGCTGTCAACTCTCCCTGCATAATTATTTTAGGAGGCACGGTGATAATTGGACTTAATACATTATCGCGTAATGAAACACCCAGCCATGTTGAACCATGTCGATGAGTACCCGATTCCCAAAGTTGAAACCGAGCGGTTGAACCAACTAATAAATTGGCACATTATACAGAGCAGGTGTTAGTAAAAATTATACTCGCTTGTTAAACCCACAATACGACCCTCTAGCCGCACAAAGGCTCATTTATTTGCTTTGTCTGAAAGACCTTTTTTGGTGACCGTGATATTTTAGCTACGCGGGGCCGGGTCTGAGATTATTTTGTTCTTGTTCCTCAGTTCACGCACAAATTAAGACGAAGTCCTTGAATTTTGTTTAATAGTAGCATCCAGCAGTGCAAAAAAAATATAAGTTCCTTTCCAAATACTGAAATAGGGACTCGTTCTAAAACGAGGCGCCTTGTATGAGCTTTCATAATGGCCCGTTATTCCGGGGGTAACAATCCCCAACATCCCAAAGCTAATTACTACACAGGACTACCTGCGTTACACAATCGGGCAGCTTTCCAACTTTGTTGTTTGCACAGACAAATTAATCCCTAATGTCGTTTAGCGCCAGGGGGACATGACACATTATAAGGCGGGTATAATTAAAGCGGGAAAATCCTGAGTAGTGTCGAATTTTAATGGCACGTTTTCCATTTTCTTTTCTTTTCTCTAAAAGTTGAGATTTTGTCACCCCTCGGTCGAGCGCGACGCATAGGAAAAGAAAAAAAAGTGATAGGGGGTTGACCCGCAAAAGATTGGAGGAGGAACGTGAAGGATCCTTGGATGTTGTTTTGCTTGCCATTTTGTATGGTATTGACTAGGGTCTCCACACTCGGGACCCGATGTAAAGTGCGTCGATTTTTCTTCTACTTTGCGTTTCCCACGGGCTATTTCGGATTGGCGGTGCAAAAAAAAAAGCCACTTCACGGCGTTGGGGGAGGCTCTCGGGTAAACATTAATCAATCGCTGGCTGGAATATCGGGAGACTTTTAGCTCTAAAAAAAGAGCTCTCTTCTCGTACGTGTGGTGCTCGATGATAACTCGCCAGGGCGATCACCGGCAATCATTAGCGCGATCGTGGAGATGGGAAATTTACAGGCGGCAACATATTGGCGAGGCTGTCACATGAATACTCAGTGATGACGATGATGCCATAGTAATGTCATCGCACATCTGACGTAATTTTGTAATAACTTTGTTGATGTTTACTTGAGTTTATGAAGACGAGACCAACAACTTACACGAAGAGCTGTGATTCAACCAAAGCATCGTACAATTATTGGTAAGAGATGAACATTCAGTATTTTGGTTTTGCTTCTCACCAACGTATTATATTAGGTGTAAACAAATCACTCAGGGGGACTCGAACCTAGACGACTTTTTATTGCAGAAGATTTACCAATACGTACGACTAGTACAGTACGACCAGTACGACCCTTCTGCCGCACAAAGGTTCAGTCATTCATTGGCTTTGCGTCTCAAAGGCTTTTGGCTTTGGTAACCGTTATAATAACCAGAGGTGTAGTCGAGTCCATCACAAGTCCCTGTAAGTCCCTGCAAGTCCCTGCAAGTCCATCACAAGTCCTTCAGTTCCAATTCAAATCACAAGCTATTCAAATCAGCTTTGACAAAAGCATTCCTTTGTCATTGTTCATCCAGTTACTTGTGACTGCCTTTACGAAGGGACTTGTGACTGGCTCAGTCACGAAAGGACTTGTGAACGGACTTACAGGGACTCGACTACAACCCTGATATGATAATAACTACGCGAAAGATGTACATTGTAGAGGTAAAACGAATTGCCAAGTTTTGTTTTACATGTACATGTAAGGTTGCCCGTAGTAATGATGACAATGCTGGAGTGAATAGCGCCATCTATAGTTAACCATCACCTTTAGCTCAGTGATCGCCACAAATGTGTATGGGCCGAGTCGATTGTGTTATCAATCAATTACATTTCATTTTGGAGCTAAGATTATTTTGAAAAATAGGGCAATTGGGAGACTATAAAAATTTACTTGAGTAATATTTACAAGGAAGACAAGTATAGTCTATGCCCCGTGGCGAATGTTAATAAATGTCGTGATTTATTGACGACTCTTTTAATAGTCAGAAGTCCAGACTTGTTGGGAGGCTAGAACTAGGATGGACGGGTTTCGTGACCTGTCCGGTTTGTAAGCGACTGCGTCATAGCCGTCATACACACACACTCTGAGAGGTAGGGTTGTAGTCGAGTCCATGCAAGTCCGTTCACAAGTCCCTCCATAAAGGCAGTCACACTAGTAACTGGATGAACAATGACAAAGGAATGCTTTTGTCAAAGCTGATTTGAATAGCTTGTGATTTGATTTTGAACTGAAGGACTTGTGGTGGACTTGCAGGGACTTGCAGGAATTTGTGATGGACTCGACTATATTTCTGCTGAGAGGTTACTAGTAACCATTGGCTAAACATGCAACTTTTGCACCAAATCTTGTTCTCCCCTTAAACAAATTAAAAATAAAATTGGCCAGACTTCAAAACCTCATCCATAATCCTTTCAATTTGTCCGCCATTGGAGCACATGAGCTTTGTACCCAAACAAAGTTACACTATAGAATTGCAGACCAATTAGACCCCAAATTGCCTCCGCCGGAATCACGATTTGTTCGCCCTTAAATTATCTGCTATTGAAGCATTTTTGTGGAGCATAAACTTTAGGGTTTGTAAAAAACAAATTAAAAAAAGGACGGAAGCCGTGCACACGACTGCCAGCTTGTGTTAGTGTGGATGAAATTGTGCCTTAAAGGGAACGTATACGTTTGGTAATTAGAACCCACTGTTTGTTTCAATCCTATAAAGTTATAGATATATACCATAAAACTAACCTGTAAAAATTTCATTTCAAAAGGTGGTAGCGATTTTGAGATATTGCCGAAATTCTGGAGCGGTAATGTCCACGCAGGAAAAATAATCTACATTGGAATACACAATCTGAGAAACGTCACTGCAGTAACGCTTCTCAGATTCAAATTTTGTGTGGATAAAAAGTGATATCTTTTTCCATAACCGCAGTACTTCGAAGTGAAAAGTTTCCTAAAAATGCATTATACTATCCAAAGCTGCTGTACTTCTTACCAAGTAAGTTTGTTATGACCATTAATTTTTAGAGTAATTACCAAACGTATACGATCCCTTTAAAAGTGATTTATTTTGCAATGGAGCGGAGGCCTAATTTTCCAAGATGGCGATAGGCCACAAGACTGGTGGATGGTCTTTGGATATAATTTTTCCCCAACGTCATTGGTTACCCCCCCCCCCCCCAAAAAAAAAAAATAATAATAATAATATAATAATAATAATAATAATAATAATAAATAAAAATAAAATAATAAATAAAATAAAAAATTATTAAATTATTACAAAAAAATTTAAATTTGCAGAATTTGAAAGATGATGAAAAAAGCTTTAATTGCATGTGTGTCTCAAACGCCTTGGGGAGTTGCAAGTATTAATATTTTTACTGAATTTCGGAAGTTGGGGCATTTATCACTGGGGTCTATTAATTATGGCACTTAATGTTACTACCGGTGCGAATCATAAACTACAGGCGCGCTCCGCTCACAGTAATATTTGTCAAAACATTCAATTATTTGTTCCTGTTTAATACCGGTGCCTTGTCCCTGGTACTATAGAACCTGCAAGTCAGCTTCCTCTGTACACACAGCCCGTCAGATGCGCAATTCGTGTGGTGACAATAAAATAGAAAAAACTCAAGCGGGTGGTAATAAAATGCCAAAGCGAGATTATGGTCGATCGATCAGCGGGTTCTGAATGGAACAGGATGGGGGTAAAGTATCCCACGCACCTGCAGCGGAAGAAACGCGAGAATAAAAGCAAAGAAGAGGGCTCCTTCGCTTCGCGATTGGGCTCCGATTTATGGTCTGGGCGTCTGAAAGAAAAAAAAGAAGAAGAAAAAAACACCTGGCCTTGTCCAAGTTTGTATAATCACGGGCTAGAATTATGCAGTTATAATGATATCAAGTAGTCATGCGGGAGAGGCTGGGGCAATTAAAAAAACCAAACAAAAACATGAATGAACTGTTGGAGTTTAATTGAAGGCGCGAAAATGTATGGATCGCGGTGTGACTTTGTCACATGTATCTTGGGTGTTTTCGAAACCATGTTTTCAAGTGAACCGCTAACGGTGTATGTTCTTCGGTTGCCGGTTGCGAAAACTCAAGTGCGTGTGGAGTACACAATTCAAGATGGCCGCCCCGAATTTAAAACTACGAATTGAAATTAAATAAAGTAAGCTATTTAACGAAAATAATACATTATACAAATAGCAGTAAAAAGTGACAAAGATCAACCCACAACGATCTTGACGGCAATCGCGAAAAAAACAAGAACAACTACCTGACGCCGGTTGAAAAAGAACGCCGTTTTTCTTGCCGTTTTTCCCCCGGCATTCATGATTGTACAAACTCTAGGTCAGCTAAACGATATTTACGATAAAATACAACCCCAAAATCTAATTCCTGACAATTCAAAAAAATATCAATGGTGTATCTTACCTTTAACCCTCCTATAATATATAGGGCAGTTGCCATAGAATTGTCTGACCTTTCAAAACCTTTCTAGTTTCCTGGACTGAAAGGTTTTAAAAGGTGAGAAAACTGTCTGACAAAAGGGACCTATATGAAAGATTTTGAAAGGTAAAACAACTCTCTGAACAGACTGGTGTAAGACAAAAAATACCTTTCAAAAGGTTTTGAAATGTGTAGTAGTGCAGTAGCAAACAATTCTGGAGCGTTTTGAAAGGTTCATACTTATTTACAGTCATTTTGTGAAGTAAGCAGATTTTGAAAGGTTTTGAAAGGTAAAACCATTTAAGGTGGATGTGTTGTTAGGTATAACAACAGTTTGGGGTGTGTACATAATTATAGTATGAACAAGATGGGGTAGTCTTCTATCACATATCGTGCTGGATGCATTGGTTTGTTATAGTATTTTGATGAACATTTTATATGGCTTTTAAAAAGTATTTCTTATTGGAATAGCCTAGATAACTTGGCTCTTAAAAAAAATAAAAAAATGCATACCACAACAAATGACTCAAGTTTGTTTTTACATCCCTATACCACCAGAAAACAACTTATTTTAGGTATTCCCACTTTGGGTTGAAACTGCAAAGTCAGGAAGTCAAAGTACTTCGTCAACACACACAATTTATTTCCCACACACAATATTTAAATAGTAATAATTCTTATTTCTCAGTACTTTCTAATAACGCGTGCCAATTGAAGTAGTCTCATTGTAATGACTGATTGTTCCTGGACCGTCGCGCCGTCCGGGGCCGTCCGATGATGAATGCATCACGGGACCGGAGTGATGCCGATATCATCGCGCTGAATGAAGGACACTAAGTAGTTTGTCGTGATTAATGGTGTACACGAGGCAAGGCTGCGCCATCAATATCTGCATTGGAAAAGCTCTCTTATAGTTTTGTACACACGCAGGGTGTGGTCATTTACAATGTACGGTATAATTATAGTAGCTGAATCATTAATGTACAGGGGCCAATTTCACGGAGCTGTTAAGCACCAAAATTTGCTTAGCACAAAAAAGTCTTGCTCAATAAAAACAATTTCTCAGCCAAAATTCTACGTGTTTTTCATGCTAAGCAAAAAACCAGCTGATTATCAATCAAAAACAATAAAGATCACGTGAAAATTTGGTCTGTAACCTTGTTTTTACCAAGGACAAATGTTCATGCTAAGCAACCTTTTGTGCTTAGCAGCTCCGTGAAATTGGCCCCAGTACAGCCCTGTTTCAATACATGCGGTGTGTATATAAAGCCCCTGTCGTACCTTGCGCGAAAGCGAGCGCAAACGCAAATGTTGACATCCACGGGGAGTTTTCTGTGCTCACTGCGAATTCGCAAAAGTTGAACACGTTCCAGCTCCCCCAAATTTTCGCAGCGAATGCTTTTTAGTGATGTGAAATTCGTATCGCATTTGCTTTCGCGTGAGGTAGCTAGGCCTAAATGAACCGGCTTTAACCATAGATTTGATTTGTTTTGATTTGGCACTGATTTTTTTCAAGGGGACACCGTAGGAAGGCATGCCCTGCTAAGAGACGGGACATGCTGGCAATTTATTTTTAAATCCACGATGTTTTCTCTTCCATTCTAAAATCTAAGGCAATCTGAGAGTAAATTTAACAGCTTCAGTATTCCATGTATTATTTGTTAGGCCTATTTTGCTCTTGTCATATCATGTTTTAGTGGCTTAACGACCGGGGGTTCGAACCCCCACCAAACATCTAGTACGAGCCTCCACCTAGTTAAGGGGACAGGCTCTTTTGTTTGGAAAAGACAGACCGAGTAGTGGGGACATTTTCGAGTCCCCATAGCGCGTTGGGTGTTCAGTAAAGGTAGAACAAGGTAAAATTGGGTTAGGGTATAATGAAAGAAAATTAAGAGGACAAATTAGGCCAGGGTGAAGCTGAAAATTTGTGAATTTTAGAGTGTTCTGAGTTTGAGATCAGAGAGATTTAAGTTTACACACAAACCCTATGGGTTGTCCCCATAACGCTATGTACCAAAAGAATACATGGCCTACTCCTCATACTCGTCGTATGTCCTAAACCCCCAGCAATTCTCATTGGCAAACGCTAAACTAAACACACATGTATACACAGAGAGTGTGAAGAAACCGCATTAATAGTTCCCCTATCTCATGGTAAATATGATATGCGCTGTGTCACACCACGAGCCACAAACGAAATTGAAAACCAGGGTCGAAAGTAATTTATCGGCATAGTGAATGGATTGTGGTGTAGAAAAAAGAAGAAAAAAAGAGGGAAAAATAAAAAGGAAAAAAAAAACCAACTGGAAGAGCGCGATGTAATTGAATTATTCCCGCACCACACATCAATAGATCGACGATTGTCTGCTTCATTCCCTCTGCCGTAATATTCAAAATGCTAATTGGATTTCAGAGTCCGTATTTTTGTTCTCTCTCTTCTTTTGAGTCGCACATCACTCGGAGCAATTGAACTAACGCGGACAATATTGAAGTGCACGTCGTTGTTAATAACGTTGTTATTGCAGTGTCCGTTAATTGAATTCATTCCAATGCGCAGATACACACACACACATCACGAATACGTATAGGCATTAAAATACACACACACGATTTGATATCAAAGACTCGACGACGATAACAATTCTCTTGACAAAGACTGAACACCAACTAGAAATCATTACGAGATTATACTGGTCATTGTGAGCGAGGCTTGTTCTCCATCTGTAATTTGCACCAACAATAGGCCGTGCGTCCAGGTGTTACTAACGATGTCAATAGTGCAAACGTGTTGACCGGTTGGGCCCATGCACAGTCACTTCAAATAGAGATATTTTCTTCTGCGGATAGCCCTATAGAGGGCAAAACGCATTATTACACGCTGCAGGGTATTTCATAATTGATGTCACTGTGTGTGCCAAGTTCTGTGATGGGCCCTTACGCTCCACTTCACCCACCACATCACAGTGCACATCAATATCCAATCTCACTAGAAGCGCCAAAAAAACCCAAAAAACCTGCAAACTATATTCAATATTTTTAGCCTTGTGGCGAAAAATACAAAGAAACGCTACAATATTTATATCTGGTATAGCCTATACCGTATGTGTGCCCGTGCGATGGAGAGTTTTATTTTTCAAAAGGGCTGTACTTTGATTTCCAAAGAGTGAACATTTACTCCATTCAAGTGAAAATTCACTCCCGGGGTATGAAACAGACGTTTTATTAGAGTGAAAGTAAATCACTTGAAAACAAAAATCTAATCAAGTTCCACTAAAATTATTGGGGGTTTTTTTCCTCAGTGTATTTCAATCAAAAACCTGAGTGATTTTCACTCTAAAATGTCTAGTCTATTTTAGTTTCACTCTTTAGAATTTATACAGTATGCCATTTTGTTCTCTTTTAGAATCTTGGACCGTTTTCCAAACCCGAGCTTCGTCTCCGAATGTGGCTTCGTTTGGCAATGAGAATGGAGCCGGAGACTGAGCCTATAAGATGGGGTTTGCAAACGGTCAAACTCTCGCCTGACTGCCCACAGTCGATTTAGACGACTGTAATACTTTAAAATGAGACATCAAATCTGATGAGAGTTATGAGTTATTTCCCAAGAGATGTCAAATTTACCATGGGACCAAGTTTTCGATTTTGTCTGGATGTGCAAGCCTGAATGAACTGCGGGTGATTACCAGCTGAACGCACGAGTCCAATTCTTAACCAGTTTGCACCGGAGGACGTATATACACGCAACTTTTTTTTCTCCGAGATTCAAAACGAAAGACCGGAAATGTATGGATGTGCTTTTTCGGTACCATCGGCCCGAACCCGCCTCGGATCGAGTTTCGTAAAAAATAATCCCGCGCCTCGGCTCGGTGAATGTTACAATAATCCCGGCGCGAACTGGCTAAACATCAACGTCCAATGGCTAAACAATACCAATAACATGTTGTAATTACTTGCTAAAGACAGTTTTTGTAGTGTGGCCCAAACCTAGAGTACGCTACCGTTGTCCCAATGCCTAAAATTGAAAACTTGGTCTAATGGTCAATTATTCTGATCTCTCTTTGGATTTATTTTCATAACTCTGTTCTCATTTTAAATTGGAAATGTGTATCTTTCAAACAATACCTATGTTATCTATTTTTTGTTACACAGTTATACACATCTTAAAAGGTAGGATACACCATTTGCAGACATCGAAAACATTTACTACCGAATTATTAAGAAATATCCTACTCATCTGAAAGTAAATAATGATTCTAGGCATTCAGCAAAATTATTGCGCTAGATATCCTGTAATTATTCCGGAAAATTGAATTTTATAAAGAAAATGCCGGATCGCCGGACGGTGATCGCGAAAAAAAAATAACATAAGAATAACTGCTCGACGCCGGTTGAAAACAAACGCTGTTTTTCGTGCTCGGCATCCATGATTGTAAAACTTCAGACAGATCAGTTAAACGATATTTACTATGAAATACAACCCCCCAAATCTACCTATTCATGATAATTTAAGCAATTACCAATGGTGTATTCTACTTAAGAATCCAATAAAGTACAAAATGAAGTTTAGAAACAGCTGTAATACTAAAAATAGTGTTTTCATTCTTTCACGTTTTGTAACCATGCACAGTTATTTTACGTTTTTGAAATGGATAGGCCTGTGTCTTCTTTTGGACTTAACTCTTTATTTACCTTACGGGAAATATGATCATTTTGCATTCATTCTATGCATTTCGTTTGTTATAAACATTATAACACCACTTGAAAACTAGCATGCATGTTCAAAACGTAACCGGTTGAATCTTCATTTCAGTGGATTTTTTGGGGGGATTATTTGGAGGATTTTGCCTTTAATGATACAAGCATGAAATTTGCCACAGAGTGAACTTTGTCAGAGTATAGGGCCATCGGAGATTTGTCCTCAGAAAAAATATGGGTATAATATAGTTTAGAATATATTTTCTTAATGGCTGCCACTACATGTTATTCTACCTATATTTTTTGCCCAATGGTCCAATCTGCGATAGCCCATGATCTCCAAATAATCGAAAGTGACTGGGCGCGACACCCTTCTTCCAAGACGTGCCTCACATTATGATTGAACAACCACTCAATATGCATGTGTTGGTATTAAATAGTCCTAAATATTTATAGAGCTGGCAAGATCGTCAAGCACCGTTGGATTATAGTCTTCCATACTTCATAAAAATGACCGTGTATTTAGTGATAAGGGCCGCCTATGAATCATGCACCCGAACCGTTGGAGAATGTAGAAGCCCTATAAGAAACCCGATCCTGTTGTTTGCTACTACCATAACACACATATAATTGATCTGTATACTGTTTCAGATGATATTTGATGTGAAATGCCAGCATCATTGTGTTAAACGCAATACTGCGTAGCAGCTCTTTTGTTATCATAACGCAGATGGAAAAATGTGTGTTTTCTTGGCAATAAAACCTGGAGGAAATTGCGTCAGTTTATTTTGGAAGCAGATACGCTATAACACGCCGTTTGAAATAACGAATGTTGTCATAAATACAATGCTAAAAGAATTCACAATTCAATTTGAAAATTATTTTTTGTTCAGGGTGCATCTCATATAAAAGCACGGACACACCAACTTTAAACCGAAAATATACCCCCGCACCAACATTGTTTGCGCCAGAGTTTGCGAGCTGTTGACCACGAGGGTTTTACCTTTCTTCTGATGAAGATGAATACGGAATTTCACTTGGTCTTTCTTTGTAATCATAACAGTGCTTTATCCTCAGTTTTCCCCGTACTGTAATAAGTCCACACTTTGCACCACTCCGCCGTCACTTGAGCACCCACCGTATATCGCCGCACTTCCTTGACGCGATCTACACGTTTATTATTACTTGTACCACCATTGAAATCGCCCTTAAAAAAGGTTATAACGATGCCACTTTAATACAAAGCTCACGAATCGGGTGTCGCGGCTTCTGTTTCAAAAGGAGAGCTCTGTACTCGAGGTTTCATGTTACGGGTTGTACCATGACGGTCATCCTGGCATACGGACAGAGAAATTAGAAGGGTGTTAACGTTATCAATGCGCAAGACACCCAGTTAAGTATTACCATTGTGGGGTTGTAACACAGCGGTACCATGTTTCAGTGTAACGCTTGCACCGCAAGCTAGGTATTTAGAAGAAATCCCGTTGACGAAAGGGAACGTGTGGCATTTTGTAGACCGTCATCGCTTTGAATGTAATCGGCACAACCCCTTTGTGTGCAGAATGGTAGAGCTCCGCCCGGCATTGCTCACCGTCACTCCATCAATGTTGAATCATTTACGATAGATTCCATTAAATTATCATGGAATTTCAATTAAGTTATAACGGGACTCTGGCAGGGACACCCGCGGGCCCGCGCGTTCGGTGTTCAATTTCCATCACATTTCCTCCTCCGAAATTGGCAATCTATTTTGAGTCGCGTTGTCGATAATTGGGGTCAGTCCCTTCGTGTATCATGTGCGTTATGAAAAACGCGGGCTATTTTTTTTTACCTCCTTCGCCTCTTGTTTCTTCGCCGTGCATTCTTCTTCTCCTTGCTCAATAGGCAATGCATGCAAGCAAGGCACTGATCTGCACTTGACAGCCGGTCTTTTCAACACATTTCAATTAGGGCAAATTGTCGGTATCTATACAGCCTTACGTCTCGCAACTTTGGTCAACCCCGTCTAACCCATTTTTTTCGGACAAGATTCCCGCCTGCGTGCATGGAAGTTTCGTCCTGTGGCGGTGTAAATGCTTTCGTTAATAGTCTTCATCGTTGAAAGGTTAGTATAGGTATAACCCACATGTCGTTTGTTTTCATTCTATGCAGCCTGATTTGCACTTTGGTATATAGAGCTCAAGGTTTGACATGACAACATCTCATTGTCCGCGAATGTGTTTCGAGTAATGTTAATTTGTGTGTCGATAATTATTCGTTATGGGATCTTGTTGCATTGGTATACTGAGCGTGCATCAAAGCAAATTGCTTGCTTTCGTTCAAACCGTCAAGTGGGGCTATAATGGCCAATGCTTTGCAAATTTGGCTTGTGTCAAGTCAATGCATATGGAGCAAGATATGAGACGGAGGGAACCCTCCTCCTTTGTGGTGGTCATTTTGCTTGCGGAATGTTGTGGTTTCTCAGGAAGGGGGGGGGGGGGTGCGTTAGGTAACAGTAGTCTCAAGTACAGGTATAGGGGAATAGGGGAATAGGGGAAAGGGGGGGGGGGGTGGGGGTGCGTTAGGTAACAGTAGTCTCAAGTTGAACAGGTATAGGGGAATAGGGGGAAAGGGGGGGGGGGGGGTGCGTTAGGTAACAGTAGTCTCAAGTTGAACAGGTATAGGGGAATAGGGGAATAGGGGAAAGGGGGGTGCGTTAGGTAACAGTAGTCTCAAGTTGTACAGGTATATAGGGGAATAGGGGGAAAGGGGTTGGGGGTGCGTTAGGTAACAGTAGTCTCAAGTTGAACAGGTATAGGGGAATAGGGGAAAGGGGAGGGGGGTGCGTTAGGTAACAGTAGTCTCAAGTTGTACAGGTATAGGGGAAAGGGGGAAAGGGGGGGGGGGGTGCGTTAGGTAACAGTAGTCTCAAGTTGAACAGGTATAGGGGAATAGGGGAAAGGGGGGGGGGGGGTGCGTTAGGTAACAGTAGTCTCAAGTTGTACAGGTATAGGGGAAAGCAGGAAAGGGGGGGGGGGTGCGTTAGGTAACAGTAGTCTCAAGTTGTACAGGTATAGGGGAAAGCAGGAAAGGGGGGGGGTGCGTTAGGTAACAGTATAGTCTCAAGTTGTACAGGTATAGGGGAATTGGGGAATGGGGGGGGGAGTGCGTTAGGTAACAGTAGTCTCAAGTTGTACAGGTATAGGGGAATAGGGGGAAAGGGGGGGGGGGAACACTCGGTCTCATATCGCGCTTGGTAAAGTCTATGACCTGTAAAATGCAAAACAAAGCTGCAAAGAATAAGTTTGTTGTCGCATTAAACAACGGTGATCGGTAATAATGTGAAACAACATTTCTGTACAATTTATGATTTTTTTTCTTCAGTTTTTACCTTGTGCGAATCTCAGATTCAGTTTCGGCTGAAAAAGTGAGAGAAAAAATAATGAATTTTATATCTGGACATCAGATGTTATGCTGATAATGTACCAACTTTATACAGAAGGACGTTTACATTTTGGAAGTTGGCTAATATCACTGTTTAGGAATGAGAAAAATAAGTTTTTCTTTGACATTACTTATTTTTCTGTCGTGCCCCATGTTTTGTACGCAGAAACTCGGATGATTTCCGAATAATGGTCTTCTTGAAAAATATATATAATAAATGCATTTTTCTTGTCGTAAAAAGATCTAGGGTGACACAACGCGGCCAAATTAGAGAAAAAAATAGCGTTGGAAATACATGGGCTGTGAATGTTATACAATAAATTTAATAACACAAAATCATTATTTACAACAGGTGCCATTTTATTATGTTACCAGGCCGTTTCCATCCACCACATCTTTCTAATTATCTCCTAAGTGGTTTTTTTCTCCATCAACGACTATCTAAAAACTCATTTTGTAGTCCTCGATTGCTTTGCACAATGCACGTCAACCCGGATTAATGTTCAAGGCAGCATTGAATTGTATAATGAAGGACGCGAAGTATACTAGCCCATTCAAGTCCCCCGCGTCGACAACTAAGCGATACGCACGTCAAAATATAATTGTATAACAGTCATGATCGGTTGCCTGCCTATTCTTTAATTAGCCCCAATTTAAAACGGGTGTTACCTGCATTGTGTGCGATCACCTGAGCGAAAAAAAATATTGCATTATCACTTCCAGAAAAACGCAGCCGGCAATAATAATAATAAGTAATTTGGCGAGCGCTGCACTGAAATGCACGCATTCACGAGTCGTTGGTATATTATTGCCGAGTCGTCGTGTGTTGACGCACAGGCGGTATTGGAAAGTTGCAATTAATCAAGAGGTGTACAATGACATAGTGCTCGCCTCTGATTAGGCGGCGCCAGGTAATCACGCTCAGAAACTCCATTGACACGGCCATGTTTAATATATCCACCCTGCCGATGTTACACAATTCTGCCCAGCCAATTTCAATTTTATCTGGGCGTTGCGAACGACTGACAGTATACTTCTTTTTAAAGAAAACTTATCCAAATAATTCATTTCCTGCTGTGTAAAGACTCAAGGCATGTATAGTTCGCGCCGATGCATCTGAAGCCCACGGCACATCAGAGAACACCGCTGCTCTCTCATCATCAGATCCAACATCATTTTTTTCTACTTGTCCTTTCTTCTTTTTGTTGTTGGTTATGCGGCCCGGTCGAAAGCAATCAGTACAATGAACAGCAATGGGAAATTTGGATATTATAGCTATATCTCTTTAGACTCCATCAGGCGACCTGGGGGTAAGTCTCGTACACACTTTTCTCAATTAGCTGGCGCGGAATCAGCTGTCTTGTTAGCCGAGCACAACGCACCGATGACCGCTGCATGCGCTCTCGCTTTCCACTCGGTTTTTTCTTCTTCTCCACCATCACCGAGAGAAAAGTAAACAGCCCGTGCCAATTTGAAGAGTGCGTCGGTGGCTTGTACAAACCTGAAATTAGACTTGATTTTCTTTTCTATTTTTTTTCTTTTCTTATCTGTTTTTGTGACTGGGAAGAAGCTTTTTTTCTCGGGGAGGGAGATGTCGAATGTTGTGTTGAGTATCTGTCAGGCCCTGGGGTGTGTGTGCCAATCAAGTCGACTACGGTAATGGTTCACCTGCCGTCTTTTTGACCTTATAGACGGGGGACGCAGCGTGTCATGACCATGCGCTAAACGTTTGCTTCGCGCGATTTATCAAGACAAAAGCACGTGTTTGCGCATACAAAAAAAAACACAAACAAACGCTTTGTCGTGTTTAACTTTCCTGACGATTAAGGTGTAAAACCATGCCATATGTATCATGATTGTTTATGTATACTGAATGTACAGTGACCTATTTATTGTAATACCCTGTTATCCTTGCTATTTCAGTTAATGAGTTTCTGCTTTTATCATTGAAAATCTTCTATGTGATGCCTTGCAAACGCGGGCACCTTAAGCACAATGTGGTATTAAGAACATGGTTTGTTGTGGCGTCGCTCAGCGGACATAATAATATTACAAGGTCCTACCTCCATTATCCTTTTTAAGGTATGGCTGGCACAATAAGAGGGCGCTGTTTGTTTTGGGTAATTATGCTGCGTTCCAATCGCGTCGTGTTTATCGTGTTCACGAGTTCACGAGTTCACGAGTCGTATAATGGCGTTCTAATCGCCTGGTAACTCGTGTTCACTAGTTGTGAACACGAGGTGGAATTTTTGTCTCCATGTTCACGACTTCGTAACCGAATGAAATACTCGCCCATGCGTGTTGGTTCACGTACGAGTTCTTGCGCTATAAAGAATGTCCTTACCGCACGACTAACTCGACTATGCGCGTGCGTCTTGGTGAGTATAGCGTTTGGAATGCAACCTTCTCTTGAACATGGAGAAATTCACGGTGAACACGATAAACACGACGCGATTGGAACGCAACATAAACCCAAATCAAACAGCGCCCTCCTATTGTGTCAGCCATACCTAAAAAAGGCTAGTGGGACAACTTGCCCTTCCGTCCCCGTCCCCTAATTGCCGAGATATCGCCACCCACAATCCTTAACCATCGGTAAAATACCCCTGCGTAGGATGAGCCTAATATATTTTCGACTTTCCATAAAGAAAGAGTGTCATCTCTAAACAATGTACCAGTCAAAGTTACGACTTTTTTTGTTACCCAGTGTTTGAAAAAAATCATATCATTGGAGGATTTAGGACTGTTGGGGGTTAATCGGGTTTATTGTTGTACACAAGTGATCCTTTCACTCTTCTGAATACGGTGAGAGGCGAACGAATGTCATTTTTGGGTACACAGACTATAGACTCGGAACTATCATCGATCTTTTTTTTTATATTCTGGCACATCTTCCCATTATGCCTCAGGACAAAAAAAAAAAAAAAAAAAAAGCAAGAAAAAAAGCACATGATGACGCGGTGATGTGTGGGTTCCAGTTCTGTCTGTCGTGCACCAATCGCAAAAATATAGCATCGCGAGGTTATAATTGAATTTTTCGCAGCAGTAGCCCCGCAGCGCTACAGAAGTAGTGCATGCTGTACGACTGGCGGTTCGGTTCGCAATTCGCCGCCAGACTATAATTTTTACCCGCGCGCAGTGCGTGCACAATCGCTGTCCATTATAAAATGGACACGGTTTTTCATCGCAGGGCTTTTGGTGCACGCGTGCTATATCAAACTTCAGCAGCTTGTTTATCGTTGCATAAGAGACACGAGTTGAAGAAAAAAATGTTGAAAAGAAGAGCAAAAACACTCCAATAAAGCGTTAGATTGTCCATCTATACATGTATATACAATGCCGTAAGTTTCTCTATACCACGCGCGCCAGCAGCCAGACAAGCAGTTGGAACACAGCGGGTTAATTTTGCCGGGATCGATCGGTGATTGTCACCGGGAGCAGCGAGCGCGAGGCCCGGGATGGGACCGCCCCGAGCTCAACAATACTTCACAACTCGGTCCTTGCAAATTTGACAGGCATAGGATTCTTTTTTTCTCTCTCTCTCTTAAAAAGCCGAGATGTTAAAATGGTCGGTAAATATGGGGAAAATATGACCTGCATATTATATTATGTAAGGCAAAAGTAGATTTTTATTATTTTTGTTTGTTTTTTGGTGGTTTTTTTTTTGTTTTTTATTCAACGCCTGCATGGTTACATTTGATAGTTTTAATACGTTGGCGTTATTCATTTGTTGTCCAGTTTGCAAATATATGACTTAAAGGGATCGTATACGTTTGTTAATTGGAACCCTCTGTTTTAATCCTATATAGTTATAGATATACACCATAAAACTAACCTGTAAAAAATTCATTTCAAACTTGGTAGCGATTTTGAGATATTGCCGAAAATCTGGAGCGGTTATGTCCACGCAGGAAGAATAATCTGCATTGGAATACACAATCTGAGAAACGTCACTGCAGTAACGCTTCTCTGATTCAAATTTGTGGGGGATAAAAAGTGATATCTTTTTCCATAACCGCAGTACTTCGAAGTGAAAAGTTTCAAAAAATGCATTATACTACCCAAAGCTGCTGTACTTCTTACCAAGTAAGTTGTTATGGCCATTAATTTTTGGAGTAATTGCCAAACGTATACGATCCATTTAAATGGAAAGAGGTTTCTTGTTACTTATATTGTCTTTACACATTGTTTTATATTTGTGGCACAAAAATATGACGCACATTGCTATAATTATTTTTGTGAGGAGCTAAAATTGCAATTATTTTACACAGAACGAATGTCAAATAAAAGTTTTTTTGTTTGTTCAATCCCCATTGCCTTTTTTCTAATTAAATGACATAATGGAAATTTCCAACGAGCCAAAATCACCACAAAAGGACAGAGAAAAATTAAACCGTTGACGCTTCAGGGTAAAGTTCTGATTATGAAAATGATTTGTATGGATCTGTATGGAAATATGTACACATACACGCAACGTCATTATCGTGATGTATTCAGTATGGCAGCATGACTATAATAGTGACCAGTAATTAGTTGGAGTGTCATGTTACTGTATAACCTAGCACTCCATCAATGCACACACGTATACACGCGTACCATCTGTACCAACTCCAAAGCAATTACCTTATTACACACGATTATTAATAGGTAAGAATTAATTTGTTTCAAACTTATTGGTGCTCCAAATTCAATAGTCATAGCATATAGGCCTAATCAGCGTAAGCAGGCATCCGGTTTGTTAATAATAATAATAATTCAGTCCAATAGGGCCTAAGTGCTGGGGCCAATTTCACGGAGCTGCTAAGCACAAAAATTTGCTTAGCATGAAAATTTGTCCTTGGTAAAAACAAGATTACAGACCAAATTTTCACATGATCTTTATTGTTTTTGATTGATAATCAGCTGGTTTTTTGATTAGCATGAAAAACACGTAGAATTTTAGCTGATAACTTGTTTTTATTGAGCAAGACTTTTTTTGTGCTAAGCAAATTTTTGTGCTTAGCAGCTCCGTGAAATTGGCCCCAGGTTTTGGTCAGTCGATTGTAAAACGGTTATTGTTGACTTTGATGACGTGCGACTATCAATGTGTTGAAGGTTTTTTTACCAGTGTTGCCACTACTTGAAAGATCTTTTAAGATCTTGAAATATTATATGTGAAAATATGTAAAAGTACATGTGAATTTAACTGTGAATGTACATGTATTTTATTAAGTTGTGTACAAATTTACATAGAGCTTGAAAGATCTTGAAAGATTCCGAATGCTGATCTTGACAGAAATGAAAATAACGAGTGGACACACGATGGCACCATGTACGCGTATTTCCTATATGTTGCGGTGCTATGAACTGGGGCCAATTTCATAGAGCAGTAAGCACAAAAATTTGCTTAGCACCAACAAGTCTTGCTCAAAAATAAAGGGGTTGCCAGCCAAAACTCCATGTGCATTTCATGCTAAGCAAAAACCAACTGATGAATATAACTCAGAAACAATATATGTTACCTAAACATTTGGTTTGTAACCCTGTTTTTTGACAAGGAAGAATGTTCATGCTAAGCAGATTTGGGTGCTTAACAGCTCTATGAAATTGGCCCCTGACAAACCTGAACTGAACTTCGCAGGATCGGAGTGAACTTCGAAAACATTGCAGGAGTGTAATATGCTACAGCAGCCATATTCACGTGCGCAGCCCTGCAAAAATAGGCACCGTTAGAATTGTTACGCGTACGCCGGATAGGCTATATTAAATCACCAATTCACGTTGTTATTTCATCTGGTACACTATCGGCAATTTACTTCTCATGTCAAAACGCCGAAATGTATAACGTACAACTGATGAAATTATAATGCAAAATAGTGGTTTATTAATAGGCCACTTAGTTTCCAAGCCGCATATTATTCCGAACGCGTACGTATCAAATGTAATGGGAATGTGAAAAGCTGCCTGAAACCTTCTTATTCCTCCATGCTGAAACCATGTGCATTAACGGCTTATTTTGTTAGGCTCCTATACTAAAAGGGCAGTGAATAGAGCTTGGACTTTTCCAAGCCCTTTTCATCCCAAATTATGAGCCGGAACGCCCTTTTTTACCCGTAGGTACGCCATTGTTGTGGCTTTCACAAACTGAAACCTTTGCAAACCATGCGCAAACACGTGTCAATTATTATATACGCCGTGCATGGTAGCGCAACAAACGACATTCCAAAGTAACGACGACCTCCAAAGTAAGGCTGATGTCATTATCAACTGCTGTTGGCATCAACAACAAGGACCGTACTCACGTACTTGGAATAATTAGTATGAATGCTTTACTAATTGAGTACTAATGACATTGGGGGATAGGGGAGGGGGGTGGGGGACCCTATACGCAATCATGTGGGAGCGTGTGTGTAATAATAGACAGTGTCCTTGACGCAGCCAAGGTCAATGTATTAACAGCAATATCCGGTTCGTTGAGCGCTCTCTGCAATACTTAATATAAATATTTTCGTAGATTTGGGAGATGCTCTTACAAAAAATTTAGAAAAAGATCTCGTACTATCTAGCATTTTCGTGAGTTTACTTTGCGAATTAAGTCTACTACAACGTTCAAACATGTAGGGCCTAGTTGTTAACCAAGAAGATTATTTCGCTAATGCAATGAAAGACGAGTCAACCGAAGCAGACGGAGCAGCCAGTATCGACACCATTCAGTCAAATAAAAACGACAAAGACGGAAACACGCGTCGAGAGTCGAGAGAACAATTCTTCCAAATAGGCACTTTGGGAGACCAATTAGCGTACGTTTTTAGGTAATTAGGAGACAGTGGCACTTAGGGAGACATTTCAGTGTCTCCCTAAGTGTCTAGCTACCCTAAAACACGATATTTGGGAGTTATCTTTCTCCTAGAATGACAGATTTTGGTCTAAATAGCATAAATCTCGAAGATCATAGAGAAAAGGGTTAGGGTAAACAAGTTAGGACTGATTTCAGTTTGTGTACATCTCTATGGGATTGTCTCCACAATTGCATATTTGGAGGTATAACAAATTTCACTTGGAGGTATAACAAATTTCACTCGAGTGAAACAGGGTAAGTATTGGCGGAACACAACAAAAAAGGGAAAAGAAAACATTGCCGAGAAGCAGTTTCTAAAAATGTAAAAACTGAGGAAACCGCGACTCCAGTCTAGAGTTTTAGTCTACGTACTACATCGCTTGGAGCTGTCTACTTGTACTATCGTTCGAAATAACCTAGCGCTGTAGCGCCCGATGTCTTACCTGCACAAATAAGACAGAACCCAGCGCCTGAGATAGTTAACGATATTGTTGAACAACCTGTATCACAGCGCTATATTGAGCGTGTTAAAAGTATGCCATACCGTGTTAAAGGGATCGTATACGTTTGGTAATTACTCCAACAATTTATGGGGATAAAAACTTACTTGGTAAGAAGTAGAGCAGCTTTGGATAGTATAATGCATTTTTAGAAACTTTTCACTTCGAAGTACTGCGGTTATGGAAAAAGATATCACTTTTTATCCCCAAAATTTGAATCAGAGAAGCGTTACTGCAGTGACGTTTCTCAGATTGTGTATTCCAATGCAGATTATTCTTCCTGCGTGGACAAAACCGCTCCAGATTTTCGGCAATATCTCAAAATCGCTACCACCTTTTGAAATGCAATTTTTACAGGTTAGTTTTATGGTATATATCTATATAGGATTGAAACAAACAGTGGGTTCCAATTACCAAACGTATACGATCCCTTTAAGTAAAACACTTTTAACTTAGATACAACCGGCCGATCTAGGTAAACTTAATCTAGAAGGCATCTCAAAGATAACGGCTACGATAGGCGGCGCTATGTACACAAGAGCCTGGCTCGTATCAAGTCAAAATATACTACCGCCAAATATACTCTCCCCTAGCACGTAAAACATAAATTAAAAATTAAAATAAATTTTAATAATGTTTATTTAAATGACAGAAGGTGGAATAGTGAGCTTGAGGCGCCTATTATTCTGAAAAAGTAGAGGAGGAAGGTCAAGAAACATATCTACATGTAGATTTGAATGAGTGCTTTGATGTATCTCCAGATACGGTATACACTAAGTAGTAACGAAGATAATTATAGATAGAGTAACGTACACGCATGACCATTATTAGCCTATGCACGTTGATGAGTTTTATAAGAATTTCAACGGTCACGATAAACCATTAGCTCAACGATATTGCAATTTCGCTGTGAAGAAAAGCGTCTACTACTTCGTTCTTGATAACGGTTTGGTAAGATTGACGGATCAAACAAACCCTAGTTCAGTTCCCCAAATGTTACTTTGGTTGACACATTAATTAATTCCAGTGCTTGACAGACAGCAATGGCTCGCAATTTCCTTCTCAATCGTTTTGAACACCCATTACAAAATACATGAATGTTATTATGCATGTGGACTGGTATCCCGCAATCGTCGCTGGTGACCCACAAGGTGTGCATTTCCAGCAGTGCACCCACTCACCATTAAACACACCAGTCCATGCAGGGCCGTTTTCCAAACCCCAGCTTCGCACCCGTTTGTCCTCGCTTATGCACTTTTGGCAGTGGTAATGAAACCGGAGACACGATCCTATAAAGCTGGGGTTTGGAAAACGGCCCTAGTTGACTCATAATCTCAACGGTAACCAGCCCGTCTAGATTTCCTCAAAGGATGCATCATTTCAATGAAGGAATTGATCCCCAGCACTGAGCCACCGCGATATAAGAGTATGTAACCTTAGCCTCTACCATTCGATTGAGCACACTGCTACCTTGTGTTGGTATCGTAAAAAAAAAAAAGACACTCAGCGAAATTTGGTTCTTTTGGTATAGCGTGCGCAGGGCTCGCGGCAGGAACCTGACAGATTATTTTTTTATGATTTTTTTTTTAGGAAGTAACACACACTGATTGCATCGGATTCTTCTATTCTGCTGTGCGTGTATAAAACTATCCCGACTTTATCATAATATGAATTCCAATCCAGGATTGTACCAGAATCTATACTTCGTAGGATACACTGTAGTTATTTGTTCGAGCATGGAGCTACCTCTATGGTTCTAGCATCAGTCGCGTCTGAATATTAAAGTTTGTTGCTAATCTTTTTTTACCAAGGCATTGTGTGCAACATTTGCTGTTGCTGACATTTTCAGAAATAAATGGATTTGGTGGTTAGTATTTTATAGCAAATATAAAGTTTTGTGTTCAGATGCTTGGAAAACCAGGATGATGTTCTTGTAGTGTGGGTTCCTGACGAAACATTAATTAATAGTTGTCGGGGAAATTATCATTTTATGGAACCAGACTAGCTGGCTCAGCACCCATTTACAGATGTTTAACCGATTGCACGCAAACATTTTGGCTAACTATAATTGGGGGCAGTGTTTAAAAATAGTCAGGTTTTCCAACGATGGTCGGCCGGAAATCGTTGAAAATTGATTCCAAACTTATACTTCTATTGTCATGATTTTACACAGGATGCTTCAGACTATTATTCATTATATGAAATTGAAAGTGAGGTAAAACCCTTATTTCTAGGAACTTGCGAAAAAAAATTTAAGCAATGACCTAAAGTTACTTACAAATTAATACCAGTCTTTTCTGATTAACAATTACAAATTTGTGATTAAACACATGTTTTAAACCACATTTAAGAAAAAACAATATCGAAAATGAGGTTGTAATAATAAAAATAGTTTGGTACCATCCCATTCAATAGTTTACAGTTTATAAAATACATACAGGGAACACGACCAAAATGGCCCGTCTTCTGCAAAGCTTTCTCGTTTCGTTTTCCTTTTTGTGTATTTTTCTATTTTTATAAAACAACAATCAATATTCACCCAGCACCTGCCGTTAGAACGCCACGAACAATAACGACCCATCTCTTTATTATCACAGGCCCAAACATTTAATATAAAAAAAGCACCAACAATAATTGTTTGTTTATCTTCATATTATTTTGTTAAGATACGAGTCCTTTTTTAATGCTCCCTTTCAGAAATGCCACGTCGACCACGTTTCGTCTCGCACAGAAACGCCATTCGCGTAATCGAATTGAGATCCAACTGAACAATTATCACGATAATTACTGCCAACTTGGAGACGGCCATGCTGTATTAGACACGAAAGCCAAGGAACTGAACAACGCAAACATCCTTGTGGGTTCGTGCTTTCGCGAACTCCTGCGATATAATAACTCTTCAATCAGGACTCGTTATACGGAAGTTGTGGTTTTTTTCTTAAAGTTTTTTTGTTTGTTTTAGTTAAACCGGTTAATTTCATTACGCCGTAACGTGAAACTATGAAAGGAGTAGTTTTGTTTAACCTTGACGACGATCGTTATACGCTTTATTTTATTATAGAACTATAGAAAGGAAACCATACGAAAACAAAATACATAGGCCTACTGATTTGAACAAGTAATTTGATTCCTCAAAGAGTGTAATTTCCGGTGTTGTTGCAATGAGCAACACGAAGGTTGGTTATCATAATAACAATAACAAAGTTGACGATAGCTTTGTCACGACATGTATATAAACATATACTTGTGTACCTCCAAATACGCACTTGGGGAGACAATCCCATAGAGATGTACACAAACTTAAAACAGTCCTAACTTGTTTACTCTAACCCTTTTCTCTAAGATCTTCGAGATTTATGCTATTTAGACCAAAATCTGTCGTTCTAGGACAAAAGTAACTCTCAAATATTGTTTTTTTAGGGTAGCTAGACACTTAGGGAGACACTGAAATGTCTCCCTAAGTGCCACTGTCTCCTTATTACCTAAAAACGTACGCTAATTTGTCTCCCCAAGTGCCTATTTGGAAGAATTTCGTCAACTCTTACGGTTCATTTAAAATGTTATTGTATAAATAACTTGGAAGTTAAACATTATAGCACCAGTGATATCAGCAGTTTCTTCAAAAACATGATTACAAATAAGTTTTTAAAAGTTTTGCATATAAACGCCTGTGCTTTTAAACGTTCTTCCTGAATTACAAACACAAAACTGTTTGCAGTTAAAGGTAGTATACACTATTTGCAGATATCAAAAATATTTACTACCGAATTATTAAGAAATATCTTACTCATCTGAAAGGAAATAATGATTCTAGGCATCCAGCAAAATGATTGCGCTAGATATCCTGTACCGGTAATTATTCAAAAAAATAGAATTTTATAAAACTCAAATAACATAAAAATAACTGCTTGACGCAGGTTGAAAACAAACACTATTTTTCGTGCTTTTTTCGGCATCCATGACTGTAAAACTTCGGACAGGTCAGTTAAAAAATATTTACTATAAAATACAACCCCCCAATGGTGTATCCTACCTTTAAAATACCGTCGAAAGTCGTGCAGGGATGCTGCACCCGTCTACCATATTCGTTTCCGGTCCGACTGTAACAAATACCGTAGACATGTGGCATCTCGCTGCATGACTTTTGACAGTAAATGTTACGGTACATTTTTACAGTGTTACTAAACCTGATCGGAAGAACTCATCAAAACTGTTTTGCGAGTTAAAAACTGCTCTTGCTATCACCGTAACAGTTTGTAAACGTGTTTTTAGAAGCTAAACTCACGTGTCCAATTTCTAAGTACCAATATCCAATAGCTAACTATCCATCCTCATGTTAAACATGTTTACAAACCGATAGCAAAAAGGTGTTTAGACAAATGTTTACTCGCGAAACACATGGAGTTTTGGTTATGAACTCTGTTCATCGATAGCATTTAATTTACACAGACATGAGTGCATGTCCATGTACAATGTACATTGTAGAAGGTGTTAATGTTAATAACTCTACGATCATAACTTTTATATATTCTCTTGCGACTGTTTCAGTATAACCAGGAGTTTACCCCCCCCCAAAAAAAAAAAAAATTAAAAAAAAAAAATGCCGGCGCATTATACTGTATGGCTATCGCATCTCGTCTGCAAATGTTTGTGTAGAGAAAAGCAGCAACGAGCTAGCTATAGCCCGGACTTAGAAAACTAATCGCAGAGAAATCCCCTTACACCAGCAAACTAGATAAGGGTCCGTGCGTCACAATCAAAGCCCGCGCGGAGTTCAATTCCACTCTAATCAAGTTGAGGGGTCCTCACCGTAAAAATGTGGAGTAATTAAATGATTTTTTTTTCTTTATCCGGGGATAGAGAGTCTCGGCTCGGGCCAATATATATTGCGGGGTTTGGATATTGACTGCTTTTTGGTCCGGCTGCTTTAGCAGCGCTTTAATTTCCTGCGAGAACAGCTGCTAGTGGAGGCTATAGGCCCGGGCCTTATATATTCCCTCAATAATATAGCCGACCTGTTTGGGCTGCGGTGCTTTTAATTACACTTGTGTGATTTCGGAATTGGCTCGGGATAAATGGAGGCTCTCTTGAATTCGCTGCGGATGATGCGGGTAATTGGGCCTTGCCTATACCTCATCAATCATGCACCTATACAAATAGCAGTCACCTTACCAAGTAGTAGCCAGACGAAGAATAATTATTACGTGTGTGTCGCCGAACCGGTATCTGCTACTGCACACCGCGGCGCTACAGACTACAGAGTGATATGTATAGCCTCGATATTAAAATTGCAGGGAGTTATTACTGCTGCAAATATTTACGCAATGTTTACACCGATCAATTACTCCGAATCAATTATTCTGTACAATATATATATTTGTTACTGGCACGCCCGGTCGTTTTGTAAATAAAACAGAACACTGCGCATGTTCAAAATATTTGCGTTTACTGTATAGACGAGAGAAAAGCTACTGTGAAATATTGTTGCAAATGTGTTCACAATAGTAATTATTACTCCCATTATAAAAAATAATAATAGTGAATTATCCCGGTCTTTTGTAGCACTTACATGTTTCATTTCATTTCATTTCATTTCATTTCATTTCATTTCATTTCATTTCATTTCATTTCATTTCATTTCATTTCATTTCATTTCATTATATTTTCTCAGGTAAAAATACATACATGTAAAGACACAAAGAACAATACAATCAATTTAGATGTTCAAGGACCCCCCCCCCCCCCCCCCCCCCCACTCCCTTAAAAAAACGCGAACTTATTCACTATCTAGTGGCTCTCCTGAAATGCTACCAAGTACAAAAACAAAACTAACATTCCTATGCTACAAACACTTAGCGCCTTAGATAACATTTGACAGGTAGAACTATAAAGCTAAATTTACACAAACAAAATTTTAACGATTAAAATTCAAAAACAAAAATATAATGCATGTAAAGGAAGTAGGCCTATACATTTTTACACCTTACCGCTGGTTCTTTAAACAAACAAATTATATTAAAATTATTATTTTTGTAAATGAGGGTATAAGCCTGTGTGGGTTTTTTTCTGAAAATAACTGCTTGCGGCAAAAAGGTTTAAAAGTAGTACACGTAGAAACCTTTTGATTTGGTTAAACAAATGTGTAAATGGATGGAATAGGGGGGTTGGTATTGTAAGTGGGAGCTAGATCAGAGCCAATATTACCAATGTTGTATCCTACCTTTAAGACAGCCTTATTTAAACACTTTTAGGAGAAAAGCAAGACAAAACGGTGTTCGATTTTAACCGGCGTCGGGTAGTAGTTCTTATGTTGTTCTTGTTTTTTTAGCGATCGCCGTCCGGCGATCGTGATCTTTTTCTTTTCAATTCGATTTTTTTGAACAATTACTGGATATCTAGCGAAATCTTTTTGCTGGATGCCTAGAATCATTATTTACTTTCAAATAAGTAAGATATTTATTAATAATTCGGTAGTAATTTTGTTCGATATCTTTAAAACCCCACAGTTGTGTTGTTGAAATTGCTCTACAACATGCAATGGAAGTCAAAATTAAGAGGCCGTGAACATCCACGCCTTTGCAGAAACGAATGTATGATTAGGTTTAAGCTAAGAAAGGTATATTGGTATCCATATACTCTAACCCTCACATATCACTGCAAAAACTGTGTTTAGCGAGTTAACACTTTTCTAAACACTTTTTTGCTTTCAGTTTGTAAACATGTTTAAATGCTAAACATGTTTAGCATGAGGATGGATCGTGTTTAGCCATTGGACATTGATGTTTAGGAATTGGAGGCGTGCATTTAGCTTCTAAACGTGTTTACAAACTGATAGCAAGAAAAGTGTTTCATCGCTAAACACAGTTTTTAGAGTGTACTTTTAGTTTTCAACGAGTTGCCATACATTAAAACTATGGCAACTTATACGAGCCCCCTGCCCCCGTATATAGCTACCCCAGATTCGATAAAATATTAACTTCATAAAGTTCTCCTATACTTATAATTACGAATAATGTGTGACTCGTTAAACCCTCAAAGTGTGTCTTGTGTGTTTTAGGTCATCTCCCATCAAACAAGCCAGTCCAGGCAAACCCTTCCCATATAGTTTAAAATGACAAGCGTGTATAATGAATGGATCACGAAACCGAAGAGTGACAAATATGATAATAGTATATTCGTACGGTAAATTTAGTACGAACACGCAGTTGCCTCCGGTGACAGTAGTTGATGGGCTTTTGAATATTTACCACGAGTACATGGAGAAAAAAACCAATTTTTCCCCACTACTCTGTAAGTGTAACGAGGTTTCCTGGGTGTGAGTGGAGTTAAACTCAAATAGATAATTGGTGAATAAGGCATGCGCATTTACTGGACACCCCGACCTGTGCTTTTATTTTCAAAAAAAACCCAACAACACCGTTGGTGCGTGGTCTAAGCTCTGAATCACCCGCCATAAGCGGACACGCAAGAGGTTCACATGATCGACCAGGACGGCCGCTCAGTCGGTCGGATTGCCCGAGCTTTTCAGCCCGAGGGGACACGGGCGGATAACGAAACAAGCAAATTGGACATAAAACCCAATGCACTATAGATATAGAGACGGGGCAAATTCACGGGGATGTATACACCCGGGCCGAAAAGCCGACCAGAAAAAGAAAAAAAAGAAAAAAGAACAGGGAAGCTCCTTTTGGATTTGAGAGAAGCCTTCGCTTCTTTGTTTTAGAGTGCAAGCGCACGTTCGTCTCATGTATATGTATGCGTGTTGGCTGTCTTCTTCCACCACTCCGGAATGAATATCAGGAGGGAGAGTATAAAGCCCACGGCTCAATATCTCTTCCTTATTGACTGTCTAATATTCAAATTATTCCAGTAAGTAGTACCCTGTCCTGTCATGAGATATACAAGCTATAGCTCCCTTTGCCACCGAATCTTTCTTGACATGTCCTGTCGTAGCTTCAAGAGGTTGCTTGGTGCATATGTCTCCTGATGTCCAACTATACTAGAAGAAGAAGAAGAAGGAGGAGGAGGGTCCTTACTCCGATCCTGACTTCACGAACAGGAAACACTAATGTGCCTGACATAGTGCCTCACTTCTCTAATTGGGGATAACAACCCGACAGGTGCCTTACAATTTATACAAGAACCTAAGGGGGCTGTTGTTTGCGTATTAGGATGCATATAAGCATTCGTGTAGTCTGCCCAACTTCTTAGTGTTTATATGCATGATTCGTTGGAATTGATATCCATTGTATATAAGGTCCTATAAGAACTTTGCAATATTGGAATGAGCGCAGATTTCCACACCGAGTCGGTATGCTGTAGTAGAGTATAGTATAGCTATCTTCAATTAAGCCGTATTTCGAAAATAATCGGGGGTTCAATTTTCGTAAGCCGAGATCAGAAATCAAGTCTTAGTTTCACGCAGAGTCCAAGTGCCAGTTGTTCATGCATGGCGAAACTCGAAGAGTGCGCGTCTAGCTCTCAGCCATCACTGAGTAAGGGGCACGGAGGAAGGAAACAGCGCCCAGTGGCTAAACGCTATCCGCCTAAGTGCATTAACATGTCATCAAAGCTCTCCTGCTCCCCAATTATCACTTACCACTTGTACAGCACGATGACAAACCCCGTCAATTTCCAGTATATCTTAATGTAGATTGGGAAAGAAAAAAAAGAAACCAGGGGGGTTGGGAGGTTGGGGGAACCAATCAGTAAATGCTGATAGAGCAGATTGTCTTGATGGGATGAGATGTTAAGACGAGTGGTCTCCGTCCAGACTCCAAGTCCAAGGACATGAAACAAGACACCAAATTCACGCATTAATTTTACGACTCGTTAACTTGTTTAAACTTTATTTTTAGAGCAACTCTTTGCATCGATTTGTAGCATGTACGCAGGTGGTTGGAAGTTTATATATATTTTTATACGAGCTAAAAAAGTCGATTGTTCAAATTTAAAACCTGTGCGTTGTAGGCTAATTGTTATTTTTTTTTAAACTTGTAACTTTTTTCTAGAATCCTTGCATTTTGACGAGAATCGGATGAGACATAAACCCAAATAAAAATGTTAGAACAATTACATCTTTTCAGGGATGTAGTCGAGTCCATCACAAGTGTCTGCAAGTCTATCACAAGTCCCTGCAAGTCCATCACAAGCCCCCCAGTTCCAATTCAAATCACAAGATATTCAAATGAGCTTTGACAAAAGCATATTCCTTTGTCATTGTTCATCCAGTTACTTGTGACTGCCTTTATGAAGTGACTTGTGACTGGCTTCACGAAATGACTTGTGAACGGACTCGACTACAACTCTCCGTTTTCTAGTCAAATTTACTAAACTGCTGTGTTTTTAGAGTGCTGCCCTCTCCTATGCATAACCCATCTGACAATTCCTGGCCTAAAATCCGTTTTTACAGCTGCGCAATTCAATCGGTGATTTTGCAGCCAATTGCTTAATGATTTTGCTTAGATTTGACTCCTAAATATGATAGCCAAGAAATGATTATAAACAAAGTTCAAAACTTAGGGCGATAGCAAATTTCTGGAAGGAATAAGATCTTCGACAAAAAGTGGTGCACTGCAGGTTTTTGTTTTTGTTGACATCCTGTACATACAACAAAGTTTTAGAGTTGAGACATGCGGTTTAAATTAAGGTACACGGTTTGAAATGATGACAGCGTTTATACACACAAATATTGTCTACACTTGTATAATTAACGTGTAGTTGTGTGTGGTTGTGTCAAGCACGAGAGCTGTTTAACCAATCGGGTAATATTCTGGCATTTAAGCTTAGAAGATTCATCATCCGGAACCTCCAGACGACTGAGAGACAAGCCACTCGAGAATGGATATTCTCTAGTGAACTGAAATCAAAATGATGTCACGTGTTTACAGAAGGAACAGAGAAAGGGAAAAAAAGAAGTATATAGCCCCACTTTGCGTGATTGATATTGGGGAGGGTGGAAATGAGCGACTGAGAATGCCGGAAGCTTCTGGTGCAATCTCTTGGTTGCTGGACCTTCACTTATCAAAGAGAGAAGACATTAGAGTAAGGAGAGCGTTTCCTTTTTTTTTGCCTTTTTTTCTTCTTCAATCTTAGCAGCGAAATTGCATTAGTGTCCGGCCAGTCCACCACGCCAATAGCTTGTCAGCCGCCATCACGTAGCTTCATTTCCGTATTGATGGAAGAATGCCGTTGCGCGCAGCTGTTTTCCCATCCGGCATTAAATGGTCGAAGATATTGGAATCGAACGAATAATTGGGTTCGTAAATGGCAAAAGGATAGGGGGGAAAGAAGCAGCAGAATGGGGAAGAGAAGAAGAAAGAAAAGAAGAAAGGGAGATGATTGAAGAACGGAGACGTATAGTGTAATTGATCATTATTTTGTTTGAGTGTGGAAGGCTGGGTGTGACGATATCCACACTCATTAATTAACGTTGGTTTGTGCCATTCATAACAATACTGCATGTACATGTAAATAGCCTAGCCTAGCCCAAAGCTGGTCTTTATTGTACTACGATAACTCGAAAAGAGCCCTACCAGGCTAGTATTAATGCACGTGTTCCATTATCAATGCATCTAATTGCACCCACCGTACGTAATTAATACCCCTTTCAGCACAGCACAGAATATACAAAAGACCCTGCACTATAAAAACACGAAATATAAGCTCATTAACCGCAATGTTCGCACCTCGAATAAGCGGGGGAACAAATTATTATACTCTCTATTCACGGAAACCCTTTTACCACCCCGAGCGGAGAATGGACGCAGCCATTTCGTATACGAACGAGTGAGAAAACTATAACAACATATACGACATATTAAACGCGGCCATTTATTCGTCGTTGAAAGGCCCCCTCTTTTGTTGCCTGCATTAAACCACATGTGATTTGGTCTGAAAGGCAAGTTCATTATTACTCAGCGTCGCGTCGCGCTGCTCCTATGTGTACACGTATACACTAGGCCCGATGCCCTCATTTCCCGCCACGGCCACGGTGTAATCATTAACCGGCTGAACCGCGCACACTGCGTTTTGTTTTCAACCTGCGCTACACACATGCACACGGTTCGTCTACATATTGTACGTAGACGCGGTCATTCATTCGTCAGGTCGCCGCGATCGCAAGTACATGTAAGTGGCCGCGGAGGTACTTGCGATAAGGATATGCGTGTACGGTTTGTATATGTACATGTACATACACACGGACAGTACCCATACTTGTACAATTTACCTGCACTACCGTCTGCGGTGAAATACCCACCTACTAGCCCGTGTCTGTGCAGCAATTTCACCGTTTGGAAGCCAAGTAATTGCTGAAGAGAACTACGCATATAAACCAAATTGCTTGTACATGTATTTATATTTCCCATCGACAGGTACTACTAGGTACGGTACAGGCCTATGACAGTCTACTACACAGGCTAGGCTAGACACACACGACGGGAGTGAACTACGCTGCCAAACTACGCGCAATTGAGTGCACCAACTGACGACGGACTAGACTGCCGGATGCTTCACCGCAACAGTGTCAAGATACACTCGCACTGCCGCAACCGCTCGGCCTGACTACAACAACTAGTAAAAAGCGAGACTCCGTAAATGTTGCCCGACTGGACAAGTACTTCAAGAATCCAGCAATAAATAAGCAGTCCAATTTAAAAGCCCGCTGCGTGACCCCGTGCCTCTAGTCCACGTCCTACCCCAAAGGAAATCAGGGGGACATTATACAACGATCACCGACCAAACACTAGTGAGCAGGCACACTGTATAGGCAAGGCATGCCGCCGGGCCTGGACTGGCATTAGTGAGTTCGTTTGGTTTGGAGTAGCATCCACGACTGTTTTCTCTGCCGTACACGTTGGATTAAGATGCAGGTGTTGAGGACTGCGATTAACTAATAATAAACACAGTCTGTGCAGTGTGCGCACACTTTTGACTTGTTGGCAATACGTGCCAAAACAGGCGTGCATTCTCCCAAACGCAACGGGCGTTAACCCATAGCCGTACACACTATCAACAGAAATAGACAGCCCGACGTGACATTGAACTCAACATAGGACAAACTCATCCCGCCTGTACGTTTTATGACAACCATTTTGGAGTCGCATGTGGAGCCGGAGAAGGCTCATCCACATGAGGATATAGCAGTGCACCGCCGTATACAAAACATGACGCAAACCATGGACTCTGTAGCTGGCTGCGATGTGGGTAAGTTCACGTGCGATTTATATTTAGTCTGCTGCCCCAGTTAATTCGAATCCAGTTCGGCTCGTGTGCAGTGTGATGAATGTTGATGGATGATCCCGCGCTGAATGTCAGACGGGGTCGTTTGCTATTCACGTTTAGCTGCATTGCACGGAGCCGGAACTGCAACAGATTGGATAACCGTTAACACTTGTAGATATTTACCTCTCGTATCAAAATTCGGAAAGAATTCTATATCCGACCGGACATTTCTCCGAGTTCCTGTGTACAAACCCTATGGGCACGACAGGAAAATTATTTTCATGGTAAAAACTTGGAAGTTCCTAAAGGCTATAAATTAAAAAAGGTCTTCTCCTTGTATTAAGCTGGGACTTCGTGAACCACATCTGATGTCCAGATATGAAATTAATTCTCAAAATTCTCCATTTGTTAACGAATCCCTCAAAATGAGTCTTAAGTACAAGTTTCCAGGTACAGTGTATTAGGTTGTCACATGCAATAGAAAGGATATCACTTGCTCTCCGTTTTGGTATATCACTCAGATTGGCATCTAAACATACCGATATTAATTTTATAAAAAAACCTTGATTTTCTGATTTTTCTCCATTCATTTATATACTGTTAAAAGGCGTATTACTCAAAGGTAGCTCCGGCGACATGTGACTCATTTTTTAGGTTGGGTGACTTGGGTCACACCATATAATCCATAAAGTATAAAAACAGAGTTTACTCTCCAATTGGGTGACTGATTTAGTGCGTATAATATATAGCATGCTTGGCAGAAAGTCAGACATTTTGAGGTTACAGCTAGCTGTTTTGGGAGTTGATTTCGGTTTTATTTTTATGCAATACACGTTACACACTCCAGCCAGAACCCCTCAGTATTTTCAAACTGTGCTTGTAAATTCAACCGCCTGTAGATATAAAAGAGCAAGTGTTAACACTACAAACAATGTACACAATCATATACAATGTACATGTAGGCCTACAGTACTTGTTTCGTTTTTTTGTAGGCATCCGGGTTGGTGACAATGCCGTGAAGTGCAGCTTTGTCAGTTGATTCAACCCATAGAAAAATGCCTCATCCATCAAACTTTTTCAGAGCTGTTTACTTTGTTAAGCAATTCAGAATATCAGTTCCGTATTTTAAATGTGCAGCGAAATAACACTGTGTAATTCGACATTGAGTCTTCCGAAAGAATTCAATGTTTACTTTTTTTCCGAAATTTTCAATTAAGTCATATTTTTGTATTCGTGTGTTCAGAGTATAGATAACATCAGGTCAAACACGTGAATATCTGAGGCTATAGGTTTTATCATTGTATGCAGTAATGTCATTTGGATGGGTATATTAGACATTATTTAAGCACTTTGTTGAAAGTTTATTCATGTAGTATTTTCTAAAAAAGACGAAATGTATGTTTTGGTCGGATTCAAGCACCCAGCAAGCAATACGTACAGTATATGTTTGCAATACAGGTATTGTTTTTGAACTATAATGCTAGACTTCAACCCTAACGTGCTAGGCATTCATGGGGTACAGTATATTGTACTATACAAAATACTACTCAATTCTCATAGGCCAATGTATAGTAAGAGTACTGCATATAGTAGGTGACGTATAGGGTTAAAGGTAGTAGCCTATATTACACCATTTGCAGATATCGAAAATATTTATTACCGAATTATTAAGAAATATCTTACTTATTTGAAAGTAAATATAATGAATCTAGGCATTCAGCAAAATGATTGCCCTAGAAATCCTGTAATTATTCCGAAAAAAAATAATTTTATAAAGAAAAATTCGCGATCGCCGCTCGGCGATCGCGAAAAAAACATTAAGATAACTGCTCGAAGCCGGTTAAAAACAAACGCTGTTTTTCGTGCTTTTTTTCGGCATCCATGATTGTAAAACTTCAGACAGGTCAGTTAAACGATATTTACAATAAAATACAACCCCCTAAATCTACCCATTCATGATATTGATAATTCAAGCAATTACTAATTCAAGCAATTACTAATTGTGTATCCTACCTTTAAGCTTATTTAGTTACAAAGTATAAGATTCACGATCTATAACTCATTATATTCGAAACTTGCAATTATTTTCGTTTCCCATCGAAGGATGCTGTTACGATAACGTTGGTATAGTCATAGAGCAAGGAACAGAGATCTAGCTCACAAACCTCACAGTGATCAAGATTAAACCGCATTAAATATTTTAATTAAAAGGTTTTGTGCTGGTTGATGTACAGGGTGTTCCAATAAAAGGTGTAACACACAAGGTTGAGCAAACTATGACAGTTTTGTGTTATAAAGGTTGGTCAAAACGGGCTGAAATTTTGCCCAATGTTGGTCAAGATATCAACTTCCCCATCTTGAGCCGATTCTTCCCGATAAATGGTCAATTATTGACAACAATATCTGAATTGACTTGCAATGTGGTAAATTAATTAACACCAATGTTGGGTAAATAACAGTTGCCCAAATTATTATGTTTTGCCCAACATTCTTGGACCTGGATGTTTTGTACACACAAAGTCATCTCTGAGTTCCATGTTTTGAAAATGGTTTGTAAAAACCTACTTGGGACGCTTTGGGTAAACACCGTGAACACGACTAAAGATCAGATAAGACAAGTAGCTTCAATGGATTTTTTGAATACACGAACGTATAGTAAAACGGGGCAACATGTACAGTATAATTATATACATGTATTATGTACATGTATACAACTTACATCCATGGATGGCTGTAATGACATGTATATAAGCAGTTTTCTTGGCTTGTTTTTACTTGGATTATTTAAAGGTAGGATACACCATTGGTAATTGCTTGAATTATCATGAATGGGTAGATTTGTAGGGTTGTATTTTATAGTAAATATCATTTAACTGACCTGTCCGAAGTTTGACAATCATGGATGCCGAGAAAAGCACGAAAACGGCGTTCGTTTTTAACCGGCGTCGAGCAGTTATTCTTATGTTATTTTTGTTTTTTCGATCGCGAATTTGTCTTTATAAAATTATATTTTCGAAATAATTACAGGATATCTATAGCGCAATTATTTTGCTGGATGCCTAGAATCATTATTTACTTTTAAATGAGTAAGATATTTCTTAATAATTCGGTAGTAAATATTTTCGATATCTGCAAATGGTGTATCCTACCATCAAAGACACAAAATGTATATTTCAACGGCCCGTACTGACGTGCTAAGTCTCACGCGAACAGTGGTAACATTTTGACCATTTTTTATTTTACCATCGTCTCAGTAAAACCTTCCCAAAAAGTCCAGTGCGAACACGGCTTAAGAAAACTATGTTTCTCTTGATGAGAACGCTGTAGCGTTTGAATGTGAAATGTGTACAATGAAGGCACTGCGTATATCTTGCATTACAGCTCGCAAGACGTGATCACCATTCACTGACATTTCCACCACATCAGCGCCCAATTTCGGGTTAAGATGTATCACGCATGACCTTTATACCAGTTAATAAAAATTGAAATTGGATCTGGACAGTCATTTTGCATTGCCTAAGTATACACGGACCATACATGCAGAATAGAGAGAGAGAGAGAGGAAAAACAAATTACTAGAACGCGCCGTTCACCAGCGAACTTTAGCTCGAAATGATTAAATATTACTGAAGCTTTTTTCTTCCTCCTCTCTCCATTGCCATTTGTTTTTTAAGAACATTAGTTTGAATTGTAAATATTAAATTAGAAACCGAAGCACTTAGCCAGGTTGAGTTACGGCGGGATGGAAGCTGCAGGCCTGCACTTTGCGGCGTGTGCGCGTGGAAAGCCACGCGGTGCAAATACCACTGTGAACGGCCCGCGCCATGCCTTGACTCTGGCAAAAAAAATGATGAATTGCCCATTTTTATCAAATTTGTCTGGGGCTGCCGAGACCTAATAAAGCGTTAAGCACCAGATGTTCACGGCGTATATAAGCGAACGCAATACCCGGGCCGCCTGTACGAAAAGAAAAAAAAAATTTAGTTACAGATAACGCGGTCATTAATCAACTATCTGATGTGGAAATAATATTGTACGAGGGGAGACCGCAGTGCAAGTGTGTGTACAACTGGCGGCGTGACAATCAAGGAGGATGTGAGAAGGGGGGAAAGGCGCGGAGCTGTATGGTCTGTGATTAGAGGTTGCACCTTTGGCTGTCGTTAGCAAGAACACAGTGCCAGCAGTAGATGGCGCTTTTAAGAGCCCCATGGGCCGGTGGGACACACCTTAGTAAGTTCGATCAAGCACCGCCGGTTAACTATATAGTCCTAGTCGTGGTTTTGTGACGTGCCTGGTGTATGCGCGCTGAAGTGCGAGTCCTTGTAGTTGTAGTCCTTGATCAAACTTCCTCTTTTGTTCGCGTACTTTTATTCTGAATGTGCACAAACCCTGTGTGTCCACTCACACACGCGTCTGGGGTCGTCTGAGTGCGTTCGAGTGTCCCACACATTAGGCTCCCCTAACTCGCTCTTTGCCGTCGTTGAGGGGGTGGGTATGATGTGTGCATGAAGCCCGTACATTAAACTGATCTCCATTATAATGTTTTCCAAACCCAAGCTTCGTCTCGTTCTCGGCTTTGTTCATGCAGTTCGGTTCGGTTTGAAAAGGTCTTGCATCATAATATACATCTTACTTCCACAATCCATACATTCTGCTGCTGTGTACCAATGTTACGATGTGTTTGATACATCTCCAATGAATACATTTTTGTCATTGCATGCAGTTCAAAGCGAAATCAGCAAAGAGAGCCGGTCGAGCGGCAACAACAACAACAACAACAACGTGGTGAGATGCTGCGCCGGCTGCGGGTGCAAGATCGTAGACCGGTTCCTGCTGCACGCCGTGGACAGGTTTTGGCACACGGGCTGCCTCAAGTGCTCGTGTTGCAGCGTGCAGCTCGGCGAGGTGGGCACCTCCTGTTTCACAAAAAGTGGCATGATACTGTGCAAGAAAGACTACATCAGGTACAGTAGCATCTTATCTTCCCCTTTTATGGCGCTACATATTCTCTATTTTCTCTATTATCTATTTTATTTCTCGGGAAACATCAACAAATACACAGACCAAAATTACAAAGAATACATAAAATAAAAGCTTTAGATGCAATGTACAAAACATAATAACCAAGACAAAGACAAAATGCCATTCAGCTCCCGAAGGATTACCCAAAAGAAACATTGTTCCTGTCGAGGGGTTCTCCAAGCTGAATGGGATATAAGAAACAATTATATAACAAGATTGAAATTATAATTATAAAAAGAAAAGTGAAATTAAATTAAATAATACGTTAAATAAAGTTCAGAGCAAGTAAAGGTAAATATAATAAATTAACAAAAAAATATATATATATACAAAAAAAAATGGAATAAGAATTTCTTTTTTTTAAATGGTGATGTTTTCGAATCCCTGGCTTCGTTTCGATTTTAAGCTCCAACTGCGGGAACTCCAGCCACATTCTGGTGCCTGTGGTGTTTTAGAAACATTCAATCGGTTGATTATGAACCCACAAGTTCCGAATGTATTTCCATTTGCTTTTATTTTTATTTGCTTTTCGGTGATTCGGAAGTTGGAGTCATAGCCAATGCCGAAGCCAAGGTTTCGAAAACCCAGAAAATTATATTATAAAACATAAGTGGGTCGTGGGACGTATTATATACATTTTGTACATGTAGTTCAGGATCAAAATTGGCAGGTTTGGAGTTCAGAACCCTTGTTGGGTTTAATTATTAATTTTGTTTTTGTTTTTCTTTACCTTGTTTTTCTCATTTTTTTTTGTTTTTCTTTACCTTTGTTTTTCTCATAAAAGGAGTGTTTTTTTTTGTCATTTAGAACATTTTCTTTTCCTAATTTGTGGTTTAGAGGATTTTTTTTAGCAGGTGAAAACAAAGTTCTAGAACTTAACGTGCAACTCAATGTGCTTGAACATGACCCATTATAATATGACATGAAAACAAATGCTGGTGGTTTCATATTGTCAACGTATTCAGCGATCCTTACATGATACCGCATGGAGTGTCGTGGCCGAGCGGTTAAGAGCTGGGTTTTCTGTTCCGCAGAGCGTGAGTTCGAGTCCCGGTGTCGACACGTGTGTCCTTAAGCAAGGCAATTAAACCACTATTGCTTCGTCCTTTGGATGGGACGTAAAGTTGTAGGTCCCGTGTGTTGTATAATTTATAATATGTGTGTATATATCTTTCATTATAACATTATAAAGTTGTAAAAGAACCCAGAACACTTATCGCTAAGAGAAGGGGTTTGCCCCGGTGTTCCTGGCCGACACAGCCTCTGTCTACGGGTTTCTTCTGGCTTACGAGCTACAGTGCCTTGAGCGCTTTTGAAGGCTCCTTGGTTTCATTACCAGAAAACAATAATAATAATAATAATAATAATAGTTTGAATAACCAAACGCGCACTAAATCGAGGATGCTTGCCTTTTGGTGTCCAATTTATCACCTTTTCAATTTAATTACACCTGTATTTTGGTCTCTTTTCATGCAAATGTCCATATTCCTGAATCTTGAGCAAAACTACACGGCAGTGAGCAAATTTCTAATCAACCCCCCCCCCCCCCCCAAAAAAAAAAAAAAAGTGTCAAATAGTTTGGATTAGAGGATTGGAAAGTTGTACAAAATATGTTCAAGTCACGGACCAAAGTGAGTGATTTGGGTCTATACTCTTCTGTGGTTGACACGTCGCGCGCTGCTTACATATTAATATTATGTTCGCCCGTATCGCAGTGATGAGGCAGCAGCGCAGGATCGGAGGGAGCCAACCACGTGTGTTTTCCCGCTCGACTGCAGTTCAACTGGGGATCGTTTAAAGCGAGCAGGCGCATGATACACCACGAGTCAACCACTGGTTAACCAGTGGTTCTTAATTAATCGAACGTGTTTCGCGGTAGTGCCCAAACGTTCCCATGGGGACATGCGTTCGAGCGTGCCGTTTTGTTTTGTTTTGTTATACATGTAGACACAGTAAAATGTGTATGTAAAGTTATTGGACAGTACATGTACACACATGTATATAGTACGCGCTGTTCAAATGAATAGGCTCCGTGCACAAGTCCCCCCTCAACGGCAAGAAAGGGCGAGTTCTTATTTTTAGTATCACCGTGTCGGGTAGTTTAAATGCTCAATTACATAGGTAGAGTTAGATGCGTCTGTCTCTGCGAAAGATCGAGACATCACCGATGCCAGCAGGGTTAGGCTTAAACTTAAAGGTAGATACACCATTTGCAGATATCAACATTTTTACTACCAAATTATTATAGGAAATATCTTACTTATTTGAAAGTAAATAATGATTGTAGGCATCCAGCAAAAAGATTGTGCTAGATATACTGCAATAAATATTGTTCTGAAAAATTGAATTTGTATACACATGTATAAACAAATTCGCGGAACAACATTATGAACCACTGCTTGACGCCGGTTGAAAACGAACGCCGTTTTTTTCTTTCTTAGCTTCCATGTTTGTATAACTTCGGACAGGTCAGTTAAACGATATTTACTATAAAATAAAAACCCCAAAATCCACCCATTCATGATAATTCAAACATTTACCAATGGTGTGTCCCACCTTTTAAGTATTATATTCTCCCTTTCGGCGGACAGCGCTTTGAGTAGTGGCGCGGTGACATGAAACAATGACTTTTATACAAATCTCTGTGTCTTTTGGGTTTTTTCTTTTTAAAGTTTTTGTCAATATGCACTGACGAGGGTGTCTCTATAACTATGTGTAGATTCGCCATGTTGATTTGTTGGGTTCCCAAACTCAACAGGACAAGACATTTTCGTTTTCGCGCATGCGCGGATCGATGTTTTCGCTCGGCTTACCGTCTTCTTTGTTAGTCCTGCAGATTAATAATTTTCTTGACCACAATATTGCATTTGATGATACAAGCACCAAAATTGGCATAACTATACTCTTTTGGGGTCACTGTACACAAAAACCCCGTTAGCCAAATTACAATCCAATATGGCGGCCATTTTTTTCAAGATGGCCGCCACTAAATGTTAACAGTTAATGTTACATTGGATTATACAAGTCACCAACAGTTGCAACTATCCACCAAATGTACCCCTTATCAATTTAAAAATAGAAGTTCAAAAATATGTCTTCTGTCCTGAATCGAAAGCTCCCTATAGTATTAGTACCTTACTGATTTCGGTGATTGCGACTGATTCCCGGCACTATCATTCACCTTAGCACATTGAAAGTTCAGCGTAAAAAAAGTGTAAACTAAGAGGACAATGTTTAAGGGAATCAGGTTTCCAGTCATCCGGAAGGACGAATGCTGACAAAGGTGTTAAAAAGAGATAAATACAGACAGACAGGACGGGGGCAGGAAGATGATACCCGTTCACTGAAAGGGCACGACAATGTTCAATTGAGCTGACCAAGGAAGGGCTTTCAACCCGCATTATTTTGACGACTCCGTATACACACACCCTCCTCACGCACGTATAGCTCCCCTGTAGTCTTAACGGTTCTTTTCGTCCACTGTCTTTCTTTGTCACGCTTTTCAAAAGACAGCCGAAGCGGGTTTTTATAGGATAAACACCCCCCCCACAAAAAAAAAAAAATAACAAAAAAAAAATGAAGAAGAAGAAGATTACCAGTCCGTAACCAGTTAGAGAGATTTGTTGCAGTTGGATGGAGCTGTCTGGTTTGCAGGCCACTGGTTGGTTTGGCAGGGGCAGTTTGGAGAGAGAAAAAAGAAAGAAAAGTGCATTGGACGATCGATATGCCTCATGCGAACTCCCAAAGCCTCGGAGAAAGCTTTATATACTGCGGCTGGCATTAAGTTATAACCGGTCTACCGTGTAAACCTAAGACTATAGATGCCTCACCGCCGAATCGTGGAAGGCAAGATGACAGGCACGTACAATTATTGAAGCATATACTGATTTTTGTTGAAGTGAAAAACTGCTGCCACATTTTTGGCCTGGAGGCTCTGCCTGTCAGCTATCTTTATTGTACAGGGTGCAGCTAGGCGTATTGTTAACTTTGGTTGATGTGGAGTTTAGGTTCATCTCTTTCGCTTCTTTCCTACCTTTCCCATTGTAGGTTCTGTGTTTGTTTGTTTTGAAGATTCATGGACACTGCCCCCATAGTCTGCCCAACTTGGTGCAGGGATGTAGTCGAGTCCATCACAAGTCCCTGCAAGTCCCTGTAAGTCCCTGCAAGTCCACCACAAGCCCTCCCGGTTCCAATTCAAATCACAAGCTATTCAAATCAGCTTTGACAAAAAGCATTCCGTTGTCATTGTTCATCCAGTTACTTGTGACATGCCTTTACGAAGGGACTTGTGACTGGCTTCACGAAAGGACTTGTGAACCGACTTGCAGGGACTCGACTACAACCCTGACTTGGTGCCTCCAACCAGAGTGTTTGAGAGAGAGAGAGGAGGAAATATGGCTTTCTGCTTGTTGTCATCCATATATACCTATAGAATATAGAATGAAAGGCCATGTGTTACATCTCTTGGGAACTCTTTGCCTATAATTTGTCCTGCTTTAAGAAGACACTTAGGCCCTATTCCCACTTTCATTTGCCCCGAGTACCGTTTCCTCTTTAAGGCCGTGTCCGAAACGGGTGTCTAGAGCTACGGCTAGGTCTATTGTCTACGGCGGCCATTTTGTAGCGCTGTCCGAAATGCCGTCTAGAGCTACAGCTACGGCTAAACGTCACAAAAATCTAGCCGTAAAAGAAGTTGTCTAGCTCAGGCAAAACAAAATGGCGGCAGCACCAACGTTAATGTTGGAGCAAATTTTCGTTTATTTTGCAATGATAGTGCATTGAATTGAAACTAACAGATCGACAAATACGCCAATATCAGCAGGTATTCCGACTGGCTGTAAACAAACATTGAGTAACATCTAGCAGACGATAATTGTTGTAAATTCTTACGTCGTAAGTTTCGCAAACACTAATTCAAGCATCGCTTGGGGGCGCAATAACTAGCCGTAGGCTCTACCGTAGCCACGTCCGAATTCCATTTGCCTTAGCGCCTACGTAGACGTAGCTGTAGCTGTAGACGTAGACCGTAGCTCTAGACACTCGTTTCGGACATGGCCTTAATTCCTCTCGCAGCCCTGCACCATACATGCAGGGTGGCACATAAAACCCATGCAGGACAAGCATATTTCCACTATACCCTGAAGCCCAAACTACCTGTATACCAATGGATGCAGAATCTTTCTAGAAGAAAAATGATACCGAGATACTCTCGATCTTGGCCAGTATATAGTTTTAGCTCCAGACCCTGTTTTGTGAAGCAGAGTCAGGGGTCCTTTCGTACCGAGAAATAACTAAACAGCGGTTTAGTTATTTGTTTTGGTGTGAAAGGGCCACTGACTTTACTTCACAAAATATGGTAAAACTATACTAGGCCCAAATCAAGATATCTAAGTATCATTTTTCTTCTATAGAAAGATATCCATCCATTGGTATAGGTAGTTTTAGCATCAGGGTGGTAGAAGTGAGTATGCTTGTCCGTTGATATTTATGCCTGTCCGGTTTTTTGGGGGCCACCCTGTATAGCCCTGCCCAGGGCGAATATGTATAAAAACAGTTGATCAACCAGATGAATATTGTCTTGTTACAGCTTCTTCTATAGCAGATTGGTTGTTGATCTATCAAGTTTCGATATTTTGTTTGGATGATCATTGCCATTTGATGAACTTCCGTTGCGTCAGTATTAGTAGAGATTACAACAAGATGATTGGAAACATGCAAATTTACCAAAGTACTATACAGGTTGTGCGGTGCGATTCATTTCCCTTTTGGGTATATAAATATATTGCTTATTATATAGTTTCGAAAGTGACTGGAGCATGTTGGCACTAAAGATTTCATTTCGTGATAAAATAAGGTGTATCCCGAATCTGTCGTGTTGTACAGGACTCCATTAAAAAAATGCCCAAATGGAATCTCCCAAGGAAGTTTGAGAGAAAGCCGTGTAGCGGTTGGAAGGCAAAGCCAGGCCCTGCTGCCTAATAATTACTATAGTCTAGTAGTAGTAGTAGTAGTGGTTAAAAAGAGGACGTGGTTTGGATCTTGTGACGTCCATCAAATGATGGCCTGACCAGTGGGCCGCATCGTTTTCCCATCACGTCCATAATTTGCTTGCATCGATTTGTGGGAAAGCACTCCCATCCCGCTGTATATAAAAAGAAAGTCTGCCTGCTTTTTCTCCCGGGGGAGGCAGATCGCATTAGACAGCACACGTGTTCTCACAAGTAGCTTTTACCTTGCACTTGATGTTTATCTTCCATTAGCCAACCCGTATATACTCCAGCAATTCCACTACGTTTCGCGAGCACGCAGCGTGCATGCATGCACAGAAGTTCCATTTTTTTTTTTTCAAATGTTTTTTTTTTTTCTGCTTCTCTTCGTCTCAAAAGAAAAATCGTCTCGAGAAGAAGGAGAAGAAAAAAATATGACGATAACATTATTCAAAATGGAAGAAAAGGCACCCCTTGAAGCTTTTTTTTTACCAATATAGCGCCTAGCCTGCAATCGGGAGTAATGGGGCGGAACCTGATTGAAAGGGAGTGCTAGAGATATCCTGCGTTAGTTCTCTTGTCCATCAACCACAACCACTCTCTCCCCTCCGTTATCCATGCGCCTGCAATTACTCTCTCATTCAAATCGACTGTCTTCCCGAACGAGATGGAGAGAGAGAGAGACCGGGAACATCCGAGGCGACCCAGTCCAACCACCCTTTGGGACTACATCGAATCGACTCTGTTAAAAGGGTCGCTGTTGAGGGGAATTGTCCACCTAAGAGGGAAACTAAAGAAAAAAAAGGGACAGAGACGAGAGTGAGACGTACTGCATTACTGAAAGGAGTGGTGTTTTTAGTGTATTGAAATAGGAATCAGACTTGAATTTGCAAGCGGTGTTTGCTTGACTCGTACTGTCGTATACAGCTCTGAACCTTTATTAAAGGTCGAAGCTTTTTGATTTTAGCATCCAAGTAGACGGGCTTAAAGTTATAGTATATTTCATTTGTCAGTTGTGCTTGTTTATTGTTTGAAGCAGCCAAAGTTCTCAAAATCGAAATAGTGGTGCTTGGCAACTATCCTGGCGAAGTTTTAGCTCTGCTTAATGCTGTATATTCCGAGAAAATAATATTCCCAGATTCTGATTATGAACCAACTACATAATGACATCTTTCATTATTTTCTTCAAAAAAAACAGCATGCCAGAAGGAATAATTTCGAGTAAGTTTTGAACAATAATTTGTTTGGTTAGTTTTTTCTGTATAGTATACTATCCCTTTAAAGGTAGGATACACCATTGGTAATTGCTTGAATTATCATTAATGGGTAGACTTGGGGTTGTCTAACGTTTTACAACCATGGATACCGAGAAAAGCACGAAAAGCAACGTTTGTTTTCAACCGGCGTCGAGCAGTTATTCCTATGTTATCTTTGTTTTTTCGCGATCGCCGTCCGGCGATCGCAAATTTTTCTTTATAAAAATCAATTTTTCGTAATAATTACAGGATATCTAGGGCAATCCTTTTGCTGGATGCCTACAATCATTATTTACTTTCAAATAAGTAAGATGTTTCTTAATGATTCGGTAGTAAATATTTTCGATATCTGCAAATGGTGTATCATATATTATACAACCGTATAATAACATCGGCTTTATCTTTAATCAGAATTTAGAAGAAGAAGAAAAAAAAAAGTAATTTCTAAAATGCATTAGTGGTGCGAGGCCTGGCTGTGACGTAGACGGAATTCGGTTTAATAATTGACGGCGGCCCGAGCCCCCCTACAATAAGCTTAGTGTCAGAGAAGCTGAAGTGTGTTGCGGGCAAGCGAATGAGGTGGACGGGGTTTAATGGGAGTGAGTTGAAGCCGCGGGCTTCGGCGGCGTGCTGCCATGAGTAATGGAAGGTCGCATCTTCATCACATCACTAAAATTGAAGCACTATATACAGGGTGGTCGAAAAAACCCGAAACGACCTTAATGCAGTATCCTCCGACCAGAAAAACTAGTTTGAATGAACGGAGGAATCTTTCTAGAATTTTTTTTTTACCAAGATCACCAGATTAAGTCAAGTAGTTTTTATTTTAGAGACCTTTTTTATGGTGTGAATCGAGGAATTTCTTTTTCCAACGGCTCTCATTGGTTTTGTACACGAATCTCAACCGAGGACGTTCTCGATTCTAACCCTAATACCAATTCACCTTCGTGTCGCCAGGAGTGTGTCCTCCATTTACACCATAAACAAACGCATGCATTCGTATATATTACAAGTGTATTCTTTCATTATACGTACTGTGGATCTGCGAACAAAACGTCCACAGGATGCGGAAAGAGGTTGGATACTGTACACGTCCGCACTCCGTTTCGCCTTTTCCGAAAAAAATAAGAAGCTTTATAAATAGTGAAAAATGGGGTTAGGGTTATCTAGGGTAAACAAAAAGTGCAGCACCTGAAAGGCCCAGAATCAAAATTTGAGGTCGAATTTGTTTTTTTATGGACGCGATATAAATGAGTATTTTAGCCAACGTTTTTCTTAAAGGGATTGTATACGTTTGGTAATTACTCCAAAAATTAATGGCAATAAAAACCTACTTGGTAAGAAGTACAGCAGCTTTGGATAGTATAATGCATTTTTTGAAACTTTTCACTTCGAATTACTGCGGTTATGGGAAAAGATATCACTTTTTATTCCCCAAAATATTTGAATCTGAGAAGCGTTACTGCAGTGACGTTTCTCAGAGTGTGTATTCCAATGCAGATTATTCTTCCTGTGTGGACATAACCGCTCCAGATTTTTGGCAATATCTCAAAATCGCTACCACCTTTTGAAATGAAACTTTTACAGGTTAGTTTTATGGTGTATATCTATAACTATATAGGATTGAAACAAACAGTGGGTTCAAATTACCAAACGTATACGATCCCTTTAACTTCACGAATACAATGGAACGTCCACAGTACGTTATGGAAGGTACGACTGTGTGTGGATCTGTTTCGCATCAGGGATTCATCTTTTATCATTGATGAGTCGCATTAGGCGAAAAGCCCTGATTGTGCCACAGATTAATTTCAGTAGCATGTTTTTTGCTCCCTGAGACGGAAATGAAGTTAATTGACTTGACAAGTTGGTAGGTACCCACGCAGAAACCCCGTCATCAGGAGAAGTAACGGGCCGGGATGATCGGGCACGTTATAGACAAGACATTTGAAGGGCTAGATCATTGTGGAGTGGAATGCAATGGGTAATTTGGGCGTGCAAGGAGACATAATATGGTTTTAACCGACAGGTTTTAATCACCGAACGTGGCGATATTAAGGTCATAATGAGTTTAACAGATCACGGGCAAGTTCATTTAGACCTAGACCTGTACGTACAGATATAAACCAATCTCTATGGGCCAGTAGAGCGTGCAGGGGCCAATTTCACGGAGCTGCTAAGCACACAAATTTGCTTAGCATGAAAATTTGTCCTTGGTAAAAACAAGGTTACAGACCAAATGTTCACGTGATCTTTATTGTTTTTGATTGATAATCAGCTGGTTTTTTGCTTAGCATAAAAAACACGTAGAATTTTGGCTGATAACTTGTTTTTAAATTAATGAGCAAGACGTTTTTGTGCTAAGCAAATTTTTGTGCTTAGCAGCTCCGTGAAATTGGCCGCAGGTCTCGCCGGGTTCACGTTCACTTCTAATGAGAACGTCGTGGCCTACCATACTCGTCTCCCGTGTTGGAATTAACACAATAGACACGATGCTGTCATGCTTTTGTTTACATACGCTTTTTTATACGGAAGCCGGGTAGAAACAAGATCCGCTCAGCTCCCATAGGGAAGCGCACACATAATGTACAATGTGACGTCATAATGGCTGGGGTATATTTTGATTGATTAAAAAGAAGTTGAGGGCATTTTTTTTATTATAGTAATAAATTCGCAATATTTTCAATATGCTTCAATAATAAATACGTTATAACTGTTTCTTTTTACGTACATAAAAAAAAATGTACAGGGTGCATTTATTACCCTTGATTGAATATATTATAAGCCTAGTTAGGACACAAAATAAATGCCCTTCCCTCCTTAAAAAAAACCGACAAAAAACAACCCCCACCCCCAAAAAAAACCAAAAAAAACAAAAAAACACGTTGATGTTACGCACGTTGTAGACCATTTACAGATTTTTGATCGTGTGAAGACTCTTTATATGGGGCCTTTTTCCAGTAATGCAAATGTCCACTTGATGTATCGTTCTGACCTCAGCAAACCACTTACGAACGAGAGTATAGACCAATTAGGCGGCAGCCATTTTGTTGCGGTGGGAACCACCAGGTTCGCGCGGCCGGACGCGTTAAGGTAGTATACGCACGCACTGCGCGCGAGATCCTTCCACCAATAGGGTTACCAAGATGCGCGCGCGCGTCGTCTGTTAGAACGCGTGCGGCGAGGACGTGCGCGTGACATCACCGCAGTTTTTGCTTCTAATTTAATCGGGCGAATTCCTGTACAGTTTTAGAAAACGAGTTAAGAGGTTTCGTCTGTACCTTTCGTCTGTACCTTTGGTTAAGTTAGGTGATTCTCGACTAATAGTGTAAAATGAGGACTGCAAACTTACTTGGAATGTTTCATTTTTGTAGCGATCGTTTGAATGCGGTCTGTGCGTTTACTATACCCAGAATTTGGGGCCTGATATAGTACATGTAGTGCGCGTTTAACGGTTATTAAACATGTACTAGTATTGATGTTTGATTAGACACAAGTCTTTAAATGTTGTGTGTGGTCATCAGATAAGGACGAATAGTGTTTAGCCATTGGACATTGGTGTTTAGGAGTTAGACACGTGCGTTTAGCTTCTAAACATGTTTACAAACTGATAACAAGAAAATGTTTTACCCGTTAAACTGTTTTTAGAGTGTACATGACTTTGTGATACTATAGCTGAGTGTTAGTTGAAACTCAAACGAAGCATCCTTGCCAGTTCCCAATTCATCCAAAAAGGACCGAGAGACTCAAAACCTCAACCCGAAAATCCACATTTCTGAACAACATCTCCGTCAGAAAATCCATATTAGGGCTTCATTAGGACCCGACTCCTTAAACATGCGCCCATAACCAGTTTGTTTTTCCAATCTTATTATTATTATTTTGTTTACCTCGATAGCGGTCGTTCCTAGTATTATGGCCTTTTTTTGGCCGTCAAGCCCCGTAATCTTCCCAGGCTGATGCGGCTTGAGGAGTTTCCGGCTCTTTGTGGTGTTTAGGTCTCGAAGTATTTACAGACTATAGGGGACCACCTGTCAGTGTGGAAGCCATACACCTGCCATAGTAATCCCGCGTATGATCGCTTTACATCGGAGAGAGAGACAAACACCACTCTCATAAAACTATCGGCATTAGTATCACCGTTATACCTATACAGACAGCTGGGTATAGTGTGTACTGTGGTCGTATTCTTGTTTGGAAAAAAAAAATCATTTTGGAATGCATTTCATAGCTCTCACAAGCAGGGTTGTAGTCGAGTACCTGCAAGTCCGTTCACAAGTCCTTTCGTGAAGCCAGTCACAAGTCCCTTCATAAAGGCAGTCACAAGTAACTGGATGAACAATGACAAAGGAATGCTTTTGTCAAAGCTGTTTTGAATAGTTTGTGATTTGAATTGGAACTGAAGGACTTGTGATGGACTTGCAGGGACTTACAGGGACTTGTAGGGACTTGTGATGGACTCGGCTACATCCTGCTAACAAGCACAGGACTTTTTTTTGAACAACTTAAAAGGTTTTATGAAAACTGTTGTAGATTCTTACTGACTGGATTGCCCTATAAAATATGCATATCAAGCAAAATCAAAGCTGCGAATGGCGGCCAGAGATTTACGTTAACCGGTGCTGCTTTCTCAGTGGTTGGGTTTCTTAGTAGGTTGGTATTTACTACATGTGGGCTTCAAAACCTTAGACGTTTCGAAGGAAATCGACTCGGTGCGTTTCTGTTGGTGCACAATATGATATAATTGTTCATTTGATGATGAAAGCATGACATTTCGCACACAATCATAGAGAGTATGCCATTAGAAAGATCTTTGTCTATAGGGCCATTGCAGATTTGACCTTTGAAACAATATAGGTAGAATAACATACAATGGCAGCCATTTTGAAATTTAAAAAAGAATTGCTTGTTATTCTACCTATATTTTTTGAAAGTACAAATCTGCGATGACGTGGCCTTTCAGCCAAATATTCTTTTCATGGCATACTCTGATCATTGTGTGCAAAAAAAAATTAATTTATTTTTTCATTTTTTTTTTACTGATCTGCTTGACTGTAGTGAAACATGGATAGTTTGCAAAGCCTGTTTCATATGAATAATAGGTTTTCCAAAAAAATAAAATCTATACAAAAAGTGTCCTGAATACCAGAAGGTAGAATTTAGTGATCTGCACGTATTGCACAGCTATTGGGGTAAGATAATTTGACAACTGTTTTCTATTCGAAAAACAAAACCTGTTTGTACTGCATGTCACGACAGCTCATTGTTATTTCATAAGCTCTAAGCGAGAACTATACACCTACTTCCGAAGTTGCATTTAACAATATAGACCCCTGCACCGGCGAAGGCCTACGCCATTACTTCGAGTTATAAAATATTGATTTTTTTTTCTCTTTAAAGTCATCACATTCATGGTCTTGATAAATTACTTATTAGGTTGGATGCAATCGCGAGTGATCACCCATCGATCCGTCGTCATCGATTTTGGGCAGCAAAAGGACACGACCTTGCGGCCATTCAATACTTCCAGGGATTGCCATTCGTATGTGCAGTCACGTTATTTTTGCACAGCCAGCCAGAAGGTCCCGAACTACTTAATAATATACCATACCACTTTTAAAGTCGTGCTAAAGCCGTGTTCGCACTGGATAAACATTTTGGGTAACTTTACCATGACGCCGGGTAACATTCCAATGGGTTAATCTTCCCACCGTCCGCACTTGGATTTAATTGACGCGGGTAGAATTGCCGAGACCATGGGTAAACTAACCGTGAAAGGTCACTGGCTGATGTGACCTGTGGTCATTCGACCGGGTGATGGAAGATTTAACCGAGACGTCGCGTCCGCACTGGATTTTCTGGCTCGGTTAAACTGACCTGGTCAATCTTCCTGGGCACCTTTGGCTCGGTTAAACTACCCACGTGGCGTGGGTAAGTTACCTGTAAGGAAAGTTACCCAGGCTGTTCGCACTGGACTTGAAATGGGTAAGTTACCCATTGGCTCGGTTAGTTTGCCCAAATTAAGTCCAGTGCGAACAGGGCTTTAGACTACAGTTGCCAGGCATGCCCTGTTTGAATCCTTGCGCGTATTAAAATTGACTACAGAGGTTTTCGAAACGTCGGCTTCATCTCCCGTGTGGTTTTCGAACCTTTCAAAGGCGCATGCACCAAATCAAACCTCGGTACATGTTGTATCGCTTGGTGTTCTTGAAGCTGAAAATAATGGACCCGTATATCGAGTCGGAGTTCACTAAATCTGGGGCCTGAAATCTGAAGCTCAGACCTAGAACGATGCCAAGGTTTCGAAATCACCTTGGTTCTTAATGAATACGGTCTTTATTGTCTTGTATTTGCACCAATATCTGGTTTATACCCAGTGCTCGTTCCCGTTTTGGTGTCTGTTTACAAACATCGACAACATTGGTATGAACTAAACAACAATTTGTTAACACCAAGTCTAAAACTAACCGTGCATACGCCACAAGAGGGTTGATATTTTGTGTATGACTTTTAGTGTCGTATTTTGCTGCGTTCCAATCGCGTCGTGTTTATCGTGTTCACCGTGAATTTCTCCATGTTCACGATTGGGTTGCACCCACCAAGACGCACGCGCACAGTCGAGTTAGTCGTGCGGTAAGGACATTCTTTATCGCGCAAGAACTCGTACGTGAACCAACACGCATGCGCGAGTATTTCATTCGTTTATATGAAGTCGTGAACATGGAGAACAACAAAAATCCACCTCGAGTTCACCACTGGTGAACACGAGTTACCAGGCGATTAGAACGCCATTATACGACTCGTGAACTCGATAAACACGACGCGATTGGAACGCAGCATTTAATAGTTTCTTGGTGTTATGTACTTTGTCTTAGTTTTGTTTATTTTTGACGTCTAAAGCCGCGTTCGCATTGGACTTAATATTGTCAAATGTTACGGTACGTGATTGTCAAAGTTCACGGTGTTAAATCCTCCGCTAGAAGCTTGGGCCTGTAGATCTTACTGTTGCGGAGGGTAAAATGGACAATTTGACAATGTTACCGCCTGTCCGCATTGGATTTAATTTGGTTAAGTTCTCCGTAGGTTTTACCAAAAAAAGTCCAATGCGAACGCGGCTTATACATGTAGAAATCCTCAAGTTCAGACACAAGCACAGGACGTCAACGTTCCAATAGTATAAGGCAGTGAGGCAGATTGGCGAAAACTGATCGTTCAATCAAAATGGTAAAAGCATGACATTTGGCACACAATCGTAGTATGTCATGAGAAAGATAGTTGGTTATTTTATGGCCATCGCAGATTTGTCTTTTGAAAAAAATATAGGTAAATTAACAAGCATTTATTTCTGTCAATTTTCAAAATGGCTGCTTGCATGCCGTTGCATGTTATTCTACCAATATATTTTGTTCAAACGGTCAAATCTGCGATGGCCCCTGTGTCCGAATACCTTTCTTATGACATACTCTGACTCTGTATTTCATGCAGTTTATCACCAAGTGAACCATAATATTCTGTCATAATACACCCATCATGCCTGACCATACAAGCTGGGCCCAATTTCTTGGCTCTGCTTACCGTTAGCGAAAAATCCCTGCTTACTATAGCAGAAAATTCGGTGCTTACGGTAAACGTATTTCAAACGTTAGCGAGGAATTTTGGTATCTGAGCATGCGTACATCCCGTAACTAAGGATTCTGTGCTTACCGGGTGAGCAAATAATTTTTCTGCTACTGCGCGGTTAGCGGAAAATGGTGACCGTAAGCGAGGAATTCTGTGGTTAACAGAGCCATGAAATTGGGCCCTGTTTGGTTATGATATTTGGAAACAAAACCGACTCGAAAAGAGTATTTGCGAAGTATCATCCATCCATTAAACAAAAATGCAATTTAAAAGAAATGTCTTAAATTTTCTGACTATTTTTTTTTTGTTATCTGCGAGACTGAAGGTGAATCTTAATAATAAACTGCCACTTCTTTTACTGAATTATTACGAACTCGCCGCGCGCTCGTAATACACGGTCCACCGCGGACATTGTGATTTTCTGACAGGTATATTGATTTCGCTTTTAAAGGTAGTATATGCTTTGCTCTATTTTTTCGAAAGTGGATGGGTTAATAAAGTCTTATGTTTATAGTGAATAATATGACGCTGACCTATTTTTTTAAGTTTTGTGTTTATAGATGCTATAGAAAAACCAATAAATTTAATATTGTTGTAGTAGTCTGGTTCCTTGACTTCCTTCAGGCGAAAACGGAGCAATTTATAGACGTCCGGGAATTATCAGGTTATGGGAAACCAGACTAGTTGGTTGGCACCCATTCACGGGTGTGTGTAACACCAGTATTGCTAATGAAATGTGGTCTGACTAATTTGAATAAATTGGAGACAGTGCCGTGTAAAATGTCGGGCAATCGTTGGAATTTGATAAAATTGTTGACTCTTGTTCTTGAAAACGACAGCACACCAGATGCTGTGATTTCACAGGATGATTGAGGCTAGTATTCACTCACAGTATTTCATAATAATTCATTTTAATTTTATTTTGGCAAATGTGTATACTGGGGATCGTATACGTTTGGTAATTACTCCAAATATTTATGGCAATAAAAACTTAATTGGTAAGAAGTACAGCAGCTTTGGATAGTATAATGCATTTTTAGAAACTGTTTACTTCGAAGTACTGCGGTTATGGAAAAAGATATCACTTTTTATCCCCAACAATTTGAATCTGAGAAGCGTCGCTGCAGTGACGTTTCTCAGATTGTGTATTCCAATGCAGATTAATCTTCTTGCGTGGACATAATATAACCGCTCCAGATTTTCGGCAATATCTCAAAATCGCTACTACCACTTTTTGAAATGACATTTGTACAGGTTAGTTTTATGGTATATATCTATAACTATATAGGATTGAAACAAACAGTGGGTTCCAATTACCAAACGTATACAATCCCTTTAAACGATACCGTTAATCAGACAAATCTGGCGCAATTTTCTGTGACAGCAACTGTCTGATGCGGCCGTCATCCGTCATTCACCCGCCGCACCGTTTCTTAATATTACTTGGGTCCACGGCGCGCCGACTCCATAACTTGCCCCCTTTTGTCATCAATTACTTCCCCAGCTTTCGCATGCATCACTGTCACTACGCAAAATCTAATAAGTCCTCCCAGTTTTGGTTTAATATCCTTTAATTACAGTGTTGTCAAGTTAGTTCAGAGCCAAGGAAATGAAAATAGTATGACTGTGACTATTCCGAGACCGACCGACTCGGACGGTTTTTAATGTCGGGTCTAGTACTTGCATTGCCGCAGTACACACTGCAGTTTAATATGGAATTAAATCGTACTGTGCTTTGTTATACCAGAATTGGGATTGTGTAGTCTGTCTGCGTCATTTTGTGTCATAAAATTTAGTACCTTTTAAAGGTAGGATACACCATAATGCAGATATCGAAAAAAATTACTACCGAATTAGTAAGAAATATATTACTCATCTGAAAGTAAATAATGATTCTAGGCATCCTGCAAAATGATTGCGCTATAGATGTCCTTTAATTATTCTGAAAAATATTATTTTATAAAGAAAAATTCGCGATCGCCGGACGGCGATGGCGAAAAAACACAAATAACATAAGAACAACTGCTCGACGCCGGTTGAAAACAAACGCTGTTTTTCGTGCTTTTCTCGGCATTCATGATTGTAAAACTTCGGACAGGTTAGATAAACGATATTTACTATAAAATACAACCCTCCAAATTCATCCATTCATGAGTAATTCAAGCAATTACCAATGATGTATCCTACCTTTTTAACGGGGTGGGCGTTTTTTGTCAAGTTTTTCCTTTTGTTTGGCCTACGTTGATGGGTATTCTATAAATTTGGGGTCTAATTTCGGTGTCCCTGTTATCCGTCTTACACGAGTTTGTATATAAGACTGTGCAATTCAGGGCACATTCGGTAATGCAGTCTATCTCCAAGATTGATTCTGCAAAGCAAAGTATATACTTGCTAAACAAATTTCAACAATAGTGTGAAGTCGATTGATTAGAAAAGGATGGATGAGAAAATACACCGGCCAGATGTAACAAGGACACTAAACATGGCACACTTTAGGACCCCGCACTTATTGAATGACCCTGATGCAATTTTGTTTTAGTTTCAACTTTTATTCATAATTGTAATCAATCAGATTTGATTGGCTTTGTTTTTACTGTGCAAAGGTCCGCTCAATTACGTAGGTACGAATCAGTGTTTGACTTTTTTTTTTTTTTTTTTTTTTTTTTAATTTTGTTTGGGTGTTTTTTTGGTTTTTTTAAGGGGGGTGGGGGGTTAAGAACAATTTTCAAGTTTTTGAATTAAAGACAAGTTTCTGCAGATTTAAGTCTATTGGGCATTGACAACCACTGCAATATTTAATAAGTCGAAAAATTGTAAATTTCCTTCGCATAACAAAGTCTACGGAACTTGTACTTCCTTCAAAAACCAAATATTAAAGGTATTTCGTCGGTTGCCTCCTCGAACTATTAATATCCTGCATGAAAAATACCTGCAGCGTGAACATCGAATTGACTTATTACATGCATTGTGTAAACGCAAAAAAAACCAAAAAAACGAGGAAGGTTATTATTAAATAGCTGATTGATAATTAAGCATGTTGTGTGGACCTTCGATGCCGTAATGAAAGGTTGCAGTAAATTGCTCGAGTCGGGGTCATGGAAAGCAATTACGTGGCAAACCTAATAGGACTAATTAAGGGGGAGCTTTCCACAAAGTGCCTTCTAATAAATTACTTTATTATATATTGGTTTTAAAGGTTACAATATACGTTTGGGATTAATGGCACACACGCTTCAGTGTGGCGTGCAGTTCACACAAACGGGTAATAAATGAGAGGACTTTAATAATTATGTACCAGTTGGCGCTGGCGTAGGCTTTTCGCCCCCTTGCCTATACTCTTTTCTCGCAGTACACCCGCATGAAACTCATTAGTTTGTGTGTTTAGAATGAATGTTTTACCCTAATTGGGAAAACAAATTAACAGCGCCAGTGTGGCTTTTATTTTTGATTCATTCGGTATCAAGTTTTTACCGGTATTGACCATCGCGTGTCTGAGTCATTCATCTTAATGACATTCGTCTAAATGCACGTTTTAAAGCGTAATTACGACGGCGCCTGTGGGCTCATGCATGCTAACAGGGGCATGAATACAATTAAGGGCACACTCATTTTTTTGTGATCAGAACGATGTTGGCAAATTGATCATGAGATTCGTGAATTCCTGTGTATAAACCGTATACCGCCATGCAGTCCGTGGGATCAGTTTTGCCTTGTGAATGCTGACGTGACTATAGTGCATGCAGTGCTCGTTCAAAATGTGGAACGGGCGAATTTACAGTGATCATCAAAGCACTTTGGCAAGTTTAATACTATACGCGTGAAAGGAACAGCGCCCTCGAGCAAAATAGAACCTATCTCATGTTCGGATCTGCACGCTTAAACTAAAGTGTTGAATCAACATTATAAGTGTGGAATTCTATACATAAAAGTAAACTGATCAATTCAACACTCAATGTGTTGAATTCATCAGTTTAATAGTTAAAATTCCAACTTTTAAAGAGTATAGTCACTGACCGCAATTTGTACTGTTGATTCAACACTTTAGTCTTAAAGGTAGGATACACCATTTGCAGGTATCGAAAATATTTACTACCGAATTATTAAGAAATATCTTACTCAATTATTGAAAGTAAATAATGATTCTAGGCATCCAGCAAAATGATTACGCTAGATATCCTGTAATTATTCCAATTTTTTTTGTGTAGAGCCAGTCAAACTCATCCTCCGATAGCTCTTTTGTCTTTGAAGCATTACACGTTTTTCAGATGACTTTGTTTTTGTTTCAACCATGTCATATTAAACTTAAAAATGTGTTTAACCGTTTGTTATTATAGTTTAATAAAAAGTATATATTTTTTTCTTTACAAAATCAAAAGAGAAATTAAAAGGTTACCAGAAAGTGAATTACCATTTTAACTATGTAACGTTAACGGTAATAATAATAATAATAATAACAGGCATTTATACTGCGCTTTCCCAAAACATGATCAAAGCGCATAACAAAAGAAAGGATGAATTAAAACAAACTAGAACAAAACTTAAATCTACTATTTAGGAAAAAGATAAGTTTTAAGTTTACTCTTAAATGTAACAACACAAGTAGAATCACGGACACTAATTGGGAGAAGGGTGGCATTTTGCTGTACGACCTTCGACCCCAAATGTTACGGTAATTCTTTTACAGTGCCAGTAAATATGAATTTTTATTCAATTAAAGTTGGGTTGTTCGTGCTTTTTCACAATTTCAAATTTTCTTTTCCGAACGAATTTTGAAGGAAGACCAACCATGACCATGTGTTAATTTTTTTGTAATTTTTTACTGCGCCAATTGCGCGCTCCAGAATTAAGAGCGGGACACTCAAAATGTTGAATGTAATTATTTAATTACTTGCCGTTGGCCGATTGTTTTCGTGTGATGTTTCATTCTAAAGCTCCTAACAAATACCATGCTAGACAATTACCAATTTAACTTGAAAATCTATTTTTCGGGGTTCAACCCCCTAAAAAAAGCACGGGGGCACAACTTTAAACAGAATTCTGTGCTCTTTGGGACCAGGGGCCATTTTCATGGAGCTGCTAAGCACAACAATTTGCTTAGCATGAACATTCTTCCTTGGCAAAAACAGGGTTACACACAAACATTTCAGGTGGTGTAGGCCTATATTGTTTGTGACTGGTATTCAGCTGGTTTTTACCAGGGATGTAGTCGAGTCCATCACAAGTCCCTGCAAGTCCCTGTAAGTCCCTGCAAGTCCATCACAAGTCCTTCGGTTCCAATTCAAATCACAAGCTATTCAAATCAGCTTTGACAAAAGCATTCCTTTGTCATTGTTCATCCAGTTACTTGTGACTGCCTTTATAAAGGGACTTGTGACTGGCTTCACGAAAGGACTTGTGAAAGGACTTGCAGGGACTCGACTACATCCCTGGTTTTTACTTGGCATGAAAAGTACATGGACTTTTGGTTATTTGGTGTCAGCGGCGCCTGCTCGGCCTGTGCCCAACATTACGTAATTTGTAATTACGTAATTTCATTATACGTAGGAACCAATATAAATTGGTTGAATTATAACCAATATGGAGTGGTTACCATGCTCAATTATAAATTGGTTGAATTATAACCAATATGAAGTGGTTACCATGCTCAATTGCGTGTTAACCAATATGAATTGGTTGCAGCCCTATCATTATGTAGTGCTATAACCAATGTGGATTGGTTACGGTGGTAACCAATATAAATTGGTTGGAGTCCTATCATTTTGGATTGGTTAAATCAACCAACATTGCATTGGTTGGTGTTATAACCAATATGGATTGGTTAAATAGGTAACCAATATCAGATTGGTTATTTTAACCAATATTTTGGTTATCCACATATCTACCAACTGGATTGGTTGAAATCGACCAATATATTGGTTTTTGTCAACCAATCTGTTTTTAGAGTGTAGTTTTAGCTGGTAACCTGTTTTGCTTAGCAAGACTTTTGTTGGTGCTCAGCAAATCTGTGTGCTTCATGTAGTTTCATGAAATTGGCCCCAGCTCTACGAGGCTCGTTTACAAAACTTGTTTCTATACCTGATTTGATTTGTTTTTCCCCCAGGTTATTTGGTGTCAGCGGCGCCTGCTCGGCCTGCGCCCAACAGATCCCCGCCAGTGAACTGGTCATGCGAACGCACAACAAGGTCTACCACCTGAAGTGCTTCTCGTGCAGTTCGTGTCACATACAGCTGGTACCCGGCGACCGCTACACGCTCATCAACGGCAGCCTAGTGTGTGAAAACGACCACAGCAAACTCTTCAAAGCGCACGGGATGCCGTCGGCCGTGGCCGGGTTCAGGCCGGGCAATAAGGTACATGCGAGTAAATTATTACGTTCTTGGTGTGCATTTTAACAATTGTTTACTGCTGGGATATGACGGTTTGAACATCGATGCATGCGTCCCACTGTCAGACCTCTACACCTGGACGGATCATTGCCCAGCTGTTTTGCTCGCGAAACGCGAAAGAAACTCGGGCCATGCAGTTACACGGTCACGTGCTGCTGGCCAGGGAAAAAATGCGTTTAGCCAGGGGGGGGGGGGGGGGGCGGAAGGGGTGTTGCGCAATAATTTGCAATCGCAGTTTGGGTACACTCCATTAAAAAAAAAGGTAATGACCATTAAACATAAATAAATAATCCATGTATACTGTTAACATTTTCTCTTTAACAGCACTGAAAACATAATAGTTTATATTGAAAGAGTATTTTCAATTGTTACGGTGCTTAGTTTTAAATAAAATGCGTAACAATATTGCCGAAAATTTTCCGTTTGTTTATTGCAGCAGCTAACGTGTATGTGAATGGGTCCAGGTGGGAATTTCGTTACAAAACGTCTCCCCTAAAATGGCTACAAATATCGACATAATGTGAAAAAATTTTTCGTTCATCCTCTGATTTTTTCCCACTAACGTAATAATTAGGAATAGATCTTTCATTCCTGAAAGTTAAATAAAAATCCCTCGGTACATCCTCTGGATATTTGACCTTTTTTTTTAAATTTGTTTTTGAAAATGGTTTCTGCCAATTCTCAATCGCGAAAGTTTACGCCTGCCTGTACTGTACGAATCTGGCTTTGCGGACGTTATATGAATCACTGAATTCGGGGAGCGAGCGCGGAGCAAATTTGTACGTGTTTCAATGGTGTGCTTCGAGGTAGCGATCTATACGTGTTTACTGTATGAGATGTTCGACTCGTGAGCGTGGAAGAATGAATGAGATACATTTCAACGTTGGTGGCGCACTTTTTTGGGACCCCTTCCGCCCCCCCCCCCCCCCCCCCCCCCCCTGCGTTTAGCAAAACCTTTTGCTCAGCAGAAACAGATTAATGTGCAGAAACGCCGTTATAATTATAATTTGGTGCCCTCAATGCACTCATGGATTGTTCCAAAGTAATGTTTGTTTTTGTATTCAATATAGGGGACGTTATTGAACAATTGAAGACAATAGGGTCCCCTATTGAGATTCGTGTACAAAACATATGGGAGGTCTTGCGAAAAAAAAAGGTGACAGTGCAAATAGCAAAGGGCAATCAGGGTTAGGGTTCGGGTTTCCGATTGGGGGTGTTCACACACTTGCGTGTGTGCTTTGCAAATAAAAATGGAAGTATAGGTACACAACCAATTGGGCCAGTTTGGCAATCTGCCATCGGATCTGGGCAAAGATCTGGGAGAATACTCCACTTTCTTTGATTAGAAGGATGGGCCGCTGGGTCATTCACCTATGATTATGGTAAAACAATAAACTCCCAAGATTATGCCGTAAATGTGTCTTTAAAAAGGGGGAAACAAAAGAAGGAAACAAAAACAAGAGAAATATCCACATCAATCTTTACTTAAAATCATAATTTGTGTAAATAGCGAAAACTCCTTCGTTTCTCATTATACTGTTTTCCCAGAGTCATCACCCCCCCCCCCCCCCCCCCCTCTCCCCCCCGCAGGTCTTGGACACAAGTATTATTATTATTATACCTCCAAATAGGCACTTGGGGAGACAATCCCATAGAGATGTACACAAACTTAAAACAGTCCTAACTTGTTTACCCTAACCCTTTTCTCTAAGATCTTCTAGATTTATGCTATTTAGACCAAAATCTGTCGTTCTAGGACAAAAATAACTCCCAAATATCGTTTTTTAGGGTAGCTATAGACACTTAGGGAGACACTGAAATGTCTCTCTAAGTGCCACTGTCTCCTTATTACCTAAAAAACTTACGCTAATTTGTCTCCCCAAGTGCCTATTTGGAAGAATTTTGAGGACGACAGGAAAAATGTTTTTGGTGTCGAACAGTTACAGCTCATAAACCGAGCGATTCATACTTGCAGTGCAATTGTGTGCAGTAGTAATGGCTGCCTGCTGCATGTATTTTCGTCGCTTCAGCCTATATACTCGACATTCGGGCAATTGCCAGTGGTTTTTTTTATCCAAATGCATGGTTTTTTGCCCTTCGGCCATGTTTGCATCAGATGATGTATTAAGTTTGCAATTAGCCGCGTGTGGCTGTGTGCGGTTCCTATCGGCAGCAATTATGCTGGCAAAATTGCCGGCAAAATCGGCCCTATGAGTTGCCCTGATGGCCGTAATACCGAACGGCGGCACGGGCGAAGTAAACTTATACCCAAAACGACCCTTCGCCATCGCCGTGTAGCGTTGATTTCGTATCGACATTTCACGTTTCTGGTCTAATGGAGAGAGCTTGAGATTGCATTTGGTTGATATAAAATATCTCAGAAAACAACGTAGAACTAGAAGAATGTTATACAGCTTTTTGTCCGAAACAAAATAACAAATATAACCATAACATGTTAAAGGTAGGATACACCATTGGTAATTGCTTAAATTATCATGAATGGGTGGATTTGGGGGTGGGGGGGGGGGTTGTATTTTATAGTAAATATCGTTTAACTGACCTGTCCGAAGTTTTACCGGACGGTCACGGATGCTGAGAAAAGCAAGAAGAACGGCGTTCGTTTTCAACCGGCGTCAGGCAGTGGTTATTGTTTTGTTATCTTGGTTTTTACCCGATCGCCGTCTGGCGATCACGAATTTTAAATAAAATATTTTTTTGGGGGGAAAATTACAGGATTTATAGCGCAATCATTTTGCTGGATGCCAACCGAATCATTATTTACTTTCAAATAAGTAAGATATTTTCTAATAATTTGGTAGTCATTTTTTTCTTCGATATTTTCAAATGCTGCATCCTACTGTATATAAACGGGCAACATATCATTGATTAAGCTTTCATTCGGGACAAACTTTTAACCCAATGTTTCATCGATATTGTGATTATAATTATGTTCTTATAAGGAAAACAAATCAAGTATAAAACAAACATCAAGTAACTTGAGATATGAGTGGGTGGAACAAGTGTATTCTATCAGAGATATAATATATCAACACAAAATGATTTGTGAAGATAATAATGAACAGTATAGTTCTTGAAAGCCAAAACAAATAGAGTTCCTTATTCAGGCGAGCGCAATTATCTACCGCGCCGTATATTAAACAAAATCAGATAGGCCAAGGTTACCCTTTGTAAGACCAAAATGCCCCGTTCATATAAGAGTTTGCCTCGGTTCTTATTATATTGGCATAAAAGGGTGCAACAGTAATATATCACCGGGGAGTAGGCCTATAAGAAAATAATAATAAGCAACTGCCGTACTTGTACCGGCAGAGAAAACAAAACAAAAAGACCCGCATGTCGTATAATTGGAATCGTGAACCTGTCCCGGTATAGAGAAATGTGATAACGGCACATATAACGGTAATAGCGTGAGCCGCCAATTACCGCGTAATAATGTCCAAACGGTTCAAGTCTTCAAGAACTATATTAGGTTTTTAATAAAGGCGGACTGGGAGCTGCTCGGCTCAGAAATCAGTTTTGAAGTGTGTGTGTATACGTTGATGTATGTTGTATGTGTGGCAGAATTTAATCAGTCGGGGCCTTGGACGCGTTGCTGCTTAACAATAGGATTGAGAATAATATGGCAAACTTAATCAACTGTGCGCGGTCAAAGCGTGGAATCATAATATCATGCCGCCCCTTTTATATAACACTGTGTATATACTGTGTATATATTTATTATACGGCCAACGTATGTTGCTCACGTACCCCCAGTCCTTTGTTTTTGTTTTTGGTATCGTTTTTTGTTTGCGCAATATCTTATCGGTTGGTCGCCAGGTTCAATTTCAAAGAAAGTATGGCTTTAAAATGAACATAATTTTTAAAATAAATTGTTCAAAATACATTCTGAAAAGAATTGTTTGAAAAACAAGCAAACAAACTCCCCGACATCCAATAAACAAACAAACAAGCATAAGTTCCCCCCCCAAAAAAAAAAACAAAAAAAAAACAAAAACACTACACATCTTTTTGAGTCCAGATACACTAACATACCAAAATGCTCCGTGTTAATAAAAATTAAAAAAAATGTATAGCAAGCTTTAAAAAAAAAAATTGTTTAAAAAAAAATATATTTACCTACATTTTTAAGCCGAGGAGAATTATATATTGTTTGAAAATGCGCGTCTTGTTGTTTTGTTATACCGGTCAACGTTGCTATCGGCGAGCCAACTATAATATGTTTGTTTTGAGACTGACGTCGCAGTCTGAACTACTTGATTCCATAATTCCGTTTATGCACTTAAACAAATTAAGTCACTTAAAAAAACAACGTTCGTCTTGACCAGGAATGTTATCTTTCTTTTATTAATGGATTTGTTATTACTGTCGGAAGTATTTATTTTTTTCAATTCATAATGAAATCCATCATTTGTTTTCATCAAATAAGTGGGTTTCTGACAAAAGTACCTTTCTGCTATGGACTATGTGTACGCTTCGTGGGAATAATATATGATTCTTGCTTGAAACTGGAGTGACAATAATTGTATTCGACATGTCGGCTGACGGTTTTATTAGGGATGGTTTCAAACCTTTTAGTAGCTTGTATTACTAGTATTAGACCAATTCCACGCAAAAATTGACGTGGCTAAAAAGTGGAGAATGTATGAAACCTTCTGAATTACAAGCTTCACAACAGCAAATATGTTAAATTGAAGGGGACAGAGAATCTTTAATTTGGGTGGTTTTCCAATATTGATGGAGTGTAGTAATATTTCTTGTCTAAAAACTGTTTTTTGTTTTTTTTGGGGGGGACTTAAAATCATGCAAAATGCGGGTGTTTTGTGTTCATGGGGAGTTTCTCAAACTCCAAATTACTTTTAGGATAATTTAGTATGCTCATTTTCCATTGGATTTTATGAAGTTTACTGTTGGAAATTTGTGTAGAAGACATGCAATGTCCATGTGTATTATAGGGAGGAGGGAATGCTGAAAACAGCATGTTAAGAACTTCACCAACGCCATAATCATTGCTGGTTTAGCTAAGCATCGAGACCTAATGTCACACTAAACAACATTTACCTGCTTAGCCAAAACAACCTGAGAACCAGTCCTATACAGGTACACTATATACAACGTTTAGTTTACGTTGAGAAATGGACAGATTTTGGGGTTACACTTACCCGTTGGTTTCTGTGCATGAATGTTGGAAAACCAAACTGGTTTTCTTGTGGTCTGGTTCCCTGATCCTACCTAAAACGTCAGGAAATTAGCAGGCCAAGGGGACCAGACTTGCAGCCCTTCTGCAATGTGTACACCGATTGCACACAAACAGATGATGAATTTGTGAAAGTATTCGAATATTTTTGTTCCAACGATAGTTGGCCAGCCATCATAGTTGGAAACTGATACAACAATTCCACATTTCTTGGTATTCAATTATACAGTCAAGTAAAGGTATTTCATTAATATGTGACCTGCTCCCACAAAACCAGACATAGGCTAAGTGGGTTTTTTTTAAAGTGAGATATTGTTATTTGTTATTTTTTGATTCCCATAGAATCGCGTGTACATGCAGTCTTAAAATCCTCATACAATTGGAAGTATGTATGGTATAAAGGTGGTTTTGGTACCAAATGAAAGCTGAAGATGTGTACTAAATGGAAAAACCAATATCTCACTTTTCAAAAAGAACACTTATGTCTGGTTTTGTGGGAGCAGGTCACATATAAGGTTTGTTTGTAATGTTTGCAAATTTGGTGCATTACTTTTTAAGGCATTTACAATGCATGCATTTATGGTCTTTGACCTCTTTAGTTTCCCACAAGCAAATAGTTTATATTCTCGGCAAAATTTAGAGGTTAGCAGGCCAATTAACAAAATTGGGCCTGGTTGTACTCATTATTGCCGGGCTGCCTCCCTTACAAACACACACAACATCAGGCCACACACAGTTCGGTCGTCAACTCACCCAGGACCTGATAAATAACGGCTCGGTTTAGCTTATTAATTGGGCGATGCGATATTGCCACAACACTTTAATTGGGCCAATTCATTATTGTCCCAGCCAGCGCTGGTCCCACGGGACGCTAAACGCGGCGGTCATTGCATTTTATCCGCGCCCTAATTCAATAGCTGTATACAAAGCCGCGGACCCGCGACGCATGCGCACTATTAACGGGCTCTTGTCGTTCGTTGAAATTGCACCCTTTGTTTTGTTGGTAAATGTTGTCTGCTTGTATTTGAACTTTGTTTCAGACGTGTGCGCGGAATATATGAACAGAGTTCATCAACTGAAAGTTGGAACTCTGCCAAAGATTTAAAAAAACTACTACACCAGTCTCCTTGAAGCTTATTGGATGCATTGGAACTTAAAGGGATCGTATACGTTTGGTAATTAGAACCCACTGTTTGTTTCAATCCTATATAGTTATAGATATATACCATAAAACTAACCTGTAACAATTTTATTTCAAAAGGTGGTAGCGATTTTTGAGATATTGCCGAAAATCTAGAGCGGTTATGTCCACGCAGAAATGATAATCTGCATTGGAATACATAGTCTGAGAAACGTCACTGCATTAACGCTTCTCAGATTCAAATTGTTGGGGATAAAAAGGGATCTCTTTTTCTATAACCGTAGTACTTCGAAGTGAACAGTTTCTAAAAATGCATTATACTATCCAAAGCTGCTGTACTTCTTACCAAGTAAGTTTTTATTGCCATTCATTTTTGGAGTAATTACCAAACGTATACGATCCCTTTAAAGACATTACATCGTCACGGTCAAGAATGTCAATTTCCACAGTTAACTCTTGTCGAACTTTCAAGGGGAATGCACTCCTTAATCTGCCGAGAATAAACTTATATCGTTCTGTAATCATTCGGTGAAGATTCTGGAGTTTGAACAATTTTTTTCTTCTTTTGTGTGGAAGAAGACAGAAGTCCATCATGCCCGCCTTCGGCTCTGGTGCCGCAACACGGATGTTTCATAAACGAGCAAATACCATTTTAGGATTTGCACTATGCGACGCAACTGAAAGCAAACACGCGCGCGTGATTTAGTGGGCCAAATTGTTGCCTGACAGAGAACCGATGTATCGTACAATGCGATCTTTATGGCTGTGTCCGAAACGGGCTCCCAGAGCTATGGCTACGCCTGTTGTCAGCCCGCTCACGTATAATGGGAATAAGACCCAGACAATAGCCATAGACAAGAGATCCGAACGCAGCCCTAAAGTCGCTATATATAGTCTTTCTTGTATAGGTTGATACCGCAGGGTTTAAAGGTATTATACACCATTTGCAGATATCGAAAATATTTACTACAGAATTATTGAGAAATATCTTACTCATTTGAAAGTAAATAATGATTTTAGGCATCTAACAAAATGATTGCGCTAGATATCCTGTAATTGTTTTTACAAAATATAATTTTATAAGGAAAAATTCGTCATCGCCGTCTAACAAAGAACAAATAACATAAGAATAACTGCTCGGCGCCGGTTGAAAACAAACGCTGTTTTTTCGTGCTTTTCTCGGCATCAATGACTGTACAATTTCGGACAGCTCAGTAAAACGGTATTTACTATAAAATACAACCCCCCAAATCTATCCATTCATGATAATTCAAGCAATTACCAATGGTGTATCCTACCTTTAAAGGTATAGTATACAAAAATGGATGGATTAGGCGGTTAGTATTTTAGAGCAAATATTGTTACAATGGCCTGTTTAAAGGTAGGATACACCAATTGCAAATTTTGAAAAATAAATACTACCAAATTACTAAGAAATAATTTACTTATTTGAAAGTAAAAAATGATTGCGCTAGATATCCAATGTATCCTTTAAAAAAATATCCTTAAAAAAAAGATATTCTAAAATAATTCACGATCGCTGGACGGCGATCGCGAAAAGAACAACATAAGAACCACTGCCCGACGCTTGTTAAAAAACGAACGCCGTTTTTCTTGCTTTTCTCAGGATCCATGATTGTAAAACTTCAAACAGGTCAGTTAAACGATATTTACTATTAAAAATACAACCCCTAAATTCCACCCATTCATGATAATCCAAACAATTGCCAATGGTGTATCCTACCTTTTTAAAGGTTTGTGTTCATATAGACGATGTGCCTCTGTTTACATCTGAATTCAAATGTGCCCGTCAATATGCGCACGCATCATGGTTTACATAAATTTGGTTAAGAGATGACATTAGAGGTCACATAATTCAAAGGCGATCTGACCTGCGACGTCACTCTTAAAGCAAATTTTATGTAAAACACGATGGATGCGCATCACTGCCGGGCACATTTAAATACAGATGTAAACACGTGACGTCAGAGGGCACATCATCTATAGATGCTGCATGGACATAAACTATTCTTGTAGTCTGGTTCTCCGACCCTACTTTAAGTGGAATATAGCAATTTGTAGACGTCGGGGAATCATGGGGTTAAGGAACCAGATTAGCTGACTGGTATTCTTTCATGGATGTGTAACCAATTCGGGCGATTCACAATGCAGTGCGCCACCAAGCGTTTGACTCAAAAGAGCAACTTTTAAACTTGACGGTCGACTTCTTCCGTATATCATACTGTAGTGAAATATCTATTCTTCATTGTTCACGCGAGGTACAACACAAAGATAAATGTATCCGGAAGCGTCGTTGATTAAAACATTGTTATTTGCAGAAAAAAATTGGAACTTTAATCGTGCGCGTCCAAAAAGACGTAAACACTGATGAGTTCATGCAAAATGAATACCGTTTTTCAAACTGATGCCGACTTTCCCCCATGATGCACTGCGGGTATAGCAGGATTTGCGCCTCCAACGGCAGCTTCTAGGTAATGTGAATCGCTCGAATTGCAAGCAAAATGTAGACTGACCAAACAAGGGTCGTTTTCCAAACTCCAGCTTCGTCTCGGGCTTCATTCATACAGTTTGGCAATGGGCCGGAGCCGGATACGGAGCCTAAGCCAGTATCGAAAAATAGTCAGCCGACCCCACAATACTAGCAATCTTTGTTCAAGTCGCATATTATATGTACGTCTCCTGTAATCACAACCTCGCATCCTTCACAACTCCTGTATTCACATTCACTTGTTACAATACCAAACTCAAAGGGTGGGTGGCTGCAATGAAAATAGTTCAAAATAATAATTGTTTTAATGACACTAAACTCCCTGTGAAATTATTCCTTCTGGCATGCTACAATTATTGTTGAATAAAACAACAAAAGAAGGTTATTATGTGTCTCGGAGACACATTTTTGTAAATTTCCATCTGGAGTTGTTTGTTACCATTTACACAAATTTTCTCATAAAAATATACAGAATTCACATGATTAAACTTGATCAGGTTAGTTGTTAAGCATTTTTGCTGGTTCAAACGAAAAAGAAGAAGACCAATCATCTACTCTATAGTAGGCTGTCGGAGTAGTAAACAACTCACTTTTAACATGTTCATATTAAAAAATGAAAAAAACGACTTAAAGGGAGTGTACAACCATTTGCAGATATCAAAAATATTTACTACCGAATTATTAAGAAATATCTTACTCATTTAAAAGTAAATAATGATTCTAGGCATCCAGCAAAATTATTGCGCTAGATATCCTGTAATTATTCCGAAAAATTTAATTTTATAAAGAAAAATTCGCGATCGCCAGACGGCGATCGCGAAAAAAACAAAGATAACATAAGAATAACTGCTCGACGCCGGTTGAAAACAAACGCTGTTTTTCATGCTTTTCTCGGCATCCATGATTGTAAAACTTCGGAAAGGTCAGTTAAACGATCCTTACTATAAAATACAACCCCCCAAATCCACCTATTCATGATAATTCAAGCAATTACCAATGGTGTATCCTTTAAACCTTATGAAAGACGTATGCAATCAGAGGGATAAAGGAAACGAAGACACAATTAGATGTTCTAATTTTCACACCACTTCCTAAATATTGATTAATGCTGGTATTTTCTTTACGCAGAAAATGTCACATTTATTTTGTAATGATGTGCATTGCAGAGTAATGACTCGGTATATATGAATCGGTTGCTAGCCGCGGCTAGCTGTGCGTATCATCGCGCTAATATCGGCCAACAATAAAACCCCATTTTGTCGCCATGTTGGAATTTCCCTTCTAGTTAGGGTTTCGAGATTGTAATCAAATAACGAGCACTGAAAATGTCGACGTCTTCATGGTAAGAGAGATGATTATTTTGTTCATGCGTGCAGCACTTGTCTGGGAGCTTGGGGGGTTGAGGGGGGGGGGGGGGGGGTTGAAGCTGGGAGCTATGCGATGGTCGCGGCCCAATCTCCCCCAGCGCCCTTGGCCGAGCGCTAATGGCGAACGAATAATGACTCGTCCAAGCAAATTACGCCCGTGGGTCCCTTGTGTGTGTGCCAGCCCTACATCTATTGCATCAATATTGGATGCTGCCGGTAATTGAGTAGAGAGTTGTGCTATCGTGGAGGGGAGACGCTGTCAAGCTATCCATCCGTTGATCATCATGACTAGCCCGGTCATGGCTATCGAAATACGCACTGCCCCTGTTTGCTAAATCATTATCATTTGTCACGAGTGGGTTTATTTTTTTCTTTCTGTGTGCGTTCCGTATCTGCATGCAGTTCTCCACTCTCTTTTTTTAGGTTTAGGCTCTTCATATTTGTCGTCAGTCGGTGGCGCTAGCGAGAAAGGCGTTATTGAACATGCGCAGGATGACACATCTTTTCTCCGGCGCCAGTGAGTGGTTAGTGGCTGCTGGCGCTGCGTACACACACACACGTATTTAATATAAAAAAAAAAAATTAAAAGCACTTAGAAATGCCCCAGCATTGAGTTGCAGATATAGAAGATGACTCTCTCTTTCACTCGCACACTCTCTCTACTGACTGTATACAGCGAATTGCCGCTCTTTCCGTTCACGCACTTACGGTTTCACTTGGACTGAGGTTGCATTAACTCTCCATCCACTTAAACTAACCAAATGTCTCCGGGATTAATAATGGGCCCATTAATGGCGCCCGTCAGAGCACCTGCCGTTAAAAGCAATATTATTTCACCTTTTCTTTTCTGTTGGCTTTTTGTGTCGAGCTAGCTGCATTGTACGAATCGCTGTACAAAAAATCCTTTGTCCCTATAGTCATCATCCGAAGGTGCGTGCCTTTCAATGCGCCCGTGTAATATTCAGACAGTGTGTGACAGCATGTCACATGCTAACAATAAATATTCATTTTGTTAAAGACAAAAAGGAGACCGCCAAAATGATGCAATTATCGTGAGATGCGTGATCGCTTCTATTTTTTTGTTCACACCATCTCTAGACATGCTCTTTTGTCATTCCATTTCTGACGTTTTATTGATCTTCAATGGGGACTGACTTGTATTATCCTGTGTGTGCGCGCGACACTGACTCGGTATATCGGAAATACCCAACAAAAAAACCAAAAAAAAGCAATTTCATTTCTGATATGGTGGCTTAATTGGCAATTAAATAAAATATGGGGGCCGCGCGAAAAGGCAATCCTCTTTCGGCGCCACGAGACCACGTGATACTGCCGTGAGCCGAAACGGTGAACCAGTCATGCCTGAAATGAATATGTAAATCCCCCTTATGTCATTTCTGATCAACTAGTATTAATTTATAATGATTGGCACTCGTCGCAGAACGTGAACTTGACGCGTTGGGAAAAGGAGGATCGCATGTGCAAACGAGAGGATATAATTTCTCTTGACGGGCCAATGTGATGCATACGTTGGTGAGGTGGTCGACACAGGCGCTGCTCGTAACGCAGCATTAAAGGGCTCAGTATGTCTTTTGCAGCCACCCCAGAAGTAACCAATCAAAATACTGTTGAAAAGCTTAGTCTTGTTGTAAAGATATTAATAAATGTATATTTATACAGAAAGATACAGGAAAGATACAGAAAGAAATCAACTATTCCTCAACTGGTCACAATATTCTCAAATAACTCGTCTATTCCCTACTCCTAATGTCTATATCATATAGGGTTATGTGGGAGTGTTTAATTACATGTATAGGGGCCTATTGTAATTGTCTTATTTTTCGTTTATTTCCCCAATTTTTTTTCCAGTTTTACCCATTTGTAGGTTCTTACCCAGCAACTTTTTACCGATCTGCTTTTTATCTTGACCGTTTTAACTTATCAAGTTTTATGGATTTGTGGCTGTTTTTTTTCTTCAATTGAGTATATTTTGTAAAATAACCCTTTTAGCTGTTGCTGTTGATCATTGTTTTTGGTATGCCAATACCAAAAAAAACCACCAAAAAACCCAAACTATTTAATGACTCTAAATTCCCTTTTAAATTATTCCTGCTGGCATGTTGTTATTTTAAAGACAATTATTATTCAAATATAGTTCTTCAAGGCAATATACCAAATTTGCAAACATAAAAATCTACCAAAATATGATGACATGCTTTACTTGACTCTATAGTAATATTAATAAGTAAATAATAATAATCGCACGGCATACTGTGAAATCATGGCACCTGATGTGCTGCTATTTTCAAGGAAAGTGTAATTTTTGTATTAGTTTCTGACAAAGGTGGGTCTATCATCGTTAATAAGGATTTTTAAAAAGTGTTATGATTATACATTTGTTTTTCTCAATCGCTTTATACACATCCGCGAACGGGTGCAAGCCAGCTAGTCTGATTCCCTGACGTCTATAATTTATGCCGTTTCGTCGGAAGTAGGGTCAGAGAACCAGACTACACTGAATAGCAACATTTTTGGTTTTTGGGTTTTCTTCCAGCATCTATGAACACAACACTTTAAACCGATCAGTGTCACAATATTTGCTATAAAACACTAACCACCAAAATCCACCCACTTGTAAAAAACAATACATAAAAAGCAATTGCTGTTTTGTACCTTCATCGAAGCAAGTTGACAAAACCTGTCTCCAAAACATGTTCTTTTTGTAAAAACAGACATTTTTTTTTCATTTTTTCCCCATCAGGTCTGTTGAGGTTGGTTTCGGCTTTGAAGAATTCCCAGATGTTCACAGACTACAATGCCTCGCCACAGCACCATCCTTCATATTCTGACAGACACTGACCTAACTGGCCGTTGTATTTTGAACACCCCGCGTGCTCGACGTTGTGACCGCCAGTGCTACGATTCAAGTCGCCATCTTAAACATTCAACTCATCATTTTGCGAATACGTGGGCCTTGTCGAATCTCTGGCTTCGTCTTCGTGGAGGCGTAACTCGATTTTAGGGCCCTAGTTGCGGGAAACTCCAGCTGCATGCTGTGCTTCAGAAACACTCAATCGGTTGATAATAAATCCAACACTTTGAATATTTCCATTTGGTTTGCTTCTCAGCATGTTCTCAGCGATTCGTAAGTCGGAGCCGAAGCCGGAGACGAAGCAAAGGTTTCGAAAAGCCACATCACTCTCCTCAAGATACCAAATGAGGGCGCTATAGGCCTTTATAAGAGCAAGTTCGATCAAGGACTAAAGTTAACCGTTATAATAGTTCGAATAACTCTGAACGAAATCACGCTAGTCGAAGATGGTTGGACTAGTCTAGTCGACTATTCGCGACCAACCTACTCACGCTGGTTATCATTAGCAACATTGTTATGGCACAGAACAGCTGGGATCAACCAAAACATGGCAGACAACGAAACTTTGCCGTGCAAAATGGCCGCTTTTCCCACGTTAGATTGTACGATAAAAATGGCCTTGTTTTGTGACGTGTGAGTACGATGTTTGAGCGCCACCTCAGATCGACTCGAATCGTTTGCACTGCAACTTCATGGCGCATGCGATAGGTACGTCACTAATCAACCACTATACCACTAGTCCTTGGTCGAACTTGCTCCTTGCGGTAGTTATGATGGCGCCCTCAAGTGGTAAAAAGTACTGCCCATGAACAAGAACTGTTGAGAGTTAATGCTTGTGACATGCTGCAAAAAAAAACAAGGACATTTTTTCCCAACGGAGCACAAAGATTGTGTCCCCAGTTATATGGAAGAGATTCCGTGAAGCCACCGCAGCCATAGTACTGCCCAGGCGTTTAACCTTGGTACGTGAAAACTGTACTCATTTTCCACGGACTATCGCAAAAGGACAGCGTAAACCAACGGCTTTCACAGTGCAACATTGCAGCCGTCAGCAGTTGTTTAAAAAATGTTGCCTGAATGAACATTGGAGAGGAATTAGGATGCTTCGTCGTGTGTTCGTTTTTACCTTAATCGTGGACGCGATTGCCTGGGGCTGCACTTCAACATTATAATTCTGACCAGGAACCGAATGTATGATTCAGCGATATGCTTGAACACCGCAACTTTTTAATAAGATACCGCGTTTTATAAGATGCATACTTGTAAACGTCTCCCTCGTTTGAAAGGTTTGTTTTACCGGTATCTCGCTGCACATTTACAATTGTGTGTGTGCATTATTGTTGACTTATTGTAGATTTCATTGTACAGCCACGAACATCCTGATTTGTCCTGTGTCGGATGATGTACTTCGGATCGACAGTATAACATCATTACTCTGCACACTTGTGAATCTGCATACAGGATCCACCTCGAAAATTTTGCCGTTTTGAAATCGAGTCCATCGCACGGGTCCTTACAAGTTCGCCACAACTCTGCCACAACTCTTAAATCAAGCCCCCAGCTATTTAAGTGAATGGTAATAAAGTGAAATGTAATAAATAAAAACTAGTACCAAGTGGTAACAGTCCACGGCGGGTGACGCGTTTACACGGGTTACACCAAGAGGGTATTCCTCCGCGCCTGCGAACCCCATGTGCTCTTGTACGACCATCGGCCCACCGCGCATGTAGTCATACACAGGGAGCTGCTGGCCCGCGACTTGCTCAGAGTTTTTGTCTGCATGGTATAGCTCCAACAAAAGAGCACAGAAAGAGAGACGCAGATTTATCGGTCTAGTGTTGACTGTACAGGTACGGTGTGCGCTATACAATAATACAAATAGCTAGCACTGGGACGTATGGTAGTCCAAAGTGTGCACGGTGTCACGGGTAGAATGGGCCTAGTAAACTGTCCACCCACCCACCAAAATAGCGAGCAGAAGCCCGCGGCAGTTTTTTTTTAGCTACTTGGACTTTGTGATTTACATTTACTTGTGAGCGGACTCGTGCTGGACTCGAAACACTGAAATATAAGTTGAACATTGTCACGTTCCCTGCTTACCTGATTTCCCGATAAACTAGCACTCTAAGCAGCAACACAAAAATAACACAAACAAACCTGCTTCATATGCATAATCTTGAGAGGCAAAATGCACCCAGCTGTGGTGATACCGAACATATGTTGGCAACAGTTTGAATGTGTTGTCAACATCTATACTTGTGACGTTGTCGACGTGGTATTGTTACGGGGTGCGTTCGACTCGCGCGAACCTTGCCAACGATTGTTAACTAAGCGAACAATATTTCATTGGGCATGCACAAACAACATAATGACGAACCGTTCCGAACGTTTGAAATGTTCGGATGGCGGGTGAACGCATCCTTGGCCATTGGCGAATGAGGACATTGGATGAAAACTGTGAACCATCGTGGATATAATATATGTATATAAAGTATGGCTTGAAAAAGTACTCGACGACCGATTCTGGATTGTATCATAGCACATAGAGATGTACATAATTCATGATAGGTTTATAAATATAGCTATTTACTGTACCTATAATAACTGTCAAATTTGATAAATCAAATTGTGAGATGAAATCAAACAATTTGATAAAATGTCGTTTTTGTATTAGTCGATTGACATTGCTGTGACATACTTTTTTCTTGGTGAAACTGATAATTAATGTAATGATATGAGATCATTAAAGTGGGACACAGTCTTGCATCATATTAAATATATTCAGCACATTACAACGTGTCTCTAACCTATATGAGTTACCACCGGTAATGATGGTTAAACTTTAAAGGGAACGTATACGTTTGGTAATTTGAACCCACTGTTTGTTTAAATCCTATATAGTTATAGATATATACCATAAAACTAACCTGTACAAATTTCATTTCAAAAGGTGGTAGCAATTTTGAGATATTTCCGAAAATCGGGAGCGGTTATGTCCACGCAGGAAGAATAATCTGCATTGGAATACACAATCTGAGAAACGTCACTGCAGTAACGCTTCTCAGATTCAAATTTTTGGGGATAAAAAGTGATATCTTTTTTTCATAACCGCAGTACTTGGAAGTGAAAAGTTTCAAAAAATGAATTATACTATCCAAAGCTGCTGTATACTTCTTACCAAAATAAGTTTTTATTGCCATTAATTTTTGGAGTAATTACCAAACGTATACGATCCCTTTAAGCTTGTCAAGTACACAACTGTTTTTAAAAGCTAAACCACAGAATGATTTTTCGGGAAGCTTTTCTTTTTGTGACAAGCGAGTTGTAATTTAGTACGGTTATTCTATTTATTTTTTATATCTTTGCTCATCTGGATAATGTAAATCTTGGAAGTAAACTTATTTGTTTTGATCCATTGATATGACATAATGAACCACATAATGGCTTTTTGCATTAACCGCAATGGATGGTTTCGATAATAATATATTGCGTTTTACTCTTTTTGTTTATTTTAGTGAAACATATAATAATTATTGACTTCTTAAATAAAACAATAAAAAATCCAGCTCTGTCTAACATGAAAGCTAGACGAACGCACCAAACAGAACCTTCATAACTATTTTGTTAACACGAGTTTTGGTAAAGATTGTATGGAGGTGACTGAACCCCTTCCCATTGCCTGGAAGCAATTTTTTTTTCTGTAGGTAGTTTGGTACATTAGCCAATCAGAACAGAGATGGTGTTGACGTCATCGATGATGTTAGAGTTGTCTGGCACAACCCTAACCCCAACCCCCAACCCCCTAGTCAGATCCCAGACAAGTCAAACATCATCGATGACGTCAACATCATCTGTGTTCTGATTGGCTAATAAATGTACACTATGTACCAACCTACCTGCAGTCTGGAACAATAAACTATAGTAAATACAGGTGTATAAAATTTCCATTTAGAAATTTAGGTGAAAATGAATAACACACGATGAAATAAAGACACTGCGGAATCCTACGTATTATTACTGTATGTGCACTGTGTTCGTGTTGTTTCTTTTTCGTGAATTGTTTGAGGTTTCGTGTATTTTTTTCTTCTGAAATTAGAACGCTGTTTCTGCCATCATTTCTACATAAAATTAAAAAGTGCTGCTGAAAAACAACCTTCAGTCATAAAATTGGGTTCCAGTTTTCTTATAACTGACCGGCGTTCTGCCATTATGCTTTGAAGGTAGGATAGGCCTACACCATTTTGCAGATATCGAAAACATTTATTGCCGAATTATTAAGATTATTTTGTTAAATTAATTAAATAATGATTCTAGGCATCCAGCAAAATGATGTGGCTAGATATTAGTAACTTTTCCAAAAAAATTAATGTTATAAAAAACGACGGCGATCGCGAGAAAACATGAGCAACAAGAGCAACTGCCCGATGCCATTTGAAAACGAACGCTATTTTACTTGCTTTTTTCTCGGCATCCATGATTGTAAAACTTCGGACAGGTCAGTTAAACGACATTTACTATAAAATACAACCCCAAAAATCCACCCATTCCTGATAATTTAAGCAACAACCAATGGTGAATGCTACCTTTTGAATAGATATAGAGTACATTTTGTATTCCGAAGAACACATTCTATGCAACTTTCTAATCCTCTTAATTATGAAAACTATTTGACATCCCTTTGGGGTTAATTTCGGTTGAAAAATTGCGCTTCTTTGGACAACTGAGAGCGCTGTTGCTGTGACGTCACTTCAGGAAGACACTCTCCAGTTTATCTGTTGAAATTGTGAACCCAACATTTGCTCATTGCAAACATTATTTTGTGAGAAAAGTTTGCTGCTTGGCCTAACTGACACAACGAACAACAAAATAAAAGAAAATTTGCGGCGACTGCAGTGATGCTGAAATAGCTGTGACATCATTGAGGTTTTTGCCTTAAATTACATCACACTTGTTCTTATGAATATGGAAAGTCATTAGCATATCCTCTGAAAGCAAACAGACAATGTGCCCTCTGTTTTACATCAGTTTTCTGTATTCAAATGTGCCAAGCAGTATGCGCACGCATCATATTTAACATAATTTTGGTTAAGAGATGACATCAGAGGTCACATAATTCAAAGGCTAACTGACCTGCGATGTCACTCTTTAAGCACATTTTATGTAAAACACGATGTGTGCGCATACTGCCGGGCACATTTGAATATACAGATGTAAAGTCAGATGGCACATCGTCTAATCTATACAGGCGATATGTCGCAAAGCAAATTGTCCCTGGAATTCACGTCTGATTGTACTCCCAAATGGCGCCCTCATTTGCTCAAAATAACACAGAATCCCAGATACTGGGCGCTGGGGAAACGCTGATACGTGCTTTGAACTCTGATTGGATAGAATTTGTGTGAACTGTGAACTGGAGGTTACCAGGGGCCAATTTCATAGAGCTGCTAAGAACAAAAATATGCTTAGCGCCAAAAAGTCTTGCTCATTAAAAACAGGTTACCAGCCAAAATTATACGGGTTTTTCATGCTAAGCCAAAAACCAGCTGATTATCAATCGAAAACAACAAGGACAAAATTTAAAGTTAAGCAAATGTTTGTGCTTATAGCAGCTCTATGAAATTGGCCCCAGTTTTCCAATGAAAAGGTCCACCCATTCGTTTGTGCTCTTTTAGTGCTCTATACCATACTGGTTCAGCACTGTTCACACATCCTCGACAGTAGGCCCTAATGTTTTGTTTTACTTGTGCAGATGTTTTCCAAACCGCCCGTCCAAAACAACATCCGGCGCATTACTTTGGCAGAATGTCCTACGCATGCAGTGGAACACCTCAAACAACAGGCGTGAACTATACGTGATGCGACCTCTAATCAGTGTATTTGTGTCTACATTTAAAAGCAATAAACGCAGCACAGCGCCGACATTCTAGAGAAACTAAGAGAATCATGTTTGTTCTTACAAATTGTCCGTAAAGTGCCCCGCAATTGGCTCGCCACCGTGTGGGCTCGGGCCGGCCGCGCCGGCAAGGGCGAGCGCGCAAGTACGGGGAGGCATGGGTGCGAGCACGGCTAATTGGCGAAAGCTTTTTATTCCATCACGGGGCCGAATTACACACGCGCGGTGTCTGATGAGGGCGCAGGAAATGAAACTGGCAGCTCGGTTGTGAGTCATTAGAAGCTAATATCCCAAGAAAGGTTGGACACCGAAAAGACGACACTTTTGAGGCAGCCGCATTTTGTCTGCACACTCGATTCTGATTAGTATAAGTTTTTGCCTGTATCGACCTGCAGGAAGTAAGGTGACATTTTGTGCATTGAAAGAACATTGGTAATTGCTTGAATTATCATGAATGGGTGGATTTGGGAGGTTTTGAGAAATATCTAGTGCAATCATTTTGCTGGGTGCCTAGAATCACTATTTACTTTCAAATAAAATAAGTTAAGAGGGCCTAATATTTCGATCTTAACAAGATCTTCTTCAAGAGACATAATGACTGTGTACACGAAACAAAGTTTATATAGGGCAACATACAGCATGATGCACACCAAGAAACTAGATACCCCAGTCGGTCACCACTTCAATCAGCCTAACCATTGTATTTCTGATATGATATGGGAGAAAGTTTGGATGAATCGTCTTCGGACTATTCAACCACATGGGCTCAACATCCAACTAGGTGGGAGGTGGGGGTGGGGTGGGGGTGGGGGAAGGGGTGGAAGAGGGGGTGAGGGAGGGGGTGGGGGAGGGGTGGGGAGGGGGAGAGGGTGGGCGAGGGAGAGAGGGTGAGGGAGGGGGTGTGGTGAACTCGACCAAGGGTTGAGAGCGTGTGCCTCTCGAAATAAATTTAACAGCCTCGGGAATCAGAATGATAGTCATATTAGCCCATTCAGAACTTGTTATGTGACATCACTAGTGGTGGTAGAGAACCAGCCAAAATAAAGGCAATAGCCAAATAAAAACATGAAGCTGCCGTTTACGGCGTAAACCTATATACTAATACGCTGGTCGACGTTTTTCAGAAAAATATAGACGTTAATAAACTTGCAGAATCTCTTCGCGTGGCTAGCACACGATATCACCATCACCAACACCGCTGGATCGTGTGCACGCAGTACATGCGCTGATGAATGAATCGATTGACCGCGAAGTGATCACCGTGCGCGTGCGCGGCAAAAAGTCTGGTCCCGTTTAGATGGTAATGCCTCTCAATCCATTTTACAGTACTGCCATTTCCACGTGAAGGATTCTAGGCACCATGCGAAAATCTTCCAGGAATCATGGTCGACCACCACCCGACACGTTTGTCTTGGATTCCACCGTTTTTTTCCTCCGAATTTCTTGGGAACGGAAGGTGCTGTGATTGCGGAATTTTGTGTAAAAGAGCATGAGTAAGTAATTAACAGGAAAATCATGGTGAACATTTTACAGAAAAATCATGGTGAACATTTTGTCCGTCAATTCAAACTGGACATGATATATTTTGCCTCCTCATCTCGGCTCTCATCTCAGACCCTCGGAGCCGGAGCTAGCCGAGTACATCATGTGTTAAACGCAATCTTGAGTTTTGCGCAAACTTAAGTCATTGTCCTCCCCACGGTGTTCATTTGCCTTTGAATAGATGAATGATGATGGGCCTACAGTTAATTAAAAGAGGCCCCTGTATCAATAAAAAAGAAATATAAATCAATTTAATAAAACTTAAAAGGCACAATTTAATTGGGAAAATATTAATTAATAAAGCAGCAAAAATGTAAGTGTAGTCTGCCATGTGAACAAAATTTACAAAATAAACAAAACATTAAAAATAGTAATTAAAAATCAAGAAATAAATTAAATTAAAAAAAAAACGCACCTAAATTTAACTTGTTATTGTGAGACAGTAAAGACCGATCAAAAAGTTTTCAAAGTTATTTCGAAGGTGCCAAGTAATTTTGTCGGGTGCTGAGTTTGTCGGGTGCTGAGTAAGTCAGGTGCTGAGTTAGTCAGGTGCCGAGCTGCCAAGGTGCCGAGTTGGAAAGGTGCCGAGTTGGCAAGGTGCCGAAGTGAGTGACCAGATACCCAACATAGGCCTAAGCCAACAAATTGAGTTTTCTGAATACTAATTTATCGTCAGCCGTCAGGTTACAACACAACATTCTCTCTAAAATGGACATGCAATTATTATATTTGCTTTTTCTTTTCACATTCACAGTTTAAATGAGCAGACACAAGACCGACCCTGAGTCGAGGCACTTCATCCAGCAACGATACCAAGACACGGCGGTGGTGATCTTCAAGGAACAACAGAAGGCTCTACGCCAGGCCCTCTCCCTCTCCTTGCCGACATCCAAGGCCGCGTGGCAGGGCGACGACAGGGGCGCTTCCACGTCGTCGTTGGAAACTTTTAGCTACAGTCACTATGGTAACCAGGCTGTCCTCGTGCCCCAGGACGGGATGTTGGTCGCAAAGCGAGACATGGGTGCTGTGCAGTCTGCCATATGCGTGGTCATGTGAGGGTGCCCTTGCTCCTCAGGAAGTTATGCAAGAATCTAAAACATGCTTTTGACCAAGGTCACATTGAGGGGTCATGCATCCTGGAGGTACAGCTAGTAGCCTGATTATTTTGTTTGCGATATGACGACACATCCCTGCCCGTTTTATTTTCAAAGACCAAACTTGAATTGCAGCAAGCCATTTTTGTTGTTGTCCATGTACAATTGTTGACTGCTAGATGTGCCCATATCATGTATCAAGACTGTGGATGTCACAGAAGCCTGTGTACAAAAAAGGGCCACATGAATTTGTGACTTGTGTGTAGATGTCTGAAGTCTGAAGTTTCGGATAAAATCTTGTTTAGTGCATTGGTACGTGGTTTGCCTTTCTGTCGAAGAGCGTTTCGTTTCGAGGCAAGGATCTTATTGTTCTATCCAAGCTTCTCCTTGTTACATGCATAGAGTTTATGTGATGTGAAGCTTCGAAAAACAAAAGCTCAAATTGGGGTACCTATAATTCCGATCGATTATAAACACATTTTATTGACTGTATTTGCCATAACAGTAAATAGAGAACAGTACTAGTAGATAGTGCTTGGATTTATAACCGAGTTTCAGGGGCTTTTCTTGAAATATGAGATATTTATTTGTGTGTGTGCAATAATCTTTGAGAAATTGTTTATGATTACATACATGTACAAATTGCATGCAGTTTATGATCTTGTGCTTTAACAAACGTATGTAACTTACATCGTGTTTTAAAATGGCAGTTACCCATACCCTTTTACCTTTGCATTCGCGACGAGACCTTATACAAGCCTGCATCGAGATCTTGTTAAATGAATGGCCGCACTGCAAGGCGGATCTGCTGCCCAGGCTGGAGGATGCAAACTGCACTGGTTTGCCATGCTCACTTGGTCTGATAGAACATCGGGACCACGGCGTCCCAAGGGACACTCTAATTGGCCATGTCCGATTCGTCCCGGTCACAAACCGGCCTAAGGCTGTGTTTATCGAGGGGCTGTGCATCGACAGTGCGAAGAGAGGCCTGGGCTTGGGGAAGTATCTCCTACAACGCGCAGAGGAGTTCCTAGGAAAGTTAGGCTACCACGAAGTTCACTTGCACACGGATGCCACTCTCACAGGATTCTATCTCCGGCAGGGGTACAGGATCCACAACTTTCTGGCGCACACGGTAGGCGCAAACCTGCTGCGGACGTTTGGTGATGTTGCCAGTTGGTATGGCAACACTGCGTCCCCTGGGTGGGAGGAAGAGTATGAGGGTCCCATAGCAACAGAGGAGGAGGTTGCCAGTGGGATTTTGGGGGGTTTCTTTTTTGTGAAATATCTGTTTGAGGAATCCGCCCAAAATTAAGTAATGGACCAAGAAAGAAACTATTACGCAAGTTTCAGTAGACTTAAGACCTAATGACTCCACACTTTGTTTACATGTGCGCTTTCCTATGAGCCCGTCGGTCTCTTCTTCGTCTGGCGACCTGACTTCACTCTCATAGGAAAGCGCATAGCCAAGACGTCATTAGATCTCGGGTCTATTTTTGCTCTTTTAGCCCTAATCCTGAATCCATCAATTTTAATATAATAGTTTTCACAAATCCATTTTTGGTTATGGGCCTTGTTCATGAGATGGCCACTTTATATTGTATTTTTCATTTTATTTTATTCATTGTTCATTGTATTTTATTCATTTGAAGCGGTACCAGTGGCCAATTTCATAAAACGTGCAAGCACACAAATTTGCTTAGCACAAAGAAATCTTGCTCAGTAGAATCAGGTTACCAGCCAAAACTCCATGTGCTTTTCATGCTAAGCTAGATCCAGCAGTCACAAACAATATACATCACCTGAATAGTCGGTTTGTAACCATGTTTTTGACAAGAAAGAATTGTTACGCTAAGCATTTTTTTGTGCTTTACACATTTTATGAAATTGGCACCAGACCTTTTCATAATTCTAGTGCTTGTCTCAACTTCAAATCACTACATTTCAACCATTTCTTGCTTTCTTCGGAATCCATGATTGTAAAACTTCGAACAGGTCAGTTGAACGATACTTACTATAAAATACAACCCCCCAAATCCACCCATTCATGATAATTCAAGCAATTACCAATGGTGTATTCGTAATTAAAAGATGTTTCTAAGGCTTTCAATGAAAAGTGTGCAATTTATGATGAATTATGGCAAATTGTTTTTTAAACTTGTTTTATTTAAATGTTTGTAACATTTGTAATTTCATGCCAGTAATTATCAACTATAAACTGAAACCAAAAAGTTCATGGATGTTTGACAAAACGTAACCAATTAGTACTGAATTATACCACCTTGATATTTATATATTCATTGCATTTATTGCTTCAACAAGATGAACAAATTGTATTCTGTTATATAGACAAAGTGAGCAAGGGATTCAATGTGGTGTTTTGATGACAAAATAAACAGTATAGGCCTATGTCGTAATGATAAGGCTGTATCAATAAGCCATTTGCACATGACCCCGAGCTAAATTTGAATAACATCTGGTACACTGACTTTCTCACACAGCTTGGCACCGTTAAACTTTAAATTCTCCAGACCAAAGACACTGTTGCCATATCACATGATTCGGGGCAAGCTCTTGCATAGTTACATAACAGACGTTCAGCACCAATACATTGTTCACAATGGGTGGGAATGGCACAAAGACACCAGTCCATTCCGGAGCTGGGGGTTGCTAGCGTAAGGCTTGCCCCGAATCACGTGATATAGCAACAGTGTCTTTGGTCTGGAGAATTCAAAGTTCAACGGTGCCAAGCTGTGTGAGCAAGTCAGTGTACCAGATGTTATTTAAATTTAACTCGGGGTCACACGCAAATGGCTTATTGACTTGGTGTTCAGTGCAAAAAACCTAAGGAAAACGTGTGATAATGACTGAAACTTTGTATTATTTCCCATACACTTCATTAGAAGATGGCATTTATTTTTAAAAATACCTGTTGTCCGTGCTTATTTGTCATAGTGAAGAATAAACCACTCAGTGCGCAAATTGAAACAGAACAAAATCGCTAATTTAATCTTGATTTTAGTTGCTATTATTTTGGTAAAATTATTCAGAAATGTTGGCTATACATACATGTACATATTTACCATAATACATGTAGATGCCGTTTGAGCTGGCCGAATATAGGTTAAACGTGAACGTTATAAACCGTCTATATTAACAACGCTATGTAAAGTGGGATATTTTACGGGGACTAGAGAACTTAAAGGGATCGTATACGTTTGATAATTACTCCAAAAAATAATGGCAATAAAAACTTACTTGGTAAGAAGTAGAGCAGCTTTGGATAGTATAAAGCATTTTTAGAAACTTTTCACTTCGAAGTACTGCGGTTATGGACAAAGATATCACTTTTTATCCCCAAAAAATTGAATCTGAGAAGCGTTACTGCAGTGACGTTTCTCAGATTGTGTATTCCAATGCAGATTATTCTTTCTGCGTGGACATAACTGCTCCAGATTTTTGGCAATATCTCAAAATCGCTACCACCTTTTGAAATGAAATGTTTACAGGTTAGGGACGTAAGCAGTCGGGACGTAAGCGCGATCGCGATAATTTATTATTCATTTTTGGGCATTGATCAACGAATCTCGTTTTGCACCATAATAATTACATCGCTGCCCCTTGGTACATGTATAAAGCAAAAGTAAAGTGCTGTTACAACAACGGAAAATGTATCACCAACCGACATATTTACTGATTAAAATAACAATTGACCGACTCTACAGTACATTTTAATACCCCAACACTGTTTGTATCAGTCAATTTGTTGTTACATTATCGGTTAGTACTATTACTAGTCAATTTGTGTGATATTATCCGTTGGTTAAAGGGGTCGTATACGTTTGCTAATTGGAACCCACTGTTTGTTTCAAACCTATATAGTTATATAGATATATACCATAACACTAACCTGTAAAAGTTTCATTTCAAAAGATAGTAGCGATTTTGATGTATTGCCGAAAAGCTGGAGCGGTTATGTCCACGCAGGAAGAATAATCTGCATTGGAATACATCTGAGAAACGTCACTGCAGTAACGCTTCTCAGATTCAAATTTTTGGGGATAAAAACTGCAGTACTTCGAAGTGAAAAGTTTCAAAAAATGCATTATGCTATCCAAAGCTGCTGTACTTCTTACCAAGTAAGTTTTTATTGCCATTAATTTTTGGAGTAATTACCAAACGTATACGATCCCTTTAACTACATTATCAGTTGTAACAGGTGCGTTTCTATGTATTATACGGAACACGGAGCGCCACAGTTTCCCGCCTTTGTGTGAAATCAGTTTTCGTAACTCACTCGAATCTCGCTTTGTCAATGTCAAAATCCCCTGTCAGTACATTCGGAGTACCTGTGTTTCTCCTCCACCACCTTATACACGTTCATGACTTCCGTGGGCTGGACGTCGAAGACGAACATCATGTTCCGGTAGTGGCAGAAGTTCTTGGGTCTCTTGATCAGGACAAAATGGTCGTCGTTGGTGATCGCTACGCCCGCGTCATAGGCGAGGATTCCCACGTAGGCATCTTCCATCGCGATGGGGGTGATCTGGCTAAATTTGGGGACCATCAGGTGCACCACGTCCATAGAGAGCACGTAAAGAGGCCCCCTCGCAAGATTTGGGAAGATACTCCGCGGGTAGTCTTCGATTGGCACGTACAGCGGGTCCCGCTTGTCCCGGATCGGGCGGTCTTCCCGGAGCGTCTTGCCGACGTACAGGTCCGACTCCGTCTTGAGCTTGTCTTTGATCCACGAAACAATCAGCGGCAGGTTCATGTAGACCTTGATGCTGGTCTTAAATACGTAGCTGGGTCTGCAAGACATTGGGATGTCCTTGTCCGCCCACTGGAATCCCATCATGACCTTCCGGGTACCTTCAGACGACAGATCCTCAAAGTCGCCTTGGAGGACGTCCCCGTATTTCTTGGATTCTTTCTCTACCTGGGCGTCCTTGGCCTTGGTCCGTCCCATCACGAATACAGTCCTCCAGCTCATGGACAGGTCCTTCGCCTCCGCGATGTTCTCTGGGCTTGCCCAGGTGCGTCGGACGGCCGTCCTCGCTAGGACCTGCACAGGCAGACACACGACCAGAAACACGAGGTAAGGTTTCTCCGGACACCGCGAGTCCGGCTTGTGAATCACGTCAACGGGGAACTCCTTTGGTTGGGGAAGGGGATCGGGCGGCAGTTGCGGCTTCTTGGGCCCCGGAGGCTGATTCCTCAAACCCGGTGGTTGGAGCTTCGGGATCTGAACGGCTTGGGCTTCGACAACCTGATCGCCACCCGCTGCCTGGAGGTCATTGGGTCGGTGCATCCGATTGAAGTTCAAGTCCTTATCACCGGCTGCGTTCAAACCGCCTGGGTCATCATCTGGCACCATGTTGTGATGGAATTTGGGATTTTTTGCTCGCTCGTCGATGGAGGCCGCTGGCCCCTCTTCCTTGGGCCTGGACATTAGGTAGCCGATAAAAACGACGGCAAACACGATTGCGGCCAGAGCTAGCGTGGTGGGCCGGCCGGTCAGTGGGCTTATGAAGGATGGCACACGGCTGCGTCGCTTCTTGTTTTTCCCGTTGCTCATGTCGGTGGGTTGGACGGTCGCCGACGATGCGACCAAAACTTTCTCCTTCTCTCCCGCGTGTGCGCTCTCCAAATCCACAGACATTGAATGAAACTCGTAGGACACTAAATGTCGTTTGGTTAAAGAGTCCGCGGTAAACATTCCGACATACACATGTACAGGCGTGGAAAAAGCAAAGAACAGGCTTCAGTATTTAAATAAATATTTGCTTTAGCCCTTCGTGTATAACTCTGAGGGAAACAGCTGGAACTGTAAAATCACTGAGAGAATTTCGTTTACATTTTGATTAAGTATCGATCACTCCCTGAACTCGTGGCGCGTGCATTTCTGATCTTTGTGCACAACTTTACGTGGAATATCACAGCATTCTTTTCCATATTTATATACTCACATTTTTGTCAACTACGAAACAATCGATGCTATGCAAACGCGAGGACGAACATCTGTTGCGACTCGACGTGGCGCCGTGTGATTGGTCGAAAATCGAATCAATATTGAGCCGGTGTGGACGGTAATTCTGCCCCCCGGTAAAATTGTCCGGGGGACAGAATTACCTAGGTAGGTAAAAGTGTCTCCCTGGAGCCGTTAATTCTGTCCCCCTCCAGTTTATTCTATCCCCTCTCTAGGTAATTTTGTCCCCCAATTGTTTCACGCATAAGTGGTTATTTTGATGTTATTTTACTGAATTAAGCCCACATGGTATTTATTATTTGGACTAGTCTCTTTCCTTCATCGATTTATCAAAATAAAAACAACTTTATTAATTAAATCAACCGATCTACGTTTCTGCGAGAAAGGGAAAATGGCAGTAATCCGTATTTTCAGACTTCTTGGCCGTATGATGGCCGCGACTTTGTGGAGGAGGTGCAGCGACTTTTAGAGTTCCTGTCTTCAGGACAACACCCTCCAGGCCTGGATAAAAACAAAAAAGGGCCCCTAAGAGAAAAGCCAAGTCATTCAGTTTGGAAGGGGGAACCTGTACTACAGTGGACGGCTGGTTGTTGCGTCTACTGGGTGCTACTAGGGCGCTTTAGTAACGAGACGGTACGCACAATGAGACGGTAACGCGAGCGAAAAAAACAAACTGCGCATGCGCCAACCTGAAATCTCTCCGTCCCGTTGATTTTCGGAACGGTACTCAGCCAACATAGCGTTCGTTCCCTAAACACGACGTAAGAGAGAGAGAGCTGAAAAAATAATTTGTATCTAGAAATATGGAGCATTCAAATCATACAAAAGCATGAATTCTTCATCATCCAAAATGTCAAGAACATATGCACAGACAACTGTCTCTCTGACTTCGTGAAGATTCGCCATGATTGTTGAGATCATGACTAAATTTAAACGATAGCGCGCGCGCGGGAATTGGATACGGACTTTGCGTCCCCGTCGCCTTTAGCACCACAGCGAAAGCGCTTAAATATCACGACGGTAACAAGAGTGCGGGACCCGTCACAGTTGGTTAAACACTCCGTCTCCTGTGCGTACCGTCTCGTTACTAAAGCGCCCTACTTGTGACGTTGCACGGGACAAATTTACCAGGGGACACGTTTAACGTTGGGCAGGGGGACAGAACTACCTGGAGGGGGACAGAAATACGTAGGTAAATGTGTCCCCCGGACAGATTTACCGGGTCGCGGCCTGGTAAGTCTGTCCGGGGGCCGGGGACACATTTACCAGGGGGGACAGAATTACCTTTCACACCGGATCTGACACCAACAGGATATTGAATGACTCGAATAAAACGTACACGTGTATAACTGAAAAGATAATTTAAGGGTACCCAATTGTTTGGTTGGATTATTGAATAATAAAATTATTATCGTGGGATCCAAAGATTTTAAGACCGACCACCAGAGGGAAGGAGGTACTCACACGGGCGGTGAATTTCCAAAAAATTGGCAATTTCTGGCAGCCTCCAACATTTTATATTTGATTTTGGCCCTTCACCGACGTGTATTGTCCTGGGGATTCTTTCGAGAAACAAAATCACTGACTCGGGTGGGACTCGAATCCACGACCCTTGCTTTCTAGCGCAGACGTACCGTCTCACCTCTCGACCACCGAGCTAGCCGAGGTCGATCGGCTGGTTGAAATCGGATTAGTAGCGGGCAGCGATACATTTTTTTCTGCAGGTAGGTTGGTACATAGTGTACATTTATTAGCCAATCATAACACAGATGGTGTTGACGTCATCGATGATATTACTAGAGTTGTCTGGGATCTGACTAGGGTTAGAGGTTAGGGGTTAGTGTTAGAGGTTAGGGTTAGGGTTGTCCCAGACAACTCTAACATCATCGTTGACGTCAACACCATCTGTGTTCTGATTGGCTAATGTACCAACCTACCTGCAGAAAAAAAATATCGCCAGCGGGCACCGCAACCTAATGTATACTTGTACAGTGTATGTAAACACACGTCGGTGAACGGCCAAAATCTAATATTAAATTTAAATATCCTGACGCAAATTCCATCTTATGCAACAGCTACAATATTCACAAATCATTGAAACTCCGACATTATTGACTGAAATTCCCAAGACTATATAAACAGTTGAAAGCCTCGCCCAGGTTCAAAATAATAGCAACTTATCAAAATATAGCTTATAGTTGGCACAAAACGAAGCACACGTGGTTGAACACTGCAGATTAAAACATAATTTAGTTTCTCTCCAATTGCCTCAGAATGCAGAACGCGGCGAAGCATTGTAGATTTCCAAATTTCCATGGGGCATACCCTCAGGCTGGACCCCTCATCACCCTTCAAACCATCATTCCAATTCCCCCTCCCTCCCTCCCTTGGTTCAAAGTTAGATCCACCCCTGGGTGGTCGGGTTGGCACATGTACCAAGGTTTGACTAAGGTTGGAATAGGTTCAAGTATGCATGGTTTTGTGCTGCCGATTTTTGGACACTGTGGGTTTTTACTAGTCCTAAGATATCAGTACAACAACAGGGTCAAAAATGTGCTCGTTTTACTAAACCTCGTATAAATCAGTTTTTTCCTTATAGGAATGTGCACATTTATAGGTCGGGACTGACGGAAAAGCTCGTAGGATACACCATTTGCAGATATCAAAAATATTTACTACCAAATTATTGAGAAATATCTTACTCATTTGAAAGTAAATGTTGATTCTAGGCATCCAGCAAAATGATTGCGCTAGATATCCTGTAATTATTCTGAAAAATAGAATTTTATAATGAAAAATTCGCGATCGCCGTAAACAAAGATAACATAAGAATAACTACTCGACACCGGTTGAAACAAACCCGCTGTTTTTCGTGCTTTTCTCGGCATCCATGATTGTAAAACTTCGGACAGCTCAGTTAAACGATATTTACTATAAAATACAACCCTCCAAATCTACTCATTCATGATAATTCAAGCAATTATCAATGGTGTATCCTACCTTTAACCAAAATCTTGTCCTAACCGAGCTCGCAATAACGAGAATCAAGTTTTCTTCCCACATCTAAATAAAATAGTGACACCCGTTTTTCATTGACCACTTCATTGACCACTTTGGTAACAAAGCAGAAACAACACACAAAGACAACCGATGTCAACAAATTAAGTGTACGCGTCTTTGGTAATTTTCTTTATTGCTACCTGAGTAACAAAATCTCAAAAAACTGGACAATCAGAATAAAACGGTCTGTCATAAAAATTTACCAAAAAGATTACAAGAATCATCATCTTTCATGTAACCCAAACAAGTTTTAAAAATATCTTCAAAGTTTTCACATGTCACTGACGATAAACTTTTTTTTTTTGATTGGCCTGATAAAGAATACAAAAGTTAAGTTTTACACAATAACTGATACAAAATTATGAGTTTGCAAATCTGTTTGCAACATTATTATATATTGTACTTAAAAGTAGGTAAATAACTCTTTAATTTGGTGTAAAATTCAGTCTTGTCCAGAAAGTTAACATCATTATTTTAGTTCATTTTGAGGCACTTGTGTGTTAAAGGGATCGTATACGTTTGGTAATTGGAACCCACTGTTTGTTTCAATCCTATATAGTTATAGATATATAGCATAAAACTAACCTGTAAAAAATTCATTTCAAAAGGTGGTAGCGATTTTGAGATATTGCCGAAAATCTGGAGCGGTTATGCCCACGCAGGAAGAATAATCTGCATTGGAATACACAATCTGAGAAACGTCACTGCAGTAACGCTTTGGGGATAAAAAGTGATATCTTTTTTCCATAACCGCAGTACTTCGGAGTGAAAAGTTTTTAAAAATGCATTATACTATCCAAAGTTGCTGTACTTCTTACCAAGTAAGTTTTTATTGCCATTAATTTTTGGAGTAATTACCAAACGTATACGTCCCTTTAAACCTAATCTGAAAAGTTCAAAAGTTTCTGATAAAAGCATATTTGTTTTTCTACATGCAGTTATCATTACAAACATCTGTGATTGGCTGATCAGTTTTTCATTAATCACCAATCAATGTTATCATGATGAAATAAACAATAAACCTAGGCCGTTTTCCAAATACCAGCTTCGTCTTCATCTCAGGCTTCATTCGTGCAGTAGAGTATGGGCTGGGGTCGGAGACAGAGCCGAAGCCAGGGGTTTGGAAAACGGCCCTAATACCTGAAGCCAATTTCATAAAACATTTAAGCACAACAATTGGATTAGCATGAAAAAATTTCCTTAGGGAAAAACAGGGTTACAAATCAAATTATTTTCAGGTGATGTTTATTGTTTGTGACTGATTTTCAGCTGGTTTTTGCTTAGCATGAACAGCACATGGAGTTTTGGCTTGTAACCTGTTTTTTACTGAGCAAAACTATTTGTGTGCTAAGCAAATTTTTGTGCTTGCATGCTTTATCAAATTGACCCCTGTGTACATGTGTGTAAGTTATTCTTACATACGCACTATGGACCTCCGAACAATTGAAGTCCACATGATACGGGAAGAGGTTACGGTTTGTGGACTTGGACAGGTCCACAGTCCGTTTTGCCCTTTCTGAAGAAGAGCTTTTAGAGGGAAAACAGGTTAGGGTTATATATAGAAAGGGTATAAGAGAAACAGCTGAGAGGCCCAGAATCGAAATTAGAGGTTAAATTGTGTTTTGGGGAAGCGAGAAAAATGAGTATTTAGTCAACGCTTTTTAACTACACGAAGACAAAGGAATGTCCACAGTCCGTATGTGGACATTCCTTACACGTGTGCTTTCCAATGAGTGCCAGCATCCTTGAGCTGACACTTATTGGTACGGCGGCTCTATAAGTTGTTCTTGTTCTTCTTTTGCCCAAATGAACACCCGGAACATCTTGGTAAGTTCTTAAAGAGAGCAACAAAAACTTTTTTTTTTACCCAACTAAAATCGCTTGTAATTTGATACCTGATGATGTCATCATGACATCAGAGTAATATGCAAACCTTTGGATCAGGGTTGATGTTGGTTTCAAACTGATTCAAAGAAAAATATCAATGTTAAATGTTAAAACGACAAATAATTTGCAATTGTGGTATGGCAATCTTCAGGCATTACACGACGGTGGGCACACGCAAAAAACAAAATCTGACATACGAAAATAAATTATCACGGATCATAATTATTTACATGCATACATGTATATAGAATTTCTGAACATGAAATAAACATAATCCACATAACGATTGAAACAAATAAAGGCTCTAATATAAAAAATAAACTTTTTTTTTCAAAGATTTTACTGTAATCTTTACATACCAACAATAACAACAACAGTTTCATGCACAATTACATGCTAAATAATATATAACAGATGTGTAGTACAAAATTATCCCTAACTTTTCCAAATCCATACAGAATTCATCCCACATTTTGGTGGATTTTGGGGACTTGGTCTCGCAGTCCTGGCTTGACTTAATTTTGATGGATTATGATGCACTTGGGTCGGGAGGCCTGAAGGAAAGTGCGCCATTTTGTCTGAGCTTTTGGACCTGTCCGTTACCCTTCTATGGGCGTTTTACATGGGGTATGCCCTTTTTTTTGCGATATATTTTTGATTTCTTAAATGATTTCTAACCGTACTCTCCCCCGAGAAACATTCATGAGAAATCAGTTGGAAATGGGTTAAAAAACGATCTTTACATCCGGACTTTCGTTCCTGTCTTTTTTGTTTGATCACATTGGTGTTTGGGTAAACAGTGGGACGGCCAACATAGATTTTGAAATTCTAGCTTTATTTGAAAATAGCTTTCATTCCAATTGGGATATTCCTAAAACGTTTGGTTTTTTTAAAAACCCAAATGTCAAAGGTCACATGAGGAGGTCAAAGGTCACGTGAGGAGGTCAACGGTCACGTGAGGAGGTCAAAGGTCACGTGAGGAGGTCAAAGGTCACACAAGGAGTTCAAAGGTCACGTGGGGAGGTCAAAGGTCACCCGAGGAGGTCAAAGGTCACCTGAGGAGGTCACGACGTGACACCCTGGCACTGCGTCAACCTGGAGAGGGCGTTGGCCAACTGGACGATGCCGTTCCTGAGCAACTGTCTTTTGCTGTAGACCACGACGAATTTCTGTAGTGCCAGCGTCGTCAAACTTGCGTATCTCTCCTTGTCATGCTAAGGAGTGATAAGCCAAAACCAAACCAATTTATAACGGGATTTTCATATTTGGCTCATCAGCGGTACAGTATGTTGAGCCGATAGATTCCTAGTATGAAAATCGTTCTGGCTACAGGCTTCACACATGAACGACCCTATTTAACCCGTTTGTGTCGGAGAACGTGTATACACGCAGTTTTTACGAAATTCAAAACGGATGACGGATAATCTCGTCACGAGCAAGGCCTAAAAAATATGTCAGCAACCGGCTCGCAGAAAATCAGGCCGGAAATATCAGGGTGTGCTACCCACAGATGCTGGCCTGAACCCGTCTTGGCTCGAGGTTCGTGAAAAACAATCCCATGCCTGGGTTCGTTCAATGTCAAAGGGTTAATCCTGGTGCGAACCGGTTAACTGAGATTGGGAATTGTGAAGAATTGATCTCAGAATTACTCCAAAATCAGGATTTATGTTGTTGTAATACGAACAGGGCAGTTTTTGGCAGTACAGGAACAAATAGGTTAATTAAAAGGAACGATATGAAATTAATGAACTTAACCATATGTGACCCGCTCCAGGAAAAGGTTATAGAGTTATGTACATGATTGAAAAGTCCAGGATATAAGCTTTTATTTGGTACATAGTACAGCTCCATAGCCCCTCCCGTTCCGGTGATATGACGTTTTTGCATATTAATGGTTCCAAGGAATTCAAAATACACAACTGAGAAAACAGACTTCGAAACACAACAAAACTAAGACAATACATTGGAACTATGCACTCTTAAAAGGTTTTGTTTCACATTATTTATCGAATTTCAGCTTTTTGTTAATTAAATCTGAAACTTTGGATATTAAAGATGTCATTTAACCCTCCTATGGTTTCACCTTTCAAAACCTTTCAAAATCTGCTTACTGGGCAAAATGGATATAAAAAAGCATGAACCTTTCAAAACGCTCCAGAATTTGTTGCTACTGCACTACCACACCTTTCAATACCTTTTGAAAGGAATTGAAAGGTAGAAAAACTGGGCTATGGTATACCCTATGATAAAGGTATGGGAAGTCTATCAGAATACGGCCAGACCTTCCAAAACCTTGCGAAAGAAAATGAAAGGTGGAGCTATTGCTCAACCAAATATCAGTACAGTTGCTATGCATACATGGTTTGACCTTTCAAAACCTTTTGAAATGTTTTGAAAGGTAGAATTACTCCCCAGCACATTATATAGAATATCTCTCACAGAAAACAGCTAAACATTTCAAAACATTTCAACTTTTATTTGGAATGGTATGCCCTATGATAAAGGTATGAGAAGTCTATCAGAAAACAGCCAGACTTTCCAAAACCTCACACCAGTTTGTTCAGAGAGTTGTTTTACCTTTCAAAATCTTTCATAGGTTTCTTTTGTCAGACAGCTTTCTCACCTTTCAAAACCCTTTAGTCCAGGAAACTTGAAAGGTTTTGAAAGGTCTGACAGCTCTATGGTAACTGCACGGTATATAAGAGGGTTAAGACAAAAAATTAAAATCTAATTTTGACAACAATATTTTTCCTATTAACTTTAACAGGCCATTACTCATAAATGCATAGCACGACTTATGTCACCTTTTCCCGGAGCGGGTCACATATGAACTTAATGATATGAACTTACTGATATGAACTCCCTGAGAAAGATTTGAATCGTCTGGCAAAGCCTTTCGAAAGGCAGCGGTGTTTCACCTATACAGCTGTCAGGTATTTCAGTCACCCTGCAAAATAATAAAGAAAGCCAGAACTGGTAAATGCCGAGTGAATTTTTGGTGCTAAGCAAATATTTGTGTTTAACAGCTTTAAGAATTTGGTCTTGCCCCTGTCTTGTACCTTTCCAAAGCTTTGATAATTTGCTGCATGAGTGGACAGAGTATGTCCAGACAAGCGTGGCATTCTAGCGCAGAGGGAATCACCGACGTCTTTTCTGTTTCGAGATCGTGGGGAATGCCGAGGCCCTCGAAGATCAACGCACTGTCAGAGAATAAAAAAAGAATTACTCAGATACTCAATTTTCTTTCCCAATTTAATAAGGGCATATCTGTTTTTATTTCTATGGTTCTTTTATGTGACCCGCTCCAGGAAAAGGTGACATAAGTCGCGCTATGCATTTATGAGTAATGGCCCGTTAAAGTTAATAGGGTAAATATTTTGTTCAAAATTTGATTTTCATTCTTTGTCTTAAATGACATCTTTAATATCCAAAAATTTCAGATTTAATTAACAAAAAGCTGGAATTCGATAAATAAAACCAAACGAAACCTTTTAAGAGTGCATGGTTCCAAACTTAGTTTTGTTGTGTTTCAAAGCCTTTTTCTCAGTTGTGTATTTTGAATTTCAAGAAGAAATAATGATTAGAACATAGCCGTTGCTATGCTCAACTGAACCTTACTTGTCCTGTTTTGTAATCTTTTGCGTGTTTTGTTTAAGATGTTTAAATTAAGTTTTCTCACAAACACGTTTTGTGAAACCCATGACTTTCTAGAGCGTTGTAAAATGTATTTATCCCAAAACCCCCAAGTGTTATATACCATTGAAAAGCTCTCTTCCTCAAGAATTTGAAAATACCAATATCTCAATTTTCAATATTTCCGACTTTACTCTCATTTTGTCAGTGGTGACAGGTCACATAATATAAACAAACTCACCTTAACTGGCAAACCTTCAGCCAGACCACCTCAAAGACGACGGGGACGATTTCCGTGTCAACGCTCAGCTTCACTGCCAACTCCTCGCTGGGGGGCAGTGATTGATTCGGGGCCGGCTTCCCCTCCGGCGACGGAGCAAGACAACGCTTCTTAATCTCCCCTAACCTCAGAATGGGCTGCTCCAGGGCACTGCCGTACCTTAACAAAATATAATGATGTACTCAATAAGGTGCGAGGACCCGGTGTGATATGAATATTCGACTCCTGTGAAAATCGGACCTATTTTTTGATATTTTGGGTTAAATCCACTCGCGTGACCGGTCACTCTCCTAAATGTGACCGGCTCTACAAAAAGGTGTCTTAACCCTAACCCCCTAGGCTCTCGCACTAGGAAGCATACCAAACCTAACAAACTTCAACAGCTCACACATGTTCAGTAATTTTTGGTAAACTGTACTGAACCTAACAGTACTGAACCTGCCAAACTCCAACAGTTGAAGTTTTATTGACTTGAAACAGTGATAACTGGCCAGTGGCATTATGTATTTTAGTGGGGACACACATACAAGGTGTAAGTGTACATACACTTACAGTTGACCCCGAACTGTGCAGTGACCATGTGGGTCACTCACATATAAATGCCTGTGCATTCTCCAAATTTCTAACATTTTGACAAGTCTCATGCCTTACTGTCCTGAACCTCACAGAATTTAACAGGGTCTCCCTGGGCCTTTGGTACTGAGTCAAACAAAGTCTAACAACAAGCTGTTACGGTTTGGTACCAAACCTGCCAAAACCTGCCAAAAGCTGCAGTTGGAGTTTGATGGGTTTGGGGTAGTTAGGGTTAAGTCGCGCTGTGCACTATCATGTAATGGCCCGCTCAACGTTGAGAGGGTAAACATTTCATTAAAATAGGATTTTCACTTTTTGTCATGAATGACACATTTAATACCTACAGTTTCAGGTTTCATTTAAAGAAATGTTCATTTTAATGAATAAAGTGCAAAAAAATACCATTTTTTGTGCATCGTTCTGTTGTAGTGCAACAGAGCCAGCTATTTCAAAGCCTGTTTTCTCAGTTGTGTAATTTAATCATTATGTAAACACGTCATGTCTCAAAAATGAAAGGGGTTATGGAGCTCTATTAAATACCAAATGAAAGCTTACAGACTGCAAAGCTCACGACCACTGATCTATCCCGTGCCTAAAATATCACTTACCTGACCAACAATTTTTAAACGTTAGGGCATTGGGTAATTGTATGGTCAGGGAACCAGACTAACTTAAGTAGGCCATTATTAAGTTTAAAATAAATAAACAAATATTAAAAAAAATTACTGACCTTTTCTGATTATGCAACCTTCGACAAAAGTACACACTACTGTTAATGAGTCGCTTCAAGATATCAAGCGAAATGTTCACGGCTGTGAAGAGAAATAAATGATACAAAATATTCCTCATTGAAGCTTTCAAAAAGATTATTTGATGTTGCTACTTTTTTGCTACCTAACCAGTTCGCGCCGGAGGATGTACATGTATACATACACACAAAGTTTTTCCCAGATTAGAAACGGATGACGCATAAACACGTCACGAGCAAGGCCAGAAATGTCTGTCAGCAGCGAGCAAGGCCAGAAATGTCTGTCAGCAGCGAGCAAGGCCAGAAATGTCTGTCAGCAGCGAGCAAGGCCGGAAATGTCTGTCTGTCAGCAGCAAGCAAGGCCGGAAATGTCTGTCAGCAATAAAACAATAACATCATAAGAACAACTGCCTGATGCCGGTTGAAAAGCATCAATGATTGTAAAACTTCGGACAGGTCAGTTAAACAATATTTACTATAAAATACAGCCCCCCCAAATCCACCCATTCCTGACAATTCAAGCAATTACCAATGGTGTATCCTACTAAATTAAACAAATATTCAATAAGATTACCGCTTGTCAGTTCCACGATTTGCTGAAAGTGCCGTTTGTCTTCTCTGTTAAGGTAAAGCCCAAAGATGGCAATCCAGTGCCTACAAAATGAATGCAATAACGGGTTTGGTTAAGCCTAACTCCGTAGTGTAAATTACTAGGAACCATACCCATCCTGGCAAATCCCAACACCATATGTGACCTGGCACCACGAAATGAGCAGAAAGTCGCACATGGCCAAAACGAGTTATTGACCGAAACGTATATTTTTTAAGTGGGAGGTCGGTTTCGAGTTGTTAACGTTTTCACATACAAACAACCCTTCTTTATCATATCCAAACTTTTTATAGCTCAATTAAAACTCTAAAGTGTGTTTTTGGTGGCTGAATTGCACTGAGTGATAGTATAGTTGGCACGGTTCACAGACTTTGAACTCCATTTTATCAAAACAAGGGAGCATGACTTTAGAAATTTCAAGAGTATAGCGGCGGCTAGGAATAAGCTACAGCAACACACAATACATCATTTGAAAGCTTAATAGGACTTCTTCTTTCTAGAATTGTAACAATGTCAAATTTGTTATTTTGCGACTTTCCATCCAATTCATGGTGCCAGGTCACATATGGCAAACTGTACACACAAACTGGAGGTATGTGTAACCTAGTGTAAAATACTGTCAGTTAATAGGGGTTCGGGGGCCTCATTTACAAAATAACTGAAGTAAAAAATAATAATAAGCACCTCACTTAAATATGCAACTTAGACGACTCTTAACCAGTTCGCGGATGACGTATATAAACGCAAAGTTTTCCCCAGATTCAAAACGGATGACGCATAAACACGCCACGAGCAAGGCCGGAAATGTCTGTCAGCAGCGAGCAAGGCCGGAAATGCGTGGGTGTGCTTCCGGCACTATCGGCCTGAACCCACTTCGGATCGAGTTTCGTTAAAAATAATCCCATGCCTCGGCTCGGAGATGTTAAAATAATCCCAGGGCGCAAACTGGTTAACTGCCAACTTTGTAAGTACAACTTACTTTTCATAGCACTGTATCACATCATTAAATGACCAGGGCGGTTTGATAATGACAATCTCTGTCCTGGAAAGAAATAACAAGATAAAAAAAAAAAAAAAAAAAAAATGATCTTCTGATCTTTTTCCTTTATGTTTTGTGTTTTTTGTAATGACCTTAAAGGGATCGTATGCGTTGGGTAATTACTCCAAAAATTAATGTCAATAAAAAAATACTTGGTAAGAAGTACAGCAGCTTTGGATAGTATAATGCATTTTTAGAAACTTTTCACTTCGAAGTACTGCGGTTATAACAAAAAGATATCACTTTTTATCCCCTAAAATTTGAATCTATGAAGCGTTACTGCAGTGACGTTTCTCAGATTGTGTATTCCATGCAGATTATTCTTCCTGCGTGGACATACATGTAAAGGCCGGTTCATACTCGGCGCGAAAGCAAACGCGAACGCGAATTTGTGACGTCAGGGGGAGTTTTCGCGATGCAAAATCGCAAAAGTTGAACACATTTCAACTTGGGCGAATGTTCGCAGCGAATGCTTTGCGACGTCAAATTCGTATCGCATTCGATTTCGCGTGAAGTATGAACCGGCCTTAACTGTTCCAGATTTTTAGCAATATTTCAAAATCGCTAACACCCTTTGAAATGAAATTTGTACAGGTTAGTTTTATGGTATATATCTATAACTATATAGGATTGAAACATACAGTGGGTTCCAATTACCAAACGTATACGATCCCTTTAAATGACCCCTAGATGAGCTTTGACCTCATATTTTCGTCTGATGCCCTCAATCCTGTAAAATCCTCCAATGCATCAACTCTCAAGTGCCCTCATCCCCAATCGCCAATCCTCCAAATTCCTTGGATGATATAGGATGGTTAGGGTTAAAGATAAAATACACCATTTTGCAGATATCAAAAAAAAATGTCTACCGAATTATTAGGAAATATCTTACTTATTTGAAAGTAAATATGAATGATTGTAGGCATCCAGCAAAATGATTCGCTATCCTGTAATTGTCCCGAAAAATTGAATAAAAAAATTAAAAAATCACGATTGCCAGACGGCGATTGCGAAAAAAAATCAAGAAAAACATAAGAACCACTGCCCCGATGCCGATTAAAAACGAATGTCGTTTTTCTTGCTTTCCTCAGCATCAATGATTGTGAAACTTCGGACATGTCAGTTAAACGATAATTAAAATACTTCCTCCAAATCCACCCATTCATGATAATTCAAGCAATTCGACGTGCCACCGTACAATTTCTGATAGTCACTTCGCCGTAAAAAAGCCAAAGGTCAAACAAATCTTATGTTACATGTATTCCTAGTTCAAGGCATGCAGAATAATATGTGAACATATAAAGCCATAAAACTAAAACAGCTTGGGGGTATACATGAAATACAAGCGACTATCAAAAATAGTACGTAGTATTTGGTGTATAAACAATATTTTGCGGCGCGTCGTCGCAGCTTTTTGAGGTCTGGTTTTCACCGCGAGACCTTCCCAAGCAATCAATCATGCTATTGTTGTCTTATTCAACAACCCCAGCTGTTTTTTGGGTCCCTGACCTATGATAAAGGGCTGTGGGAACATATAAAGTCGTAAAACCAAAACAGTACGATGTATGTTGGTGTATAAACAAGATGGCGGCGCGTCGCAGGGTTAAACTGCAACTTACCAGAGGTCTTCATATGCTTCCTTCATTTCCTTTTCTAGCACCATAGTCAAACCCTGAAGGAGTGTTTCTTTGACTTGACAAAACAATTCATCACACTGCAGAAAGCAACGAACAAACAAAAATGTCTGCATATGTGAAGAGTAGTGGTGAAAGAAATTTGAGATTTCAAAATCTGGTTATCTAAAAAAAAATTCAAAGCGACTACAGATTATTTGCTTTCACCGGAAGTTCTCATCCAGCTCACAATCATACCAGCAAAAAGTAATGAGTGATGTGCCACAAGAAATGCTCTCTTTAACCAGTTCGCGCCGGAGGACGTATATAAATGCAAAGTTTTCCCCAGATTCAAAACGGATGAAGCATAAACACGCCACGGGCAAGGCCGGAAATGTCTGTCAGCAGCGAGCAAGGCCGGAAATGTCTGTCAGCAGTGAGCAAGGCCGGAAATGCGTGGGTGTGCTTTCCGGTACTATCGGCCTGAACCCCTTCGGATCGAGTTTCGTTAAAAAATAATCCCGCCCCTCAGCTCGGTAATGTTAAAATAATCCCGGCGCGAACTGGTTAATGACTGGTTAGAGTGGGGAGGATTCAGTGACCACTGGATTTTCACAAAAACAACCCAGAGCTGTGATGTGGGGGAAAATGAATGGGAACTCACAAATAAGTCAAATGGGTAGGCTAATAATGAAACCACTAGTACAATCGGAGACCATGGAACAAATTGGAAGATGTTACAATTGTCTTCTTTAGCCTGTGTCACACAACAATACTTTGTTCATTAAAATTAACATTTCTTTGAATGAAACCTGAAACTGTAGGTATTGAAGATGTCATTCATGACAACAAATACAAATCACATTTTAATGAAATGTTTACCCTCTCAACGTTGAGCGGGCCATTACATGATAGTGCACAGCGCGACTTAATACACCTTTTTTGTGGGAGCTGGTCACAAACTCTCTTACCAGTTCTTCTTCCGTGTTGGCTGTGAGTGGAGGTTGGGTGTTTGGAGTCCTTGGGTGATGGGTGTCGGACGGCGGGGTGTCGGTGGGGTCTGGGGGCAAGGGGTTCCTGTGCTGCAGGATGTTCGACAATGCCTCGAGGCCGGCTAGCAGTGTCTGTAGTACGGCAAAAGAAGAAAATTTAAAACTATTCGCTAGGGGTTTGCATTTGTAAGTACAATTTTGTAAAGTAGTTAAGGTGGTGATGAGGAGGAACAGGCTGAGGTGGTATGGAAACATGGAGAGGAATTACGAAGGTGACTGGGTGAAAAGATCAGCATCGATGGTGGTGGAAGGGGCGAGATCTGTGGGAAGGCCGAAGAAGACCTGGCATGATGTGGTGAGGACTGATATGAAGTTACTGGGCCTCAAGTCGACAGATGCCTAGGACCGAGCCCAGTGGAGACGCGCCATAAAGAGACCCAAGTCGGTCCCAGCGGAGTCTGGACAAGCGACTTAAAGCTGGATACGATGATGATGATGAGTTAAGCTATGAAAATGGCCCCGGGTAGTATGGGAAACGTATACCTAAATACAAATCCTACAAAATCCTCTTTGAAAGATGCAGAAGTTTGCAGGATTGAGGGCACATGGAAGTTGATGCATCGGAGGATTTTGAAAGATTTTGCAGGATTGAGGGCGTTTGGGGTTTTGGAACTAGAGGATAATGCAGGATCCAGGTTATCATCAGGCCTAAACAAATGCTGGATGATTTTGCAGGATTGGGTTACTTGGGTATTGATGCAAATGATGATTTTGGAGGATTGAGGTTATTTGTTACTTTGTACTTTCACACTGATCATGCTCTATGCACATTCTCAGAGGTGTAAGTTACGAGTCAAAACGTTTGCATACCAAGGGTCATGGGTCATGGGCCATGGACAAACTTAAAGCAGTAAATATTTGTATTCTATAAAGTACTAAGCTTAGTGCTAGCTATAGGCCTGCAGTCTTCCCTTACAACTTACTTATTATGGAAGTTGTGGTTATTGACAGTTAGCTCTGTGGTATTGGATATTTGCATATAACAGTAGCAAAAGGCCAGGCAAGTTCTTGTGGTTAGCCAGTGGTTGTTGACAACTGGTGGTGGCAGAGGCTGGCTGTCTGACACCTCTTAATTCTTACACAATGGCTGTATTAGGTTTCAGGCCAAAGTGGGCCAATGTTTTTAACCTGATTATGTTTCAGACATTTTGTGGTTTGGAAAGGTCTGAAATGTAATCGGTGATTAGGAAGCTTACGTTTCAGACATTTGAAATTTCTGAAAAATGTAATCGCTACTTACGTTTCAGACATTTAATGTCTGAAACGTAAGTCTATTGTTCACGTTTCAGACATTTTGACAACCTTTTTTGTAACCCTCAAGATTATTATTGTAATTTTGAAAGCAATGTATTTGGTATAACTAAATCTGAAACCTATGAAAAATCATGCAACTTTACTGCGGTCGACCGCCACGTGCAATAGACTTGCAGCTCTGTCGAATGTAGTTTCATGTGTCAAAGGTTAATTAATGCTTAACCAGTTCGCGCTGGGATTATTTTAACATCACCAAGCCGACGCGCGGGATTATTTTTAACAAAACTCGATCTGAGGCGGGTTCAGGCCGATAGTACCGGGAAGCACACCCACACATTTCCGGCCTTGCTCGCTGCTGACCGACATTTCCGGCCTTGCTTGTGGCGTGTGTATGCATCATTCGTTTTGAATCTGGGGAAAACTTTGCATTTATATACGTCATTCGGCGCGAACTGGTTAAAGCCATAAACTACTCCAATCTTGGTCTGGTAACTAACCTCCTTACTGAATGCCTTGATGCTGCTGATGACAGCCTTACTGCACAGATGCTTGTCGTTAGTCAGGAGAACCACAAGATCTTTTCCAACTAGAAAAAAAAAAGCAAAGATACATTTTTTGTAAAATGTAATTTACATTCCTAAAATAACAGAAATTCAATTTTATTTATGAAATTCAGTTTTTCGGAAAAATTACAGGATATAGTTTTGCTGGATGCCTAGAATCATTATTTACTTTCAAATAAGTTAAATATTTCTTAATAATTCGGTAGTAAAAATGTTTGATATCTGCTAATGGTGTATCCTACCTTTAAGTACATAATTATGTACTTGTAGGTCATCATACCTTTCTTTTGCTGCTGCAGACAGCACTGTAGAATCCAATCATCGTTGCAAGTAATCTCAAAATCGGCCTCATCAGAGGACTGCCAACAATCACACAAAGAAGAAACAATTAATGCAAATTAATAAATACCTAGGAGAGTTGCTGGCTTCTGATTGGTCGAGGCTCGATAACGTGGAGTGGATTATTCAAGAAGAAGTGAATAAATGTTCCCTGAACCAGCATTAATCAATCATCACGTAAGCCGATGATTGGCCGAATGCAACAGTCCTACAGTAACTTGTAACAATGACGCGTCAAATCTTGATATGGCGCGCTATAAATGTACGCGTAGAACGTTTGTATCTATACGCAAGGCATTTTTATAAATGCGCGTGTCGTCTGTTAACGCTAGCGCGTTGCTATGCACGGTGGGCATCAGTGGTCCGCTAGTCTGGTCTCAAAGTATGGTTAATAATAACAACACATATTGAAGAGACAGGGTACCATGCATAAGCTAAAATATGGCCCCTGAACATGAAAACAAAACACTGGAAATATCGCCGAAAGAAAAGTCACGAAATGTGGAGCATTTTCACCATTTTTCTTGTTAAAAAGGTATTTATTAAAGGTGACAACAGTGCGAGGACCAGGTTATTACTGCGTGATAATGACCGGGTTGGGGGATGGACTGCATGGGATGATAGTCCATCGCAGGTTATTTCCCGGCTAATGACGGTACCCATTTATACTCCTGGGTGGAGAGACGCAAGTGGGGGTAAGATGGCTTGCTTAGGAACACAACTTAGTAAAAGGCAGTACAGGGTTAGAGTTAATAACAACATAACATTTTAATTTTAGAGTTGAATAATGAAATCGTCTGGAGCAGGGTTTGAACCTGGGACCTCCACATAACCGTTTTGGTGCTCCACTGTCTTAAAGGTAGGATTCACCATTGTTAATTGCTTGAATTATGAAGAATGGGTTGATTTGGGGGGTTGTATTTTATAGTAAATATAGTTTAACTGACCTGTCCAAAGTTTTACAATCATGGATGCTGAGAAAAGCAAGATGCCTACAATCATTATTTCGTTTCAAATAAGTAAGATACTTCTTAACAATTCGGTAGTAATTTTTTGTTTATATCTGCAAATGGTGTATGCTACTTTCGTGTGCCGAGTTCGAACCAACTTTATATGTTGGCAGTTCTCCGCCAGCAAAAATATCTTGTCCATATTTGTGTCAACGTTTCTTATAGCACTGACCTTTCTCATAGGTTCACCTTTGACCCGGGGATGCTCATTCATGACACACTTGTGTAGGAACTGGACCGCATTCCACGCATGTCCGCCTTTACTGCTTCCAACCTGACCAACACATAAATACACACCACGGTGAATAATTATACAAATATTTACTGCTTTGAGTAGTGTATTAAAACTAGCTTTCCGAGGTGATCCATGGAGCATTCTGAAAATATAATGCTCCATGGATCACTGAACGAGGCTAGTTTTACCACACCACGAGATAAAGCATTAAATTTTTGTTTTATAACACCTCACCCACATTCTGCTTAATTAAAAAATGTTTACTTTATTTAAAGAAATCGTATACGTTTGGTAATTAGAACCCACTGTTTGTTTCAATCCTATATTGTTATAGATATATACCATAAAACTAACCTGTAAAAATGTTATTTCAAAAGGTGGTAGCGTTTTTAAGATATTGCCGAAAATCTGGAGCGGTTATGTCCACGCACGAAGAATAATCTGCAGTGGAATACCTAATCTGAGAAACGTCAAAGCAGTAACGCTTCTCCGATTCAAATTCTTGGGGATAAAAAGTGATATCTTTTTCCATAACCGCAGTACTTCGAAGTGAAAAGTTTCTAAAAATGCATTATATACTATCCAAAGCTGCTGTACTTCTTACCAAGTAAGTTTTTATTGCCATTAATTTTTGGAGTAATTACCAAACGTATACGATCCCTTTAAATCTAAATACAAAATAAGTGGAAAACTTATTTGCTCTTTTCCAAGCAAACCCAGCTCTATGTAGCGCTGGAACTTTGGAACAATATACAAATATTAAACGCTTCGAGTGGTCATAGTAAAACTAGCCTCCCGAGGTGATCCATGGAGCATTCTGTTTTCACGAGGTGAAGCCGAGGGAAAATGGAATGCTCCATGGATCACCGAGGGAGGCTAGTTTTACTACATTACAAGATAAAGCATTCAATATTTGTTTTTATAACACCTCACCAACAGATTCTGCTTGGTTATACATTTGTTTCATTATTCAAATCTAAATACAGTTGAAACGAACTTCGATTTCAATACAAAATTGGTGGAAAATGTATTTGCACTTTACTAAACCACCCCTTCACAAAATGTTTTAAACCCAGCTCTGTAGCGCTGGCTTTTTAAAACACGCTAAACGCAACGCTATACGTGAACATCAGCATACATTTGCACACAAATACCGCGCCATGGGTATAGTACCTTAATTTTTCTAATGGTATAGCACTTTGGTTGCTATGATATAGTACTTTTTGCCGTGCACAAAAAGATGCCATGTGACTAGCTCTTGGCCAATCAAAACACAGAATCTGTGGGCGAGGTATTATAATATGTGCTACGCGCACACCTACATGCATCTGCATAAAAATACCGTGCCATGGATACTTCACTTTGGTTGCTAATGGTACAAGAAGATTAAAGCTAGGATACACCAATTGCAGATATCAAAAATATTTACTACCGAATTATTAAGAAATATCTTACTCATTTGAAAGAAAATGTTGATTCTAGGCATCTAGCAAAATGATTGCGCTAGATATCCTGTAATTATTCCAAAAAAAAAAGAATTTTATAAAAAAAAAATGCGATCGCCGTCCGCTGATATTTACTATAAAATACAACCTCCCAAATATACTCATTCATGATAACTTAAGCAATTACCAATTGTGTATCCTCCCTTTAATGTCCGACAAGCCTTACTGGGCTACTTTTACCTTCAATCCATCCAGCTCTTGCATGACGACCCACGGAATGACTAGAGTTGACAGGCCAAGCCCTAGACACCAATCAGAACAATACTCAACAAATTAATAGCAAATCTTACAGAAATTTTTGGTGTAACAATTCGTCACCAGTCACCCACTCTGCAAAAATGAGTCTGATGTGTTGAAAATGCTTTTCAATTTTACAGTTGGTCAGAAAAAGCAGGAAATAAGCTTTCATTTGATATATGGCACAACTCTGTAGTGTAATGCATTGGTCTTTTACAGTTTTGGAACATTTGCTTTTTCTCAGTTATATTCTAAATGTCTTTAAAAAGAAATGAAGATTTACAATTGTAGTGCTTCATCAGATGCTATGGTAAGAGAATGACAAAACCTGTATTAAATTTAATTTAGAGATCAAATCAATCTTTTCAATCGATCAGATCTGAAAATATAGGTGTCGGAGAAACCAAAATGCCTTAAAACAAAAATATTATTTGTTGAAAGAAAAATCCCCTCCTAGACAATAAACGGCCCTTTACGTAAAAATGTATTTTCCGACATCTGACTCATTTTTGCAGAGCGGGTCAAAATGGGTTAGGGTTATATTTGAGAAAAGTGAAGAGGAACACGTTATGGTATCACAGTCCAAAATGATATTTGAAAGAATTTTCACGGTTTGAGAATTTTTTTGTATTTTGGTGAAATTTGGTCCAGGATTCTGAACTACACAAATTCAAAGGAATGTCCACACAAGGTTAGTATTCTAGTCCCCACCTAGTTGTGGGGACAGGTTTTGAAAAAGAACAGACCGAGTAGTGGGGACATTTTTGTGTCCTCATAGCGCGTTGGGTCTTCAGTAAAAGGGGTTGAGGTAGAATTGGGTTCGGGTATAATAAAACAAAATGTAGAAAAAGACAAATTTAGGGTGATCTTGAAAATTGTTAAATTGTAGAATCTTCAGAGTTTGAGTTTAGAGAGAAATCCCTTCGCACACAAACCCTATGGACTGTCCCCATAACGCAATGTACAAAAACAAACATGGGTGTGCGTATGTATTGATCGCCAATCGTGGTCGTCAGACAAAAGAATTGGGTACGTCCACAATTGACAAAACGTCCACAATTCCAAATCGTGTACAAATTCTTTGGAGGTCATCCGAAAACGTTGGAGTACAAACAAAAGAAGGGAAGACGGTCGGACAATGCCCCGTCCACGATTGGCGGTGTTTACTATAAACCTACATGCACCTAGGTGTCAGCGGGAAAAAAATAATAAAAAAAAATGCGAATACTTACCCTGGATCCTCTTGTCGAGTAAGTCTCTGACAAATTTCAGATCATGCATGAGTACATTGGTGTCCAAAACTACACGGAGACCCAGCTGTGAGGAAACAGAAAACAAACAACATTTAGTGCTTTTAAGCTTAAAACATGTAAGCACAAAAATTTGCTTAGCACAAAAATTTGCTTAGCACAAAAAAAAGTCTTGCTCAGTAAAAACAAGTTATCGGCCAAAACTCCACGTGCTTTTCACTAAAAGCAACAAAAACAAACAGCTGAATACCAGTCACAAACAATAAACATCAACTGAAATTTTGGTTTATAACCCTATTTTTTCCCAAAGAAGAATTTTCATGCTAAGCAAATGTTAGTGCTTACACGTTTTATGAAATTAGCCCCTGTACTGCATGACATCCTGAGCCTCGCAGCGCTTTTACAACTTTCTACTAATAGTGCTCAAACCCCTGCGGACATTCGGCCAGATCCGTGGTTATTAGCGCAAAGATTCATGCGCCCAATCAGAGCCTCCGTTACAAACAGACCAAGGCTGTTTTCCAAACCCTGGCTCTGGCTCCGTCTCCGGCTACAGCCTATTGCTAAACTGTATGAATGAAGCCTGAGACGAAGACAAAGCTGGGGTTCGGAAAACAGCCCAAGGCATGCGAACCAACGCGCATTTCTATTGGTCCATTCGCTTGGACATCTGAGGTGTTCTCACAAATGTTCATCCTCCCACGTAAAATTTTAACTAATCGGAAAAATTGTGGAAATTAACGTACAGAACGTGAAATAAAGCTTTGCTGTTATATATTATTATTATACAGAATAAGAAACATAAAAGACTGAAAAGCTACATAAACGCCAATAAAATTAGGTATAGTGGTAGAAATTGTCATTTTACCAGGGGTGGACGTTCATATCATGTATTGGCCAACTTGTTTAATGATTGCTGCGAATGTCCGCAGGGTTTGAGGGCGACAATTCAAGAGCCCGTTAAACTCTGCGTGACTCAGGATGACTGCATGGTTACTCCTGGGTATTTTGCCTAGAAACCCTGCCGAACGCAGCAACATGCACCATTTGCCAAAAATGGCTAGCCTGCCCAGTGCTGCAAAATCCACCAGGTCCAAAAATCTCAAAGGCCAAATCGGACTCAGAGTCTGTGGTCACCCAACGCAGTAGGATCCATCTCTGGCATTGTTCAATGGGCAATACCTCTCAATGGTTTTAAACTTTTTTCCCCTGGTATTGGCAGCTGAATGCATCAATGAATGCACGTGCAAAAAACAATCTTTGTTGGAATCTTTGTTCCGCACATTTGCCGCGGTAGAATTAGAAACCCATTTAGCTGAGATATACGATAAAGGATTAAAAAAAAAATCATTTTATTAAGTATTAAAACAAAACAAATTTTAACAACTTACAGTCGTCTTGTCAGAACTTTCCCTGGTGTCCACAGAATCATCTGGTAAGTCAATCTCCATCTGGCACAACTCATCGTCATCCTCGGCGGCTGGAAAAGAGTCTACACCTTGACCTTAAAATAACAAGAAATTTTGTTCCTAGTGCGTACATCGCCCGATGATACAGCATCGATAAAACTAAAACTATTTTTGTGGAATTTGTCCCTCTCAAATTATGTTCGAACAATATAGTTTTAAACATAATGACATTGACTTTTGACCCATGAGGTCCAAAACTGATATGGTTCAAGAGGACCCTAAGACCAACCCACATACCAAATGTAAAGCTGATATATCAAGTCTTTCTCAAGTTATGGTGTCGCAACTATTTTGTATTGTTTCAACCATAATGACTTTGACCTTTGACCCATGAGGTCCAAAAGTAATAGGATTCTAGAAGACACCAAGACCAACCCACATACCAAGTTCAAAGCTGATATGTCAAATCTTTGTCAAGTTATGATGTTCCGAAACATTTCTATTGTTTCAACAATAATGACGATGACATTTTGACAGGGTTCCATTGTTCCTATTGCCATTTGTACCCAGTAAGCTAGTACATACCCACACATACCCGGCACACAGCAAACATTATTATGCCCCTTCGGCAAACATACCGAAGGTGCAAACTATGTTTGCCTTGTGCTTCCGAGCTTGTTTTTGATTGAAATAGGGGATGTATAACAATAGACAATAGGGTCCCCTATTTCGCCAAGGTCCCAGATTCCGACTCGTGTGCAAATACTATGGCGATCATCCGAAAACGTTAGGGGAAAACAATTTGGGAAGACGGTCGGACAATGCCCCGTCCACGATTAACGGCATTTACCCACTTGTGTGTGTGTGCGTTTGTATTGACAGGCAATCGTGGTCGTCGGACAAAAGAATTGGGAGGCAAACAATGGGTCCACGATTGACACAACGTCCACGATCTCAACTCGTGTACAAATCCTATGGCGATCATCCGAAAACGTTAGAGTGCAAACAAAAGTGGTAAAACGGTCGGACAATGCCCCGTCCACGATTGCCGGTCTATACATGACTGTGTGCGTGGGTATGCACCAAAGGAGGAGGGTGGGGAAAAGGAAGTTGGCAGTAATGTGAAACTCATTTTTTGACTTATTAATATTAGTGCTGTGTCAGGTTTGTTGCTTACTATTCTTTTGTTTTAGCACTAGCGGGTTTGTTCCAACTCACATGGGCCCTACCTTCTATGTCTCATTTAATTACCTTTGTTGAAAACCCCACAACTCGAGGAGCTCCCTGCATTAATATTGCTGTTGCCCGAGAGGGTACTGGTTTCATTTTTGACAGAGCTGATGGCGCAACTTTTTCTGCTGTTGCTTTCTTTCTCAGATGCCTTGAACTCCTTACTCCTCCAGGTCGCTCTACTCGTCTTCTTGGGCTTCGATGCGAGCTGGGAATCCCTGATGCTGGCGATGCTCGTGGAGGACTCAGACTTGGGTTTGTCTGCGCGGTTTGCCGCTGCGGGTAGCTTGAGAGAAGAAGGCGGAACGGAAGGCAACTTGGAAGTTTGGCTTCTGCTGGTTTGCTGCTCTCTTTTGGTTTGCTGCTCTCTTTTGGGCTGCTGGGACACCGTTTTGAACTGTTTTGATCTATCCAGTTGGATCCTGAGGTCTTTTTTGTCCGTCGGGGTGGTTCCCTGTGGTTGCTTCACCACAGTTTTACTCGAGTTCTTACCAAAGTTTCGGGTAGTTGACAGTCTTGGAGATACCTCACTGCGGGGCGCGTCGGATGAAGGGTTTTGACCGACGGTCACCTTGAGATGCTTCGAATTGACTCTCGAGTCCAAGGCCCGACTGTCTGAGGAATCTGACTCGAAGCTTCTCTTTTTCCGGACTTGTTGGGGCGTAGATTTGACGGGAGAGCTTCGCAGCGGTTTTGATTTTGCGGGAGAACGCCGCAGGGGTTTGGATCTTGTGGGAGAACCAAGCTTGGAACTTCGGGAGGACACGGAGCTAGCGTAGGGGCCGTTGGGGCTTGTGAGAGACTTGGGGGTTAGCGACTCGGGCGTCAGGGTGCCCGCTGGGTGGGAAACTTTCAAGGGAATCCCCCAGGGAGGCGAGGGGGTGACCATCCTGACTTTCTCCTGCTGAAGCTGTTTCTTGCTGGACTTCTTTAACTTGAAGTGCTGGACCTTGAGCCAGTCCTCTTGTTTCAAGGCGCGTGGAGGCGGGGACTTGGTTTTACTTGCACTCTTGCCGAGACTTTCGGATCTGCCCTTCGCGGAGGGACTCCTGACCCTGAAGGGCGGGGCCTTATTGCCTGGGTACGTGGGTATCGGTGGCTGCCTGGCGTTGCTGGATGCTGGACCACTGCTAAGTGTCTGAGATGTTACCGTGTGGGCTGCTCTCGTCTTCGCCCGCAGAGGTTTGTCGCTCTCCGAATTAGTCGACGGGGACTTAAGAGATCCAGTGTCCTATAAACACAGACAGAGAATCCAGAAAGAATGTTACACAGTCAATATATGTACAGCAGTGCGTTTGCTGGGGATCAGGAGAGAACAGTACAATGTACTGATCTGATTTAACCCAGGGCAAACAAGAATAACAATGAAATGAAAACATGACCTACGCTAGACACGGCTCCCGGGGCAGTCCAGGTGGTCGCGCCGGTCCGCACATTAAAGAAGTAAATGCGGTCCGGGTAGGTGAAGGACTGCTTGACAATCCAGCCTTCGGGCAGTGGCGGTTTCTTCTTGACGAAGCCCATCAGGTTGAAGAAACTGTTGTTGCTGCCGGAAGACATGGCTTGGTCGCTGTCCTTGTTCATCATGGCTCGATGTTCTTCATCAAGGGGAGATACTTGTCATTCTACTTCTAGAGAGAAAGTTATACACACAAGATACATGTATCAGAAAGAACCTGACACTGTTTTTTTCTTCATCAATAATCTCAATGAAGGTCAATCAGTGCAAAAATGTTAAAAAGACATGAATCTGGGACTAAGGAACATTCCAATTTTTTTTAGGTGGAGCAAATGATTCCTTGATTGCTATTGTCAATTATAACCAGACAAAAAGCAACTTTAGTGCAAAAAAAAAAAAAAATGTTACTTTTTTCCAAGACTAAGTCAGCACTAAATACAAACTGCTACTCGCTAGTAACCGCTCAACTCGTGCCAGAAGTACTCGTGTAGGACCTGGGCCCAATTTCATAGAGCTGCTAAGCAAAAATATTTGCTTAGCACAAAAAGTCTTGCTCATTAAAAACACTGAGGTTACCAGCAAAAATTATACCTGTTTTTCATGCTAAGCAAAAAAACCAGCTGATTATCAATCCAGAACAATAAAGATCAGCTGAAAATTTGGTCTGTAACCTTGTTTTTGCCAAGGACAAATTGTCATGCTAAGCAAATTTTTGTGCTTAGCAGCTCTATGAAATTGGCCCCTTGATGAAAAGTAGGCCTAAACAACATGCCTAATTACTCAACGAGTAGCACAAACTACTCGCGAGTAGGCCCACTCGTGTACTCGCAGTATACAATGAACACTTAAATTTAGGGTTTGAGAACACTGTTTCAGACTTTTTTGTTGTGATCCATTTGTTATTATTAGGTTATGTACTCAGAACCTAGAGTGATGTCCATGATACTGATGAGCGACATAGTCATAGGCTAGGCATAGCCTGCCAGGACTGAGTTTTGCTGGTACATAAATGTACATACAGCGCGCGGTAGTGACTAGTGCGAGTGAGTGGGTATGTGGCCTAGCTAGGTTGGTGAACAATGCCAATGGTGAATGAAGCAAATTGAGTTAAGATCGTTTAGTATAATGTATTGCCAGTAATACTTATTGCTTTCCGATTTCTAACAAACAAGATTTACCGTTAAATAATCTGATAAACAAAGCCGAGTGATGATGCCAACGAACACATTAAATCGAGCATCGCACATCGAACAAAAAACTACCTACCGTGCAATTGATAGGGCGCCACCAATAGACCGACGGTATACGGCCGACCCGAGCGCAGCGCCCATCACCGTGTACCATCGGATAAACGCAAAATGTTACTCATAAAATGTTATAATTAGGTTTCTTCCTTCATGCTAAAACTCAGCGAGTTCGAGTAGGCCTAACTTGAGTTTACAGTCAAACTTTAACGTTAAACAATAACAATCATAATTTTCTTTTAACCAACCTTCAACACGACATGTTGAACTTGTTGAAGAACTTGTTGTAGTTCAGTTGTATTGTAAAAGTCTAATGATGGCATATATGCAAATGTCTGTTTGTTTAACTGGTTAAGACCGGCGATGTCCCTATGTTTAATTTACTGTGAACCGGTCCCGCATACTTTAGCCGGCAGCTAGAGCAGCATGAAGATTTGTCGCAGTAAAATTTGTCAAGTTCCAAAAACTCATTGCAGTTGCACATGTTTAGTGACTTGTCAGTAGCACCATGGAGGAATAACTGCCTTAATTTTAATCAATTCTCGCGGTTGGACATCCGGGAACCTTGTTTATCTTTCTATTGTTTATGCACTTAGCGCAAAGGGGAAAATTTGAGGTTTACTTTAACGCACATTGTTGTGGACGGCTCGCCCCTTTGTGACGTCATGCCGACTGCGAAAATGCCACTTTTATTGAAATATGAGGCCACAATGACGTGGTATGTCATATTAACCGCACACGCTCCACTGAATACTAGTGCTCATTGGCTAAACGTGCAGAAGCGCATTTCCATTGTTGCATATTCCACTCCGTGCGAAGGGAATTGTTTATAATGTAGCTACGGCTATGCCTATGACAATTATAAGGTGTTTCACGGTAATATGCGCCATCTTGTTCACGGGGCAAATTGAACACGCGTTGCTAGACGCACGCACATTTTAGAATGAACGCATAATGACTTGGAAGCGCAAAAGTTTTCGATCGAAGTGGCGTACACAGCAACGCGTGTTAATTTGCCCCGTGAACAAGATGGCGACTATTACCGTGAAACACCTTATTTATTGTCACGATCGTGTATAGGTTTTTTTAATATTTATATTCTGTCTTGGGTCATTTACTGCTTTAACCAGTGATCTCGTCGAAGAGAACCCTACCTACCATAGTACCAGTCACAATGTCGAAGTTGCAAGCTCCCCGGAGCGCCCGGAAAAAAGCCGAGACGCTGAGCCAGGAGCTGATGAGCGGAGTGGTAGACCATGCCTCCAGCTGCACGTGTGAGGCTGTCCTCCCGAAAGCACTGGCGACCAAGCCCCACTGCGGGTGGTATGACTTGATCGATTTTGATCCCAGCGTAGACGAGGAGAGCTTTCTCCAAGAAAAACCGGTCACGGACTGGACGCAGGTATATGGAGAAACTCGATCTAATTACCTCAACCCTAGTCCGAGTAACTTGGACTAAAAAATCACCTTTTTCAACATTTGGACATGGTCGGGTGATATTAGGGTCCAAGCAAGAGCCCTTTGGATCGCTGTACGAAATGTCTGCACATCGATATCCCATGACCTCCCACACTTATCCCCCAAAATGGCACTAAGGATCAAGGAAGACACTAATGATCAAGGAATACACTAACACTATCGGTGTTACTGGGGACGAGCAGCATTTTTGTTAGTGGCCGTTTTCCGTGACATTTTGGAGGACAAGAGTGTGGGAGGTCATGGGGGATCGATGTGCAGACATTTCGTACAGCGATCCAAAAGGCTCTTGCTTGGACCCTAATATCACCCGACCATGTCCAAATGTTGAAAAAGGTGATTTTTGGGTCAAAGTTACTCGGACTACCTCGACCCTAACCCTCCTCAATTTCTTCAAAATACTCATTGCAGTTTTGGAGGATTTTTGAGGATTGAGAATGAATGGGAAAAAAGGACAGTTGATTTTGGAGGATGCAATGGGTCAAGGTTTTAGGCCGTACCCAGCATTCTTCTATTTTCAACTATGCATAGTGGACGGGTGTGGGTGAAAGTCGGATGCTCCGGACCTCTTCGGACCTTCCATATTAACCCTAACCCTAATGCTAAACCCTAATGCTAACCCTAACCCATTCAAAGAATACTGGGCCTAACTCTAATCCCCCCCCAAAATAAGGCTACTTTGAAATTCAATTTCTTTTATTTCATTGAAGGTGAAATTTTGTTATTTAGGATCCGGGAAGGTCCGACTTTTTGACTAGCGTTAACATTTAATAGATCTGGGAGATCCAGGAGATTTGGGTTTTACCAATCGCCATAATGCAACCCTTCATTATGCTCAATACCACCCACACTGGTATTGTGGTATTGAGCATAATGAAGGGTTGCATTTAATATGCATAGATAAACATAAATTGCTGGGTATGGCAGAGTAACTACAGAATGCAGGGCCACTCAACCACTCTCGGCCTTATTCACCCTAGGACATAGAATGGAGTGGCCCTGTATTCTATAGTTGTACCCCAATACCCATAGAATACAGGGCCACTCCATTCTATGTCCTAGGGTAAATAAAGCCGAGTGTAATTGAGTGGTTCACAATCTAAAGTTGTAACAGACCTCGTACTGTATACAGTAAAGTGTCTTGCCCAAGAACACAAGCACCATGTTCTCGTCGTGATTCGAACCCGTGTACCATCGCACACGAGTCGAACACTGTAACCATTGAATGACAGCGCATCCTTCAAAATTCAGCAACCCAGCTGAGCTGTAAGGATGAACCCCTAAAATTTAATGTATCCCGACCAATTTTATTCTTATGTCTCTGAAGAAGATCTTGTTAAGATCGAAATATTAGGCCCTCTTAACTTATTTGATTGTATATTTCAGGTCATTCCAGCCAGTAAGCAGTTTGCAGCAGTTTTAATCTTATTCAATTTTATTTTTGTTACTTAAAGGTTGCCCATGGCAAATCAGTTCAAGGCAAGACCGTTCTGTCGGAGTTCCGCGCCTACGTCAGCGATCAGAGCTTACTGGGCTTCTGGACTGGCCTGATCGTCTGGCAGCGGGACAGCGATGGCTTCGTCCACTGCCCCTTCCCCTGCTGCGACATTCGCCTCTCCGGCATCGGCGCCGTGCACACCATGCTGCACCGCCACTGGCGCTACCAGCACGCCCGGCCCTACCTCTGCAACGTCTGCGGCTCCAGCTACGCCACGGACGGCGCCCTCAAGGTTCACTTCTTTCGCACGCAGCACCACAAGGAAAGCCAGGGCCAGATCGTCAAGCCCGGACGACTAAAAGTGAAAGGGGCCGCGCGGCAGGGTTATTCCGTGCACCGTCGGGAGGCGATCAAACACTACATTGTCAAAGCTGAGAGGCTTATGGATGCGGGTGGACAGTGACAATGACAATGACGAACTAATCCTAATTACCGCGATGTGGCGGAGAACGCAAAGGTGTTTTACCGGTAGTTTAAACTCGGCCACATGACTGTCTCTCGACCAATAGGAATAGGTCAACTGTCTGACGTAATAATAATAAATAGAATTTTCACCCCGAGTGCAACGAAGCAAAAGCACAATACAAATGGCACCGATTCAATATTTCAAATATGACGTTCTGCATCAGAGGGTGAGGTAGATTTTAGCCAAGGCCATTGTGGCTTTAGCTGGTATACGCATTACAGTGAAGCGTTGCGCGCTATAACGAACATCCGGGATTCACAGATCGTTCTGGTCCATCACCTGGTGCACATTTTTAAAGATGGCTTCAGTCCGTTTAAATAGTGCCCTCTTGTGGCTTACTCCAAGTGCGTATTCGTAATTCGTATTCATCACATCAAATTCGTATTCATCACACCAAATTCGTATTCATCACACCGAATTCGTATTCATCACACCGAATTCGTATTCATCACACCGAATTCGTATTCATCACACCGAATTCGTATTCATCACACCGAATTCGTATTCATCACACCAAATTCGTATTCATCACACCGAATTCGTATTCATCACACCAAATTCGTATTCATCACACCAAATTCGTATTTATCACACCAAATTCGTATTTGTCACACCGAATTCGTATTCATCACACCGAATTCGTATTCATCACACCGAATTCGTATTCATCACACCGAATTCGTATTCATCACACCGAATTCGTATTCATCACACCGAATTCGTATTCATCACACCGAATTCGTATTCATCACACTGAATTCGTATTCATCACACCGAATTCGTATTCATCACACCAAATTCGTATTTATCACACCAAATTCGTATTTATCACACCAAATTCGTATTCGTCACACCGAATTCGTATTCGTCACACCGAATTCGTATTCATCACACCGAATTCGTATTCATCACACCGAATTCGTATTCGTCACACCGAATTCGTATTCGTCACACCGAATTCGTATTCGTCACACCGAATTCGTATTCATCACACCGAATTCGTATTCATCACACCGAATTCGTATTCATCACACCGAATTCGTATTCATCACACCGAATTCGTATTCATCACACCGAATTCGTATTCATCACACCGAATTCGTATTCATCACACCGAATTCTAAAGCGACGGTTGGCCTTTCCCTTCTATTCATTGGGAAAATAATAGCCACCCCTCACTCAAAGCACCGACCTAAAACGGCCTAAATCGCGTTTGATACAGACGATGTGCTCTCTGTTTATATCTGTATTCAAATGTGCCCGGCAGTATGCGCACGCATCATGTTTTGCATAAATTTGGTTAAGAGATGACATCAGAGGTCACATAATTTAAAGGCGATCTGATGACCTGCGACATCACTCTTTAACCCTAACCCTACCTAATGCTACTTTTTACTACTAGTAGTAAAAAGTAGTATGCAGTACTCTCACTGACTTGTGTGCAATGCCTGTAGTAATTTTTAGTATTTTGGTACTTCACCCCTTATTGCACTCGTAGTACTTTTTAGCATTGTGTCCCTCTGCTTGCTGACTGTGCATGGCCAATGTATTGTAACGTAGATTTCTCTGGGGTCGACTACACACACAAGAAGGACTCCTGACGCAAGTATTCCTCTATTTCCGATGATTCTCTGCCGTTTATTGTGATCTCTTGCCAACCAAACATGGACTTCTAGCTCACACAATCACGCGGTACCAGAACTGGTCAGAACCAGTTCGGCGCTTGCGCAATCCAAAGGCGGGTTTCCGGGGCGATCCCACCACCGTGGAATCGCTCCAGCGCCCTCTACCGCCCAACCGGCACGGGCGTTACACAGCCCCCCACGAAGACCTTGTTTGCCCCCAAACAAGACCATGGGCGCTGCTGCCGCACCCCGGCCAACCGCCCTGGAAAACGCATAACGCCAACATTACACAACAATTTACATTCCAACAATTTACATTACAACAATTTACATTACAACAATTTACATTACAACAATTTTTGGGGTAAGCCCCTGGCCCCGGCACACCCCTGGCCCCGGCACACCCCTGGCCCCGGCACACCCCTCTAAATGTTAAGACTTGACTGCGACTGTGACTGCGACTGGCTGCTCTGACTGCGACTGGTGCCTTCGACTGCGGCTGGCTCTTGCGACTGCGACTGTGGTTCCTGCGACTGCGACTGCGGCTGGCTCCCGCGACAGCGACTGGCTCCTGCGACTGCGACTGGCTCCTGTATCTGGTGCCTGCGACTGCGACTGGCTCTTGCGACTGCGACTGCGACTGCGCCTGGCTCCTGCGACTGCGACTGGCTCCTCCGACTGCGACTGGCTCCTGTGGCCGCGACTGTGACTGCCTCTTGCGACTGCGACTGATTCTTGCGACTGCGACTGATTCTTGCGACTGGCTCCTCTGACTGCGACTGGTTTTAGAGAGCGTGGGCGTCCCGGCGAGGCCCCGCCCCCGCTGCGCCGACGGGCACGGCTCGGGCTCGCTCCGAGTGTTGCGAGCCGTCTGCCGCGCCGCCGTCTACAGCATGGGCCGGGCCCCTCCGACTCCTCTTGTGGCGGTCCCTTGTGACTGTCCCTGCGGCTCCGACTGGCTTAGAGAGCGTGGGCAACGTTGACGGATCCGCTCCATTGCACTGTGTGCGGAGCAGCTCCGCTCCATTGACTCCCATGCGGAGCAGTGCCGACGGCTCCGCTCCATTGGTTTGTGTGCGGAGCAGTTCTGCCCCCGCTGCGTCGACGAACACAACCCGCGGACGCTCCGAGTGAAACGACCCGCCGGCTGCGCCGTCGTCCACGGCCCTGGGCGGCCCTCCCGCCGTGGGGCGAGTTGGCTGCCGTGCTATCGTGTTTTTCTCAAAACATGAACACTTCACCTGGTCTTTTCTTAGTCCTCCTGCATGCCGACCGCTGCCACCAATGTAACGTAGATTTCTCTGGGGTCGACTACACACACAAGAAGGACTCCTGACGCAAGTATTCCTCTATTTCCGATGATTCTCTGCCGTTTATTGTGATCTCTTGCCAACCAAACATGGACTTCTAGCTCACACAATCACGCGGTACCAGAACTGGTCAGAACCAGTTCGGCGCTTGCGCAATCCAAAGGCGGGTTTCCGGGGCGATCCCACCACCGTGGAATCGCTCCAGCGCCCTCTACCGCCCAACCGGCACGGGCGTTACAGTATGCTGTGTAAGGTGTTCTAAACTCTACAGCAAAAATTGTCACTTGGGACACAATGGGTCAAGGCTGGACTACTGCATTTTTTGCCAGGTAAGTATTACTGACCTGTATTGCCACTATTAGTATTTTGTAGTTGGCAGTATCTGTACTCTGTCAGTACACACCCAATCATCAGTCACGGAGAGACCCAATGCTACAAAATACTAAGTAGTATTCTGTAGTATGCAGTTCTTTAGCCCAAAGTAAGGCCTAGGGGGTTAGGGTTAAGCAAATTGTATGTAAAACACGATGTGTGCGCATACTGCCGGGCACATTTGAATACAGATGTAAACACGTGACGTCGAAGGGCACATCGTTTATACCAAGTGGATTTCTAAAAATCGTATTTTTAAGAACGTTTGGTATAGTTGGACGCCAAAATCGAGAACCATGGATGGTGTTTGGTACAGCCGAATCCTCGCATTGCTCGGTATAGTGGTGTACGGTATAGCGGCGAAACAAAACAGCGACTGGATCGGAGACCACAGCCGAGTGGCGTTCCATCGTGAGTGTTAAATTAGTCTCGTCTCCAGTCGCTTCACAGCTCTGTTGCTCTTTTCTTATGCCACCTGAGCAACGATGGCTTTGGCGAAAGCCTAAGGGCAATGTGGAATTTTAATTGTGTTTTTTTTCTTAAAAGTTTAATTTGAACAAACTAGTCTTTCTAGTTGATTTCGTGGTATTGTTTTTTTTATGGATTTTGTGTTTCATTTTGTTGTTGCAATTTTTGTTTCTATTGTGCTGCTTGTAAATTTTTAATTCATTGATGAAATACTATTGACATTATAATTTGAATGATTGGAATTTTTAATTTTTTATTTCAAATTTACATTTGAAAACTTTTTTTTACTGAATGATTTATTAATTTAAGGGATTATTCTTTATTTTGCTCAACAATTTGGCTGAACAAAGTATGCACTAAAATCATGTGCAATGTTTAAACAAGCAGTTTTGTAATATACATGTAGTTATATTACCTTTTTTTCTCTTCGTTTTGCTATGCTTTGCACATACGCAAGTAACCTCAATCCTGCAAAATCATCCAGTATTTAGTTTAGGCCTGATGTCCTGGATCCTGCATTATCCTCCAGTGGCAAAACCCCAAACGCCCTCGATCCTGCAAATTCCTCCAACGCATCAGCTTCGAAGTGACCTTCAAAATCCTTCAAAATTCTCAATCCTGCAAAAGAGGATTTTTAAGAATTTAGATGGTTAGAATTAATTATGAAATAATTAATTTAGAATCTTTTGTAACTGGGCAATATTTTAGGCGTATCTGTGCATGGGCAGACCAATATTTCCAAAAGGGTTAAAAACTATTTAAAATAGTCAATATAATGTATAAATTTAATGATGTGACCTGCAAAAGAGGATTTTTGAGAATTTAGATGGTTGGGATTAATTATGAAATAATTAATTTATAATCTTTTGTAACTGGGCAATATTTTAGGCGTATCTGACTATCTGTGCAGTCCAATATTTCCAATAAGGTTAAAAAACTATTTAAAATAGTCAATATAATGTATAAATTGAATGATGTGAGCTCTGCAATGATTGAACATAGTAATGATTGAACAACTTACTGACTTGCTTGAAAAACTGAATGTATACAAATACAAATAATTTTGATATTCTGTAACCGTTTAATTTTTTTCATAATTGTGGCCAGTGTACATGTATGTACATGTATGCCCATTTGTAGATTTTGCTGTTTTATTTTGAAATGAAATTTGTCCACCACTTAAAACTGCTAAAATTGTTTTGGATAGAAACCATGTTTCTCTGAATGCCACCTTACTACTTCATTGAAGTTTAATAATTTTAAAGTATATCAAATTTTGATTAATAAATGAAAATCATTTCTTTGTAAACAAAAGGTGTTTTTTGTATTCAATTGTGTGTTTTCGTGTGTTCATAAAGATTACCAGAAATTAAGATCTTGAATTTGGGGTAAAGTTAAAAACCCCTGGTCGCCTTTCAAGATAATTCTACATTGGTTTATTTATTGTCTAACCCAGGGGGGGGCGGAGGGGGGGCCCTTCGAGACTGTGATTGCGCAACGCTGACGTACCGTCCATTCTCAAAATAGGGGGGAACAATTTTCTCACGCGAAAAATAAAGAGTTTTTGGCATCCAATCTTAACATCTTGTCTTTTGTAGTTGTAAAAGGTTGTTATTTACCTTAATTTTTATCATCCAATGACAAAAATTGTATTGAAAATAAAAAAAAGCAGTCGAAAAAATTAAGCGTTGACGTACCGTTGATGCACGTAGAGATTGTGCACAAATACTAAAACGACGTTGACAAATACCTCCCCTAAAAAGGGCAATAATAATCGATAAATTGTGAAAAATCGTGCTTCGAACCCACTCACTTTTTTCCATGGATACGTTTAAAAAGGATGTAGCAGTGATATACTGAATTTTTAAAAAAATCTGCCTGTGAACCCCTTGCGTTTTATCGTGTTGTTTTCGAATGAAAATGGCAGAAAATGACATCGCCCCAAAACAAATTCGTGTAGATCGTGCCTGTGTACCTGGCTTTGCGGACGTTATATGAATCACTGAATTCGGGGAGCGAGCGCGGAGCAAATTTGTACGTGTTTCAATGGGGCGCTTCGCGGTAGCGATCTATACGTATTTACTGTGTGAGATGTGTGGCTCATGAGCGTGGAAGAACGAATGAGATACATTTCAACGTTGGTGGCGCACTTTGTTGGGCCCCCCTCCGCCCCCCCCTGGTCTAACCATAATAAAAAGGGACCCCACAATGATGAATAGTATATCTCCTTGAACTCCATGTATTCTGCGGTGGGCGATCTTTTGCAAACGGTCAAATTCGTAATCCGGTTAGACAGCGAACAGGCGAAATTCGCAATCGGTTCACGAGAACGGCGATATGGCTATCTAGCACCCAGTACACGTAAGCAGGGAAATGTACTGACTGCGACGACAGTGCCAGTCTATTGAACAACTTCAGCAAACCCAAAAAGCACGTACAGCAAAGTCAAAAGTTTTATGGGGCTAGGTCTTCAAATTACGCGTTGCACATCGGACTAATGTGATTCATGTGTGATCTAGTTTGTGAGTAACTTTTTTTGTCTACTTCACAGCATAGAGCAAGGAACAGATCTTCTGTATGTGCAATGTTAATGTTTTAATTTTATAATTTCATACATTTATTTTCATGGCATGAATAAAATAATAACAATAATTAATAAGGGCAGGGCAAGTCTGCCCACGAGTGATTGAAGAACTGGTCATTTATTTTTATTATTATTTTTTTATTTATTTATTTATTTATTTATTTATTTTTTTTTTTTTGGGGGGGGAGGGGAGGGGGGTTAGGAATTAGAATAGTTCAGGTTAGTTTGGGCAAATTACGGCACAGTAAGTAAGGTGTAGATGAACGACATGGGTAATTAATTAATCATTAATTAGACCATGGCTGCGTTTCACTTGCGTGAACAATGCAAATGCTTTCCAACGTTTGCTATTTTTGTGGGCACGTCCAATTGAAAATTGTTTGTGTAGTTGGCAAACAGTTGGCATTGTACTTGTAGTTATTTTCAGTGTTTTTTTTCTCCGTGCACCACAGAGCTTTCTATCATATCTATGATGGCCGTCGGATGACAACAGTTCTGCATGTTTTAGGGCTGAACTACTACTGCTGTATTCATTTTAAACTGCAGACCATGGCTCTTCGAGTATTCTATCGTATCTGCATGACCCGTTTCATGGCACAGAGTGGCACCCCTGGTGTGTTCAAATGTTTCAACCAATCAGCAGCTGTCTTCAATAGTTTTCTAACATATAAATGGTCTCGCATATCACTATGTGTGAGTCATCTACACAGGGCGCAATGTTTGTATGCAAAGAAAGGTATGGACATTGTACCTTTCAGTTTTTCCCCACAGATTTGTGTTTTTAGTCTTAAATTAATATTTTCCACAGTTTTTAAAGAATTGGCCTCAAAATATTGCTTATATAATATATATTTCCATTAACAAATATATATATATTTTTTTTTTTGTGACGGGTGTAAAAAGCCAGTAAACTTGTTTGGTTTATTCTTGATTTCATGCATCAATGTTTGTCAAACAAGCAAACTCATTAGAACCAAAATTGAACCTGCAGCATCCAAATTGACCATTTGCGTGTGGAATTTGAATAATATCTGGTACACTGACTTGTTTACACAGCTTGGCACAGTTTACATTTAAATTCTCCAGACCAAAGACACTGTTGCTATATCACGTGATTCGGGGCAAGCCTTACGCTAGCAACCCCCGGCTCTGGAATGGTCTGGTGTCTTTGTACCATTCTCAACCATTGTGAACAATGTATTGGTGCTGAGCGTCTCTAACGTAACTATGCAAGAGCTTTCCCCGAATCACGTGATATAACAATAGTGTATTTGGTCTGGATAATTTAAAGTCAAACTGTGCCAAGCTGTGTGTTCTTGTATCGTATTACGATCGAGGATCGAAACACAAAAGAGAACAAAGGGAACAAAGGATCCTCGAAGGACGGTTTGCTTGTCCGAATTCGGTCCTGGATCGTTGGGGCAAGCGCTAAGTAATGGGGTTAGGGTATAGTAAAGGAACAAAGGAAAACACAATATCGATCCTCGGTCGTTATGTGGTTCACGACTGTGTGAACAAGTCAGTGTACCAGATATTATTTAAATTCCACACGCAAATGGTCAATTGGCACGTGGTCAGGTTGATGGCATGTAAAGGTGCCTCTGGCAGCCAACCCTTTGACCCGTATCTGACCACAGCACTGCCAAATATTGTAAATGTAAAATTTTGATTAGGGAGGAAAACCAGATGACCTGGAGAAAAACCTGTGGCACAGAAGAGAATCATCGACTAAACTCTACTAGCATAATTGTTCGAGCCGGGAATCGAACCCTGGCCACATTGTTGAGAGACGAGTGCTTTAACCAGTTCGCGCCAGATGACGTATATAAACGCAAAGTTTTACCCAGATTCAAAACGGATGACGCATAAACACGCCACAAGAAAGGCCCGAAATGTCTGTCAGCAGAGAGCAAGGCCGGAATTGCGTGGGTGTGCTTCCCGGCACTAACCTGAACCCGCTTCGGATCGAGTTTCGTTAAAAATAATCCCGCCCCTCGGCTCGGTGATGTTAAAATAATCCCGGCGCGAACTGGTTAACACACTTGCCACTTATGCCACCCATGAGTGGGTTATACTGAGTAAGCTCGTTCAATTTCCCTACTGATTAACTAGACAAAATCTTCTGTTCGGACTTTCCTACTACATTATAAGTCTGTTGTAACCTCAGGGAAGAAGCACCAGAGTAAAGTGGATGTTAGTCGGTCTGCCGATGACAGTATTCTGGATCTGGAGGTGGTTCAGGAAGATATGCGACAAGCGCTGGATGCACTTAAACAGGGTTACATGAAGGCTCTCAACATACGCACATCACAGGGTGAGAAGGCTATTTACTAGAGTAGCTCATGGTGGTTGAGTATGCACTTTATTGTACAGACCTAAACTCTTCAGGAATCCACTAATTGAAGGTCTAGGAACAATATTTGGTTGGTACATTTGCCACCGACGGCGAAATAGCTGAAATGGCCACACCCCTTTTTGGGCCACGCCCCCTTAACGCCGTGACTGTATCTACAGAACCGTTGGACCTAGGAGGTTGCCCGACCACTCAAAATTTGCGCAATGGCCACATTATGGGGGTCACAATACATTTTCATATCCAAAAGTCAATGGTTTTTGAGATAATTGCCAAAAACCGATTTCAGCATGTTACGCACTACAATATTATTCGTAATTGTTCCTGTTCCTGTTCCTATTGTTCAATTACTTGATTCCTGAAGAGTCTAGACTAGACCAGAGTCTAGACTAGAGTCAAGACTAGAGTAAAGACTAGAGTCTAGATACACAAACGAAGACCTAGCCCTCCTTTCTTAAGGGGGCAAGACTCCCGCGGACTCTAAGCGTGAAAAAACCAAAAACAATATCCCACTGGTGTTCGTCCTACCATACTACCCACATGTCGCGCACCCAGCCCTCAAACGGGCTATCCTCAAACACTGGCCCTTGATTAGCGAAAACGAATATCTGAATAGGCTATTTGATACCCAACCCATCCTGGCATACAATAGGCACAAAAACATAAAAGATGAACTTGTTCGATCTAGGACTAAAGCATCTCCACAATCCAACCAAGAGGAACAAAATCTTGATGAGGAGAATTTGCAAATTCTATTGGAAATATTGAAAGAACAAAACAATGATCAAAGAAATGGATCTCAAGACTAAAACAAAATAAATAAGTCAAACCCCCCACCAACCCCGCCCCCCCCCCCCCCTTGTCCTTGCCACGCGTAATATAAACCGACACACTGAACAAGGAAAGTAAAATGAACTACATGTATAAGAGGGTGACTGATGACGTGCATGATATAGCACAGAAAATATGCCCTGCTCCCCTTCCAAAAAAGGAGAGAAAAAAAAGGGAACGGCATATTATCATCGGTAATAATCAATCACTCTGTGAACTAAAAACAAAGGGACCACTGTGGCAATACACAAACCAGTCATCGCATCGCCAAAACCAGAGACAGGGTTTGAAACTCCCGCTTTTAGGGAATGTCTAACCCAATTGGCCTGCAGACGTTTGATGTATTTGCCCGTCCACGAACTCCAACCACGGACTTTCATCTAGCAGAGATAATGTGGCTAAAACTGACCCCTAGATGCGTGTCTTACCATGGAGCAATAAACTAGTTTATTGCTCCATGGTCTTACAGAAAAAAGGAAAAAAAGAATTAAGAATTACGCTCTGAAGAGACCAGTCAAACAGCCACTTTCTAGCATACCCACTAGTTAACGTACAATTACAGATTTATCTCGGCAGATCAGTCACAAATACAATCCATATGATACTTGTCAGCAGATCCTTTTCCGCGTCTCAAAAAAGTAACGAAAAGCACGGAGGGGTTCTTTTGAAACTTGTACACGAAACACCCCCCCTCCCCCCCCCCCCCCCCCCCCCCCAATCCTACAGACTGCAATCTCGCGGGAAAAAAATGTGGCCTGAACTGACCTCCCATGAAGCGTATATCACTAGGAAAAAAAACTTAAATTAAGAATTACGCTCTGGGCGGGATAGTTACGCAACCACACTGCTGGCATACCAGCACATCATAAATTATACAGATTTATCTCTGCAGACCAAGCGACACACCTAAAATACAATGATACTTCACGCAGCAGAACTGCTTCAGCATCTCCAAAAAAAATTACGAAAACGATGAGAAAAAGTTCTGACTTGTGACAACTCCCATAAACACCCTCCCCTTCCCACATAGAATGAGTTCTGATTCACTGCAGCTAACTCTAGAATTGATAAAAAAAAAGACAAAAAAATTAACTGATCATTCCTTGAAGTATGCCTGCATAAACCGGTTTCTCTGTGCTATACCTTCTTGCAAAAGCACTCCATTAGAATTATAATAGCCTCACAGAAAAAGAAAGAAAATTCCACAAAACCCAGTATTACACGTCCTTCACGTTAATGTCCTTCCCAGGTGACCGAGAATCGTTCTAAAATGTAAAAAAAACGTGACTGACATGTATGATTACGCTGCTTACCAATAAACACAATACAATTGTAGTTCGTAACATGTAGAAATCGGTTTTGGGCAATTATCTCAAAAACCCTTGACTTTTGGATATGAAAATGTATTGTGACCCCCATAATGTGGCCATTGCGCAAATTTTGAGTGGTCGGGCAACCTCCTAGGTCCAACGGTTCTGTAGATACAGTCACGGCGTTAAGGGGGCGTGGCCCAAAATGGGGTGTGGCCATTTCATCTATTTCGCCGTCGGTGGCAAATGTGTTACCAACCAAATATTGTTCCTGGACCTTCAATTAGTGGATTCCTGAAGAGTTTAGGTCTGTACAATAAAGTGCATACTCAACCACCATGAGCTACTAGAGTAATTCTCTAACAGAGTATGGAGTATACAGACCCCAGCTTTTAGCCATTTTCACCAGGGATGTAGTCGAGTCCATCACAAGTCCCAGTAAGTCCCTGCAAGTCCATCACAAGTCCTCCAGTTCCAATTCAAATCACAAGCTCTTCAAATGAGCTTTGACAAAAGCATTCCTTTGTCATTGTTCATCCAGTTACTTGTGACTGCCTTTATGAAAAGACTTGAGACTGGCTTCACGGAGGGACTTGTGAACGGACTTGCAGGGACTCGACTACAACCCTGATTTTCACACTAGACGAATCTTGGGGTTGACGCAGCAGCAGGGTTGATTGATTTCATCCTGGGTTGAACTCGACGTGGCTCCAGTTGACAGACATATAACAAATTGATAGGCGCATAACGGTTAGACTTTTAGACTTCCATTGTCTTAATACATTTTATACTGAAATTAAAGTTTTGGACTTTTTTTACAGGTATATTGGACCATATTCAGGTCTCAACAGATGATGGGAAATTTCCTCTGAACCAACTTGGCCAGATCACGTCAAAGTCGGCCAACATGCTGGTTGTCAACATGGCCAGCTTTCCCGAGGTCAGCGAAAAAAGTAACAAGACTAGACAATTACAAGCCAAGTAATGCTGGTCTTCAACTTGACCAGTTCGCGTCGGAAAATTCAAAACTGATGGCGGATAAACACGCAACGAGCGAGGCCAGAAATATCTGTCGGCAACTGGCTCGCATTGAGCGAGGCAGGAAATATAATAATAATAATAATAATAATAATAATAATTGGGGAGGCTAATCATCCTTACTTGCAGCTGGTGTGTTGAATTGCGAAGGACGCGGCTACAACGTGGTCGAGCCGCTGGCACGTAAAGGCGCCTATGGCAGCCGGCCACATCGACTCATATATGACAACGGAGCACAGCCTGAGATCGAAAGTGTTTGATTTTTCAGGAGGGAGGAAAACCGGATGACCTGGAAAAAAACCCTCATGGCACAGGAGAGAACCAACGCACAACTCTACTCACATATGGTCCGCGCCGGGAATCGAACCCGGGCCACATTGGTGAGAGGCAAGCGCTTTACACACAAGCCACCCGAGCTATCGGGGTGTTTTACCCAGTTAATACCCACAGTGCCTGTCTAGAAACCTGTCTCGGATCGAGGTTCGCGCTTGGGTCCAGTCAATGTCAAACTTGTTAATGCGCGTACTTTAAGGGTACCTCCCAGCGATCTCCACTAACTCTTCTTTTGTGACCAATGATGTGGCGGTACTTACACAATGCACAGATAAAGTCCGTAGGGTGAACGTATTGTTATCCTTGTTTCAGGCAACACAAGCAGCTGCTAAAGCTATCCGGGACTCCGGGATGAATCTCAACCCTCAGGTGACAGACACGGTGATACAGGTCCCCATCCCCAAGTAAGTCACCCCATTGTCTCATGTCTTCTCTTTTCGGACATCACTTTTCCTTTTTCTAGCCACGTTTCAAGTTTTGATGTGCCAATACAGTTTAAACAGAGTTAAAGGTAGGATACACCATTGGCAGATATCGAAAATATTTACTACTGAATTATTAAGAAATATCTTACTCATTTGAAAGTAAATAATGATTCTAGGCACCCAGCAAAATTATTGCACTAGATATCCTGTAATTATTGAGAAAAATTGAATTTTATAAAACAATATTGCTCGACGCCGGTTGAAAACAAACGCTGTTTTTCGTGCTTTTTTCGGCATCCATGATTGTAAAACTTCGGAAAGGTCAGTTTTAAACGATATTTACTATAAAATGCAAGTGTAAGTTGTGTGTTTTAAGCAAGTATGGAATAATGTTAAGTTGTATTAAATGTGTTGAGAATTTTGAAGTTGTACAAGTCAAACAAAAATTGTACTAAAGTTCTTGTACACTATACCTTATTTGTGACCCGCTCCATCGTTTTACGCAATCGGTCGTTGAAGTGAACGCATGGGTGAAAATTGTGACCAAGTCGTTTTTCTGAACATTGTATTTTTAGGAAGTGTAGTTATCTCAGATTATTGTCATTAATGTCTTGTATGTAAAAACGATCAATAAAGATGAAAATGAAGAGGATTTGTGTGCGCTGTCCGTATGAGTTTGGTCAATTTTGTTTATTTAAATAAATATACACTCGTCATCTTCATCTTCATCAGACAATAACTCATTAACCTAAGAAGATACACACTTGTGATGGGTATCATTAGAAAGCCTATGAAATTCCCTTTCTCACCATGTGTATATCTCAAAAAGTCATTTCGAGACTTATTCCTGATTTCGATGGAGCGGGTCACATTTTTCACCCTAAAATGACGATACATTTCTGTGCAATTTGCACATGTTTCAGGGTGACAAAGGAGCATCGGGAACAACTGACCAAGCAAGCCAAAGCCATGTGCGAAAAATCCAAGGTCACACTACGGCAGATCCGCACCAACTACATCACTAAGATCAAGAAACACAAGGACACGGCTTCTAAAGATACGCTGTTTGCTCTGGAGAAACAAATAGGGCAGATTGCGGACGCTGGTGTAGACAGTTTGGAAAAGTTGCTAGAGGCAAAATCCAAGGAACTCTTAGGAAAATGATCTTGCCTCTTGGCTCTTGGCTTCTGTACTGTGCTATTTCCTTGTCGGAAGAATTGTGCTTTGAGCTTATATCGGATTGGAGGAGAGTTAGGGATGGGGCTAATGTGGTTCAACAGCATCTATGGCAAACACCGTAGCCATATAGACAGTCAAAACTTGATTTGGACCTAGCCTAAATCAACTATTGTTGCTGCTTTGCACTTCAAATGACGGTGGTACATTATATTGTAATGTACAATCCAGACAGCCCCATCACCCATATAAAGATTGCGGCCAGTTTTTAACACCATAAACATCAAATATCTACCTGCTCAAATCGGGAATATATGTACTTTTTGACATTACAGGCATTATGCACATCAGCAACCATCTTAGAGAGATGTGCTTTTATTATGCTGGGGAATGCATGAGTAAAGGTTCTAGCTAACAGGATCGCTGTACGCATACGGTCTATGATGAAGATTTCAATCATTGATTTAAACATTGATCACAAATGGCATTCTTGATCAGCCAGGAATTTGTTTAAATTTGTATATAGCTTAATTTGGCTACTCAAGAGCGCCTATACTAGTACATGTACATAAAATACAGGTATATGTTTAAACTGTCGGAACTTAATAATCAGATCAGTTGGTGTCAACTGAAAATATACTGTTCAACGAATTTTATAAAATTGTTTACAATATAAATAATTCAACAGAAGTTCTCCAAAGAGTGCATTGTATATCCCACTGACTGCCATTCTTAGAAGACGTCAGACTAGATCCAGTATTTCAGACAAGACCCATGCTTGCAGCATAATAAGCCATCTCTGAATGGTCATGGAATGGGCTGATGAGGACCATGGCATAAGACCACCTGACAGAGATCATTCTTTACCACCTTGAAGGGGCAGCAAAAAATGAGGTGCGACTGTGCCCTGCCAGTGAATTAGACGCACCAGGCAAAAGCATATGCCTCACGTCATTCTGCCCTTGGGATATACATCTGGCACCATCGTCCCATTTCATTAAAAAGATATATCACGCCTGTCTGAACCGAGCGTAACGTAACGCTCGGTTCAGACAGGCGTTATACAGTCGCGCCTAACCAAATTGAAATCAAGTCGCTCCTGAGTCGCTCTAACATCTCCCCCAGTCGATCGTTCGCCGTCTGGCGCGCCTTGTCGCCCTTATTCGTTTCAGACGTCGGACTCAATTCACTCATTTGGTTCGGCGCGATGGAACGCCTGTCTGAACCGAGCGTTAGAAGTTTGGAATCTTTCAAAACTGTTTTGCCGCCTTCGGGAAATCGATGCAAAATTAATATGCATCCATGTCATGGTAATTCTACCCATAAACCTTGGTGAGATACTGCCAACAACTGACCCGTGCGTGCAGCATAATTTCCATGATCTTGTGATGCGTCTAATAAATAGTCTATACCTTAATTGAATCTGTCCAGACCAGTTTATACTAAAGTTTTGTAGAGAGGATAGGTTTCGCACAAAAAGGATCATTGGTGAAACTAGTCAAGTGGCAATTCTCCAGTGGAAAGGCAGATAGGCTCTAAAAGTGCAGGTAAAAAAAACCAGCAGAGCAGTTGGACCAACACAACAGGAACTACAGCACAAAGGTGACTGTCGGAAAGGGGAGTAAGCCACTTCTGAAAGTTCATGGAATGGGCTGATATAAGGACATGATGAGACCACCTGACAGAGATCATTCTTCACCACCTTGAAGGGGCAGCAAAAAATGAGGTGCGACTGTGCCCTGCCAGTGAAGACGCACTAGACAAAAGCATGACTCACGTCTTTCTGCCCTTTGGGGATATACATCTGGCCATATTGTCCCACTAGGGCAGTTCCATTCCAAGACGTGTAGCTTAGAGGAGGTCGGTTGAATATTTCAAACTACGTCTCACGAATCTCTTGCGACGAGCAGCCCCCGTTTTCCTGGCTGACAATATGGGCACTTTGCAGTAGGCCTGGCTAAGTTTGCAGCATAATCCAAGATAACCCAGCATTAAGTTCCTGGGCAAAGTAATTTCATTAGAAAAGTCTGTTCACAGCAGTATAGCAACGAAGGTAACAAAGGCCTCTGCGGTGAATACAGTACAGAGCCAAATTGACGTCTAATTGGGGTTAGATTCTTACCATGTGCCAATGCTCAATCTTGGGAAGAGTAACTCATTCTAACTTGCAATAGATCCCGATGTTAGGATGAGTTACTCGATCTTCCTAAGATTGATATTTATAGCCTTGGTGAAATCGGTCATCAAAGCCTGAATCTAGGGCCCTTTGATTTGAGGTGCTTCCGATGTCCCCATATTTGTTTGGAGATTAGAGTAGGCCATATAGCAATTGTTTTTGTGGGTTCGGGGGTAGGCCTAATGCCTTATTAAAATGCTCAGAGCCCTGTATAATTTGTGAGACGGACAGACAAAACCCGGTCAGAACCCAAAACAAACACCCAGTGTCCTCGTATATACACCGGCCACCCCAGAGATCATTCTTCATCACCCACCTTGAAGGGGCAGCAAAAAATGAGGTGCGACGTGCCCTGCCAGTAAATTGGCACTAGACAAAAGCATGCCTCACGTCATTCTGCCCTCGGGACATACATCTGCCTCCATCGTCCCACTACATGTACTAGGGAAGTTCCATTTCAAGACGTGTAGCTTAGAGGGAGTCAGTCCAAGACTCCAAACTACGTCTTACGAATCTCTTGCTACGAGCAGCCCCTGTTTTCTTGGCTGACGACTCGAAAAAAACAGCTTTCTGTGCTATGGGCACTTTGCAGTAGGCCTGGCTAAGTTTGCAGCATAATCTTAAGGCGTTTTCACACTATCTCAGTTTCGAACCGTGTTGAAACCAACCCGGTTCCAACCGGTTCAGCATGGGTTGTTTTCGACACGGATCACGGAGACGCAACGTTCACACTGTTCATGCCGCGAACCAGCCGCTAGTGAACCGTGTAATGTTCAATCCGGCTAGGGCTGCCGTGCATTCACACTACCCATTTCTCAACACGGATCACATTCAAAAAGGCACGCTGTGATGATTTTCCCGATCCCACAATGCTTAGAATCCCTCCTCAAATTTGTTAATTTATGCGGCACTGGCTCGGCGTTTTGTCGTGGATTTGTAACGATCTGTTACACACATTTAGGTTCTTGACTGCAAGATATGATTTCCATCCAATGATTCGATGATCATTTATTTATTCAGCAACAATTAGAATCACACTTCTTACAACATCAGCCATCTTTAATCATATCCCATCATGCTCGCGCAAGCATGCGCAATAGCCTAGCATAAACAGCGTGTAGTTGGCGCAGCATGTGTAATACCGTTACACTCCCCCCCACAAGACTAAGAGTAGTAGAGAGAAAAATTAAATGAGTGATGGCAACATTATATAATACAAGGTATTTATGTAAACATACTAGCATCTACGCAACTGTTCCCTAAAAGTTCAATGTTCACAGTTCAATCCAAGATACATGCAGGGCATCCGTACACGTGAAATCCACAGATAGTTAGATCCAGAAGGTGAAATCCAAAGAACATCCCATAGTCCATGGGCTACCAACCGAAACCCTCCCCACCCCGGGGGATTTTCGGAGACCACTTTTTTTGGGTAGCTGATAGTGTACCATTGCAATATCTGCTTGTTTGCCAAATGAATACTGGTGGAATAAGGACTTGGGGGGGGGGGGGTCAAATTTTCCCCCTTAAAATCACTAAAAACCTATTTGTGCTGTTATGCAAGCACAGACTTACATCACGTGTATGCATTTTGGTTCTAAGTGTCACCCCATTGTGGTTTTAGTACCTGGCGAATGGTCTGGGGATAAAATATTGGTATTTAAAGTATTTCTTACCCCCCCCCCCCCCCCCCCCCCCCCACCCCACCCCCCCCCCCCCCCCCCCCCCCACCCCCCCTCCCACCACAGCCCCGCCCCCCCCCATGTATTTAGGTTCTACGGGTCACCCCGGTGTGGTTTTAGTCCCTGGCAAATGGTCTGGGGATAAAATATTGGTATTGAAGGTCTTTCTTACCCCCCCCCCCCAATCTCCCCCCCCCCCCCCCCCCACCCCCACCCCCTCCCCCCCTCCCACCACAGCCCCGCCCCCCATGTATTTAGGTTCTACGGGTCACCCCGGTGTTTTTAAAAAAAAAAAAAATTAATACAACAATTAAAAATACCAAACAGTACAGAAAAGGGCTTATTTAAAATAACTGTATCAGTTCAAACTATTTTTGTCAATTACTGGAAAACCTGCAAGGTGTACTATAAACCGTTTCAATTAACAATCAGTGTGAACGGGCGCCGGGGTCCCGGTGTCGGTGAAATCGCAACGCCGTCCCCACGAGCTCCTTCAGCTCTGATTCTGTCGGCCCTAATTCAGCTTTTTTTTTTACACAACCCTATGAGACGAGCCTGAATGGGGGCAATCGCGTTGGTGTGGCTATATATATAAGGGGGCAGGTGGTCAGGCCAAGGTTGTACACGACCTATGGAGCAGACCACCACTCGGACTGTCCCCCGTCGCCCGCCTATCGGGATCGGTGTGGAGTGCATCCGGAGTCGTTCTCGATACTCTGGCCTACCAGCCCCCCCCCCCCCCCCTGTGTTGGTCAGAGCGGACCTGGCCCGTGGCTGCGGTGCTCGGGCCTGGAGAGTGAGGCGGAGTGGGGGATGATTCCCCTACTCGACTCCGCATCCCCGCCGACCTGTCGTGCCCTCTGAGGCACTCGGACAGGCCCGGCACAGTGCGATGGAAGCCGCCGGGGCCGGCCCCTTCCGCACCGCCTTATGGTGCGGCACGGGGCGATTCCGCCCCGACATCCCGCCGGGCTCCCGGAAACAAATGGTAATCAGAGCGGCCGAGCGGCACCTGTTCCACATGCCCGCCGCAGTTTTGCGGCGGGCGGCAGAAAGTTTCCCAGGCGTGGCGCGTCGGAACGGGCGGCGGGCAGCAGCCCGCCACGGAGCGGACCGAGGCGGCCCATCCTCTCTAGAGGGTCGGCCCTCTCTCTCGGACCGCCGGATTGAGATGAGAGGAGGCGGCGGAGGAGGCTCCCGGGTCTCTTAGCCCGGTCACGATGCCTCCGAGAGAGAGGGAGAGAGAGAGAGAGGGGGAGAGAGTTTTGAGGAAGGACACCGGCGCCGCGGCGCGTCCAGCCGGAGAGCGGCGCGTCTAGCCGGAGAGCGGCGGGCCCCCGCCCCAGCGCGCGGGGCCTGCCTACCCAGGCCCGAGGGGCTACCTGGTTGATCCTGCCAGTAGTCATATGCTTGTCTTAAAGATTAAGCCATGCATGTCTAAGTAAAAGCTTTCACAAGCGAAACTGCGGATGGCTCATTAAATCGGTTATGTTTCCTGGGAGCGCATCCCCCATCATGGCTAACTGTGGTAATTCTAGAGCTAATACATGCCAGCAAGCGCCGACCTTGCGGGAGGCGTGCTTTTATTAGGAACAAGACCAACCCGGGCTTGTCCCGGCTCCGTTGGTGAACTCTTGATAACCTGGCTTGATAACCATAACTCTTGATCGCACGGTCCTCGCACTGGCGACGGATCCTTCGAATGTCTGCCCTATCAACTTTCGATGGTACGTTATGAGCCTACCATGGTCGTAACGGGTAACGGAGAATAAGGGTTCGATCCCGGAAAGGGAGCTTGAGAAACGGTTACCAAACGGTTACCGACACGGGGAGGTGATGACGAAAAATAGCAATACAGGACGTACTCTTTCGAGGCCCTGTAATTGGAATGAGTACACTTTAAATCCTGTAACGAGGATCTATTGGAGGGCAAGTCTGGTGCCAGCAGCCGCGGTAATTCCAGCTCAAATAGCGTATATTAAAATTGCTGCAGTTAAAAAGCTCGTAGTTGGATCTTGGGCGCAGGCTGGCGGTCCGCAGCAAGGCGCGCCACTGCGCGCCTGGCCTTCCTCTCGGTCTCTCCGCCCGGTTCTCTTGACTGAGCTGAGCGCGGCCCAAACGTTTACTTTGACAGAATTGGAGTGTTCAAAGCAGGCCGACCGCCTGGACAGCAGAGCATGGAATAAGGGATAGGACCTCGGTTCTATTGCGTTGGTTTTCGGAACTCGAAGTACTGATTAAGAGAGACTGACGGGGGCATTATTCGTACTGCGATGTGGGAGGTGAAATTCTTGGGTCGCCACAAGACGACCGACTGCGAAAGCATTTGCCAAGAATGTTTTCATTATAAATCAAGAACGAAAGTTAGAGGTTCGAAGGCGATCAGATACCGCCCTAGTTCTAACCATAAACGAAGCTGACTGGCGATCCGCCGGCGTTTCTCCAATGACGCGGCGGGCAGTCTGCGGGAAACCAAAGTCTTTAGGTTCCGGGGGAAGTATGGTTGAAACTTAAAGTTGAAACTTAAAGCTGAAACTTAAAGGAATGGACGAAAGGGCACCACCAGGAGTGGAGCCTGCGGCTTAATTTGACTCAACACGGGGAAACTCACCCGGCCCTGACACAGTGAGGATCGACAGATTGAGAGCTCTTTCTTGATTCTGTTGGTGGTGGTGCATGGCCGTTCTTAGTTGGTGGAGCGATTTGTCTGGTTAATTCTGATAACGAATGAGACTCTGGCTTGCTAAATAGTCACACCGGCCGCCGCGCAGGGCGCTGCCTGCTTAGAGGGACAAGTGGTGTTCAGCCACGCGAGATTGAGCAATAACAGGTCTGTGATGCCATTGGATATCCGGGACCGCACGCGCGCTACACCGAAGGGGTCAGCAGGTCCCGTCCCTTGGCCGGAAGGTCTGGGCAATCCGTTGAACACCCTTTGTGCTTGGGAGTGGGAGTTGCAATTGACCATTTGCGTGTGGAATTTGAATAATATCTGGTACACTGACTTGTTCACACAGCTTGGCACAGTTTGACTTTAAATTATCCAGACCAAATACACTGTTGTTATATCACGTGATTCGGGGCAAGCTCTTGCATAGTTACGTTAAAGACGCTCAGCACCAATACATTGTTCACAATGGTTGAGAATGGTACAAAGACACCAGACCATTCCAGAGCCGGGGGTTGCTAGCGCAAGGCTTGCCCCGAATCACGTGATATAGCAACAGTGTCTTTGGTCTGGATAATTTAAAGTCAAACTGTGCCAAGCTGCGTGAACAAGTCAGTGTACCAGATATTATTCAAATTCCACACGCAATGGTCAATTGTCTCTCTAATTTTAGCTTTGGGAGGCACCAATTTTTTTTTTGTTATACGGACGCACCAATGGGCTCCATCGGGAGGCGTTTTATGTTGGGGGTAATGAACTGTGTTTGGGGGCACAAATCTTTTTCTTACGGTCTGAACAGATGGATAGAAGGTCCCTGGACACTTATACCAAAGATTTAAACGTTCTGGCTATTTACCATTGCAAGCATGTACACATTGAAATCAGTATTGCCCTGCAATTCAAGCACTATCTTGAAAGGATGGTTTAATCTCCATTAAACGCTGGAAACTCGCTGGACCATTTATCATCCCAAACGGTAACACTGTGAAGTGAAATAAACCTTCTTCACACACAAAAGCTGTCTTCTCTCTGTCGGCAGGATTTAGTTTCATCTGGTGGTACCCACTCTTTAAGTCCAATGAACTAAAGATAGTAGCTCCATGCAACGAGTCCAAAATGGAATCGATTGTCGGCATCGGGTAGGCATCGAGTTTGGTCACCCGATTCAGTTTCCTATAATCCACACATAGTCGGTACTCTCCTGGTTGTCGCTTAGGAACCATCACCACTGGAGAGGCCCATGAAGAATGTGACCGCTCTATGCGACCATCCTCCAACATCTCATCCAACTGTCCTCGCAACGACTGTCGTCGGTCTGACGAAAGGCGGTAAATGGGACCACGTACTGGACGGGCGTCCCCCGTGTCAATATCATGACGGAGCAGTGCTGTTCGACCTGGCGTGTCTGAAAAAACCGAAGGGAACTCTTCTTGAAGTTGTTCCACCTGTATTGTCTCAAACTCAGCTAAATCAGGACCCATCTTCTCGTCAGCAGGGTCAGCAAGAGCTGCAGAAGAAACCGCTGTAACATCAACCAGGGGCTGATTTGCTGTTTCGAGGCCCAAAAGAGGCCATTTGATGTTAGGTTCCGTCGAACTGGTCTCCAACCAATAGGCACTGTGTACGAAATCGATTACCAAGTTCGATTTCCGAGCAAAATCTTTACCCAACAGCACTGGCGTTGGTAACGTCTTCACCTGATGGAGATTTATGTTGACCACAACGCCAGCGACTTCAATTTCCTCAGCAGCAATCCCTGAAGTATGGAACTGAGATTCATCAACAGTCATCAACGGTCCTATTGAGGACTCCGGGACTAAAGACAACCCAAGTGTCTCACACAAATCTACATCCACAAAGGACATGGCTGAACCGGTGTCAAGTAACGCCTTCACGTCATGACCATGGACTTGTACAATGATGTAGGGGCCACTGTTATCGTCAGATTTGTGATGTACGGGTGATTTAACGAGATTCACTCGTGAGTCGTCAGTGGGCTTCAGTGGTTTGTCAGTTGGTCTACTACCAGTAGCTCTATTGAACTCAACTTTCGGTCTTGCACCAGAAGTAAATCTGGTATCGCTTTTGTTTGATGCAGGTAATGGACACTCGGAAATCTTGTGTCCCAACTGATGACACCGGAAACAAACGGCTTCGAATCTACCAGTACGATTGGCAGTGACACCGGCACCCGCAGAACGACCGTAGACGCTGTCCTCTGGTTTAGTCTCCCAGCGTTTTTCAGTGTAGCTCCCCTGAGGGGAGTTACTTTGGTTTCTAGCAGTCGAAACCTCGGCCTTGCGGTTCATGACGTGCTCATCGGCAAGTCGAGCGACAGCCTGGACTGTGTTCGACTTCTTCTCGCGGAGCTTCGTCCGAAAGCTGTCGCTGGTAATTGAAGACAGAAATTGGTCTATTAACATCATGTGCATCATGCGCTTGAACTCGGGAGACCCAGACATATCCTCTTTTGGTTCCAACCAGCGGCGGAAAAACAATTCGAGCCTAGTAGAAAATTCCTCAAAGGTCTCCTCTGGCTTTTTGGAAGCTGTGCGGAATTTGATCCTGTAGGCCTCTGGTGTTAGTTGGAAATGGCGTAAAATTATTTGAACAATTTTGCCATACTCCTTCTTATCTTCCTCGCTGAGTGCATGAAAAGCCTTCTGAGCTTTGCCTGTGAGATATGGTTCTAAAAGGCGGGGCCACTGGTCTTTCGGTTTGTTGGCGGCGGTTGCCATTCGCTCGAATGTTGACAGATAACAAGTGATTTCATCGTCTGATGAAAACTTGTGAAAATCAGGGAGCTCGGGTCCTACTCTGATCGCTGAGATAGATGATTTGGTTGCCGCAGTCATAGCCTGTAGCAATGACTGGCACAGAGCCTCAGTTTCATTCTTTCGGATTGCCTCAAGCTTCTCAAGAATTTGTCCTAAATCTGGCTGAACCGGCGGCGTTGGATCAGCTTTGGGTTTTGTCTCTTCTGGTTCCTTCATATTTGGCAAACTACACAAACATTCAATACGCTCTTGCTTATTCTTTGCAACATTCAAATCAATATGATTTAGATTACATAACTGAGTAATGTAATCTGCTGTAAAACGCCGTAAATATTCCCCTCTGCCTGACATAGACATATTGGAACAGGCTCAGGGGGGTTAACGATTAGCAAATATGTAAACAAACAAGCAAAAACTTGATCGTACGGAACCATCAACAAATTATCAAAACCAACTCAAAATACACAACGTCATGAACGTTGCCTAATTCGATGATCAACAAATATATTCAAGCAATATAAACAGTGAAGAATAACAAAACGTAGGCCGTCTCTCTACTCACGACACCCACAGTCTTCGCAATTTGGAATTCCGTACGTCAACGCACGTCCAACCACGCTGACAATATTTCCTTTGGCTTTGCAGACAAAATCCTCGAAAATCACACACATCCAGCAGCAATCCTGTCTACGACGCCAGTGTAACGATCTGTTACACACATTTAGGTTCTTGACTGCAAGATTTATATGATTTCCATCCAATGATTCGATGATCATTTATTTATTCAGCAACAATTAGAATCACACTTCTTACAACATCAGCCATCTTTAATCATATCCCATCATGCTCGCGCAAGCATGCGCAATAGCCTAGCATAAACAGCGTGTAGTTGGCGCAGCATGTGTAATACCGTTACAGATTCCCTGACCTTCGAGATCCTCAGACATTTTCGCGAACACCTTATTTCTTGTCGTGCCGTCAAGTTGCGACTAAACCGCATCGTCCGACCAAATCGTCAACATGGCCTTTCTTCTTTGTCCTTTCTTTGTCTTTCAGCTTTATTGTCGGTCTTTTTGGGACCCATTTTCGAACAAAATTGAAGAGAAATGCCTGGATGCGTGTTGTTGCTGTTGTGTTTGGGTTTGGTGAAGAACCACGTGTAGCGCATATGCACAACATGGGTGACGTGCAGTAAATGTACATACATGTACACGCACATGCATACATATATCCATGTGTCACGTCGATTGCAGAACTGATTATTTATTGACCTTTGTACCGTGTGTCCGATTTCCGTAGGATTTCGCGCCACAACTCAACACGGATCGGCGGTAAGCGAACTCAACCCGGGGCGGTTCACACTATCATTTTCGACACGGTTCACGCCGAAAAATGCGATTTCAATCCGGGTTGAGATTTTCAACCCTGGTCCCTACCAGGGTTGATTTCGACCCGGCTAGAGCATGCTACCCGGGTTGGAACCGGGTTGAAATTTTAGTAGTGTGAAAAGGCGGGTTGAACAAAATCTCGGGGTGGAACCGGTTCCAACCCCGAGATTTTGGACAGTGTGAAAGCGCCTCAAGATAACCGGCCAGGTTCCTGGGCAAAGTAATGTTAGCAGTAGGCCTATAGCAACGAAACTGTAACCAAGGCCTCCGTGAATGCCGTACAGAGCCTCAGTCTGCAAATCGACGTCCCATTGGGGTTAGATTCTCAAGGTGGCCGGAAACTGCCAATGATGCTCAATCTTGGGAAGAGTAACTCATCTATTTAAATAGATCCCAAATGATTAGGATGAGTTACTCGATCTTCCTAAGATTGATATTAGCATTGGTGCAATCGGTCATCAAAGCCAAGCTAGAGGGTCCTTTGATTTGAGGTCGCTTTTAGGCCGAGTTCGGGCGGTCTGTCAGTTCTTGACACGCGAACTCTGTTCTCGCGCTCGAACGGCGGGAACGCCACCCTTGAACATTGCACTCGGAACAAGAACACACACCGCCTGTCCATCAGGGTTTTGCAAGAACAAGTTACGCGTACGTGTCAAGAACAGACCGCCCGAACTCGGCCTTACTGTCCCCAGATGTTTTGGGAGATTGGAGTAGGCCTTAACGTACAGTTGTTTTTGTGGCTTTGGAGGTAAAACTTAATTAAATTGCATCGGGCCATGTTTAGTTTATGAAACGGACAGACAGAACCCGGTCATCAGAACCACAGTACGCACACCCCGAGGGAACTGTATTAGTTACCCGTCCGATCCTGATCACCACCACGCAGTACTAGTACATGTACATGTACAGCTATATCGGGGGGGGGGGGGGGGGGGGGGGGGCGGAGGGGGGGGGGGGGGGGGGGGGGCCTTCGAGACTGTGATTGCGCAACGCTGACGTACCGTCCATTCTCAAAATAGGGGGGGAACAATTTTCTCACGCGAAAAATAAAGAGTTTTTGGCATCCAATCTTAACATCTTGTCTTTTGTAGTTGTAAAAGGTTGTTATTTACCTTAATTTTTATCATCCAATGACAAAAATTGTATTGAAAATAAAAAAAAACAGTCGAAAAAATTAAGCGTTGACGTACCGTTGATGCACGTAGAGATTGTGCACAAATACTAAAACGACGTTGACAAATACCTCCCCTAAAAAGGGCAATAATAATCGATAAATTGTGAAAAATCGTGCTTCGAACCCACTCACTTTTTTCCATGGATACGTTTAAAAAGGATGTAGCAGTGATATACTGAATTTTTAAAAAAAATCTGCCTGTGAACCCCTTGCGTTTTATCGTGTTGTTTTCGAATGAAAATGGCAGAAAATGACATCGCCCCAAAACAAATTCGTGTAGATCGTGCCTGTGTACCTGGCTTTAGACCAGCAGCCCAGAGCATTTTGATCAAACGAACGAGGTACCAACATCTGAACATAGGAGCATTCATGGTGTAACCTAACATATGCAGATATGGATGTCTGCCGGGGACCCCCTGCTGCGTGTGGCCCCTGGGGACCTCAGAGAGACCCCCCAAAATGCACTCGATCAAACATTGGAGGTACCATCTCAAACCAGTTTAAAATGAACAGGTACATCACACAGAGTACAGAATGGCCCCTGCCAGACAAATTGTCTGCTGCAAAGGGCCCGCCAGACGCCCCTAAAGCGCCCCAAAATTGCCCCAAAATTTGACCTAGATCAAACATTGGAGGTACCACATGAAACCATTTTCAATGGAAGAGGTACATCCCACATAGCACAGAATGGCCCGTGCAAGACAAATTATCTGCTGCATATGGCCTGCCAGACGCGCCCAAATGTGCCCGATATGCCCCATTATCTCAGAATTGACCTAGAGTAAATAACAAAAGTACCACTTGAAACTAATTTTTAACAATCGGGTACATCCTACAGAGTACAGAAATCGCCACACCAGACAAATTTTCTGCAACTTAAGGCCCACCAGACACCCCCCCCCCCCCCCAAAAAAAAGGACCCCAGAGTTTGGCCGGGATCAAACATTGGAGGTACCTATTATTATTACTTACATGTATTACTTATTGCCATTTGTTTTATCGATATTAAATGGACTTCAGGGTAGAAACGACTGAAATGACCTGCCAAATGCAGCTAGCAACATGCAACACTAATGACCAGTCCACCCAGTGTAGCAAGATCCAATTCTCAAGACTAAAATGACTCAGCACTGAATGCAGCAGAATACAACTGTGGCATTGTTCAATTGGATTGAAGCTCTCATTGTTTCAGCACTGGCCGGTAATGCACTGGTGTTGATAACTAAATGCATGAAAGTGCATCAGAATTTTCCACCTGATGCATATGGTCTGGCAGGGTTAGGGTTAAGGAAATCTTTTCACATAGTCATGAAAGGTGAAGAATCTGTTTGATTTGCCTGCATGAAATATATTTGGCCCAACTGGATCACCACAGTAAAAGACAGATTGATCCTATATTCGCCACAAGTTTCAACCAACAAAGCCATTGTTGAAAAGAGAGATTTTGAAAACTGCTTATTTCATGGTAAGTCTGCATTTTATTTCATATCAATATTGCTAGGTTACTGTAGGGACGTAGTTGTTGTTGTTATAATTATTTCAATTTCAATTATTTCAACATAATGTTGACATGAATATTGTAAAAACTACGGGAAACTGCATAGGTCATCATTTGCAAATTTAAAAAAGAAAGTGAGTGTTTAAATACTTTTAAGATCCTTTTTGATAAATTGAGTTATTTCAATGAGATTTCAAATCCTCCCCTCAAAAACGATGGTATATGGATCCAATATCAGCGCCGCCAACCAGAAATGATGTTGTTCGTGAAACCATGAAAAGGGCAATGAATGTGGCTGTTGAGACTCATCAAGAGTATGGCGTTGTCACATATGACCTAGCTGTTGCTCTCAAAGCGTACTCTATCCAAGCACTAGATGCACCTCTATTTGACAAGCTCCTCATCATGCTTGGAAACTTCCACTTGGAGTTGGCATATTCCGGTGCCATTGGCACATTCATCAATGAGAGTGGTGCACAACACCTGCTGACGGAATGTGGGATACTGGCTGAAGGGTCACTGATGGGTTTCATCCGTGGTAAATACTACAATCGGTGTGTCCGGATCCATGACATAATTGCCCTTGCCATGGAGAGAAAGATGTATGACAGCTTCAAGTCAACTCTTACCCAGGAAAGGCAAGATGCCATCAAGGAGCTGCTTGCGGATGTTCCTGAGGATGTCAAGGCCCAGGAACAGTTCCCCAATACACATCCACTTTTCCAAGACCATATGGACCAATATGAGCGCTTCTTTAAGGACGTGATGAATGGAAAACTTGGCCCAACTGCCCAATACTGGAGCATGTATGTCTTTATGATTAATCGAGTTCACAGAGACCTCATGCGTGCACTTCGCACGAATGACGTTGATGACTACATCACCATACTGCAAGCTGTAGTTGAGTTAAATCAACCCAACTACGCCCGTTGGGGTGTGCTCTTCATCAACCAGCTCATGAAGGCGGTGCCACATAGTCGAATGATTCTACAGTCAGGGGCCTTCTCTATTAGACGCACTAGCAAAACGTTCGCCAGATCAGCAATTGACTTGACCCTAGAGCAGACCGTGAATAGAGATGCGGCATCACCGATGAGAGGAATTGTAGGGTTCCACAATTCACGCAATGCAATAAGACGATGGTGCATAACATCAACTCAGCGGGGCATGTCCGTGACGGAACTGCGGAGCATGGCAGGACTAGAGGCAGAGGAGCAGTCTGCAACACAGCTACGGGCCAGCAGAATTGAGAAGGATAGTCGCCAAAGGGACGTCTTGATCAATCAAGCCAATCAAAAGAAGAAAAGTGTGCAATTTCGCACAGGAAAACTTAAAGAAGAAGCATCCAATTGCCAAGGGAAAATCTGCAGCTGAGAGTCTGAGGGATGTTTTCATTCGCATACTTGTCATCATTTCAGAGAAGAGTACCTTCAACCTCAGACATGTCATGACCTTCCCAATTACAGATTACCCACTGTCTATCACACACTCGGATGGGTTAGGCCTCAAGACAGACAAGAGCAAGCTGCTGAGGAGACTAGAAGAGCTACAGGACGGTTTCACAGAAACACCACTACCACCGATCGATGCGACTTTGATCGATGGTGGACTCTTGATCCACTCCTTCTTATCTGCCATTGGAAACATCACAACATATGGACACCTCGCCAGGAAACTTATAGCATATGTCTGTGCCAGCCAACTGAAGGAATGAGATCCACGTGTTGTTTGATACGTATCGACCCATGTCCCTGAAAGAGAGTGAGAAGAAACTTCGTGGAGCAGATGATCGTCCATTCGTCATTACCGGTCCAGAGCAAGCACCAAGACAGAGCTGTCAGAAATTGTTGCAAAACGGGAGTTTCAAAGATCAATTGGCGATGTTTTTTCTCAAAGAATGGCAAGAAGACCAGTACGGACCAATCCTAGCCAAGAAGATACTAGTCGTCTCTCATGGTGGCAACTGTGCCCGTCTTGCCTTCAATGAGCTTGATTTCAAGATGAGGGTTGAACATCCAGCCCATCTCCAGGGTAGCCACGAGGAAGCCGACACTCTCCTTGCATTTCCTGCAGCCAACGCTACTGGAAATGTAGTGGTCAGAGCCTCCGACACTGACGTCATTGTTATACTTCTTGGAATGCTAGGAAGGCACATGGAAAGTCACAGGGAAACGTCATACAGTCGCATTATTATGGAATGCGGCTCAGGAAATAACCGTCGACATATTGATGTCAGTAGCATTGCCACCGCCATGGAGTCAACGCAGAGGGGACTAGCTGCAGCAATGCCAGGTCTCCATGCATTAACAGGCTGTGACTTCACCACAGCATTCCACAAAAAGGGTAAAGTGAAGCCACTGGAAGTTCTTCAGAAAGACACTACAGGGACAATCATCCAGTTCTTCAGCAGATTGTCTTCTGAAGATGAACCAGACCAAAGCAAGGCAGAAGAGTTCATATGTTCCTTGTATGGCATAAAGGGAGATGTCAAGGACGTCAATGAGGCGAGATACACAAAACTGCATCAGATGACTGGAAAATTGAATCAGGTATTAATTGGTATTCTTTGGGTAGGGGCTAATTCTATTGTTTGGGCGTTGAATCAACCACACTTGTTTAGAGTAATGGCTTATGACAATTCTTGCAGGTGCCACTCAATAGGGGCCAATATATGGTACATGTAGTTAGTGCACCTGAAATAAATGGCCACCACGAAACCTGGTTGCAGCATACCACAGGCAATTATCCAAAAGTGTTCATCAAGAACAATCTAGCAAATTTTTCAGTGTGTGTGTTTCCGGGTGGGATTTGTTAATTGCAGCACATTGGGATTGTAAACTAATTAATCTTTTATATAAATTATGCTGTAGTGCATATCTATAGCTAAGTAATGATAGACATTAAAGGTAGGATACACCATTTGAAGATTTCGAAAAAATTTACTACCGAATTATTAAGAAATATCTTACTTATTTAAAAGTAAATAATGATTGTAGGCATCCAGCAAAATGAGGGCCCTAGATATCCTGTAATTGTTCCAAAAAATTGAATTGTATAAACCACAATTTATTCTCGCCGTCCGGCGAGCGCGAAAAAACAAAGATAACATAAGAATAACTGCTCGACGCCGGTGGAAAACAAACGCTGTTTTTTATGCTTTTCTCGGCATTCATGAATGTAAAAATTCGGACAGTTCAGTTAAACGATATTTACTATAAAATACAACCCCCCAAATCCACCCATTCCTGATAATTCCACAAATTACCAATGGTGTATACTACCTTTAAACCCCCATCTACAAATATCTTCTTCTTTTCAGGAAAACCTGATGACCAATGTAAAGAAGGTTGACTGCGCTCTACTTCCACCGTGTGCAAAGACTCTGCACAACAAATTACGACGGGCCCACTTCATTAGCATCCTATGGGGAAATGCTGACTCGCCACATCCAGGACATGGTTTAGATCCTCTGAACTATGGGTGGAAGGACAAGAATGGATACTATGCCCCAGACTGGTTCTTGGGACCTGCTCTCCCAGATGATCTTTTCCAGGAAAAGGAACTAGAGGATGACAGTATGGAGCATCTTCAGAGCAACCAACCAGATGTAGCTACCGAGTTCGACGATGCTGATGATTCAAGTTCCGAACTACCTTGGAGTGATGACTCCGAAAGTGAAACAGAGATCTGAACATCCATGCAACTTAAGGCCTATAAGGATGTCACTCATAGCCCTGCAGTTAAAATATTTTGTGTACTAACCAAAGTAGTTATAGGGCAGAATGTGTAGCTTTTTCACTCGCATTGTAATGTTATGCGATGGCCACTATTTTGATTGTCACCCATGGAGGGGACTTACATGTAGCATACAATGTACCTCCGGATTAGTTCGGTAATTATGTGTGAATACTGCTTATCACCATGTATGTAACCGCATCCAAGAAAAATTGCAGCAGATAATTAATTTGTCTTGCAGTGGCCATTCTGGGCTCTGTGGGATGTACATCTTCATTTGAACTGTGGTACAATGTACCTCCAATGTTTAATCCCGGCCAAATTTGGGGGCCCTTAATAAGGCTTAAGGCCCACAAGACACCCCCCCCCCCTCAAAGCTTTGAGAGGGGGGTGGGGGGGGGGGGGGGGGGGGGTGTCTGGTGGGCCTCAAGCAGCAGAAAAATTGTCTGGTGTGGCGATTTCTGTACTCTGTAGGATGTACCCGATTGTTAAAAATTAGTTTCAAGTGGTACTTTTGTTATTTACTCTAGGTCAATTCTGAGATAATGGGGCATATCGGGCACATTTGGGCGCGTCTGGCAGGCCATATGCAGCAGATAATTTGTCTTGCACGGGCCATTCTGTGCTATGTGGGATGTACCTCTTCCATTGAAAATGGTTTCATGTGGTACCTCCAATGTTTGATCTAGGTCAAATTTTGGGGCAATTTTGGGGCGCTTTAGGGGCGTCTGGCGGGCCCTTTGCAGCAGACAATTTGTCTGGCAGGGGCCATTCTGTACTCTGTGTGATGTACCTGTTCATTTTAAACTGGTTTGAGATGGTACCTCCAATGTTTGATCAGGTGCATTTTCCGATTTGCAACCCCAAATAACCGTGAGTACCAATAAAGCCATAACAGTTCTTCTTTAACATATATAGAAGCCAGTGTGCGCTTTCCAATATACATTGTCAAGTATTTGGCATGTTTTTAGCAACTTTTGTGGTCACAACTTGTTTTTTAATTCGCACCATGCTTTACAAACGTTGGGGCGTAGAACGACAGACAAAATCCAAAATTCGAAAAAGGAGTGAAAAAGCCCCAATTATTGGGTCTAGTAACTACTATGCCATTAAACCAAGGTGATGTATTATTGTTTCTCAAATTATTTGAAACACTGTACTTCTTATCAGCTTATTAAGCTTTAATTTTAATTCTAGTCATGAACTGATGAAAGTGTCGATTTATTGGATTTTGAATCAAAATTATTTTATCAAGATGCACAGTACTTGAAATTGTATATTATATTTATGAAGCACAAATTGGTTTATGAATAAGATTTCAATATCGTTATTCATGCAAATTGTATATAGGGTTCACTGGATCGTCAGGAAGTGTAGAACCAATTTACGGACTAGAAATCTTGCAATTCGTATAGAGACATAGAGACACAACACCTGATGATTAACTTTTGTAAATTCCGGTTGTGTTGTCCTCTTTAATCTTAGTTATTCGAACTGAAACAAACAAATAAACAGAAAATCCTTAAGCATGCTTGCAAAAGTACATGTCACCTTTAAATTGAAAAACTACAAAAATCTAGAAAATAACCCAGTAAATGCAACTACCTATCATCCTATATTAATCTGATACTTTGTTAGACAAATCTGAAATGTTCTCACTAATTAACAAATCTGGCTGAAAACTTCTCAAACCGTATCATGCAAGTACGTGTACATGTAAACACATTGTGAGCTCGATAAATGCAGTCACCTTTAATCCGTAAACGTGGCAAAAAGTATGGAAAGTCTAACCTTCTAAACAAAGCTTATTTCACCTTAAAATGTAACTTAACAAATACTCACTACTGTGGCAAGACTCTAGGTTCCACAGGCTTCAGTTAACTGACACAAAACAAGGTTTTAAACGGTAGAAAATTTGGTTATACTTTTAGCAATAAAACGAACGTTGTAAACATGGCTGAAAAACGTGTAAAAACAATGTCTATTCACAAGAGGGCGCCCTTCAGGTTTGCTGTAAGGACAGCTCTTTGTTCATTGAAACATTCACCATCCATAGGGGAACCCCTGGTCAATTTGTTAATTGTTCAAATATCCTGAAGTTATTTTAATCTATTATTACACGCTAAAATATTGATTTTGCCTTGGTGCCCCTTGAGTTGGTCTTGGTACCCTGAAAAGTTGATGAATGCAAGGCCAAATATTGTGCAATTGAGTACAATATTTATCCTCTTCCATCACATGAGATATTAAGTTCATTGGTTTTTTTCTTTTCTTTTATACCTGCAGTTTCAATGCTCGCCTAACAAGCATGGACAGAAAAGAAGATGAGGCTGTTGCCTCCGAAGAGAAAGAAACATACACAATTTGAACATTATGCATTATCTGCCAGACAGATCCTGATGAGACTCTGAGAAAACCACGAGAATCTTCTATACCAACACTGATTTCTGCGTTAGAAATCCGGAATGACGATACCTTTGAGCGTCTCAAACCAGAAATGAACAGTTTGAAAGGGCTGCCAGTTTTATGGCATTCCAAATGCAGTGAAACTTGCACCATGTTCAAAGACGAAGATCAGAGTTGTAGTCGAGTCACCTGTGTCGAGTTCGAGTCCGAGTCTCAAGTCACTTGGGTCGAGTCAGAGTCACGAGTCACGAGTCACTTGTTTAAATAACAATTGTTTAAACTTGTTTAAATAATTAAATAGTTGGAATACTTCAACCAGTTCACTTAGATGACTGGTCACTATAAGAATTGGAAATGACAAAATAGAACACATTTAATTTAAACAAAGTTTATGTACCTGCAGTTTAAATGTTACGTTTATGTAGGTTTTAACACTAAAAAGTGGTAGCGATATAACCTCCCGTCAAACTGTAAACGAGCAGACTGTAGCTGTCGTGCCAAGGCCTTGCATGCACAGAAGCCTGTACGTGCATGGCTAGTGAAGACTGCAGAAGCCCTGCATAACATGTGGCACTTGCATGTAATACACTAGTACCCAACCTTATACTGCATGCTGTTGAATGTGGTTGGCAGCTTGCTGCTGAACCAGACTATTTTGAACATGCAGTCTCGCTCAACATATTTTTATTTATAGTAAAACTAAAATAACTTAATATGTGTTTATTAAATATATAAATAATGTATAATTAATAATTATCTGATTATATTATTATATGTGGCATGTGTATTGTAAAACAATTAATAAAATAAATAAAAATTTACACATTAATAAATGCTTGGCTGAAAGTGCCTGATGGGTAAACAGTTTCTATTTCATGACATTTTTACTGATAAAAATGTATTTTTTCTCGAAACTGATACCACAATTTGACACCACATACTACCTACAGGTGTTCCAGAGGGGCTATTCTACCACCCTGTGTAGTCGAACCTTAGATGTAGTGGGTGTTGAACAAAAACTTTTTTTTCAGACTTTGCTCCTAGTCATTTACATGGTTCGAGAGTATTTTTCCAACTCAAATTAACTATTACTTGATGCGAATGTTTTAGGCTTGGCGAGTTTTAGGGTGATGAAAGACGGAATTTACACGAATTTTAAGCCCAAAATGTAATAGCTTCTTGAGGGGGGGTCACAAAATCAACGAATTAGTGAGACCATCCTGCGGCCTATCAGGCTCAAAACAGATTCTTCAGAAGTTCAGGGAGAAATTGTTTTCGAGCTTGGGAGATATCCACGTTTTTTCGCGAGTTTTGATGGTTAGAATTGTTAATACTTTTTAATGCTTTTAAATAACGATAAAAAGAGTCGGGTTATCAACAAATCGCCAAACTATTGGGTATGCAAGAAGAGAGGCTCTCGTACGATGAAGTTTATTAACCAGTTCGCGCCGGGATTATTTTAACATCGCCGAGCCCACGGGCGGGATTATTTTTAACGAAACTCAATCCGAAGCGTGTTCAGGCTGATAGTGCCGGGAAGCACACCCACGCATTTCCGGCCTTGCCCGCTGCTGACATACATTTCCGAACTTGAACTTGGCGTGTTTATCCGTCATCCGTTTTGAATCTGGGGAAAGTTTTGCGTTTATATACGTCATCCGGCGCGAACTGGTTAAGTAACATTCAACATAAAAACTTACTCAACGTTATCTTTTAACATTATTATCTGCTCACTAAACGGAAAACAAACCGATCTCTTAGATCACATAACTAGCTCTGCAGTACACGGTTATACGTTGTGTTGTCTACCCCCTACAAGTCCCTATTTACATCAAATACAATAAATTAAAACCAAAACACTTGATAGTTGATACATATACATGTATACGGTAATAAACAAATTGACGTTCACGCTCAAAGATATAGTTTATACTGTAAAGTAATCGATAATCAAGACGAGCGTTTAACATTAAATATACAAATTTATATAAAAATGTGTTGTTCACTAAAAACATACTATGACGACCATCATGTATCCTAATATTAAAACAAGGGCATTTCGTCGTCAAAAGATCGAAGATATTCAAAACAAAATTATTCGCCAACGAGATCAAAGAAGCTTATCAAAAAACTTACAACCTCAGAGTCTCTGTGAACAAAACTTATTCTTCAACCGTATTGTTTATGATATGACTCATGCTGCCTTTGCTTTACACAAAATGAGGCATACTGCATAATCCCTCGTATGCATCATAACAAAAGATCAGGCTGTTGCAGTTGTTGTTGGTGTAAATGTCAAACTTGTTAAACACTGCAAATATTACTTGTTGGCAGTGACGGTGATTACTCAAAAGTAGCTTTGGCGACTTGTGACTCAATTTTATTAGTTGGGTTTGATCACAAAATTATCTATCTCTCTCATCGCTGTCGATGTGGTCCATCTTGTGGTGTTTCAGGTAGTTGCTACGACTGAACGATTTTCCACAGATGTCGCATGTGTACGGTTTCTTATTGGTGTGGGTCATCTGGTGTTGCTTGAGGTTTCCATTGTGCGTGAATGATTTTCCACAGATGTCGCATGCGTACGGTTTCTCATTGGTGTGGGTCATCTGGTGTCGCTTAAGGTTTCCATTGTGCGTGAACGATTTTCCACAGATGTCGCATGCGTACGGTTTCTCATTGGTGTGGGTCATCTGGTGTCCCTTGAGGGTTCCACTCTGATTGAACAATTTTCCACAGATGTCGCATGTGTATGGTTTCTCATTGGTGTGGGTCATCTGGTGTCGCTTGAGGTCTCCATTCTTCATAAACGATTTTCCACACACATCACAGGTGTACGGTTTCTCATTGGTGTGGGATATTTGATGTCGCTTGAGGTTAGATTTTAATGTCAAGATTTGGCTGCAGATGTCGCATGAGTGCCTCTTCTCCTTGATGTGCATTTTACATGTAAAACTAGAACTCATTTCGGCAAAGATTTGACCGTGTCTTAATTGCTGTCTCCTCCAAACTAGCAGTTTCGTCTGCATCAGACTCTTCAAATTGTGCAAAGTTAAAAAAAAAAGCAAAAAGTGAGTTTTTCTACTAAAACAATAGGTGTCGTCACTCTGTAATTATTTGCATACACAGTACATTTAGCGGCTTAATTAGGGTAAATTGTTTAACCCCAACTCCCTACACAACAAAGGAAGTTGGAGGATTTTGAAGGAATTGTATTGTTTAATAACAATGGTGAGGGTAATAGGGTTAAGGTACTTAATTTTTTAAGGGGTACAATTATTTTTCGACTCGTCCCACAGAAGTGCTTAGCACAAAAAAGTCTTGCTTAATACCAGTCACAAACAATGAATATCAACTGAAATTTTGGTTTGTAACCGGCCGTTTTTTCCATGGAAATTGTTTCAACTAAACAAATGTTGGTGCTATTCTAAACACAACATTACATTTACAGTAACGTTTTATGAACGTGGCCCCTGCTGGTTCTAAGCATGGAGGTATGGAGGAGAATACGACTCACAACAGAAAAACATTTTACTCTCGTTTTTACCTTGTTGACTTGAAGAAGTCAAGTCACAAATTCAGAATACCCCGCCACTCGATCGCCCTGACTTCGTATCCGGATAATACGCGCTGTACAGCTAGTGAGTGTTCACGATTATTTTTCGGAGGCCAGATTGGCCAAAGATATAAAATGCCGGCGAAAACTGCGCCCTCTACCGGTACGGTATTGATGTCGGAGGTCCATTCCATTACACATTTCGGGGGTGGGGTACGTTGCGCTGGAGGGGTGACGGTTTGTTTTATTGAAATTAAACGAGTTCCAGGGTATCCCTTGGCGGGATTTTGTTTGTTTTTGTTTGTTCTCACTTCTCTGGTTTCTCCCATAGATAACAGATAACAATGTGGGCGATAAACAAATCAAATTAAACAACGTCATTTTTTTAATCGTGGGTCTTCGAAACGTAAAAATGAGAGGGGCCACTGTGTGGCGTAAAGAGAAAGATCTCTCAGGCTCAAAACAGATTCTTTATTAGAAATTCAGGGAGAAATTGTTTTAGAGCCTGTTTAAAATAACGATCAAAAGAGATGGTTTTCAAAAAATCGTCAAACTATTTGGTAGGCAAGAAGAGTAGCTATCGTATGATGAAATTTATTAAGAAACATTCAACATAAAAACTTATTTAATGTCATCTTTTAACATTATTATCTACTCACTAAATGTTTTTCAACGGAAAACAAACCGATCTCTTAGATACCTCTACAGTACACGGTTATACGTTTCGTGTTGTCTACCCCCTAAGTCCCCATTTACATCAAATACAATAAATTAAAACCAAAACACTTGATAGTTGATACATAATACATGTATACGGTAATAAACAAATTGACGTTCACGCTCAAAGATACAGTTTATACGGTAAAGTAATCGATAATCAAGACGAGCGTTTAACATTAAATATACACATTTATATAAAAATGTGTTGTTCACTAAAAACATGACGACCATCATGTAATTGTGAGCCATATTTTTAACCATCAAGGATCAAGGCACACAGGAACCAGGATGCAGTGGCATGTACTTTAATAGGACACGGTTAAAACAAAAACCCTGTCAATAACATAAGAAATAAACAAAATAATTACAATTAAGATATGCAAAATAAAACCTGTAATAACTTTAAAATACATTTTAACATTTGTAAGTCATTTACTGGCCAGTCGGTGTTAAAATATATCATCAATGCAAATCGCGGCTTGATATACCAGATCCCTTGTTTCTAGAAAGCGAGTAACAAATAATAATTTGTCAATGGCCAAATCTTCAACTTCAAGAAAAACAACTACTGTTATAAAAGTTAAAGTATTTTGCTTGTGAACAGATCTTGTACCACAGCCCATGGTTCTGGCATATAATTCAGGATAAAAATAAAACAAAACCACAAACTGACCATCAGTCAGTACATACCCCATCCAACCTAGTAATATGAGGCTATAATGGTTCTTCCAGACCCAGTGGCACCAAGGCCAACTGCATGGCTAGGCCCAGTTAATCTTGGCACAATCCAGCTGTTGTTTCACCCTATTATAAGGTCAAAAGATCAACAATACAATTTACTCCAGTGGCCTTTGACTGAAATAGAACAACTTTACGTTGATTTTCTTATTTAGCCAATTCACTACAAAAATGTTTAAACAGAACCTTATGGTCTTTACATTACTAAACAATTATAAAATCCAAAGTTAAATACAATATTAAATGATATTTTACTAGCATAAGACCAAGAGGCAAAAACGATTACATGCACATGTATGTATATGCCGTATGTTGAATTATATAAACACGAAAAGAATTTACAGTTTCATCAGCAGTCCGTAACTCAACACGCGTTGTATGTGCGCTGTACTTAACTTTCACTTTAAGAATAACACGATATTTTCCATTGAGAAAACATCCTTGCAATCAGACTGGGATTAAATTTACTTTATCTTTTGTCATCAAAGATTCAAGGAACAATGACATAAATCCAACATGAGAGAAATATCACTTTATCCGCAATATTTCGAAATCACACAATTAAAAGAACTAAAAGTATAAACTAATAATGCCTAATAAAATTACAAGTATAAAAGAAAAGAATAATTTTACCTGCTAAGTCGGCTAGAGGAGAACCTGAACAAGTCCAGCGCAAGCTTTATAATGCAGAAGATTGCAGCTGCCAACTGGCACGACTAGCACGGAGCAGGTCCCAACACAAAGTGCCCAGCCCTGTCTCGAACAACCACTCAACTTTTTCGTGAGGGCAATAACCCTAGTAAGGCCAGTACCCATCCACGTCATCAGACCATGATCGATCAAAGCCGATGTTAAGAGTCCAAACCGCACGAATTCGAGTAACACACAAGATTTGGGTGAGACCCTGAGATTTAATAGCGCTCTAACTGTGGTAAGATTGATGGCTCTGGCAGCAAGCTTTGAATTAAGGGGAACCTTAAATGTTAGTATAAAATAAACAGGAAAATCTTAAAGGTTAGTATCATCGTAAATGAGATGTAAAATACACAAAAGTGGCTAACTACAAAAGGAATATAGAAAATCAAAAGAAACTATATAAAATAAAAGGGCCTATATTCACTCGGTTACATATTCTAATATTAAAACAAGGGCATTTCGTCGTCAAAAGATAAAAGATATTCAAAACAAAATTATTCGCCAACGAGATCTAAGAAGCTTATCAAAAAACTTACAACCCCAGACTCTCAGTGAGCAAAACTTATTCTTCAACCGTATTGTTTATGATATGACTCATGCTGCCTTTGCTTTACACAAAATGAGGCATACTGCATAATCCCTCGTATGCATCATAACAAAAGATCAGGCTGTTGCAGTTGTTGTTGGTGTAAATGTCAAACTTGTTAAACACTGCAAATATTACTTGTTGGCAGTGACGGTGATTACTCAAAAGTAGCTTTGGCGACTTGCGACTCAATTTTATTTGTTGGGTTTGATCACAAAATTATCTATCTCTCTCATCGCTGTCGATGTGGTCCATCTTGTGGCGTTTCAGGTAGTTGCTGCGACTGAACGATTTTTCACAGATGTCGCATGTGTACGGTTTCTTATTGGTGTGGGTCATCTGGTGTTGCGTGAGGTTTCCATTCTGCGTGAATGATTTTCCACAGATGTCGCATGTGTACAGTTTCTCATTGGTGTGGGTCATTTGGTGTCGTTTGAGGTTTCCACTCCTCGCAAACGATATGCTGCAGATGTTGCATGCGTACGGTTTATCAACAGTGTGGGTCATCTTGTGTCGCTTAAGCTCTCTTTTCTGCCTGAACGATTTTCCACAGATGTCACATGTGTACAGTTTCTCATTGGTGTGGGTCATCTGGTGTCGCCTAAGGTTTCCATTGTGCGTGAATGATTTTCCACAGATGTCGCATGTGTATGGTTTCTTATTGGTGTGGGTCATCTGGTGTCGCCTAAGGTTTCCATTGTGCGTGAATGATTTTCCACAGATGTCACATGCGTACGGTTTCTCATTGGTGTGGGTCATCTGGTGTTGCTTGAGGTTTCCATTACGTGCAAATGATTGTCCACAGATGTCACATTGGTACGGTTTCTCATTAGTGTGGGTCATCTGGTGTCGCTTGAGGTCTCCATTGTGCGTGAATGATTTTCCACAGATGTCACATGTGTATGGTTTCTCATTGGTGTGGGTCATCTGGTGTTGCTTGAGGTTTCCATTGTACGTGAATGATTTTCCACAGATGTCGCATGCGTACGGTTTCTCATTGGTGTGGGTCATCTGGTGTCCCTTAAGGTGTCCATTGTGCGTGAATGATTTTCCACAGATGTTGCATGTGTACGGTTTCTCATTGCTGTGGGTCATCTGGTGTTGCTTGAGGTGTCCCCTTTGGTTGAAAGATTGTCCACAGATGTCGCATGCGTACGGTTTCTCATTGGTGTGGGTCATCTGGTGTCGCTTGAGGTTTCCATTACGTGCAAATGATTGTCCACAGATGTCACATTGGTACGGTTTCTCATTAGTGTGGGTCATCTGGTGTCGCTTGAGGTCTCCATTGTGCGTGAATGATTTTCCACAGATGTCACATGTGTATGGTTTCTCATTGGTGTGGGTCATCTGGTGTTGCTTGAGGTTTCCATTGTACGTGAATGATTTTCCACAGATGTCGCATGTGTACGGTTTCTCATTGGTGTGGGTCATCTGGTGTTGCCCGAGGTTTTCACTTTGCTTAAACGATTTTCCACATCTGTCACATGTGTATGGTTTCTCATTGGTGTGGGTCAAAATATGGTGTCGCTTTAGGTTTCCATTATGTGCAAATGATTTTCCACAGATGTTGCATTTGTACGGTTTCTCATTGGTGTGGGTCATCTGGTGTCGCTTGAGGTCTCCATTGTGCGTGAATGATTTTCCACAGATGTCGCATGTGTATGGTTTCTTATTGGTGTGGGTCATCTGGTGTCGCTTGAGGTGTCCATTGTGTGTGAATGATTTTCCACAGATGTCGCATGTGCACGGTTTCTCATTAGTGTGGGATATTTGATGTCGCTTGAGGTTAGATTTTAATGTAAAGGTTTTGCTGCAGATGTCGCATGAGTGCCCTTTCTCCTTGATGTGCATTTTACATGTAAAACTAGGACTCATTTCGGCAAAGATTTGACCGTGTCTTAATTGCTGTCTCCTCCAAACTAGCAGTCTCGTCTGCATCAGACTCTTCAAAATGTGCAAAGAAAAAAAAGAGCAAAAAGGGAGTTTTTCTACTAAAAAAATAGGTGTCATCACTCTGTAATTATTTGCATACACAGTACATTTAGCGGCTTAATTAGGGTAAATTGTTTAAGGTACTTAATTTTTTAAGGGGTACAATTATTTTTCGACTCGTCGCCCCACTTGACTCGTCGCACCGGTCGACTCATCCCACAGAAGTGCTTAGCACAAAAAAAGTCTTGCTTAGTAATAAAAGGGTTAACGGTCAAAACTCCACCTACAAAAACCAGCAGAATACCAGTCACAAACAATGAATAACAACTGAAATGTTGGTTTGTAACCTCGTTTTTGTCCATGGAAATTGTTTTAACTCAACAAATGCATGTTGGTGCTATTGCAAGTATTAAAACACAAGCATGGAGGAATAATACATAACACTGACAGTAACGTTTCGTGAACGTGGCCCCTGCTGGTTCTAAGTACAGAGGATAATAATACGACTCACAACATAAAATCATTTTACTCTCGTTTTGTTTACCTTTTTGAAGAAGTCAAGGCACAAATTATAGGGTAAATTGTTTAAGGTACTTCATTTTTTAAGGGGTACAATTATTTTTCGACTCTTCGCCCCACTTGACTCATCCCACAGAAGTGCTTAGCACAAAAAAGTCTTGCTTAGTAAAAAATAGGTTATCGGTCAAAACTCCACATGCTTTTCATTAAAATAAAACACAGCAGAATACCAGTCACAAACAATGAATATCAACTGAAATGTTGGTTTGTAACCCCGTTTTTTCCTAGGAAATTGTTTCAACTAAACAAATCATTAACAATAAATTTTTATGAACGTGGCCCCTGCTGGTTCTAAGCAAGGATGTATATGGAGGAGAATACAGAAAATAATTTTACTCTCGTTTTTACCTTGTTGAAGAAGTCAAGGCACAAATTCAGAATACCCCGCCACTCGATCGCCCTGACTTCGTATCCGGATAATACGTGCTGTACATGTACAGCTAGTGAGTGTTCACGATTATTTTTCGGAGGCCAGATGGGCCAGAGATGCCCGCGAAAACTGCGCCCTCTAACGGTATTGGTGTCGGGGGTCCATTTCATTAAACATTCCGGGGGTGGGGTACGTTGCGCTGGAGGGGTGATGGTTTGTTTTAAATTAAGCGAGTTCCAGGGTATCCCTTGGCGGGATGTTTGTTTTTGTTTGTTCTCACTTCTCTGGTTTCTCCCATAGATAACAGTGTGGGCGATAAACAAATCAAATTAAACAACGTCATTTTTAATTGTGGGTCTTCATAACGTAAAAATGAGAGGGGTGATTGTGTGGCGAAAAGAGAAAGATCTCCCAGGCTCAAAACAGATTCTTCATAATCAGAAGTTAAGGGAGAAATTGTTTTCGAGCCTGTTTTTTATAAAATCGTCAAACTATTTGGTAGACAAGAAGAGTAGCTCTCGTACAATGAAGTTTATTAAAAAACATTCAACATGAAAACTTATTCGACATCATCTCAACATTATTATCTGCTTACTAAATGTTTTTCAACAGAAAACAAACCAATACCATAACTCTACAGTAGACGGTTATACTTTTGGCCTACGTAGTCAACCCACCCCAAGACCCCATTTACGTAAAATACAATAAATTAAAACCAAAACACTTGATACACTGATGTATAGGGTAAAATAAACAAATTTATGTTCACACTCGACGAAATAAATAGTTGCGGTAAAGTATCAATCGATAATCGAGCAAGCGTTTAATGTTAAATATACAAATTTATATAAAAATGTGTTGTTCACTAATAAAAACATGACGACCAATATGTATTCTAATAAAACAGGGCATAGATCGTCTTAAAAAAATAGAAGAAATTCAAAACAAAATTATTCGACAACTAGATTAAATAGAAGCTTATCAAAAAACTTACAACCTCAGACTCGTAGTGAGCAAAACTTATTCTTAAATGCATCATAACAAAAGATCAGGCTGTCGCAGTCGTTGTTGGTGTAAATGTCAAACTTGTTAAACACTGCAAATATTACTTGTTGGCAGTGACGGTGATTACTCAAAAGTAGCTTTGGCGACTTGTGACTCAATTTTATTAGTTGGGTTTGATCACAAAATTATCTATCTCTCTCATCGCTGTCGATGTGGTCCATCTTGTGGCGTTTCAGGTAGTTGCTGCGACTAAACGATTTTTCACAGATGTCGCATGTGTACGGTTTCTTATTGGTGTGGGTCATCTGGTGTTGCTTGAGGTTTCCATTCTGCGTGAATGATTTTCCACAGATGTCGCATGTGTACGGTTTCTCATTGGTGTGGGTCATCTGGTGTCGTTTGAGGGTTTCACTCTGATTGAATGATTTTCCACAGATGTCGCATGTGTATGGTTTCTCATTGGTGTGGGTCATCTGGTGTCGCTTGAGGTGTCCATTCTTCGTGAATAATTTTCCACAGATGTCGCATGTGTATGGTTTCTCATTGGTGTGGGTCATCTGGTGTCGCTCGAGGTCTCCATTGTGTGTGAATGATTTTCCACAGATGTCGCATGCGTACGGTTTCTCATTGGTGTGGGTCATCTGGTGTCCCTTGAGGGTTCCACTCTGATTGAACAATTTTCCACAGATGTCGCATGTGTATAGTTTCTCATTGGTGTGGGTCATCTGGTGTCCCTTGAGGGTTCCACTCTGATTGAACAATTTTCCACAGATGTCGCATGTGTACGGTTTCTCATTGGTGTGGGTCATCTGGTGTCCCTTGAGGGTTCCACTCTGATTGAACAATTTTCCACAGATGTCGCATGTGTACGGTTTCTTATTGGTGTGGGTCATCTGGTGTTGCTTGAGGTTTCCATTCTGCGTGAATGATTTTCCACAGATGTCGCATGTGTACGGTTTCTCATTGGTGTGGGTCATCTGGTGTCGTTTGAGGGTTTCACTCTGATTGAATGATTTTCCACAGATGTCGCATGTGTATGGTTTCTCATTGGTGTGGGTCATCTGGTGTCGCCTAAGGTTTCCATTGTGCGTGAATGATTTTCCGCAGATGTCGCATGCGTACGGTTTCTCATTGGTGTGGGTCATCTGGTGTCGTTTGAGGGTTTCACTCCGATTGAATGATTTTCCACAGATGTAGCATGTGTACAGTTTCTCATTGGTGTGGGTCATCTGGTGTCGCTTGAGGTGTCCATTCTTCGTGAACAATTTTCCACAGATGTCGCATGTGTATGGTTTCTCATTGGTGTGGGTCATCTGGTGTCGCTTGAGGTCTCCATTGTGTGTGAATGATTTTCCACAGATGTCGCATGCGTACGGTTTCTCATTGGTGTGGGTCATCTGGTGTCCCTTGAGGGTTCCACTCTGATTGAACAATTTTCCACAGATGTCGCATGTGTATGGTTTCTCATTGGTGTGGGTCATCTGGTGTCGCTTGAGGTCTCCATTCTGCATGAACGATTTTCCACACACATCACAGGTGTACGGTTTCTCATTGGTGTGGGATATTTGATGTCGCTTGAGGTTAGATTTTAATGTCAAGATTTGGCTGCAGATGTCGCATGAGTGCCTCTTTTCCTTGATGTGCATTTTACATGTAAAACTAGAACTCATTTCGGCAAAGATTTGACCGTGTCTTAATTGCTGTCTCCTCCAAACTAGCAGTCTCGTCTGCATCAGACTCTTCAAAATGTGCAAAGAAAAAAAAAAGAGCAAAAAGTGAGTTTTTCTACTAAAAAAATAGGCGTCGTCACTCTGTAATTATTTGCATACATAGTACATTTAGCGGCTTAATTGGGGTAAATTGTTTAAGGTACTTAATTTTTTAAGGGGTACAATTATTTTTCGACTCGTCGCCCCACTTGACTCGTCGCACCGGTCGACTCATCCCACAGAAGTGCTTATCACAAAAAAGCCTTGCTTAGTATTATCTTTTTATTAAAAAAAAGCCAGCAGAATACCAGTCACAAACAATGAATATCAACTGAAATTTTGGTTTGTAACCCCGTTTTTTCCTAGGAAATTGTTTCAACTAAATGTAACCGGCAAAATATTTCAATGATGTTTTTCAGCAACCTTTAATCTTTATTTTAAATTTAAGTGGTAAACTGTATGTTACTTGTTAGTGTGTTTGAACATTTTACAATTTAATAGCTTTTTGACATATTCTGGATCAATTTTATTTCCAAGTATAAATCAATATTTTCTTTATTTTTATGTACATTGTACATGTACATATAACCTAGGCTATAGCCACTGTGAGAGAATCTTATCTTTGGCCCTCACAGGGTCCCAACCACATTCCAATCCTCTGCTAAAGTGACCATACCTCCACTCCACTGCCCCCAACTCATTATTATTCATCAGGTTTTCTAGTTACTCTTGTTTATTGCCCCTTGTAATCCCTTGATATATATAAGTTGCCCAGGAATGTGAGGCACAGGCCCACACATCCTTGTGGTCAAAACGGTTCAGTCTTGAAGTAGCCACTGACACAAAAACATTACCGGTACAAAAGTCTTCTGTTGAGAAAGTTATTCTACAGCGCTGGTTGCGCACAGCTGCCATGCAGCCACTGATTATCATGAACGAATAAAAACATGAATTCAAGACTTGAAGAGCCTGTTGTTCCATGTGTCACATAAACAAATATGTTGGTGCTATTCTAAACAAAACAGTAACGTTTTATGAACGTGGCCCCTGCTGGTTCCAAGCATGGACCGGAGGTACCGCCACGTGCACGACGCGACGACGGAGCGGTCTGCTGTAAAATTGGTATATCGCCCTCTATCGGAGATGTACAAAACACATTTGACGATTCGCAAATGGTAAGCATTCGAAACTGGGAAACCTTTTGTGAGCGGTTTCCTTCAACACTAGTGCAGTATATTACAGTACATTGAGTAGGTTACGGGTCCACGGATACGGTAAAGAAATTGCGTCAGGTTTGGCACACTTTCAGGAAGGTTTAGGCTTCCAGTAAATTCTGTGAAATTAAATAATTAATTCGCAATAAGTTTTGAGAACGGTGGTACTTCTAGACTGGTACAAAGCACTTGTTGTTAAATACATTCTTTTTGTCACTCATTTTTACTTCTCTTTCTTAAAGTCTTATCAGAAAGATTTATCATTTGCAACCAGGCAACCGTCATTTCCGTGCGTTTTGCCCCCCAACAACGCAGTGTTCATATTTTGGAAAGTGCTGTGCACTTGAAACTGTGGTTTCGTCATGATGGATGTAACGGTGAAAACGCTGGATTCACAAACGAGGCAGTTCTCTGTTCCTGAACAGGTAAAACTAAATTACGTAAACTTCTAAGTGCAGTTCTAACGACAGTTAACGTTAACGTTAGGATACACCATTTGCAGAAAGCGAAAATTGTTAATAAATACTACCAAATTATTAAGAGATATCCTAATTTATATTTGAAAGTAAATAAAAATGATTCTATTTTCTAGGCATCCAGCAAAATGATTGCGCTAGATACGGTATTCTGTAATTGAATTTTATAAAATAAAATTGCAATCGCCAATTTAATCCTTTATTGGGATACATTTCTTTGCAGTTTAATTGATAGTTTTGATTTGATAACTTTACAGATCACAGTGAAAGAATTCAAGGACAGAATTGCGGGATCTGTGGTAAGTATGAGTCCGAGGGGTGATAGATAAGTTTCTTGGCCTGAGGTATGAGTTGGTTTTAAAAAATCAAACATTTATTTGTATAAAACATAGTACTACCCTCAGAGTCCAGCGGTCTTGAAGCATACAGATCACTCTGTGTATAATTAAGCTGTCATCTCGGGCCACAAGGAAGAGGTCCACAGCATCAATAGTATCATCATCAACTGCAAAATTTGTGACCTGTTCAAACGAAACCCGGACAAAGTAACACAATGTGTTTTATTACGATGTACTCGTAAAGTCATTTTGGGGTGGATTTTACCATTTTGAAGTTTTGGGTTTTTCTGAATTATTTATTAATTACTTATTAATTAATCTACAATCTCAACAAATTTTTGTTTTTGAGAAACAATTGTTTCTAAACTCCAAAGCTGTTTATCTTAGGTTGTCAGGGTTTTATCACTAAATCCATCTGCGAGGGGAGATAGGGTAAGGGTACAAATGCAAATGATACATCATATTAAAGCCGAGAACCTAGAGAATTTGAAAAAAAACTAAATCTAAAAAACTAAAATTGTCAACTTTGTACGGGTTTTGTTGGAGCAGGTCACATTTCACTTTGGGGAATTATAGGTAGTAGTCCGAAGGTGCCAAATCAGAAGAATAGGGCAGGTGTTCGATCAGTTCGAATCCACATTTTAAGGATGGAAGCCATGGCCACTAGTGTAGACGTGTGAGCCAGAGCATTCTCCTGGTGGACGATCACCCCTTTTGTCAGCTTACCGCGCCAAATTTTGTTGTCTTTCTTGTTGACTTTTCACCTGCATGACTCTCAAGACTCACAACTGGGGAGTTGTGACTCGGACTCAAACTAAGGTGACTCAAATTAAGCCTGCAACGGTTACACGGTTACACGGTTAACCGACCGTTCAAACGGGTACACGGTTACATTTTTCCTGTTCGGTTAACCTTTTTTTTTTTTTTTTTTTTTAAAATGAAACAAACCCCACCAATTGTCAACTTTGCGTGGGTTTCGTTGGAGCAGGTCAGAAATAGTACAATTGAATAAATTTGGTATGGCTTATAAAATTTGATGCAGACAATTAGCAATCGCAGAACTGCGATTATCAACACATACTACGCGCACACACTAAATTCCTTGATGAAGCAGCGCTAATTAGATATGCAATGCAGGCCCATGCATTTAAAAAAAAAAAAAATTTAATGTAATTTTTATTTTTTTATGTTTTTTTAATTTTATTTTTTTATTTTTTTTATGTTAGTTACGGTTAACTGTTAACCAGTTCGCGCCGGATGACGTATATAAACGCAAGAATTTCCCAAAATTCAAAACGGATGACGCATAAACACGCCAAGTTCAAGTTCGGAAATGTATGTCAGCAGCGCGCAAGGCCGGAAATGCGTGGGTGTGCTTCCCGGCACTATCAGCCTGAACACGCTTCGGATCGAGTTTCGTAAAAAATAATCCCGCCCGTCGGCTCGGCGTTGTTAAAATAATCCCGGCGCGAACTGGTTAACCGTAACCGCAAAACAACGGTTACACGGTTAATTTAATAACCGCAAACTGGCAGCCTTAACTCAAATACAACTAACAAGGCTGACCCCAACAGTGCTGACTCCAACAATATCAGTACGAATGTTCACATACCTTACTTAGGGGTTTAGGGTTAATGTGGTTTGTACCTTTATCTTTGCTCGCACAGAACATACCAGCGAACACCCAGCGCCTCATCTTTTGTGGCCGCGTCCTCCAAGATGCCAAGAAACTGTCCGAGTACGACGTCCACGGACGCACCATTCATCTTGTCGAGAAGCCACCACCCTCCACTAACCCTTCTGCCTCCAGCACATCAGCAACATCAACCACTGCAGGTATGGCGTGAATGTACAGTACTGGTGGTCGAGTAACGCGAGTACTCGTGAGTAGTTTGTGCTACTCGTAACGTCCGTCGATATATCAATATTACTCAAATACTTGATACTATTTTGACATCAATATCGCCGATGTCACTTTTTTAATCATATCGAAATATCGTTATTTCGATGTATCAAAAATTTTGATGTAACTAAATTTTGATGTTCCTAAATGATATCGAAAACACCAAAAGAGTGTCAGATTATCCAGAAAATCTGAGGGCTTTAGTATATTAGAAAAGCTGCCGTCTTTATTTGTAGCTTAAAACATTAGAGTAGGCCTATTAAATAAAATACGTTCGACGACCAACTGCGGTTGTGAAGTTGTTCTTTGTGTTTTACCTTTCGGCCCACCGCTATAGTTCACGACCGCTTGCACAGTAAAAACTCAAACAGAAACCGGCCATGCCGCCTTAGCCTATCGGTTGTTTGGGACGTAACCCTCTATTGATCTGATGTCATTTTGGGGTGGCCAATCACGAGTCGGGAATTGCGGGGAGCGTTCTCTGCACCCTGCTATTCGCCTAACAAGCGGATGCGGCAACCGTAATCATTTCTTATCTTCATTGTAAAACCATAAACACGCGGGCTGGCGCAATTTGATATTGTACGGACTGACAACATGCGCAGAGGATCAAGCCGAAAACCGGTATATACATATGCAACCCTATTAACCAGTTCGCGCCGGATGACGTATATAAACGCAAAGTTTTCCCCAAATTCAAAACGGATGACGCATAAACACGCCAAGTTCAAGTTCGGAAATGTCTGTCAGCAGCGAGCAAGACCGGAAATGCGTGGGTGTGCTTCCCGGCACTATCGGCCTGAACCTGCTTCGGATCGAGTTTCGTTAAAAATAATCCCGCCCCTCGGCTCGGTGATGTTAAAATAATCCTGGCGCGAACTGGTTATAACTGTCGGTCTTTAGTATATTGAGCGCTGTTTTTAGGCTTCATCTTACACACGGAAAATAATTGATATATCGAGTATACTCGATATTGAATTTTCGATATATCAATTATTATAAAAAACTGACATCGACGAACGTTAGCTACTCGTATTACTTGTGATTTTTTTAGTACTCTCTGATGCTTTGGTGTACTTCATTTTTTTAATTTTTGTTTGGGGGTGCTATAAGTTTTGGGGTTTTATTATCTTTTTTCCTTTATTTTAATTGTCTGTGGGTATTTTATTGATCAATATATTAACAAATGTATATCCATCCGGTTTGGGGGATTGCGCTGTGGATGTTGTCTGAAACAAGTAAATAAATAAATAAATAAGCGTCAATGATATTTTGCATTTGACAGGAGGTAGTGGAAGTGAGGGCAGAGACAGTTTTTTAATGGGTGCAATCACTGTCCAGGCTGATGTTGGCGATGGAGGAAATGTACATGTTCAGGTAAGAAAACTGCATTCATTACACCTTATAAATATTCATTAGCAAATTGGAGCGCGTCATTGGCCGATTTCCGCCGCGCGTGGGAAGTAAAAATGATACGCTGGCGTAGGACGTCATCCCTCTGAGTATCCAGCTCGCTGTCGTGCGGTATTATTTTCTAGTAGCCCACACCTCGTGGTACTCATCCAAACCTCATACTATGAAGAGATCAGATTGTCTTGTTTCAGTGTGAGAGACTGGTTCTTCCACTCTTTCCTCTAGTAGCCCACACCTCGTGTTACCCCATCCCAACCTCATACTGTGAAGAGATCACATTGTCTTGTTTCAGTGTGACCGGCGGGGCCCGGGCCCTTAAACTGCAAGGGAAACGGCCGGCCTTGCGGGACAAATTTAGACAGGGTGCCGTGTGTCTGGGGAATCCTCTGTGACCCGCCTTCCACGGGATTCTCCTGGAAAACTGCCTAGAATCAGTCTATCGTTATTCTTCTATACAATGGTTTTTCATTCTTTTGATAATTGTTCCTTCTGACTCCGAGTTCTTATATTCTCCACAGTTCACTTGATTGTTTTTTTGTTACTAACTATTGTCTTATATTTGTACACATTCCCGCCGTGAATATGGCCACTGATGCCGGTACGGCGTTAAACCCAAAACTCACTCACTCACTCACTGTTTCAGTGTGAGGGACTGGTTCTTCCACTCTTTCCTCTAGTAGCCCACACCTCGTGTTACCCCATCCCAACCTCATACTGTGAAGAGATCAGATTGTCTTGTTTCAGTGTGAGAGACTGGTTCTTCCACTCTTTCCTCTAGTAGCCCACACCTCGTGTTACCCCATCCCAACCTCATACTGTGAAGAGATCAGATTGTCTTGTTTCAGCGTGAGGAACTGGTTCTTCCACTCTTTCCTCTAGTAGCCCACACCTCGTGTTACCCCATCCCAACCTCATACTATGAAGAGATCAGATTGTCTTGTTTCAGTGTGAGAGACCGGTTCTTCCACTCTTTCCTCTAGTAGCCTAAACCTCGTGTTACCCCATCCCAACCTCATACTGTGAAGAGATCACATTGTCTTGTTTCAGTGTGAGAGACTGGTTCTTCCACTCTTTCCTCTAGTAGCCCACACCTCGTGTTACCCCATCCCAACCTCATACTGTGAAGAGATCAGATTGTCTTGTTTCAGCGTGAGGAACTGGTTCTTCCACTCTTTCCTCTAGTAGCCCACACCTCGTGTTACCCCATCCCAACCTCATACTATGAAGAGATCAGATTGTCTTGTTTCAGTGTGAGAGACTGGTTCTTCCAATCTTTCCTCTAGTAGCCTAAACCTCGTGTTACCCCATCCCAACCTCGTACTGTGAAGAGATCACATTGTCTTGTTTCAGTGTGAGAGACTGGTTCTTCCACTCTTTCCTCTAGTAGCCCACACCTCGTGTTACCCCATCCCAACCTCATACTATGAAGAGATAAGATTGTCTTGTTTCAGTGTGAGGGACTGGTTCTTCTACACTTTCCTCTAGTAGCCCACACCTCGTGTTACCCATCCAAACCTCATACTGTGAAGACATCAGATTGTCTTGTTTCAGTGTGAGGGACTGGTTCTTCCACTCTTTCCTCTAGTAGCCCACACCTCGTGTTACCCCATCCCAACCTCATACTGTTCTAAATTGTTCGAAATTATTCTAAATTGGGCACAATCACCGTAGCTTCACCAGTCAGTCATCATTTACCAGTGAATTGACGAGTCTCATTTCTCTACCTGCATTTATCTCAACGGTTCCCACATGGACGCTATTCTAACTTGGGCGCAGTCAGTGGTTGTGTACCAGTAAAATGACGAGTCTGGTTTTTCTCTTCCCATATTCAGCCCAACGGTTCCCACATGGACGTTCACATCAACTTGGGCCCCATCAACGTAGCCCCGCCAGTCAGTGCCTCCCAGCAGCGCGTCAACCAGATCCAGAACCTACTGCGACAGGTCAACGCCGTACTGGATAGGTTGGAGGTGAGTAACAGGGGGGAGGGGGGTGGGTGTATTTTGATATTTGTGACCCGCTCTGCAAAAATGAGTCTGATGTCGGAAAATACATTATTACGTAAAGGGCCGTTTATTGTCTCGGAGGTTATTTTTTTTTCAACAAATAATATTTCTGTTTTAAGGCATTTTGGTTTCTTCGACACCTATATTTTCAGATCTGATCGATTGAAAAGACTGTTTTGATCACTAAATTAAATTTAATACAGGTTTTGTCATTCTCTTACCATAGCATCTGATGAAGCACTACAATTGTAAATCTTCATTATTTTTTCAAAGACATTTTAAATATAACTGAGAAAAAGCAAATTTCCCAAAATTGTAAAAGACCGATGCATTACACTACAGAGTTGTGCCATATATCAAATGAAAGCTTATTTCCTGCTTTTTCTGACCAACTGTAAAATTGAAAAAAACTTTTTTAACACATCAGACTCATTTTTGCAGAGTGGGTCACATTTGGTGTTGGGATTGCCCTATAATGCAAGGTGCTACATGTATTTGTAGAGACAAGAAAAATAGTTAATGGACCAATTTTGTTTTCCCAAATTTGTATTAGATTTACAGTAGAACACCGCTATACCGCACATTTGCCTATACTTTTTAGGATGACTTCTTAACTTTAAACACAAAAATCATAATTTACAAAGTTTAAGAGTGCCCATCAAAAATGTTCAAAGATTGTTTAATACTAACATCATAAACTTAATTTATACTCAGAACCCAACACAGCAGCAAACCGCTCAGACTGACAGGGCTGCCCCGACCCCTAGAGGGAGCACCCCTGCCAGCAGTTCTGCATCGACCAATGGCAGCCCTCCAACCACCACCAGCCCCACCACTCAGTCCAATCAGCAGCCTGCTGCCTCCACGGGGGATGCCACCCCTGCGCCCGAAGCTGGCACTGATAATCGGGCCAGAGATAATCAGGGGGGAAGAAGCAATACTGTGCATGTGACGTAAGCAAATTTCTTCTTTTTCATCAACTGCCACTTTTGCAAACATCACAAAAACTAAAACTACCAAATTATTAAGAAATACTTGACTTGACTTGACCGTAAACGAATAATAGTTTCAAGAATAAAATTACGGCGCCTGGGGTGCGTTCCACTTACGCGAACTGTTTGCGCGAACGTTCGCCTACGTTTTGAGTTGGCGTTAGTTAAAGTGGAACGATATTTTAAAAACTACATTTTTAAAATGGCGGCGCCCAGTGACAGTGACTTCGTTTGGTTGGCCTCTTTTTGTCCAACTTGTTATTTTTCTTTAAAAGATCCCTGTGACTGCTTAAAACAACCCACCGTTTATAACGACAAGTATGAAACGTAAATCAAAACCGTGAAAAGAACACTGCCGGCTGCTAACTTCTCCGCCATCTTTAAAATACGTCACTGGCCAACAGCGAAAAGCTCGAAATGTCGTTCGCCGTTTTAGCTAATGTTTGCCAACATAATTGGCGCACATTGCGTTGGCAACGTTCGTTTGAGTGGAATGCACCCCAGGTGTGCTGCCATTTTAGTGTCGCCTAAACAATCACCTGCTCTAGCTAAACAGTATTCACTCTGATGTCCTGGTCTAATTTTTAGCCATCCCAGAGGCACCGTGATGGCAGACATTCTGACCGAGATGACCCGCGTCTCCAACCGGCTCCAGCCATTCCTGGACCAGTATCGCGAACTGCTGAGCGGGGATCAAGTCTTTGAAGGAGATGTAAGCAAAAAATAGGTTATAAAATGTTGGTAGCTGCATTTATATAATACAATACAAAGTGCAGCCAAAAACCATTAACCAGTTCGCGCCGGATGACGAATATAAACGCAAAGTTTTCCCCAGATTCGAAACGGATGACGCATAAACACGCCACGAGCAAGGCCTGTGCTTCCCGGTACTGGCGGCCTGAACCTGCTTCACTTATAAAATTGGCCATAGTTTTATTCTGTAGCGATATAGATAAGATATTTTCATATTTAATTTTAGAGTAACTCTTTCTGCTTCTTTTGGTGACATTGTTTACTGGATTAGTTGTTATGCATGACTGCACAGGATACAATTAATGGGGTCGGGTAAAATCTGAGTTGCGCCAACTGGGGCCAATTTTATAGAGCCGCTAAGCAAACAAATTTGCTTAGCACAAAAACGTCTTGCTCATTAAAAACAGGTTACCAGCCAAAATTGTACGTGTTTTTCATGCTAAGCAAAAAAACAGCTTATCAATCCAGAACAATAAAGATCAGGTGAAAATTTGGTCTGTAACCTTGTTTTTGACAAGGACAAATTACCATGTTAAGCAAATTTTTGTGCTTAGCAGCTCTATGAAATTGGCCCCAGGTCAGGGCTGGATAAGGACGAGACAATTGAAAAGAACACAACCATTGTCTTAATTGCCCCTTTAATTTAATTTAAATGTTTTAAATAAACACAAAGTTTAAAAGCTACAAATTTTTGTTGTACACAAATAAACCACAACATAAACTTACTAGATAAATTTGCATAAATTTCAAAGTGAACAAAGAAAATTGGAAAGGCTGGACTCGAACCTGCGACCTCCGGAATACCGATTTGGTATTCCGGAGGTCGCAAGTTTACCTCGCTTTGATTTTTTTGTGTGTGTTTCTTTGTTAGACAATAGTTGTGTAACTTGTGTTCTTTTAACCAGTTCGCGCCGGATGACGAATATAAACGCAAAGTTTTCCCCAAATTCAAAATGGATGACGCATAAACACGCCACGAGCAAGGCCAGAAATGTCTGTCAGCAGCGAGCAAGGCCGGAAATGCGTGGGTGTGCTTCCCGGTACTATCGGCCTGAACCTGCTTCGGATCCCGCACGTCGGCTCGGTGATGTTAAAATAATCCCGGCGCGAACTGGTTAAATTCTCTTTTCTTATCCAGCACTGATTCTGGCATGGAATTGTCCATGACTACCCCTATTCATTGTCTCTTTGTTTTTTGCAATCCCTTGCCCAGTCTGATCGGCATCCAGCCCATCGTCTTCAGACCCTAGTCAACCAGGCTCTTCATTTCATCAGTCACATCTACCATGCCGTCTCTGACTGCATGATGGACCTCCATACCGCCCCTCCCCGCGTACTCCGAGCTCCGGCGGGCATGATGGTGGCCCCCATACGTGCCCCCGGCCCAATGCCTGTACAAGTAAGTCATATGTGACCTGTCATCACAAAATGAGCGTAAAGTCGCACGGAGTGATTTCCCAGTACGGCCACTCAAAGTCAAAATTTGAAGGGGTGGTCGATTTTGAGATTATATGGTTTTTTTAAAGACTAAATCCCCAACAATCAATTCCCAATTTTCCAGGACGATCAGATAAAAACAAAATTAGTTTTTGAGACAATTTTGACTATGCCTTTCTATGCCTTTCACACAATTTCTCGCAAGAAATGCCCGTTTTCTCATAATCTCTGTATTAAGACTCCAGACTAAAAAATAAAAATAAAAAATATATTGAGTATCAAACCTCCAAGTGTTATATACCATTGGAAAGCTCTGTTTCCACAGAATGTAGAAATACCCATATCTCAATTTTTGATTTTGCCGACTTTACGCTCATTTTGTGATGACAGGTCACATATTTGGTCTTTTTGTTACTCCGAAGTCCTTTTGCCTAGAAACCATCCTCAATCCTGCAAGTTCTGCCCTTGAGATGAGTTTCACAAAAAAAATCCAGACATAATTCATACACTTCCTATATATTTTAATGACACAATTTATATATTATAATTAACTGGACAGTTAAACAGGGGCCCCTATGAGGACTGGTCATGGAGGATTGACCAGACACTCGGTGCATTTGTCCCCTCATCACCCGGAGGTACGTGGACCTGTGAAAATACCGGCAGGGCAGGGCCCTTAAAACTGCAAGGGAAACGGCCGGCCTTGCGGGACCCATTTAGACAGGGTGCCGTGTGTTTGGGGGATCCTTCGTGGCCCGCCTTCCACGGGATTCTCCTGGAAAACTGCCTAGAATCAATCTATCGTTACACTTCTATACAATAGTTCTTTCATTCTTTTGAAACGTTCTCATTCTTTTCCTTTGTGATAATTTTTTTATTCTGACTTCAAGTTTTTCTATTCCCCACAGTTCACTTCATTGTTTTTTTTATTACATGTACCACCTATTGTCTTATATTTGTACACATTCCTGCCGTGAATATGGCCACTGATGCCGGCACGGCGTTAAACCCTAAACTCACTCACTCAATCCTGCAAAGTCCTCCAATTGCGAATAAGTAAACATTGGATTTATCCTTTATTTTCTTGAATTTGTTAAGTAGAGGGGTAACCATTGCCTCAATCCTCTAAAATCCTCTACTAGTGTTTTCAAACATGGTGTCTAATTGTGACACGATCAAGCGGAATGAGTCGGATGTCGGCCCCGGTCAAAATAAAATGAGTTTCCATGTAGTTTTAAAGAGGACATCTGTAACGTTTTAAAAACTGAAAACCCCATGTTGATACAATGTTTTGTTGTCGAGTTATGTAAATTTAATTAAATACCAACGGAGAACACAGTTCTGATTAAAACATTTTTGGGATTCCCCGACATCCGACTCATTCCGCTTGATTGTGTCACAATTTAGTAAATTTAGTCAGTCTTGCATTTTATTTGCAATACGGTAACACATCCGTAAATGGGTACATGTCAACAGGTTCCAATTATCTTCAAATGCCTGCTTTTTGTTAAAACAGGTGAATATAGGACCACCACCACAAGCGTCCACACAGGCCCAAGACCAGCCTGCTTCCCAGGCATCCCAACCTACTACCACCACCACCGCCGCTGCCTCGGAGCAGTCGGCTACTACGACCACCGGCGGCAGCCAGGCCTCCACCCGGGCCAGCTCCACCAGCACCACCCAGACCCAGTCCCGGGAGCAGCAGCCTCCTGTGCTCACCAACGCCTCGGTCACTCTGACCAACCAGCAGACGTTTGTCATCACTCCGCGTTCCGGCGGCGTGCCGGGCTACGTCGCCATGCCGGTCTCTTCGTCGTCGTCGTCAACCGGTCAGAACCCGCCGGCTGCCGGCGCCCAGCCGTCCACCGGAGGCTCATCGCAGGCGGAGAGTGGGGGACAGGGGAATCGCGGCGGCCAATCAGGGCCCACAACAAGACCGCAAGGTATGGACAGCCTGAATGTTACTCCTCCCCTCTTTAGTTGATTAACCCTTGCGACGTGCCACCGAACTTTTTTCCAAAGTCGCTTCGCCGTAAAAAAACCAAATTACTATTTCATCCTGTTTTTATGTATTCCTAGTTCAAAGCAAGCCGAATAACATGGTAAGTGCCGCTTGAAACCTGGTTGAACCGGTGACCCAGCCTTTTGCAAAGCAAAGGCTGCCCCACGATTATTCCTTTACATTGTGTACATAAAGGGTCTTTGAGGTGTGGATTTTACCCCCAGACCTTCCCAAGCAATCAATCATGCTATTGTTGCCTTGCCTTATTTAACAACACCAGCTGGTTTCTGGGTGTCTGGCCTTTGGGAAAGGGCTGTGTTGACATATCGCCGGACGGCGATCACAAAAAATTTGTAAAATAGGGTAATTTTGAAAGTGGGCGAGACACGTGGTTGGAGAACCATCCTTGTGAAATGCACTCATTGTTCTGTCTTGTTCTTTCAGGACCCCAGGTTCACATCCACCAGCTAGGCCTGAACCCGGGCAGCATACCGCCGGCAGGACTGCTGCAAGTCATGGCCCAGATGGTGGGACAGCAACAGATGCAACAGATGGCACAGTTCCCTGCCAATCATGCCGGTGAGTGAGACAACGGCCCAATCTGTGTAGCTATCAGTTAGGGCTGTGCATTGGAGCCGGGTACTCAAGTACCCGAGTACCCGACCGTTGATGTCAGAAACCGATTCCAGATTATGGAAATTAGCACCCGTAGCCAACTTTTGAGATGATAAAAGCGAAAGATTTTGAATGTCGTATATGTGACCCGCTCCATCGTAATCAGGAATAAGTCGCTAAGGCCGTTTTACGCAATCGGCCGTTGAAGTGAACACTTGGGTGAAAATCGTGACCAAGTCGATTTTCTGAACATTGTATTTTTAGGAAGTGTAGTTATCACAGATTATTGTCATTAATGTCTTGTATGTAAAAACGATCAATAAAGATGAAAATGAAGAGGTTTTGTGTGCGCTGTTTGTATGATTGGGGTGGATTATTGATATGATATTTCTAGGTGTCATATTTCCAAAATATTTTAAGATATGAAATACAAACTAGGGGAGATCGTTGTCAAGGTAGTGACCAAGTAATGTGGAAACTGTTATGACAATCAGACAACAGGAAGTATGCCGATGCTATGGTTGTTTATTGGAAAGACTGCATTTGCGTTTACTTTTACAACTGTTTATTTCAAAACTGTTTTTTTCGGAATATGGATTTGGCAAATAAATATACACCTGTCATCTTCATCAGACCATAACTCGTTAACCTAAACATATACACACTTGTGATGGGTATCATTAGAAAGCTTATGAAATTCCCTTTCTCACCATGTGCATATCTCAAAAAGTCATTTTGAGACTTATTCCTGATTACGATGGAGCAGGTCACATATATTGGGATTTTCCAAAATGAAACCAGGCTACATAGGAAAACAAAATATATCTCAAATTGATGAAGCTTGCGAATTGCAGTTTTCACCTTTAAAGCAAATGCTTCTATCTTGCTGTTTTAACTCACTGATGTGTCAATATTATAGTGCGTACCTCTATGAAAAAGTTGAATAGGAACTTAAATTTTTTGGGTTGGTTGTTTATTTAACGGGTACCTGTGTTTTTTGTTATCGGGTACCCGGTAAATGAAGCTATCATTCATTATACGAAGCTTCTGCTCACCTTTTTGTTCAACTGTGCAATCTCCCCCTTCAGATTTGTTTTTTTTACGTTTCAGGTCCTACAAACACCTCCTCAACCTCTACCACTTCCTCTCCGAGAGCTCAGCAGAACCAGTCCACCTCCTCCCCCCAGAACCCCCAGACCCAGTCCCGCCAGTCTGCCCCGCCGCTGGCCTTCTTCAACCCCTTGCAGTCGCGCCCGGCCTGGGACCCGCTCCTGCCCTGCAACTCGCGCCACATCGCCAACACCGTGCGCCACATCACCAACATCATGTCTGTCAACCCCGCTGGAAGGGGAAGGGCGGGGGCCGCTGCCGGCCAGAATGCTGCCACAGGTGCGGCGGCGGGGTCTGCTGAGGAGGCCGCCACTGGTAGAAATCCAGGGGACGAAACGCAAGCCGAATCGGCTCAGGGTGATGGGATGCCACAGGTTAGAAGTATAACAATATTATTTTTTCGGAGGTAACACTGTACATGTACATTATACAGTGCAGTCGAAAGTTAACACTGCAAATGAACAGTTGTGAAAATTGGTTTCCCACTTGTGTGTGAAAAGGTCACGAAACCGTAATAACAATTTAGGGTTCAATTTTTTTTTGTGATGCAAGAAAATATTTAGCCAACGTTTTCTAAACCTACACGAATGTTTAACAATGTGTGACCTGGCACCACGAAATGAGCGGAAAGTCGCACATGGCCAAAATGATTTATTGGCCGAAACGTCAATTTTTCAAGTGGAAGGTCGGTTTTGGAGTTAACGTTTTTAGATACAAACAAACCTTCTTTATCATATCCCAACATTTTATAGCTCAATTAAAACTCTAAAGTGTTTTTGTTGGTGGCTGAATTGCACTGAGTGATAGTATAGTTAGCACGGTTCACGGACTTTAAACTCTGTTTTCTTAAAACAAGGGAGCATGACTTCAGCTATTTCAAAGGAGTATAGCGGCGGCTAGGAATAAGCTACAGCAACACACAATACATCATTTGAAAGCTTAGGACTTCTTCTTTCTAGAAATGCAATAATGTCAATTTTGTTATTTTGCGACTTTCCACCCATTTTGTGATGCCAGGTCACATATACAATTGCACATTATTTGCTGTGAAGCACAAAGCCAAAGAAAAAGTAATCTTAATTATCGATTAATCTACAAGTTTTTCATTTTTTGTTGTCCATTAAAATGTTAGCCATTGGCAGCCGACGGCAGTTTATCTGACATGATAGGGGGCCTCGTCGGTGCCCTGCTGAACCAACAGCAGCAGCCATTTGTACAGATTGTCCCCGGTGCCCAGCGAACCACCCAAGGTAGGATTTATTACTCGTAACATTTGACTAGTTGATAATTTGGTTTGAAGTATAACGCAGAAAGGTAATTAATGGAAGAAAAATAAAAAAAAATAAAAAATAAGATGAAAAGTTTATCTCTAAAAAAAACCTTGTCCTGCCTGATCTTAAAGATAGGGTATGCCATTTGCAGATCTTCGATACTACCGAATTATTAATAAATATCTTACTTATTTTAAAATAAATAATGACCCTAGACATCTAGCAAAATAATTGCGTTTAGATATCCTGTAATTGTTACGGAAAATATAATGTTATAATCGAAAAAAATAAAAAAATGCCTGACGATGGTTGAAAAAGAACGCCGTAATTCTTGCTTTTTTGGGGGGCATCTATCTATGATTGTAAAACTTTGGACAGGTCAGTTAAACAATATTTACTATATAATACAACCCCCCCAAATCCACCTATTCCTGCAAATTCAAGCAATTACAAATGGTGTATCCTACCTTTAACTTCAAGTTGAAACGTACATGTTTGCATTTTTCAATATGGCAGAATGTTTTTTTCTATAAACTCAAAATTGTACCCATTTGAAAGTCAAATAAAATGGCAATGAAAAAAAACATTTTCAAACACCACAAAACATGGCACCAACATTTAAGGGCCAAATTCATAAACGGTGATGATCACCGGATTATTTTAGTCATGTACAACTAATGTACGGTGGCTAAAACAGAGAAGTACGCGTGTGGATAAACTCCTGTGATCATCGCAATTCAGTAAGAAAATAATCGGCTGTTTATCCAGCCGTGTACAAGTTCCTGCTTAGCTGATGTTTAGTGGTCTAGCCGTACATCATTCTATTCACAGCAGATTACGTAATATGTTGAATAAAAGGGCATATCTATCTTCAAAAACACGCATATCGCTGTGCTCTGCTGATCAGCTCAGTTGACGCTAGTGGGAAGGTCGCCATGTCGAAAAAACACGCTAATAATTTTACTAATGACCAGAAAATGGGTCTCATTGCGTGTGTAAAAGATGGGAAAAAGTTCTTCCTGTGCTATTTCAATGATACGCAGCAGATCCATGGCCATACGTCTGTCCCACAAGCAAAATGGTAACTTGTAGCCGAGATAAACAAGCCCCTTGGGTCGTTTAACATTTCCCTTGTTACTAAAGACGCATGTCACGTTACTAACCATGTACGTTTGGTAAACAGCAGCTGATCTAAGCACTCTTTATGAATTCGGGCCTAGATTTGTACGTATGATCATCAACTGTTTATACACAGTTTAGCCTAGTTAATTGTGATCAAGGAAAAATTGCCGTTTATGAATTTGGCCCTAAATGTTTTGGTTCTGTTTTCACAGCGCAAGCAGCACAGCAACAACCTCGTCAACCGGCAGGGACCCCAGGCTCCGCACCTGGTGCTCCGCCTACCGGCAGCGCGGCGCCAAACGGTGGCAGCGGCGGCGGCAGCCGCGAGTCGTTAACAGACCACATGCTGGTGAGCATGATGATGAGGATGTCGCAGGAGATGGGGGCGGTGGGTGGTGCCCAGCAGCGCAGCAACCAGACCCTGAGGCAGTTCCTGGCCGGCATGGGAATGAACCTGGAGCCCGGAGAAGGTATTGGCAGACGGGCTTGGGTTGTAAATCTGTAGTCCAAGGCAACCGCACGTCAAATTAATCGACTGCAAGGGAAACGGCCGGCCTTGCGGGACCCATTTAGACAGGGTGCCATGTGTTTGGGGGATCCTCTGTGGCCCGCCTCCCACGGGATTCTCCTCGAAAACTGCCTAGAATCAGTCTATCGTTATACTTCTATACAAACGTTCTCATTCTTTTCCTGTGTGATAATTGTTCCTTCTGACTCAACATTTTTGTATTCTCCACAGTTCACTTGATTGTTTTTTATTACTAACTATTGTCTTATATTTGTACGCATTCCCGCCGTGAATATGGCCACTGATGCCGGCACGGCGTTATACCTAAAACTCACTCACTCACTCGATTGAGCACTACAAAAGGGTCATTCCGTGTCAATTCACCCACCTTCCATTATACCAAACGAAGGAAAATCCAACTTGATACTTCCAACGGTTTTGCTGTTACAGCCTTTCAAAGTGTGGGCGTGTCACACCCTGAACATTGCTCTTTCGTTTTGGTAGCTATCTTTGAATTTTCACGGTGATTAGACCCTCAGTGGAGGTATGGTGGGGGCCTAGACATGGTACCAAGACAACAAATTGAGGTACTTGTTAACCTGGAACCATGTTTTGGCCCCACTAAACCTCCACCAAGTGTCGGTTCACCGTGAAATATTTCTTGATGTACAGTCGAGTTCCTACATATTTAAAAAAAAAAAATTAAAGGAAGGATACACCATTTTTTACTACCAAATTATTAAGGAATATCCGACTTATTTGAAAGTAAATAATGATTCTAGGTATCCAGCAAAATGATTGGGCTAGATATCCTGTAATTGAATTGAATTGTATATAAAACATCAACTGCCCGACGCCAGATGGCGATCGTGAAAAAAAACAAGAACAACTACCAGACGCCGTTAAAAACAAAAGCCGATTTTTTTCAGGCGTCCATGATTGTAAAACTTCGGACAGGTCAGCTAAACGATATTTACTATAAAATACAACCTCCCAAATCCACCCATTCCTGGCAATTCAAGCAATTACCAATGGTGTATCCTACCCTTATAAAATTGTAAATTTGTAAATATAATGGACCCCTCAAAAAAAAAAAAAACAATGGTTGAACGGCACAGACAATTTGGGAGTTCATAACTTCAGAATTTAAAGAGTACATTTGAATATAAAGTAAATCGAAGAGACTTATCTGCAAAGTAATGCAATCAAAGTTCCCTCCAGATAATGGGTTGCCGCGACCCACGCCGCTGAGCAGCAGGAATGACCAAAGCCCAACCTCCTGCAACACTCTTTTTATACATAGTCTCTGCTTTGCTCTGCTTGTACAGGTATTACAAGAAAAACATTCTTACCATTGCACTCGCAAACATTCATCATTTGTATTTTTATCCATGCACCAGGCTTCATGGGCGAGGTGCTCGACCTAGTGACCCAGGAGCTGGGCATTGCGGACTTTGCCGCTATGTTCCTGGGCCAGCCCGCCCCGCTAGACCGACTCCGCCCAAGTATGGAGCAGTTTGTCAACGAGCGCATCATGGCGGGCCAGCCCATAACCGACGACAACATCCAGGTAAGTCCAGTGGATTTTCTAAACACTGACGACCAATTATGACCGGCTCTACAAAAAGGTGTATAAAGTCGCAAAATAAGAAATTGAGTTATATACATGGTAAGAAAGCTCACAACGTAAGCTTTCATTTGGTATATAATATAGCACCATAGCCCATCTCAGTTTGGAGACATGATGTGTTTACATATTGATTACTTCCTTGGAGTTCAAATTATAGAACTGAGAAAACAGGTTTTCAAATAGCCGGCTCTGTTCTACTACAACAGAACGATGCACACGAAATGGTATTTTTTCCACTTTATTCATCAAAATCAAATTTCTGTGAATGAAACCTGTAAATATAGGTATTAAAGATGTCATTCATGACAAAAAATGAAAATCACATTTTGATGAAATGTTCACCCTTTCAACGTTGAGCGGGTCATTACATGATAGTGCACAGCGCGACTTAATACACCTTTTTGTCACAATTGTGGAACTTATTCCCGCGGATCCAGTTAGTTAAAAACAAAATGTTCGGTGGATGTTCTGTTTCCGAGTTTTATCCCGGAAATGCTCTTTTTTTTACAAATATTATTGTCTTTGAATGAGACATCGACTGAAAATACAGGGCTGCATTAGTTGCTTATGAAGCAAGAATGTGTAAGAGACCCCCCCCCCTTCTCTTTTGTGTTGGTCATTGTGTTATGACACTCAGGAATTCCTTTTAGGTTTTAATTAAGAAGGGATGCAACAATGTAATGTAACAAAAGTGTTGAGTGTGCACACAAACAAGAGGGGGGTGGGGGTACCCCTCTGCCACATGGGAATGGAAAATGTTGTGAAAAGGTGTGAAAACAGTTCCCCACTAAAAAGTGTCAATTGCACTGTACTGTATCGGGCTGTGTTTGTTTAATTAGTTTTAGGATAACTACTTTTCAAAGTCCAAAATTATGTGCTGATATATGCCGCTAAACAATAATTAAGTTCTTGCATAAAAGACTGGTTATTTTTTTTCTTTATTATTGATAACATGGCCACTGGAAACCAGTCCACTTCCGAAAACTCGAAGTAAAAAAAACACTAAAAAATGCACATGTACATACATGTATGTGACCTGTCACCACAAAATGAGAGTAAAGTCAGAAATCTTGAAAATTGAGATATTGGTAATTTCGCATTTTTGAGAAAGAGAGCTTTCCAATGGTACATAACACTTGGGGTTTTTGCGATAAATACTTTTTACAGCGCTCTAGAAAGTCATGGGTTTCACAAAACGTGTTTGTGAGAAAACTTACTTCAAACATCTTAAACAAAACATGCAAAAGATTACAAAACCGGACAAGTAGTAAGGTTCGGTTGAGCATAGCAACGGCTATGTTCTAATCATTATATGTAGTTCTTCTTGAAATTTTCCATACATACAAACTATTTTGAAAAAGTGTGATACTTACGAGGACCTGATTTGCATATTTAATTACCGTGTTAATTAGACTACTAATGGACTTTAATCCAAACACTAACTACGCAAACACTACGCAAAATTGCATAATTTAAGAGGTTTTCGATCATCTGATCTCACCCAAAAGATGGGAACATGTAGAGGACTAGGGCTTTCCCAATTACGCAAAATCTCAAAATTGACTTTGGATGGCCATATCTTTGATTCACATCGTGCGACTTTACTCTCATTTTGTGGTGACAGGTCACATATAGATTACGAACAATATAGATTAGCCCCCCCCCCCCCCCCCCCCCCCAGTCTATGCAATATCTGTTTGTTGGATGAGCATCTATGATATGCGAACAGATTCTGTTATTAATTATGCTTTTTGACCGAAAGATTTTTTGTCCATTGTTCAGGTGCTTTCCATCGCGATATTGCATCTTCCATTACTGTTGTTAGTTTTCAAAAAAACGTGACAGCCAAATTAGCTGATAAGCAGCTTTGTCCACATTTCTGCTCAAAATGACGTCAGTCGACTTTGATTGGATTGCATAAATTTACATGTCTAGATACATCCGACGTTATATCCCGCACTGGTAATATCCAATACTTTGCTTTAACCAGTTCGCAACGGAGGACGTAAATACATGCAAAGTTTTCCCCCAGATTCAAAACGGATGATGCATAAACACGTCACGAGCAAGGCTAGAGATTAAAAGCCTGAGCGATCCCCGTTTGCTATTTCCTGGGTTTGCAACCTTGTTAAAAAGGCCTGCGATCCCAATTCGCCCAGTTCCCAGATGGTCAGGGACAATCCCCGCCTGCTATAAGCAAGGAATTAGGACTTCCAAAGCAGGTCGGCCCCTGATTAACCCTTTAAACTCAGGCCTGTTTTTGAAGATTTTGTACGTGTTGCTAGTTTTTATATACAAATATCATTTACAGTGTACAAATCCCATATAATTATGTATCATTGGAAAGCTTACAAATAGGGCTATATTTTTGGGGAATATTTGGACCCCCAGGAGCTTTTAAGGGACTTATAAGTCAGATGTAGCGCGTGGCTGAGTGCAAAGGGTTAAGATAACTAATTAGAAGCCTTGCTGCTAGTGTCTGTCCTGAACTTAACCAGTTCGCGCCGGAGGACGTATACACGCACAGTTTTTAACCCAGATTTAAAACGGATGATGCACAAACACGTTATAGAGCAAGGCCGGAAATGTCTGTCAGCAGGGAGCAAGGCCGGAAATGCGTAGGTGTGCTTCCCAGTACCATCGGCCTGAACCCGCCTCGGATCGAGTTTTGTTAATAATAATCCCGGTGAGAACTGGTTAAACTAATACGTATATTCACCATTGGCAAACATAAAAATAAAAAAACTACTGAATTATTATAAAATACCTTACATGATTTTAAGTGAAAACCAACAGTTTCAAGCATCCTGTAAAATCATGGCACGTAATGTGGTTTTCAAGAAAAGTGGTAAACTGTATCAATATTGCTGGCCGGCAATCGTTGTAAAAACCTGATTATTGAATCCATCATAAGTCAAGGAACCAGACTACAAGAACCACTTTCTTTGATTTTTTTTTTAGCTTCTGTGAACACACACAGGTCAGCGTCAATTACAATATTTACTATAAATTATGAAATTCCTAACCAATCTATTTTTGTAAAAGCAAATGGTGTATATGCATGCACTGACCAATGACACAGAAAAACCTATAAACATGTACAAGTTCCTTCAACGCGAAGTACATCAAATTTACATGTATTTGCTAAAAGAAATACAACTTTGTGACACCAGATATGATACACACTGTCCATGTATTTCAAGTCGTGGAGCATCCATTTAGTTTGTTATCTCATAAACCTAATGAACGTGCGTGTTAGCCGCCTATCTCGAATACATTAAGAAGTGGGCGGAGCTTATTTGCATAAATTTTAATATTTATACTCTTGCACTTTCTGTGTGCCAAAGATTTTTTGGGGGGGTTTAATTCCGAAGCAAGTGGAACATTGTTGAGGATAAGGTTATAGGTTGTGTACAGAATTGCATTCTGTCTCCAACAAGCAATTGTCCAACTACGAATGTCCATTGGTAATACAAAAATAAATAAAATAAAGGCAAGTGATTCGTCACACAGTTAAAACGTGTGCAGCAACGTTTGGATGCCCCATCCCGATCTGGTTGAGTTTTTCTTTGCTTTCTAATTTCGATTATTATGGTCGAAACTCATATTTAGCTGCCTTGATCCAACCAGGTTTCCTTCCGGGTTTGGTGATTAATTTGTTTTTGATCGCGCGTTATCTGGTTTGCTCACGTGTGGACAATCCCACGCTGTTAAAAAAAACACGACACTACATGCGAATAGACCTGAGATGTGTCCGACAGTGTGTCTCAAAAACTGCAAACAAAATACAACGGAATACCAAACGTAGAATGTGTAAACAAAATTATATAATGGCTTGCTCAGTAAAAACAGGTTACCAGTCAACAGTCCACGTGCTTTTCATGCTAAGCAAAAACCTGCTGAAGATCAATCACAAACAATATACACATCACCTGAAAAATTGGTTTGCAACCCTGTTTTTGCCATTTTTTTAAAAAAATGCTAAGCGAATTGCTTATATTAGTTGCTCCACAAAATTGGCCAGCCCCTGTTGAACTACTCGTAAACAAGCAAAAGCGGTGACATAAAGTGGGAGGAGTTTATTTGCATAAATATAAATATTCATACCCTCGTGGCTTTTAGAACGTGCGTCTGCTCTAGACCTCATCTCAGTGTAATTTTTTCAAAGCAATGGTATGATATTGGTGCACCCTTGCATTCTGTCTTCAAAATGCAGTCGAAAATGGTGCAATAAAGCATGCTTATTGGTAAAAAATAAAAATAATCGATTGTTCACACAGTAACAAATGTGTAGCAATGTTTGAATGCCCATCCCTGCTAGTCTAGTTGTGTCGTTGCAAACCTCGTCGGTATTTGTATAGACGAAACACTTTTCACACTGCAGAGCCAATCCCCGGGAAATAAATCCCCGGGAAATTTCCGGGGATTTTTTACCCCACCAACACCCCAGCAACCGTTCACACTAGACCCATTTGGTAACTCCCAGGGACACTATTTCCTCGGGAATATGCACGGTTGTTTCACACTGACCATCAAACCCTGGGAAATGTGTAAACTGAGGGCGCCCATCAGGAAGTTCCCAAATTAATTGTGGGCGGAAGTCCAATCCCACAATGCCACGCATCATGCGGATAAGAAAATAAAAGACTGATACCTAACCACACGGGACATTATAAATACACGTACACGAGAAGGAAGCTAAACACAGTCTTGTTCACGACACTTCTTTTATTAAATATTAAAACCATTCATTTTGCTCATATTCTTTAAAATTAAATTATTTGTATAATTTTTAAACGTTATTATTTGTCTTTTGTACTTAACTGTAAATATATTTACGAAAAGTTTGAAAGGTACTGCATTACAATGTTAAGTCACCGCGCGAATTATTTGGCGCGCTATTTGTGACCCTGTGACCTTTCGAGATTACCCGTGGACGCAAAAAGTTGGGGTAAGTTCAAACCCTGCGACGTTTACACTAGTTGCTTTTCCCCGGGAAAAACGTTAAACCCCGGGGATTTCTCCTTTAACCCTACTCCCGAGCAGGGGTAAATATTTCCCGGGGAAAAGCAGTTTCCCGGGGATTTCTTTGGTAGTGTGAACAGACCGACCGAAATTCCCCGGCAATTTCCCGGGAAATTGCCGGGGAAATCGTCTAGTGTGAAAGGGGCTTAACTACTTGCTAATTGCCTTAAGAAAATAAATAACAAGTACATTCATCACATCCTCAAAGACAGTAGCTCGTAATAAATAAATTAATAATAAAACACACTAGTTTTTGAGACCGGCAAGATAGCTCAGTTGGTAGAGTGCCGGTCTGGTAATTCAGAGGTCGCAGGTTCAATTCCTGCTCTTGCCAGTTTTTTTTTATTCACTTTAATATGTAAAAAAACCAAAAAACCAAAACCATAAAAAACAGCACTTTCCATTCAAATAACCACTTATCAGTGGATAAATAATCAAGCCATAGTCGATACTTTGGCCCGTCATCGACGTGGATTTATTATACTCGGTGTTGTCCTGAAGAATTCTGTTGAAGAAACCCACAAAAAACTCTGACATGGGTGGGACCTACGACCTCTTGCTTTCGAGAGCAGAAGTCTTTCCACTCGACCACCGAGCTAGCCGGGTTAGGTCGGCTCGCTGGTTTGGGTCAGCTCGCTGGTTTTAATCTGATTATGGACGAAATTAAGCAATGTACGTAAACATAAAAAATAGTGTTCAAAAAGTTGCACTTTTGTGTTTTAGAGGTAGGATACAACATTGGTAATTGCTTGAATTATCATGAATGTGTAGATTTGAGGGGTTGTTTTTCATAGTAAATACCGTTTTACTGAGCTGCTCAAAGTTTTACAGTCATTGATGCCGAGAAAAGCACAAAAAACAGCGTTTGTTTTCAACCGGCGTCCAGCAGTTATTCTTATGTTATTTCTGTTTTTTGGCGATCGCCGGACGGCGATCGCAAATTTATCTTTATAACATTATATTTTTCACAATATACTTACAGAATATCTAGCGCAATCATTTTGCTGGATGCCTAGAATCATTATATACTTTCAAATGAGTAAGATATTTCTCAATAATTTAGTAGTAAATATTTTTGATATCTGCAAATGGTGTATCCTACCTTTAAAGGTAGGATACACCATTTGCAGACATCGAAATTGATGACTACCGAATTATTAAGAAATATCTTACTTATTTGAAAGTAAATAATGAGTCTAGGCATCGAGAAAATTTATTGCGCTAGATATCCTGTAATTGTTACAAAAACATTTATTAAAAAAAAATAACGATCGTCAAATGGCGATCGCGAACAAAACAAGAACTACATAAGAACCCTTGCCCAACGCTAGTTGAAAACGAACGCTGTTTTCTTGCTTTTCTCAGCGTCCACGATTGTAAAACTTCGGCCCGTTAAACGATATTTACTATATTTAACAACCGCTAAATCTACCCATTCATGATAATTTAAGCACATACCAATGGTGTATTCTACCTTCAAATTGAATGAGAAAGTGGACCAGCGGCTGTGGAATATAACATCTGAACAATTCATTTGTTCACAAGAACAAGAACATTATTTACATCAACAAAAAAGGGGGGGGGGGGGGGAGATGACCAACAACATTTAAAAACATGTCAAGAAATCACTTGACAATTGAAAGGTCACGGCCAACTTGTCTGTAGTTGCTCTGTACAAGAGTGCAAGTTCCTGAGAAATGATGCCGAAAAAAAGGTGCAAATTTGCAAGTTGTGTCTATATTATTTCGTTTCCAAAAATGAATCTTACAATTTTTTTGTTTATAAATTATTCAAAATGTTGTTGGTCATTCTTTCTCGCCGTTTGGTGTGCATAATATTCATGTTCTTCAAAGTTTAGTGAGCAAATTTAATGTTCAAATGTACATGTACATGTGTGTACGGTAGTACGCGATATGACTGCGTGTTGGCAAATATCTCCGCAAATAAGTGGGCGGAGCTAATTTGCATAAATGTAAATAGCATCGCCTCGTCAGTTCCAAAATGCATGCCTGCGACGACACTTTTGGGGGGTAAAATTCTAGAGTGGGGGTCCTTCGTTCATCAAAAGTTAACGATTTGTGTACAAAATTACATTAAACTTCATCAAACAATCGGTAGCGGGCTAATCAAAGCACCCTTGTTGGTAAAAATTACTGGTAAGAATTACTGATTTTCCCTACAGTGAAAAATCTGTAGCACCGTTTGACCGTTTCCTCCCTCGACTCCGAACTTTCCAAACGAGTTGGTACTGGTCGGTTTTTTAACCGTCGAGTTGACATTTTTTTGGATGGGCTGTGTTAGTTAGGATTAGCTATTTGTTGATCTATTTCTGCAGCCTTAGCAAACAACGAATGGAAGGATTAATGCAAAAATGGTCGAGTGTCCGACATTATCAGTATCGTCTGGTATTTATTATTATGTGCATACTACGCTATGTCCCGCTCCAAGGCGGCGGCAAGGCCGTGTGGTATATTATTTCATTACCGCCGCCCATCTCCGATGACGGGTGTTGTGTATTCACCCCTGTCTGTCTTTCTCTAGGTCGGGCTGTCCGTTTATTTGTCTGTTTTCAGGAATACGGGAAATAAAACCCACTACTTGGTGGATAGATAACTTTGGGTCTAGGACGATCCCATGACATTTTCAGATTGATCTGGATCCAGGGGCCAATTTCATAGAGCTGCTAAGCACAACAATTTGCTTAGCATGACAATTTGTCCTTGGCAAAAACAAGGTTACAGACCAAATGTTAACCTGATCTTTATTGTTCTGGATTGATAATCAGCTGTTTTTTTTGCTTAGCATGAAAAACACGTATAATTTTGGCTGGTAAACTGTTTTTAATGAGCAAGACTTTTTGTGCTAAGCAATTTTTTTTTGCTTAGCAGCTCTATGAAATTGGCCCCAGATCAGAAGCCTGGACCACAACAATACTAATTTTTTTAACATTGGGAGGTAGGGTGTTTTTGCGTTTGGAGCAGAGTCACGGCTTTCGCTTTTACTGGGTGCCCGTTTTCTAGTTGAGATCTATGAGTATGAGGCTAACACATGCAGTTTCTTGGGAGTGCCAGGGCGTGGCACGCCCAGCCTGCAGACGTCTATAGTCCAAGATTAATGCTAGGTTCCCACTGTCACGCGATCCGTTACGAACGCCACGATTGGCCATTCGTAGCTGATCGTGGAATTTTCGTTTCCTTTTCTGAAATTTGACGTTTGGATACGAGTTGCCAATCAACACGATTGCCACGACTGACCTCAAGATCTGATAAGATCTGATAGGATCACCACGATTACTCCACGATTAAGACCACGATTATAATCGTGGCGCGAATCGTGATAGTGGGAACCTAGCATTACATAGGACACGCAATGCAACGTTAATAAGCTCAATTTGTCTGGGTCCGGGCAGGGGGGGGGGGCGGAGGGGGGGCCCAACAAAGTGCGCCACCAACGTTGAAATGTATCTCATTCTGTGCAAATTTCATTTTTTCACAAGAAATTGTTTACTTTACCTTTTGTATACAATGGTGTAAATAATTTTGCAATTTCTCTTATAATAAATCACGCACAGCATATCAAAATATCTAAAATAATGGAAATTGTTTAAGAATTATTAACTTCTTTTGCGAATATCTCCGTAACCATTGGACTTTCTCTTTTTCTTCACGGGATGAGTTTGTACCTGCTTTTCACACCTAAATGCACTTTTGATCATTGTTCTCTGGCTGATTTACATTGTTTTGGTATTGAGGGACAGGAATATGGTATTTGGTTTCATAAATTATTACAATTAGGACTGTAATTAGAGCCAAGGGTCAATTAGTGCAGAATACCCAATTTTAAGGGAATTCCTTTTATGTTCATTTTTGGTTTGGAGAGAGGGATGGCACTATCACATTCATTACTCTGTGACCTGTGTGGCTTAAACAAATGAATTTTAAGCATGACTTAGTCTTTTCCGGTTATGTCCGATTGAAATGTAGGTGGGCGGACATAAGAGATTGAGTGACTATGATAGGTTGAATAATCAAATGTGATTAGTGGTGCGAACAGAGGATTATGTTCGCAAATCATCTTGTTAGCAATAGCATGCTTTCGTGCCTTGCTGTTTGGGCACTCTTCAGTTCCTGCTGACTCGCGGAAAAGTTGTGGCTGGGATTGGGTATATTCCAATCATGTAAGTTTGGTTTGAGCCATATGTATAGTTTTTTTAGTCGGTTTCAAATTGTTCCTCTAGTAGTAGGGAGAGCAATATGTTAAGGGTTTCGTCTGGTTCAATTTGTTGTTCGAAAAAGCCAGAGTCTGCGTTGAGAGTGGTTCGAGCTTTTGATTTTGCTGTTGTAGTTTAGCTCTTATTAGTTTCTCCCGAATGTATTGGGCTTTTTTGAAGGCAATGAATGGAGGTTTCGGAAATAGTTCCGAAAGTATTTGATTGCCTTGGATTAAGTTCCAGTGTTTGTTTATTGCTAGATGTGTGCCACCGTGGTTTATGGCTGGGCTGTAGGTGGTTGTGAAGACAAGTGGAATTTGTTTTGTTTTTTCTCCATCTTTCGTGTTGTGTATCAGTCTCGTTCGGTCGGCATGTGAGACTTTGGTTGTCGCTGTTTTGGTCTCGGTGGGATTTTAACCTCTTGCGTGGTTAGTTTCTCTGAGAATGTTTTGACTTTGTTGTGGAAGTCATCCGCGTTGTTGGTGTTTCTAGCGTATAGCGGAGTGTTTCTCCGTATATGAACGCTTTGAAAATATGGGGTGGGTGGGATGATGTTTTATGGAGATATTGGAAGGTTTACGTTGGTTTGGTGTAGACTTTGGTGTCTAGGATTCCTGTTTTATGGAAACGGACTCCTTTGAATATATTTAAGTCAAGGTAGTTGATTGATGAGTCAGAGGCTTCGTATGTGAATTTTATAGTTGGGTGCATCTTGTTTATCTCCGTGACGAGATTTTGGAATTCGTTCAGAGTTCCGTTGTAGATGACCAGTATATCGTCTCTATAGCGCCACCATGTGAGGATGTTATCCCCTTTTTTTAAGTCGTGCAATGTGATGTTACACATTTCAGGGCTGGATGTAGAGCCCATTGCACAACCAATTTTCTGGAGAAAGAACTTATGGAACAGTTGCGGCCAAGAATGAGTTCCAGAAGTTTTGGGATGTAAGTCGAGAGTGGTTTTGTGATCGGATGGTTATGGTTTGTGTTTTCGAGGGCATTGCAAACGCATTGGATTGCTTCCGTCTGTCGGACATTTGTGTATATACATAGAAACAACATCGATGCTTGTAATTAAGACATCTTGTGGAAATTGTCTTTCTTCCAGTTTGCGCAAATTATGTCTGCTTTGTCGCGGACATATATGGGTTGTGCGGTTACGGTGGAAAGAAGAAAATAGTCTATGTAATCTGAAATTATGGCCGTAGGGCTGGTACATCCACTTATAATTGGTCGTCCAACAAAAGGTTCTCCCGGTGGCGGAGTTTTGGGTATTTTGGGGAGAAAAAAAATGGTTGGACATGTTGGACAGTTTTGTGGAAGTGGGTCGAGGTATTTCAGAGTATCGTTGTTGATGTGTTTGTTGTTTCTCATTTCAATTAGTGTGTTGTGAACCATCATAATAGTTCGTGGGGTAATGTCTTGGTCCAGTTTGGTATAATGATGGGACTCAGGGTGGTGGTAACCCACTTGTAGATAGTCTAAGTGGTTCATAATGCAGATGCCTCTGCCTTTGTCATATGGTTTGACTACGATGTCAGGATTGTTTTTAAGTTTGTTTATGGCGAAAAGTTCTTGTGTGGTCATGTTTTTCTGCCGATTCCTTAGCCTGATGTGGGCCAGTTCGAATTTTGTGGCTTCCAAATATTCTTCTAGTGTTGCACTAGGGGATGATTTTGGTTGCCATTTTGGTGGTGGTTTGAAAGGATGGTTTTTGGAACGTTTGTTACGCATTAAGAATGCAATTCTTAGTCTTCGATTGAAGGTACTCACTTACAAGTGAAATGCGGTTTGGTTTCGCAGGAGTGCATGGGTACGAAGTTTAAACCTTTTCCTAAAGCAATTATTTCAGTTTGCGATAGTGTTGCTTTGGATAGGTTCGTTATGAAAGATTGACATTGTTCTGCTAGTGAGCGCAAATAATTGGAGTTGACTCGTTTGGTTTTCGATTTGCATTTGTTAGAGAAATGGTTAGATTTCGATTGACTTATGGATCTCTTGGTTTCTTTGTTGAGTTTTCTTCTTGCCATGGTAGTTGCAAGATTTGTAAATTGTAGTTTGAATATAACGGATAAGGTATGGGGTGGGTTATATTCAAGTTTATTTATTATAATTATTATACTATAGAGGCAAGATGACGGATTTATCTCTTTTGAGAAGGTGTGGTGGTCCTTAAAAAGACCGTTTGGTTTTGTGGTTAGAGATCGACTAGTGTTGTCGGTTTCTTTTGATGCTTCTTGTAGGTTGGTAGGGTCTTGTGAAGAAGCTCAGGAGTTGTTGAGCGGTGGGATAATCTGGACCCTGGAAATATTGAGCAAGCTTTTCTTGGGCTGAGCGTCTGGCGTTGTTCAGCTGGGCCTCGGTAATTCCTGTGAAGAGCAGCGATGTTCTTCTCTGGAGATTGCTCCAGCGATCCTGGAATGACCCCTGGAATTTTAGGGCTCGGTGTGGACGTGGTGGCCGTATTTTTACCTCGATATAAGGTGGTGGTGTGCTAGTCTCGATTGACCGGGAAAGGGGTCGTATTTGGCGGGTGAAGTGCTCCTTGATAGATGTCAAAATGTTGACGTTGACTGCCAGGAGTTTCACCAGTTTGAAGTTTTCCTCGGATAATTTGTGTGAGACCGTGGTTGGTGTGGTTCTTGATGTGGACGGGCCAGAGTCTAGTTCACATGATAGAAGAAGTGACTCATCGTCGCTTGGAATGCTGTTTGGGGATGCTGGATGAAATGGAGCTGGATGGAGATGGACTGGAGGCTGGCTGGACTTGCTCTTCTTGCGTGAGTTGGACTTCCTAAACTTGATGCAACTGTGCAACAGGTTTATTAATCTGTTCCTGCGCCCTCTATTTGATAGGAACTTCACAGAAATTGCTGATACAACCAAATTTGTAGGGGGGGGGGGGGGGGGAGGGGGTGTCATAAATAAACCCGTTACGTGTTATGTATGCCTATCCATATCCACATAGGCCTACTATCATTATACAGTATACTACTGGGCTTTGTTTTGTATTCTAGTGCATTTATTACTACATTTCCATTGCCGGTCTCGGTCGGTCTCGGCACCGAGACCCGAGACCAGACATCCGAGACCAAAACCGAGTCATTAAGATTCGAGACCAAGACCGGCTAGCCGAGACCGAGACCAGGCCCCAAGACCGGTCTCGAGACTGAGACCGGTCTCGAGTACTACATCACTGATTCAGACAGTGGGTAGGGATTCCCACCCTGTAGATTTAACAAAAGCATGTGAGGTATTGTATATAGGGGCCTATTATACTACAGCACCAGTATTTTGTAGGGATGCACAAAAATGAAATTTCCTAATAATTGGTATTCTGCACTAATTGACCCTTGGCTCTAATTACCGTCCTAATTATAACAATTTATGAAACCAAATACCATATTCCTGTCCCTCGGTACCCAAAATAATGTAAATCAGCCAGAAAACACCGATCAAACGTGCATATGTTTGAAAAACTGCCTGTAGAAACTCATCCCGTGGTGAAAAAGAAAAAGTCCAATGGTTAAGGAGATATTGTCCAAAGAAGTGAATAATTCTTTACAAATTTCCATTCATTTCGATATTTTGACATGCTGTGTATGATATATTAGAAAAGAAATTGCAAAATTATTAACATCATAGTATTTAGGAGGTAAAATAAACCATTTCTTGTGAAAAACTGAAATTTGCACTTAATGACCTTTAACCTTAATTACTGACCTAATTAGGCAATTTTGAGAAACACAAACAGGATATTCATATTCAGCGCAAAATTATCTTTCAGAATCACCTATTTGTTTGCTTTTCCTCAAAAATGCCTCATGCAACTTAAATAGGCACATTTCTGGATTTTTTGCCTAGACTATACATCCTTTTTTAACGTATCCATGGAAAAAAATGAGTGGGGTCAAAGCACGATTTTTCACAATTTATCAATTATTATTGCCCTTTTTAGGGGAGGTATTTGTTAACGTCGTTTGAGTATTTGTGCACAATCTCCACGTGCATCAACGGTACGTCAACGCTTAATTTTTTCGACTGCTTTTTTCATTTTCAATACAATTGTTGTCATTGGATGATAAACATTAAGGTAAATAACAACCTTTTACAACTACAAAAGACAAGATGTTAAGATTGGATGCCAAAAACTCTTTATTTTTCGCGTGAGAAAATTGTTTCCCCCTATTTTGAGAATGGACGGTACGTCAGCGTTGCGCAATCACAGTCTCGAAGGGCCCCCCCTCCGCCCCCCCCCTGGGTCCGGGTTGGGTGGAGGGAATGGGTGAGGAGGTTGAGAAGAGCAAATACGAGTTGGAAGAGCAGGGGTAGTTGCAGATCAATATAAGCCTTTTCAATAACAAATGGTGATATGCAAAATGTGCATCGAGGCAAACAAATGCAAATCATAATACAGGGGCCATTTTGTTAGTAATTTTGGGTCAATTTCTTTAGGATTATTCGTAATTTTCCTTAAAATCGCCGTAGGTATTACTTAATGGTATAAAGATACACCATTTGCAGATATCGAGAATTTTTAATACTGAATTATTAAAAAAATTAATTACTTATTTAAAAGTAAAGAATGATTGTAGGCATCCAGAAAACAATCCAGATATCTTGTAATTGTTCCAAAAATGAATTTTATTAACACAAATTCACGATCGCCCGACGGCGTTGCTTTTCCTATTGTACTGTACATGTACAGTACGTGTTATAATGTACACATGTATTTGCATGTACAATGTACGTGTACATTTAAACACACGTGTACATGTACACGTACTGTACATCAGAGAGAGAGGGGGGGGAGGGGGGGGGGGGGGGGGAGGGGGGGGGGGGGGGGGGGGGGCCTTCGAGGCTGTGATTGCGAAACGCTGTGTTACCGTCCATTCTCAAAATAGGGGGGAACAATTTTCTCACGCGAAAAATAAAGAGTTTTTGGCATCAAATCTTAACATCTTGTCTTTTGTAGTTGTAAAAGGTTGTTATTTACCTTATTTTTTATCATCCAGTGACAAAAATTGTATTGAAGAAAAAAAAATAAAGTCGAAAAAATTAAGCGTTGACGTACCGTTGATGCGCGTGGAGATTGTGCACAAATACTCAAACGACGTTAACAAATACCTCCCCTAAAAAGGGCAATAATAATCGATAAATTGTGAAAAATCGTGCTTCGAACCCACTCATTTTTTCCATGGATACGTTAAAAAAGGATGTAGCAGTTATACTGAATTAAAAAAAAAAATTGTATATATAAAAAATTATTGTATGTGGCCACACAAGTACTGAACAACGGCGGTGGGTTGCGTTCCCAAACATGAAGTGGGCGGGGCGAGGTTTTGCAATGTGTGAATATTCATGTATCGTGGTTGACAAAAAGCATGTTCAGAAAAACAGTTTTCTCGGTGTTTTTTGGAAGCAGGGGATGTTTCGTGGATGAAAAGTTTCGTTTTGTGCAATAAATTGCATACTCTGGTCATCACCAATTCACAAATGCCCTCTCATAGCATTATCGTTGGTACAAATGACGATCACTGATTTTCCATACAGTCACAAGTGGTACAGTAGTTTTACTTTTATATATTCCTTCCTATTGCGGTGTCATATTTACATGCCTTCACGGTTTAGTGAATTTCATTTTTTGTGTAGGCTGCTGCAATGTATTTCATCTTGCAGCCTAAAAAAATAATTACAAAAATAAGAAAGACTTGAATCTTTTGATTCACATGCATGGGACGATGTGTCAAAAGATGTTGTTTTTTTCCGGGTACTCACCCACCACATGGGATCGCAGTGCCTGTATCGCTGGTGTTTTTTTCGTTTAAACCACCGTAAAACAAAGTGGTTTTTTTCTTCCGATTTCTCCAGGAATTGGCGCTCTTTTCTTCACTGAAGCTTCTAAAATGTTCCTAGACCAGAGACCGTACAATCCACCTAACTTATATATTACACAATTATTATTATATTATATTTTCTGTGGCCACACAAGTTATCACATTATATTCTGAACAACGGTGGTGGTTAGCCTTCCAAAACATGAAGTGGGCGGGGCTAAGTTTTGCATTTCTTTTAATTATTATTATTATTTATTATTATTATTATTATTATTATTATTATTATTATTATTTTATTTTTTGGGTGGGGGGGGGGGGGGGGGGGGGGGGTGGTTAGCCTATTACATTTTTACATGTTCACACCAAAAGAAACTCACTTCCTAAAAAGTGATACTTCCCGAGCCTGCATGAAAAGCAGCCATTTTTACGAATGGCATTCTTCCACGTTAGGACCCACTTTTCAACCGTAATTATATCAAGTCTGCCTTCAGATTGAAGACCAAGGAGTTGATCCTAGGATTTACACAATCCCACGTTTGTAAAACCAAACGCCCTTCTTTTTCAAAACAATATAGGGGTGCAGCTTGAATCCAGATACCCGCTGCTTGTTTTTACACCACCGTGACAGAGAATTGTTTCAAGTTCCTTGATTTCTCCAGGAATTGGCGTTTTTTTCTTCAGCGAAGCGTCTAAAGTTGTCATAGAATAGATCGTACAATTCACCCTAACTTACATTGTACAATATTTTCTGTGGCCACACAAGTTATCACATTATATTCTGAACAACGGTGGTGGTTAGCCTTTCCAAATCATGAAGTGGGCGGGGCTAAGTTTTGCAATGTGTGAATATTCATGCTCTCGTAGTTAACATAAAGCATGTTCAGTAGCACAGTTTTATCGGTCTCTTTGAGAAGCAGGAGATGTTTCGTGGATACAAATTTCGTTTTGGGCAATAAATTGCATACTCTGGTCATCACCAATTCCCAAATGCCCTCTCAAAGCATTATCGTTGTTACAAATGACGATCCCTGATTTTCCATACAGTCACAAGCGGTACATTAATTTTACTTATATATATATCTTTCTATTGCGGTGTCATAAGTAACCGACTTCTCGTTTGAAGTTCATTTTTTGTGTGGGCTGCTGCAATGTATTTCGTCTTGCAGCCTAACAAAATTAAGAAAAAATAAGAAAGACTTGAATCATTTGAACCAAACCACATTCACGGGACGAGGTGTCAAATTTTATTTTTCAGGTACGAACCCACCCACCACATCGCAGACTACGAAGAGCTTTAGAAAAACACAAAGCGTGGAAGCATTTGAAAGACCGATTTACAATCGACCCATCACGGTTGTCTAGTCGATAGTGGGATGAGCTTACAGGTCGAATTCGAACGGTCCGGGGTTCGAATCTACCAGTACCCATTTTTCTTAGTTAAATTTGTCTTTGTCATAAACTTCAGAGGGAAAAGATTCCGAGAACATTAGTTACTCAGTACTTTGTAGTCTGCTTTCGAGAGCGGAATCGGTACTACTAACTGAGCAACCAGCCTGCGTTGCGGTTTGTAAAGAAGAAATAAATACGCGTACCGCTGGCACAATGTGTATGTACAAATGCATGTACTTTACAATGTACATGCACAATGTACTGTAAATGTACAATGTTTATGTACGTTGTACATGTACATACAACGCGCTTTTAGCGTGGAGTCAAAAAAGCGCATGTGATTTCAAAAGGGTCCTATCTTATGAGGTGGGCGGGGCTAATTTGCAGAAATTTAAATATTCATATACGCGTGGTGTGCAGATTCTGTTCGTGTTATGGACACATTTCTCGTTCTAATTCTCCATGCAGGGTGCATTTCCCATGAGGAATATATGATTTTGGTTCAGACTTGCAATCTGTCTTCAATAAGCGAACGGCCATCAAACCACTTGCGTTGGTAAAAAAAAATCAACAAAATCACCGATTTATTCATACAGTGACAAGCTTGTATCATCGTTTAACCCTATGTTCCTGTTGTCGTTTGTTTAAATTGGTACGAGTTGTCTCGGTTTTTTAACCGAGTTGAATAATTTTTAGATAGGCTGTGAACATTGATTACTTTGTTAATCGTTTGCGGCCTTTTTGCAATAATTAAAGAAAAGGAACAAAGTTACAATAAATCGAGTTCTGGTGTAAGATCAAAATCAGACTCGTGAAAATTGGACCTATTTGCCTATTATTGGTTGAACCCTCTCACGTGATCAGTCACTCTCCTAATTGGGACCTAATCAAACGAAAACGGCGTAAAATCGCGCTATGCTATAATTATTGAGTTATAATTGAAAATATCCGTTTTGGCATGTTACAATTCCCACATATGTTTTCTTTCGAACTACCAAGTATTTTTTGCAGGAAGATTAGCAGAAAAAATATAAATCTGATATTACTGAGCGTACACAAGAAGTAAAATGTAGCTAAATCAATTCTTAACTATTCTTAATTTGATGTGTGTAATTGACCGCTGGTTTTGCTCAATATTATATATTTTTAAAAATACCCTTGCCCAATAAAATATATCATTTTAAAGCTAAGAATTCAAGGAATCTGGAAATACCAATAGGCCTATCTCAAAATATAAAAATGTTAACTTTACTCTGATTTTGTGGGAGCAGGTCACAATTATCATACACCATTTGCAGATATCTCAGATGAACAACAGATTATACAGTACTTGGGTATTAGTTGGCAAACGGCAAACGAGATTTGCGCCATACTGTTGCCAACTCCAGTTGTCCTGAAAAATATAGGAGTACATGTAGTTTGACGTGGGCGGGGCTAATTTGCATATGTGTAAATATTCATACGCGCGTGGTGCGCTAAATCGGTTCATGTTGGGACACTTTTCTTAGTCTATTTGTTCATGCAGGGTGGTTTTCTCGTTTAGAAATTCAGGATTCGTGTACAAACTTGCAATCTGTCTTCAGCAAGCGACCGGAAGGGTCTTTCATGGCACTCACTTTAGTAAAAAAATGATCACCGATTTTTCCCACACAGTGACAACTTTGCATCGTCGTTTTAACTCTTCCTCTTTTCCGTTTGTTTAATCTTCGAGTTGTCTCGGGTGACTACACGACTTGTCCCACCCGAGTTGTTATATTTTTTTGGAAAGGCTGTGAAAATTACTCTGGTAATTTTTCGCAGCCTTATGAATAAGTAAAGAAAAGGTACCAATATCCATAGGAATCGAGTTCGGACTCGGCTTTAAGGAGCTTGTGCATACACAGCTTTAGATTTTTTTAAATCAATTTCCAACGATTGTTGGACGGCAATCGTTGGGAAAATCTTACTATTTTGAAGCACTACCCCGAATTTGGTAAAGTGAAATAGTCTTCATTTTATTTTCGCTACGGTTATGCAAGCCACCTTTGGTTTCCTACCAAAGCCATTGGTCTCGTCAAATTCGAGGAAGTTGGACTAGTACAGACATTTCATTTTATTGACGAGGAATCGCCACAAACCGATGAAACTTGTCATATTTGGCGATGGTTTTGTATATACTTGATGCTAGTCTAAACCATTCAATCTATTTAACGTTTTGATTGTGATTATTCATCTTTTTTTCTGATTATTCGTGTTTGTTCATGTACAGATATACTGCCTCCAAATATTGGAATGTAATGACACATAATTTAAAACAGTCAAGTTCGATACGAACGAGTGATTTATGGAATACTATCGCGGGCTTAATGTACAATGTACATATATTATGTTCGGTACAACACAACGTGCATATCTTCACAGAGATATATTGTATAGTACATGTACATGTACATGTACATGAACCTGTACACACACATTCGCGTTTTTGTATCACTGTGGAGACATGGCTTTGTTCTTGTGTACAAAGGGTTAGAAAGTCGAGCACGTTTTTCAAAATGCTCCCATTTTAACCCCAATTATTTTCCTGGGTTGAATTTCGACCCAATATACCCTAGTACAGTATATGTACAGGTACATGTATCAACCTGTGTACATGTATACATGTAGATGTAGCGCTTATGCCATGCAGGCTGGCGTATCATGGGCGGAGGCTCATTTGCATAAATGTACATAACAATGGTACTTCGAACTCGGGTTTCCGTGTGTTAAATATTTCTCATCATGGGATTATGTTTTTTTAGTCCGTTTTGTCTCAATTGTCTGCAGATTCTAAACAGATTTTTCGTCTTGGTGTTGAAAATTGTATCCAAGTCTTAAAGTTAGCGAAGTATTAGTTACTAGGAAAAAGATGCGGGATTATATTTGGTTGAACAGGCGTGGGATACTGTAGCAAATAGGTTGTGCTTAAGGTAACACTATTAGAAATGGCGGTGTCGATACCTTTGTTAAAAAAGCAATTTTTTGAGTGGGTGTTTGTGTTTTGATAATTGTCAACCCATACACCCTAGCTGTGATTAAAGATAGGATGCACCATTGGTAATTGCTTGATTTTATCATAAATAGGTGGATATTTTGGGGGTTGTATTTTATAGTAAATTAACTGACCTGTCTGATGTTTTACAATCATCGGATACCAAGAAAAGCAATCATTTAGCTGGATGCCTAGAATCATTATTTACTTTCAGATAAGTAAGAAACTTTTGAGTTTGATATCTGCAAAAAGAAATTGACGCTTAACCCTAACTCCCTCACCATTGTTATTGAACAATACAATTCCTTCAAAATCCTCCAACTTCCTTTGTTGTGTAGGGAGTTAGGGTTAATAGTGAAGTTTGGTCATCGACTTTAGGGGCCATTTTTATACAATACACGCACTAAAAAATGTTTTGCATGGAAATACTTCCTTGGCAAAGGGTTACAATTTGTGACTGGTATTCAGCTGGTTTTTGCTTAGCATGAAAAGCACGTCGAGTTTTTGCTGGTAACCTGTCTTTTACTGAGGTATACTTTTTTGTGTGCTAAGCAAATTTTTGTGCTTACATGTTTTATGAAATTGGCTTCAGATGTTTTATGTATTGATTTATTTATACACTGTATCTAACAATTTTTTTTCTTCTAATATGGAACAGTCACCTATTGAAGATCGTTCTCCAAATTCCAAATCGGCTGTGGTACATTTTATAGGGCTCATATTTCTGTCGACTCTGCTCGATTCAAATCTACAATTGACAGCTTGACTTATAAGGCAGTTACGTTGACAGATAGAATTGTGACGGTGGTCGGAAACAGTAAAACACATGTCAAAACGGGAATAACAAATTAACTAAACAGATTTCTAAATAACTGAAAAAAGGAGTTTTAATTTCTTAAACTTCTGAGTAAAGTTGTTTACCCATTCATTTTGATTGATAAACAAAATGATAAATTGGGGCATAGATTATGATTGGGGGTAGTATTTCCAAAAAGCAATTTGTTTCCAACGCTGGTCGGCGTTGGAGATTGATATAAAAATACCACTTTTCTTGAAAATGACGAGATACCAGGTGCTATAATTTTACATGATGCTTTAGGCTGTCCTTCCCCAAACGTCCAGTTAGGTATTTCCTAATTTGATAGTTTTGTGTTTTAATGTTTGCAAATGTTGTATATTTCCTTTAAGCTATTGAAGGCAGTCGATGTACGATCCAACAAAACCTGGACAAAGTCGCACAATGTGTTTTATTACAATGTACTCGTGAAGTCATTTCGAGTAGGATTTTACCATTTTGAGGTTTTGGGTTTTCCTGAATCCCAAAATATCAATCTACAATCTCTCTAAATTGGAACATAATCCATCACCCAGAAGTGTGTTTTTTTGTCAATTTTGTGAAACAATTGTGTATAGAAATAATACGTTTTTCTGAACTTCAAAGCTGTTTATCTAATAATTAGGTTGTTATGGTTTTATCACTAAATCCTTCCCCAGGGGAGATAGGGTGGGGGTACATATTTAAAATGATACATTATTTTAAAGCTGAGAACCTAGAGATATTGAAAAAAGCACAATCTAAGAAACAAAAATGTTCAACTTTGCCCGGGTTTTGTAGGAGCAGGTCACATATGTACAGTACTTGGATGTATTTATTTTATTCTGCACCACTTGATTGTTCAGGAAAGGATGGTGATATTACTGATTATATTGTTGAAAATCTTTGATTTGTGGTAAATTTGGTTGATTCCCGAGTCGAGCAGCTCAGCCCAGGCCCAAGAATGCAGAGTCGTTTCCGAGTCAATTTTTCACATAGTGACTCGGGTCCAAGTCCTAATCAAGCAAAATGAGCTCAGAGTGTTATAATTGACGTGGCATGATTATTTGTTGTGTATATATCGTAGGTGGCTGTTGGAAGAATCATGGAGGAATTGCAGCCGTCAGTAGCAGATTTTATGGTAAATGAATTAATCGTTGCAGACAGTTAAAGGGATCGTATACGTTTGGTAATTACTCCAAAAATTAATGGCAATAAAAACTTACTTGGTAAGAAGTACAGCAGCTTTGGATAGTATAATGCATTTTCAGAAACTTTTCACTTCGAAGTACTGCGGTTATGGAAAAAGATATCACTTTTTATCCCAACAAATTTGAGTTATCAATCGAGTAAAGGTATTTCTGGATAATTTGGAAGGCAGGTATAAGCTTTTCAATAGTATTTCGGTTGGTTACTTTTTGGATAGCTGCAAAGGGTATAATACAGCTTTAAAGGTAGAATATACCATTTGCAGATATCAAAATTTGTTACTACTGAATTATTAAGAAATATCTTACTTATAACTAATGATTCTAGGCATCCAGCTAAATGACTGCGCTAGATATCCTGTAATTATTCTGAAAAATATAATTTTATAAAAAGAAATTCGCGATCGCCGTCCGGCGATCGCGAAAAAACACAAATAACATAAGAATAACTGCTCGACGTCGGTTGAAAACAAACGCTGTTTTTCGCGCTTTTCTCGGCATCCATGATTGTAAAACTTCAGACAGGTCAGTTTAACGATATTTACTATAAAATACACTATTAAGTAAATATTGATTGTAGGCATCAAGCAAAAGAATTGCAATAGATATCCTGTAATTGTTCCGATTATTAATTATTTTTTTAAACAACAACATAAGAACCACTGCCTGACGCCGGTTGAAAACGAACAACCTTTTCTTGCTTTTCTCAGCATCTATGATTGTAAAACTTTAGACAGGTTAGTAAAACGATATCTACTATAAAATACAACCACCCCAAATCCACACATTAATGATAATTCAAGCAATTACCAATGGTGTATCCTACCTTTTTAAGTAGGTTGTAAATATTTTTTTCTCTTTCTGTAGAGTGGTGCCCAAACAGTACACAACATAGATGCTGTGGCGACTCACATGAGATTTCTGCACAGCCTTCTTGAACGGTTTGTGCACCTGTTTGAACCGCCATCAGGTGAGTTTACAGTTGTGTAATTTCAACATCAGGGGCCAATTTCATAGAGCTGCTAAGCAAACAAAATTTGCTTAGCACAACAAAGCCTTGCTCATTAAAAACAGGTTACCAGCCAAAATTCTACGGGTTTTTTATGCTAAGCCAAAAACCAGCGGATCATCAATCGAAAACAATAAAGAATTTGTGAAAATTTGGTCTGTAACCTTGTTTTTGCCAAGGACAAATTTTCGTGGTAAGCAAATTGTTGTGCTTAGCAGCTCTATGAAATTGGCCCCTGCTCTTCACCGACCAGGGGCCAATTTCATAGAGCTGCTAAGCAAACAAAATTGCTTAGTGCAAAAAGGTCTTGCTCATTAAAAACAGGTTACCAGCCAAAATTCTCTGGTTTTTTAGGCTAAGCAAAAACAAAGGAAATTTGTTTATGCTAAGCAAATGTTTGTGCTTAGCAGCTCTATGAAATTGGCCCCCTGCTCTTCACTGACCTGTATACTCAGTGTTTTGTTGCTTGTTCAAACACTTGTCGGGCGCTCAACCAATATGAGCAGCGAAACTGTTTCAGAATTTTATGAATCGGGGTTTTAACTGAGGGCTTGCAAGGAAAGAAAGTTTGAAAGCTTACTCAGGTGGGACTTGAACCCACGACCCTCTGTCTACAGGTGCAGATGTCCTACCACTCGACCATCAAGCTTTCTTTTAACCGGTTTGCGGTGGAGGACGTGACGTGTATATATGTGACCTGGCACCACGAAATGAGCGGAAAGTCGCACATTGCCAAAACGAGTTATTGGCCGAAATGTCAATTTTTCAAGTGGGAGGTCATTGGTAGTATAGTTGGCACGGTTCACAGACTTTGAACTCAATACAATATTTTTCTCAATACAAGGGAGCATGACTTCAGCTATTTCAAAAGAGTTTAGCGGCTGCTAGGAATAAGCTACAGCAACACAAAATACATCATTTGAAAGCTAAGGACTTCTTCTTTCTAGAAATGTAATAATGTCAACTTTTTAATTTTGCAACTTTTCATCCATTTCGTGGTGCCAGGTCACATATGTGACCTGTCACCACAAAATGAGAGTAAAGTCGGAAATATTGAAAATTGGGATATTTTCAAATTCTTGAGAAAGAGAGCTTTCCAATGGTATATAACACTTGGGGGTTTTGCAATAAATACTTCTTACAGCGCTCTAGATAGTCATGGGTTTCACAAAACTTGTTTGTGAGAAAACTTACTTTAAACATCTTAAACAAAAACACACAAAAGATTACAAAACAGGACAAGTAAGGTTCGGTTTAGCATAGCAACGGCTATGTTCTAATCATTATTTCTTCTTGAAATTTTCCACACATACAAACTATTGTATAAACAACAAAATATTAAAATGTCAAAAACGTGGGATACTTACAAGGACCTGACTTGCATATTTAATTACCGTGTTAATTAGACCACTAATGGACTTTAATCCAAACACAAACTATGCAAAATCTCGTAATTTAAGAGGTTTTCGATCATCTGATGTCACCCAAAAAATGGGAATATGTAAAGGAGGACTAGGGCTTTCCAAATTACGCAAAATCTCAAAATTGACTACCCCTTCATATTTTGACTTTAGATGGCCATATCTCTTAATCACATTGTGCGACTTTACTCTCATTTTGTGGTGACAGGTCACATATATGCAAAGATTTTCCGGAATTCAAAACGGATGACGGATAAAGAACGTCATGAGTAACTTGGAGCGAGACCGGAAATATATGTCAGCATTACCAGCTCGCAGTAAGCAAGGCTGGGTGTGCTTACCCACAAATGCCTGAACCCGCCTTGGATCGATGTTCGTAAAAAAACCAAAAAATCTGCGCCTGGGTTAGATCAATGTCAAAATAGATTGTGCATATTCGATCAAACAAAATTTGCAGTTGGTAGGTGGACCAAGCGAAGTTGAAATAGCCCCCATGTAGTACTACCCCCATGCATTACCAGCCATGGGCTGTTCCACTTGATACTTGTGGTACCAATTTTCTCTCCAAATTTGTCTTTTTGTCGTTAGAATCCAGAGCATTTGGGGAGCAGATGAGGGCGCTTGGTCAGAACGCCCTACATCAGTGGGTGGCACTGATGCTGTGCATCTTTGGCGACCGACCAAACGTGGATCGCTTTCTCTCCGAACGCTTGGTAAGAAAATGCCCACTCTAGTTAGCTCACAGGAACACCATATATAAAAAAACAAAAGAGTAAAAGCCTGAGCGATCCCCGTTTTCTATTTTCTGGGTTTGCAACCTTGCTAATAAGGCCTGCGATCCCAATTTGCCCGTTTTCCAGATGGTCAGGGACAAGCCCCGCCCGCTATAAGCAAGGAATTAGGACTCTCCTCCAAAGCGGGCGACCCCTTATTAACCAGTTCGCGCTGGATGACGAATATAAACGAAAAGTTTTCCCCCAGATTCAAAACGGATGACGCATAAACACGCCATGAGCAAGGCCGGAAATGTCTGTCAGCAGCAAGCAAGGCCGGAAATGCGTGGGTGTGCTTCCCGGTACGGGCGGCCTGATCCTGCTTCGGATCGAGTTTCATTAAAAATAATCCCGCACGTCGGCTCAATGATGTTAAAATAATCCCGGTGCGAACTGGTTAAAAGCCTGACTCCTATGATCTGTCCTGAACTTAACAAAAGAGGCTGTGCCACGGAACAAAAACCCAGCAATTCAAGCTGCGCACCGCCGGTAATCTCTTCTGCAGTCTTCTATTGTTAATAGTGACTCATTGCCACTCTTGCAATGAACCGAGCATCACACTTAAACTGGGCGGCAACAGTGTTTGTAGATAGCAGGAATACCGGGCAGGCCTCGCTCGCTCGCTTCTTAAACGGTCTCAGTTTGGAACGCATCCCTAATGCTGCTAGCATCGTGACTTTGGGCACGCTCGCTGTCAACAGGTTATGGCCTCAGACTTAACAAAGATATTAACACAATTTGGGAACCATCAACATGGGGGCTGGATAGCTCAGTTGGTAGAGCAGGTTTAAGCCCCGCTCTACTCAATTGTTTTGTTCAATCTCCCCCAAAAATATTAATAAAATAAAGAGTAAACTAGACATGTGTTTGTGGACAAACACAGAGCTGTTTCGGATGTCTAAAATGTCTTTCATTATGTGTGTGTGGTGGTCTAAGTGTGTGCCAAGTCTAAAGTCGATCGGATTTACCAAAGTGCCAAAGATATATTGGTTGAACAAAAACGTGTACAAATCCTATGGGAAAAACTGAACCTTTAATGTGATGTAACATGAGACCCGGCGATGTCATCATGACGTCATCTTAATTTTCGTCTATAACACATCCTCGAATACTTGCAAACCAAGTTTGACCCCAACCGGACTTGTACTTTCAGAGTTAGAGGGTCTTAAAAACTACACCTTTAATGTGACGTCACATGACCCGCGATGACGTCATCTTGATTATTTTTTTCTTGGCCCTCCTAAGGATGGTGGTCGAGGTCTGTGCTAAGTCTCAAGTCGATCGAATTTACAGAAGTGTAAAATTCAATATTTTGAAGAAAAACGTGTACAAACCCTATGGGGAAATAAACTACACCTTTAACGTCACGTCAAGTGACCTTGAATGACGCAATCGTGCCGAATTTCGTCCAGGACTATCTGTGAGTGGTGTTCTAAGTGTATGCTAAGTCTCAAGTCGATCGAATTCATTAAAGTGTCAAAGTCAACAGTTTGAAGAAAAACGTGTACAAAACCTATGGGGAAAATGTTACCTTTAACATGACGTCACGTGACCTTGAATGACGGAATCGCGACGAATTTCTTCTAGGACCGTCCTTGGGTGGTTGTCTAAATGTATGCCAAGTCTCAGGTCGATCGGGTTTACCAAAGTGTCAAAGTGTATTGGCAGAAAAAACGTGTACAAATCCTATAGGGAAAAAGTGACACAAAAAAAAACAAAAAAAAAACTAGAACTACGTCTGTTCAAGGAACAGAACATAGGGCTTTTTCGCTTTCGCATTTTTTTAGAGTATTTGTTTTAAAAAAAACCGAATTTAAGTTAATTTAAACAGATTAAAATAAATTCAAACTGATTAAAACGATGACGTCACACGTTTCTGAACTTTTTGTGCAACTATCTATCACCTAACAACACAAAATGAGTTGTTATGTTCCTTTGCTGAGATTTGCCTTCAACGTCTAAAAACGTAATAATTCAAATATAATCGTAATATGACGTAACATTTGTCAACATGACGCTAGAGGGCGCTTTAACATTTGATGAAGTCACTGTTAACATTTTTGTTACTTACAATCTAGCCAGCTCCTAACATCGTTGAAAGTAAGTTCACATCGTTTTTTACTTTTAAATTATAAGGAACTTCCGGTTTGGACCGGAAGGAAGTGTCAGGTCATTTTGCATGTAATACAAATTATGAAGACCATGGATTAATCTATCAATCCCCCTAAAAATCTAAATCAGATCTCTTACAGTTGATTTTATATTGATTTTCAAAGATTAAATTTAGAAATATTTGGTTGCTTGTAATCTGACACTTGATGACGTCATCGTGACGTAATTAACAGAAAGCTCGAGAGCTGTCTTAACTTTGCTATTTAAAGCAAAAATCTGGATTATATCTATCGCGGTTGATTTTTAAGCGACGTTTTAAGGTTTTAAGGTCTTTTCATTGTAACTTCCGGTTTGGTGACGTCATCAATAAATTTCTTTCTCAATATGTTGTTAGCACGAAGCTGATTATATACACCGGTTATAAAATGATTTCAGCAAACTTCGCCACACACATCAACAGATTATTCATTTTAACCATTTTCAACCTGCCGCTAGAGGGCGCTATAACGTGTTATGACGTCGCCGGTAATTATTTTGAAAAGTTTATTCTAGCCAGACACTAACATCGTTGAAAGTATGTTCATATCATTTTTCAGTTTTAAATTATAAGGCACTTCCGGTTTGGACCTGAAGGAAGGGTCACGTGATTTCACGCACATGAGTTGAAATGAAGATCTTTAATTATTCTATCTATCGAGAGCTGTCTTAAATTTGCTATTTAAAGCAAAAATCTGAATTATATCTATCGCGGTTGATTTTTAAGCGACGTTTTAATGTTTTAAGGTCTTTTCAGTGTAACTTCCGGTTTGGTGACGTCATCAATACATTTCTTTCTCAATATGTTCTTAGCACGAAGCTGATTATATACACCGGTTATAAAGTGATTTCAGCAAATTTCGCTACACACATCAACAGATTGTTTATTTTAACCATTTTTCAACCTGCCGCTAGAGGGCGCTATAACGTGTTATGACGTCGCCGGTATTGTTTTTGAAAAATACAATCTAGCCAGACACTAACATCGTTAAAAGTAAGTTTATATCATTTATCACTTTTAAATTATAAGGCACTTCCGGTTTAGACCGGAAGGAAGGGTCACGTGATTTTACGCACATGGGATAAAATGAAGATCCTGGATTATTCTATCTGTTGCCACAAAAATCAAGTTTCGGTCTTTTGCGGTTGATTTGTTATTGATTTTCAAAGATTAAATCAATTGCACCTTTAAGATGACGTCACGTGACCCCTGATGACGTCACCATGTCGTATGTCGGCTAGGCACGAGCTTACTATAGGGTCTTCACTTGGGTTAAGTTTTATGGAAATACGACTTTGTTCTCTGGTAAAAGTACTTGTGCAAAAAAACGTGTACAAAGTCTATGGGGTTTAGGTTACTAAAAGAAAAAAAAAGAAGAAAAAAGAAAAAAAAAAATCAGAACAAAAACAAAGGCTTTTTCGCAAAATTTGCGAAAAAGCCAAAAAAAAAAACTAGACATGTGTTTGTGGACAAACACAGAGCTGTTTCGAATGTCTAAAATTACTTTCAATATGTGTGTGGTGGTCTTTTGTGTGTGCCAAGTCTCAAGTCAATCAGATTTACTAAAGTGTCAAAGGCAATAGTCTAAAGAAAAACGTGTACAAAACCTATGGAAAAAAAATGAAACTTTAACGTGACGCCCCGTGACCTTGAATGACGCAATCGTGCCGAAATTCTTCTAGGGCCGTGTGTGGATGGTGGTCTAAGTGTGTGTCAAGTCTCAAGTCGATCGGATTTACTAAAGTGTCAAAGTCAATAGTCTAAAGAAAAACGTGTACAAAACCAATGGGAGAAAAATGTGAACCTTTAATGTGACGTCACGTGATCTTGAATGACGCAATCGTGCCAATTTTTTTTTAGAAACATCTGGGGGTGGTGTTCTAAGTGTATGCCAAGTTTCAAGTCGGTCGGATTTACTGAAGTGCCAAAGTCAATAGTCTGAAGAAAAACGTGTACAAAACCTATGGGGAAATTTTCACCTTTAACGTGAGGTCACGTGACCTTGAATGATGTAATCGCAACGAATTTCTTCTAGGACCGTCCTTGGGTGGTTGTCTAAATGTATGCCAAGTCTCAAGTCGATCGGATTTACCAAAGTGTCAAAGTGCCCTGTCTGAACAAACGTGTGCAAATCCTATGGAAAAAAGTCTGAAAAAGGAGAAAAAAAAAAACAAACTAGAACTACGTCTGTTCGAGGAACAGAACATAGGGCTTTTTCGCATTCTCAATTTTTTTGATTAAATATTTCAAAAATTGAACTTTTATACCATCAAAACAATTTAAAATCATTGGAAACGAATTTAAGTTAATTTAAACAGATTAAAATTAATTCAAACTGATTAAAACGATGACGTCACACGTTTGTGAACTTTGTGTGCAACTATCTATCACCTAACAACACACAATGAGGTGTTATGTTAACACGATCCTTTGCTGAGATATGCCTTCAACGTCTAAAAACGTAATAATTCAAATATAATCGTAATATGACGTAACATTTGTCAACATGACGCTAGAGGGCGCTTTATCATTTTATGAAGTCACTGTTAACTTTGTTGTTACTTACAACCTAGCCAGCGCCTAACGTCGTTGAAAGCAAGTTAGCATCGTTTTCCACTTTTAAATTATAAGGCACTTCCGGTTTGGACCGGAAGGAAGTTTCAGGTCGTTTTGCATGTAATACAAATTATGAAGACCATGGATTAATCTATCAATTTCCTTAAAAATCTAAATCAGATCTCTTACAGTTGATTTTATATTGATTTTTAAAGATTAAATTTAGAAATATTTGGTTGCTTGTAATCTGACACTTGATGACGTCATTGTGACATAATTAACAGAAACTCGAGATCAGTCTTAACTTTGCTATTTGAAGCAAAAGTCTGGATTATATCTATAGCGGTTGATTTTTAAGCGACTTTTTAAAGTTTAAAGGATTTTTTATTGTAACATCCGGTTTGTTGACGTCATAAATATTTCTCCTTCCCAATATGGTCTCAGCATGAAGCTGATTATATACACCAGTTATAAAGTTATTTCAGCAAACTTCACAACACACATCAACAGATTAATCATTTTAACCATTTTCAACCTGCCGCTAGAGGGCGCTATAACATGTTATGACGTCGCCGAAATATTTTTGAATAGTTTATTCTAGCCAAACAATAACATCGTTAAAAGTAAGTTCATATCATTTTTCACTTTCAAATTATAAGGCACTTCCGGTTTTGACCGGAAGGAAGGGTCACATGATTTCACGCACACGAGATAAAATGAAGATCCTGGATTATTCTATTAATTGCCACAAAATTCAAGTTTCGGTCTTTTGCGGTTGATGTTTTATTGATTTTCAAAGATTAAATCAATTCACCTTTAAGATAAGGTCACGTGGCCCTGAAGACGTCTTCCTCGTGGTGTCTGTCGGCGAGACTGGAGTTCACTATTGGGTCTTCACCTGGGTCAAGTTTATGGGAATACGACTTTGTTTTTCCGTTAAAAGTGCTTTGAATTGTGCAAGCAACGTTTACAAAGTCTACGGGGTTGGATTCTGCGTAGCCGAAAGCGTGTTTACCTACCTGTCGTACGCGGCGCCCTTCCCCATGGGCAATTTGATGACGTCATCCTGTTTCACAGGTTGGCGGCTAGTGTCCTCTTGGGTAGGCGTACATGTGCTTGCACGAACGATGTCAGTGGTGATACATACGCTCAATACATAATGCACTATCAGTGTATACGTACATGTACTAGCATGTATAGTATACGTGTGCCATGCACACGTAAGGGGTCAATGCTTTTTGCACCTAGGCCAAAACGATTACATTTCAAGGGTGCCGCAGGGTATGTTCAAGTTCGTGTTTTGCCCCAAAACACAGGGAAGTTCGAGAACTACTTTTACATTAACCTTTAGAGCAAAAATCAAGATTGTATCTGTCAAGTTATTAAATTTTTTAGGAATTTTCAAAGGAAAAGGAGTCTTTTCATTCTAACTTCCGGTCTGGTGACGTCATAATTTTTTCTTCCCGTCAACTTGTTCCTAGCATGAAGCTGATTAAATACACCGGTTATAAAATTATTTCAGCAAACTTCGCCACACACATCAACAGATTATTCATTTTAACAATTTTTCAAACTGCCGCTAGAGGGCGCTATAACATGTTATGACGTCACCAATATTTTTTTTGAAAAATACATTGTAGCCAGACACTAACATCGTTGAAAGTAAGTTCATATCATTTTTCACTTTCAAATTATGAGGCACTTCCGGTTTAGACCGGAAGGAAGGGTCACGTGATTTCACGCACACGAGATAAAATTAAGATCCTAGATTATTCTATCTATTGCCACAAAAATTAAGTTTCGGTCTTTTGCGGTTGATTTGTTATTGAATTTCAAAGATTAAATCAATTACACCTTTAAGATGACGTCACGTGGCCCCTGATGACGTCACCATGACGTATGTCTGCTAGGCACGAGTTCGCTATAGGGCCTTCACCTGGGTTAAGTTTTATGGAAATACGACTTTGTTTTCTGGTAAAAGTACTTGTGCAAAAAAACGTGTACAAAGTCTATGGAGTTTTGGTTACAAAAAGAAAAAAGAAAAAAAGAAAAAAAAAATCAGAACAAAAACAGAACAAAAACAAAGGCTTTTTCGCAAAATTGCGAAAAAGCCAAAAAAAAAAAAAAAAAAAAAAAAAAAAATTAACGATTACAAAAGCTGTTTCGGTGAAAAACCGAAACAGCTAAAAAAAAAAAAAGAAAAAAAAAAAATTTAACGAAAACAAAAGCTGTTTCGGCTGAAAAGCCGAAACAGCTAATAAGAAAACAGTATTGGAACATAAAGGTCACAGTTACTTCTTCTTGTGGATATACTTGACTGTCTAGGGGAACCACTGCGGGTCGTAGTCAAGTACATTCACTTGCACTGTAATACAGATTGACTGGTTTTATTGTTGTATCACTCAGCGTACTTGGTTTAGTGGCTCCGAGTCGGGTCCTAGCAGTCTCGTCGTAACCATGTCCATGCAGAACTTTGACCTAGCCCACCGCATGCTGACGGTTACGCCCGACCAAGTGGCACATTTCATTGTAAAGAAACAGCCAACTTCAGATACAGGTTAGTCCATTAACCCTAACTACCCTAAGCTCATCCAACTCCAACTACCCCAAGCCCCATAGTCGGAATCCTGCAGCGCGCGTTAGGTTTGCTCAGAAGTTCCTGGGAAGCGCTGCTAATATTGCCAAGACTGGATGTGGTTTATCTTGATAGAGACTTCCACTGTTGCACTAACTTAAAGGGATCGTATACGTTTGGTAATTGGAACCCACTGTTCGTTTCAATCCTATATAGTTATAGATATATACCATAAAACTAACCTGTAAACATTTCATTTCAAAAGGTGGTAGCGATATTGAGATATTGCCGAAAATCTCGAGAGGTTATGTCCACGCAGGAAGAATAATCTGCATTGGAATACACAATCTGAGAAACGTCACTGCAGTAACGCTTCTCAGATTCAATTTTTTTGGGATAAAAAGTAATATCTTTTTCCATAACCGCAGTACTTCGAAGTGAAAAGTTTCTAAAAATGCATTATACTATCCAAAGCTGCTGTACTTCTTACCAAGTAAGTTTTTATTGCCAATATTTTTTTGCAGTAATTACCAAACGTATACGATCCCTTTAGCTGCATTTGTCACGAGACTGGCTGCAAAATAAGGCAATACAAATTACCAAATCTAGTCTTGGACCAAGAGTAGATGAAAATGTTATTTCAAATTCATTTTAAAGTGTATTGGTTACTTTAGCTAGAGTCTTTTGTATTGTGTGTTTAAATCAGATCGTAGCACCGCCGTGACATCCTCAACGCCAGCTGCCACTGGCTCTGCCATGGAAACAGAGCAGCAGGCTGACCAATTAGAAGGCAGCTTAGATAACGATCAAGTGATCATTGAGGCTCGGATTCTTGTTGAAGAGGTATGTGTCACAGTTTGTTCAATAAATACACTGTGTTGCTTTAATGCACATTTTATTTCAAGGTTTCTTTACACATATGAAGCATTCAACCAATCAGAATTGCTAGAATCTATTCATGAATAAAACATGATCTGTTTTCCACCCTCTTTAGCCAATGGTTGCTCGTATGGCCCCTGAACTAGCACAAGTTGAGCCCGTCGCTCCAATAAAGCATTCAACCAATCAGAATTGCTAAAATCTATTCATGAATAAAACATGATCTGTTTTCCACCCTCTTTAGCCAATGGTTGCTCGTATGGCCCCTGAACTAGCACAAGTTGAGCCCGTCGCTCCAATAGGTACCGAAGCAGCTGCCACACCGGTTCCCATAGCGACACCTTCAGAAGATGGCGTCGTTGCCATGGAAACTGCTGGCTGGGAAGCGGCAGTCCCCGCTGTAAGTTGAAAAAAATTATTGGTGAACATCAAAGAGAAAAAATATTAGCTTGGTAGTTGTGTATTACCCCATTTGTTCCTTTACTACCCTAAACTGCCTGAATATTTTTGTTTTTATGGATTTATCAAGGAATACATACAATGTAAAACACTGCAGTACATATTTGTACATGTTTCAAATGTGGAGTGAGCACAATATAAATGTGGCCTCGACTTAAATATTTTGTGTGTATCCAATACGTCATAGAAACGTTATACTCCCCTTACTTACATTTTGTTGCATTTCATAGTTGTAATATTTAAAGGTAGGATATATTTAGTAGGATACACCATTGGTAATTGCTTGAATTATCAGGAATGGGTGGATTTGGAGGGTTTGTATTTTATAGTAAATATCGTTTATCTGACCTGAACAAAGTTTAACAATCATGGATGCAAAAAAAAAGCAAGAAAAGCGTCGGGCAGTTGTTCTCGCGAATTTGTTTAAACATATAATTCAATTTTTCGAAACAATTACAGGATATCTAGCACAATCATTTTGCTGGGCTTTTGTCTAGGTTTGCACCCATTACAACTCTGTAAGGAAATGCTGACAATAGTCGTAGCCATAGCTCTGGAAGTCCGTTTTAAACACGGCCTATTTCTGTGTGATTGTTCTGTAAGTAAACCTTCAGTGCCCAATTTATGTGATTCTGTACCTTATTTCAGGAATGGGTACCAGTCATCAACCAAGATATCGGCCGGCAGCGCAGACAGGCTCCCCAAGGTGGTCTCAGCGATGCATATCTCGCCGGCATGCCGCCAAAGCGAATGAAGGTACGTGTAGCATCTTGCCCATTTGAATACTGGTGCTGGTTTTGTCATTTCAAATTCTTGTGCAGTGCCCGTTCTAAATGTGCCTGCTCGCAACTGGCGAAGGATTACAGTGATCAAATCACTTTCGCATGTTTAACCAGTTCGCGCTGGGATTATTTTAACATCACCGAGCCGAGGGGCAGGAATATTTTTAACGAAACTTGATCCGAAGCGTGTTCAGGCCGATGGTGCCGAGAAGCACACCCATGCATTTCCGGCCTTGCTCGCTGCTGACACAGATTACCGAACTTGAACTTGGAGTGTTTATGCGTCATCCGTTTTGAATTTGGGGAAAACTTTGCGTTTTTATACGTCATCCGGCGCGAACTGGTTAATACTGGGACAGCGACCTCAAGCGCTATTTTTGTTCGGATCCCTTAGTTCAACCTTTAATTCTACCTTCTGATTGCAAATCTTAACCACACCCCCCAACACAGAGCTCTTTTTCACATACGTAGTGTGGACATTCCTTTGTATTCGTCTAGTTAAGAATTCGGCCAGCTCGCTTCCAGAATTTTTTTTGTGGCCTCCTGAAGTAATTACTTTTATTTTCCCACAGATAACATTACCCTATTTTCCCTCTTAAGCCCTTTCTCAGTGTGAGAGAAGCACTGTGTGGACGTGGGCAAGTCCTACTGTGTAGACATCTTGTGTGCAGAGGTCCACACAGTAAATGTAATGTAAACTCAGATGCATTGTAGCGTCTCTCCTCGTTGTCTCCCTTTGTAACCAGGGGCCAATTTCATAGAGCTGCTAATCACAAACATTTGCTTAGCATGAAAATTTGTCCTTGGCAAAAACAAGCTTACAGACCAAATTTTCACGTGATCTTTATTGTTTTTGATTGATAATCAGCTGATTTTTTGCTTAGCATGAAAAACACGTAGAATTTTGGCTGGTAACCTGTTTTTAATGAGCAAGACTTGTGTGTGCTAAGCACATTTGTGTGCTTAGCAGCTCTATGAAATTGGCCCCAGGGGGTTCTTGTGCACGGAGCCTATAAACAGAATCCAGAACCTTGTGACATTCCCACAATAGGTCTCTCTCAAATGTCATAATTTCCTACAGATCAGCTATGTGAATCAGCATTTTAAATGTCAACTTGCATATCGTGCATCGGCAGCGCCGTTTTTCTAACACATAAACAGGAAATGATGACATTTGAGAGAGACTGTCACAAGGTTCTGGATACTGTTTATGGGCTCCGTGCACAAAAAAAACCTGGTTACAAAGTGAGTCAACATACAAGATGAGATGTTAGAACGCCTGTAAGTTTACATTACTTTACTGTGTAGACCTCTGCACTTGTCCATGAACAACAAGCACACGTGTTTGGAACATTTTTTTACACGGCGCAACGCGTGCTTGATTGCGTAGATTACGCAGTTGCAGTTCTACAAATATAGCCGTCTTTGACAGAGATCTATAAATGTCAGTGTCTTTAATAAGAGAAGTTGTTTTTTGTCTGCCCGGTTTTCAGCTGACCCAAGACCGCAAGGCCCCGATCAATAACGGCGTAGAGACCTTCATTCCCGACACCCTGCGTCGAGCCGTGCAAGCCACGGGAGCCCAACCGCTGACCTGCGTGCAGGCCCTGGTGCAGGATGCCGAGGCCAGCTCATCCCTCCGTGAAGCCTGCGAGGAACAGATCAGGAGCGCCCTCCAAGAGCGTCTACGCCGGGATCCTGACTACGACCCACAACGGTTCCCCCACACAGACAAGTATATCCACAAGAAGAAGTAACTGTGACCCAGAAGAAGTAACTGTGACCCAGAAGAAGTAACTGTGACCCAGAAGAAGTAACTGTGACCCAGAAGAAGTAACTGTGACCCGTATGTTCTAATTGGCGAACGGGATTCCGCTTGTGTGCAGGTATCTTTGATTTGTTGTTCGACTATAACAGTTACATGTATCCAGAGATAAAAGGGGCACTCTGTCCTGGAATCGCCCAATTGACCATACTGACTTGTTCACACAGCTTGGCACAGTTTGACTTTAAATTATCAAGACCAAATACACTGTTGCTATATCACGTGATTCGGGGCAAGCTCTTGCATAGTTACGTTAGAGACGCTCAGCACCAATACATTGTTCACAATGGTTGAGAATGGTACAAAGACACCAGACCATTCCAGAGCCGGGGGTTGCTAGCGTAAGGCTTGCCCCGAATCACGTGATATAGCAACAGCGTCTTTGGTCTGAAGAATTTAAAGTTAAACTGTGCCAAGCTGTGTGAACAAGCCAGTGTACCAGATGTTATTCAAATTTAACTCGGGGTCACGCGCAAATGGCTTATTGGCGAGGGGGATTCCACTTGTGTGCAGGTACCTTTGATTTGTTGTTCGACTATAACGGAACAGTTACATGTGTCCAGAGATAAAAAGGGCACTATGTTCTGGAATCACCCAATTGGGCTTACAAAATGCATTTTGAATGAAATGTTAATCGGAAAGAGCATTTAAAAGTAGGATATCCACACAACCATCCTTAAAAAAAATTGCCGTTTTTGTGTTTGTCTTGTGTAGAGCGAGTTACTGGACATGGATTAGCCTTGTTCACCTAATCACCTGTCACACTGTTGTCATCACATTTCATACATTCCCACTCTACCCACAAGTATGCAGCCAAATTCTCCTAGTATATATGTGACCTGTTCCAACGAAACCCAGACAAAGTCGACTTTTTAGTCTTTAAGATTTTGCTTTTTTCAAATTCTCTAGGTTCTCAGCTTTAAAATGATGTATCATTTACATATGTACCCCCACCCTATCTTCCCTGGGGTCTGGATTTAGTGATAAAACCCTGACAACCTAATTATGAGATAAACAGCTTTGAAGTTCAGAAAAGCGTATTATTTCTATACACAAATGTTTCACAAAATTGACCAAAAAACACACTTCTGGTAGACGGATTTTGTTCAAATTTGAGGAGATTGTAGATTAATAGTAAGTGACTTAGAAAAACCTAAAATCTCAAAATGGTAAAATCCATCCCGAAATTACTTCAGGAGTACATTGTGACAAAACACATTGTGCGACTTTTTCCGGGTTTCGTTGGAACAGGTCACATATGTGACCGGCTCTACAAAAAGGTGTCTTAAGTCGCGCTGTGCACTATCATGTAATGAACCGCTCAACGTTGAAAGGGTAAACATTTCTATTTGTTGTCTTGAATGAAATCTTTAATACCTACAGTTTAAGGTTTCATTAAAAGAAATGTTGATTTTGATAAATAAAGTGGAAAAAACAACCATTTTGTGTGCATCGTTCTGTTGTACTGTAGTACAACAGAGCCGGCTATTTCAAAACCTGTTTTCTCAGTTGTTTAATTCGAACTCCAAGAAAGTAATCAAAATGTAAACACGTCGTGTCTCCAAAATGGGAGGGGCTATAGATCTTTAATATATACTAAATGAAAGCTTACATTGTGGGCTTTCTAACCATGTATGTAACTCAATTTCATTTTGTTGCGACATAAGATGCCTTTTTGTAGAGCTGGTCACATATGTACCTACATGCAGTTAGCAAGTTTCTAATAGTAAAGTTTCACGAATAACAATTTAGTTGTCAACTCCATAATAGACTACAAGTAGTTATTTTAGTATCCTACTAGTACATGTACTAGCAAGTTGGCTGCTATTAAGTTTAAGGGTTCATGAATATGGGCCCCAGATCCTCTCAAATTAACTGCTGCTGAGAAACCCAATGATATAACTGTTCAACTTGCCTCTAAACACCAGGGCCCAATTCCATAAAAGCATTCTAACTTTAGTATATTACTAGGTTTTAGCAAGATTCCAAATGCCTAGTTGGTTGCTTGCTAGCAATCAACGAAATCGCATTCCATAACACCATTCTATGAAATATTCTTACTAGTTGCTTGCTTGCAGCTTGCTAGAATGGTGTGGGGTTTGCATAATCGCCAAAGTACATGGTCAGTTTGAGTTAACAATAGGGAAAGAGTTCAAATCAGGTCATGATGTGGGTTGTATTGTCAATGCATTCCTCTGTACCCTATTTTACATTTGTATCGGCCTACGCACATGTTTCAGAAATAAGGTTATCCTTGACTCTGCGCATAAGAATGTCAATACAAATTCCCAAAAGATGAAAGATTGAAAGTGACTTAGAATGGTGCTAAGGATTTAGACATACCCCAAACCTATTCTAATTTTAGCAAGCAACTAGGAACCTTGCTAAGCATATAATGGTTTTATGGAATAGATTTAGCAAGGAACTAGAGATAGAAAGGAAGTTAGCAACCAACTAGGCTTAGAATGCTTTTATGGAATTGGGCCCAGGTTATTATGCCTGGGCTATTGCTTTCCACAATGTATCGTAGCACAATTTATAATTCTTATGGATGTCGCAGTGTCTATTTTGGTTGAAGGTAATAACGTGTCCATTTTGAAATAGATGGTAAGTTTATGAATTATTAAGTGTCATATCTTGTTTGAAGTTTGCAAACATTATCATCCTGTTGTCCACTTCATCTGCATGAATTGTTTCTTTCATAAAGCATCCATTTTTGTTCAATGTAATTTGTTTTTGTTAATTTCTGTTTATTATTTCAGCTTTTGTTCGTAAGCATTGTTTAATACATTCACAAACATTAAATACACAGAACCATCTATCAAACACGATGTATGTCTCATCTTTTGTTTGTATTTTGTTGTTTGCCTTGTTTTTTTATTATTCTGAAAAATTTCACGCCACAAGATATCAAAGTTCTGAATTAAACCATATTATGTTTGGTTAAACAAAGTTGCATTTGAATACATTGATTTTCATTTTTGCTTGCCAATGATTTTCATTTAGCAGAAACCAATGTCATAAATCTGCTCAGCGAAAAATAAAATGCTTGACCCAGACATTTTTACTTAGCAAAACCAGGTTACCAATCAAAACACTACGTGATGTATATTGCTGTCGTTTGGTACCAGTCAGTTTTTGCTCAGAACATAATTTCACTAATCCAAAGAGCTTTTTTTCTGCTAAGCAGAAGCATGAGATATTTGAAGTATGGTTTCAACGCTTAGTTTTATTCAGACAGAAGACATCGAAAACTCGTTTCTGAATGTTTGTGTATCAGTGTTTATTTGCTTTGGTGTTACGAATTATTTATAGTCATTTTTTTCCAATAAAAAAAATATATGTGGAAATCTAATATTAACATTTTTGTCGCAAATTTGTATTATTATTATTATTATTATTATTATATTTTTTTTTGGGGGGGGCGGTGATTTGGTGATTTGTTATTTGGCGTTTCTGCATGATTTGAAATTAAGGTTGAAATATATGAGACAATTCATTCACCCAAACACTGTGAATATCTAACAACAAAAACGCGGCACTAGCAATGGACGCACATTGTTACTTGTTCACACATTCGCATTTTTGTATTACTGTGGATACATGGCTTTGTTCTCGTGTACAAAATGGTTAGAAAGTCGAGCACGTTTTTCAAAATGCTCCCATTTTAACCACAATTGTTTTCCTGGGTTGTAATTTCGTCCCAATATACCCTATATTATACCCCAACCCAAACACTAACCCTAACCCACATCTTAACCCTAGTTTTTTGAGTAATTTAAGTACAATCCAAAAATCTATTTCGTGAAATTCCTAGTGGAGACCTATTTATCTTTAGAAATTACCCTAGCTGGAGACCTTTTCATTCTCATTGTCCCCATTGTGTTCACGTCTCCAGAAGGTACCGTATTTCGCACCACAGTGAAAGATTCCTCGCCCATCCATCGTTTTATCAAACAGATTTGTTCATGGTGTTTAACGAAAACTTCTTAACTTTTTTAAAGGCCTTTTGTTTGTACACATTTGCTTTTCTAACCATTGTCATTGGATTATCGATTCGAGGACCTATATTCACCACATAATTTCATTGTTCGGCCTCTTCACAAAACAACACCTTAAACACGCACTCAAGTTTGGTATAAATTGAAGATTTCTTTTGTTCCTCTTTTATACTTTACGTATTGGCAATATTTCTCATCCAGCACGTCGTCAATTGTATCACTGTCCTCGATTAGAAGATGCGTCACGTGTGTGTGTCCACACAACTCCAAAATGTTTGTGCATTGTTCTTTCATTTGCTGCATCACCGTCGATTCGCTGCAAAGAAAACGTCACTGTACACCTCATTATATACTACGGCTGTGCCCTGACTTGTTCATGCAGCCGGAAAGTGTTTGCCTTTTGTGGACGTGGAAGAAACCACATTTGTGTATTGGTGCGGTGTGTCGGGACAAAAGGGGTCTCCCTCCGCCTTAAATGTCGCTGGCAGGCTATACACGTACTACATGTACATACACTGTACATGTACTATACGTTGGGATTTGTTACACTGTGATCGGATCGTACTGGCTAGGATGCGTCATACTGCTAGACAGTGGCTATAGTGGGCGTGGCTTAAACGGATTGGCGCACATGTATTGTGTAATATGGGGTAATCCGATACAATAGCACTGCCCGGCCCACAAGCAACGGTCGGTCAGTGGGTCCGAGTTGATCAAGCATATGAAGCACGACATGTGGCAGAGAAAACCCCCCTCTTTTGTGTTGACCATTGTATTCCCGGAATCTCAGGAATTCCTTTTAGGTTTCAAGGGGGGGATGGGTTAGGTTACAATAGTGTTGAGTGCGTATAAAGTATAGGGATAAGAGGGGGGTACCCCTCTGCCACATATCGTGCTGGGCATATGATCAAATAGGGCACTAGGCTGGCTCTCAATAATGTCCACAGAATGCTGTCTGCAGGGGCTAGTTTCATGAATCTGCTTAGTATATAACATTTTCCTTGGCAATAACAGGATTACAAACCAATTTTTCAGGTGATGTATGTTTGTGACACTGTATTCAGATGGTTTTGCTTGGCATGGAAAGCACATGGACTTTTGGATGGTAACTCGTTTTTACTGAGCAAGACTTTGTGTCCAGCATTTGTGTGTGTGTGCTAGCGCAGCTCCTGGGGCCAATTCCATAGAGCTGCTAAGCACAAAAATTTGCTTAGCACAAAAGTCTTGCTCATTAAAAACAGGTTACTAGCCAAAATTCTACGTGTTTTTCATGCTAAGCAAAAACTAGCTGATTATCAATCCAAAACAGTAAAGACCACGTGAAAATTTGGTCTGTGACCTTGTTTTTGCAAAGGACAAATTGTCATGCTAAGCAATTTGTTTGTGCTTAGCAGCTCTATGAAATTGGCCCCTGATGCCCGACATATTAAAAAGAAAGAAAACAAAGACACGGAAATTATTTTTAGAAATTATATTTTCAACATTTAAATTGTTTTCTCACTAAATGAAAAAACACTTTGCTTTACCTGTATATTAGCAGAAATGTACATAACTAAATGTTTACTGATGATAAATACACCCTGCGCAGAATTTGTAGATTAAAAAAAAGTGATTTTTTTTTTCCTCAAAATATCATCCCAGATAATTAATCTATAATTAATCTGTCAACTGCATATTTTCATTTTAAACAAAGCGGTTACAAAAACAAACCATTTTGTTTATCTGGAAACAGATTATATACGACTGTTTACCCAAATAAAAAAGTGCTTACTTTACATTCCTAATTACACAAAAACAATTGAAAAACATTAAAATGGCTGCTGTTTTAAAGCACACGTTTTAATTTGTCCCCTCGTAAAAGTTAAGTAAAAAATCGCATGAAACATTTTCTAGGTAAAATATTGAACACAAAATTAACATCCTGCAGATTGCTTGGAAGACAGTATTAAAAAAAAAGGCACTCTTCAGTTTGTATTAACAAGCAAAAACAGCACAATAAACCCACTTTAAAGGGCGTGGCTAATGCAAGAGGGGCGTGACTAAAGCCTTCAGTGTGAAACGTGAGCAACTTCTTTGTTTAAAGTCCAAACTAACTCCTGCAAAAAATGTATACTTTCTATGCAGAAAACTACAATAAAACAGCAAATATATTAAAAAGCCAAATTATGTCAACCAATATACTATCCCTTTAAAAAAGTGTGTACATCAAAACCCTTTGTTTAAACTGAATCGTCCATATCAAACATTAAAGAATGATTTATTTGGTTGATTCACAAAGGTGCTTCATTAAAAAACAAACATGCTAAGCAATATGACTAGCTTGGCGAACTAAGATGAGAACAAAGACTCTATAAAAATCACTTTTTATTTTGATCAGTAAAAAAAATATCGATTTCCGAAACTGGGCAGAAAAATCTTTGAAACCAGCGGAGTGTCCATTTGCAGGAAGAAAGTTGGTTCCCAACCGAAACGTCATATTATGTAACGGTCTTGACTAGTAATAGCCAGATAAAAGCTCCACTTGGCAATCAAAATAATGTTGCACAGCTAACTTTTGAAACCAACATTTCGTCAAGCATTTATTAGTACTAGTCAAGGACCGTTTTACAAACCCCAACTTCGTATCTGCCCTTGGATGTGTTCATGCAGTTTGGCAATGGTGTTGGAGCCTTACTGAGCTTAAGCTGGGGTTTAAAAAACGGTCAGGGAGTAGGAGACCTTTGAGACTCTTGGTGGCAGCAAAACCGTTTCTTTTCAAATTTGCGCGAGGTTAACAAAAACACATAAACGGAAAGGTGATTTTGCAGTCGTCAAGCGTCGCAAATGGTTGGTCGTGGTATTGTACCGACCAAAACGCCGGCGCCACCCGTTAAAGTAAAAAAACCTACACGGTGAATCGTTTTACTGCTTTGGTAAGACGTTCTTTTTGAACTCGTTCGGCCGATTAGTGTTGCCAGGCGGTCGGTAATTCACCACCACTACATACCGCTCCGCGTTCAACATCTTGGCTTTGGCTATTCCTACTTCGGTGGAACTCTTCCATACCATCTGGGTGAATCGTTCTGTGCCTGAAAGTGGACATGAAACAGCAGTTATAACATAACGCAAAGGTAATGGCGGAACAATTTCAATGATTTGCTATAAAGACAGGCTGAAAAATTGGCTTACCTAAAACATTATTGCTTAGCTTTAAAAGGTTACCAGCTAGAATGTGGTGTGGATTTATATGCCTGGTACTCGAGCTTCATAGCACAGCAAATACTGTAGTGATTTATCATTCACTTTGATTAAACTAGGTATGATACACCATTGGTAATTGCTTGAATTTCATGAATGGGTAGATTTGTAGGGTTGTATTTTATAGTAAAATTAATATCGTTTAACTGACCTGTCCGAAGTTATACAATCATAGATGCCGAGAAAAGCAAGAAAAACGGTGTTTGTTTTCAACCGGCGTCGAGCAGTTATTCTTATGTTATTATTTTTTTTTCAATCATTTTGCTGGATGCCTAGAATCATTATTTACTTTTAAATGAGCAAGATATATCTTAATTATTCGGTAGTAAATATTTTCGATATCTGCAAAATGGTGTATCCTACCTTTAAGTAGTGGCATTAGGCGTACATGGGATTATGTTAGACTAAACATTTACATACATTTTTGTTAGTGTCGAAAATAAAGCACCATGCAGGCCCTAACTTTTTGATTTGTACATTTCAGGTCAATCTGTCAATAACCAGGTTGAAGCAGTTTTATTTTCCATGAGAAAAGACACATCTGGGAAATAGAACACCAATATTTACCGCAAGTATACAATATATATTCTGTTAACATCGTAATCTCAAGAATATTGTGGGCCTATTTGTTAAATAACTGCACACGCGCGCAGGATTTTGTACTATTTTTTAGATACCCTTTTTTCACATGCAATTACTATTGAATCACGGAAACAAATTTGGTTCATAACACGAGTCGGCAGACGGATTGGTGGAAAACATTAAATAAAATGATAAAATCATGGAATTTGGCACAATCGTAGTATGTCACGAAAAAGAGATTTGCCTTGAAAGCAATAGGCTATACATGTAGTAAGTTTAAAGGGATCGTATACGTTTGGTAATTACTCCAAAAATTAATGGCAATACAAAATTACTTGGTAAGAAGTACAGCAGCTTTTGATAGTATAATGCATTTTTAGAAGCTTTTAACTTCGAAGTACTGCGGTTATGTAAAAAAAGATATCACTTTTTATCCCCAACAATTTGAATCTGAGAAACGTTACTGCAGTGACGTTTCTCAGATTGTGTATTCCACTGCAGATTATTCTTCCTGCGTGAACATAACCGCTCCACATTTTCGGCAATATCTCAAAATCGCTACTACCTTTTGAAATGAATTTTGTACAGGCTAGTTTTATGGTATATATCTATAACTATATAGGATTGATTGAAACAAACAATGGGTTTAAATTGCCAAACGTATACGATCCCTTTAACAAGCAGTTTTTAAAATTGTCAAAATGGCTACCATTTATTCTACCTATATTATTTTGTTCAAAGGTCAAATCTGCGATGACCTTAGAGCCAAATATCTTTCTCATGACACACCCTGACTGTTTGCTAAACGGTTTCATGCTTTTATCGATCATTAAGTCAATAATCATATTGTGCACCAGTCTGCCCGACTAGAGGCTAGTCAGTCGGTACGAAGGATACCAGTGCAGTAACCGTGAATAGTGGAATTCCCTTTAGCAGTTTCCCGGAAGATATGCGTACCTTTCTGCCATCTTGGATTGTCGAAATCATAATATTCTTTTTCCTTCTCCCAGAGATTCGCAAGTTCTTCCCCGCTGATGTCCTCGTCTAACGGCGTGATGTGTATATTCTCTCCAACCACTGAATACATATACAAATACTACATGGTAATTTTTTCTTGGATTTTATGACAGAGAACCTATCTGAAACCTCAACAATTCTCCAATGTTAAAGGTAGTAATTACTTCAACAGCAAAAAAACACCATGAAACTATAATGAATTATTACTTGGCTGTCAGTGAACAATAGTCTTAAACATCCTTAGCCCGGGAGCTAGCGACATAAGATTTCACCCCATTTCCCAGGAAGGTTTGATCTTACTTCGGTCATTCACACATAGTTGGTCAGCCTTCCCACGTAGGTTGGGTCGGACTCCTGAACCCCCTTGAAAAGCTTTCCAAAGATCGGTTGATTAGGTATATTAGAAAAAGAAAAACGGACCAAATAATATTCGGACCAACAGCCTGTTCGTTTTTAACACGGACACACAACAGCCGTCGCGTCAGGTATTACACAAAACACTGCGTACTGTGTGTATCCCATACGGACCCACGGCTGTTGTATGTCAGTGTCAGTTATTGTATAGACTTGGAGCTCGCAGGAGTCTCGTTTTTCCTAGAAAGGAGGAGAGGGAGAAATCTAATTTTGTTTGTATTCGCGTTTTTAAGTTTGTCTTTGAGAGGAATTTAACACTATCTTCCAAATCTCGTGAATGATACTACGGTTGTATCTGCATAGCTACTATTTCCTCTCTTAATTCAAGACGTATCACTTTTTGGGGACGCTACTCGAGTATCCAGTTTATTTTCTGATCCGTTCGCCTTTGTAAATGATGATGCTGTCCTTTTCCAGAAAATTAGTATCATTTGTATCATATTTGTGAGTGGAACGCAGGCAATTGTGGTAAATTATCTTGCCTAAAGGACGTAAGTATCACAGCCATTGGACTACGGTGTGCGAACAAAACCAAAAAAACAAACCCATTAATTTCCTTTTAGAAAACATTATTTTGTCAGTATACTAGCACCTTATACAGTTTACTATAACAATTACACAATGTACTTTACACGTTATTGAATACATTTCTGCTCACGATCTATCTATCTATATAATAATACGCTACTCTCTGTCTGTCTGTCTGTATGTGTGTCTGTCTGTGCGCGCTTTTTCGTCCCCTTCCCGGAGTCGTGCGGCGTTCAAACTCGGTGGGTGGGTCCGGCTCGGTCCCCGCAAGAACCAGTTTGCATTCGCTAGAGCGTACGAGGTCAAAGGTCATCTAGGGGTCACCTTTTTGAAGTTGGTCGGATCGTGCTTAAACTCGGTGATCGCAATGCTCGATGCGAGGTGAGCGTGGCAAAAATAAAACGGGTATCTATCTATCTATCTATCTATATATCTATCTATCTATCTATCTATCTATCTATCCTATATAATAATACGCTACTCTCTGTCTGTCTGTCCTATATAATAATACGCTACTCTCTGTCTGTCTGTGTGTCTGTCTGTGCGCGCTTTTTCGTCCCCTTCCCGGGGTCGTGCGGCGTTCAAACTCGGTGGGTGGGTCCGGCTCGGTCCCCGCAAGAACCAGTTTGCATTCGCTAGAGCGTACGAGGTCAAAGGTCATCTAGGGGTCACCTTTTTGAAGTTGGTCGGATCGTGCTTAAACTCGGTGATCGCAATGCATGCTCGATGCGAGGTGAGCGTGGCAAAAATAAAACGGGTTAGCGTTTTTCGGGTCTTCCGGGGTCAAAGGTCGTCTAAGGGTCGAATTTTCAAAGTTTGTCCTATCGGGCTAATGGACTGGGAAAAAAATTATAACCCAGGAGGTCATTCAGGGGGTGAAACATCCCTTCAAAATAATGGTTTGGGCCAAAAGCCATAGAGTTGTGCAGACAAATCGAAATCTGATCCCTTTGTGTTTAGCCGCTGTCAAAAAAAGTCGCTGACATCTCTTTCAGCGGCCTTGGTAGAGAACAAACACAGCTGTTATCAATCGCCACCCAGATATCCCCTGGGGGGTAGTTAGAGCTGTTGGTCGTTTTTTATTTGTATCATATGGCTGTTTCATGTCTGTATTGCGCAATACTGATTTCAATGTTTACATGCTTGCAATGGATGTCCTTAAAAAAATACATAAAATAGCCAGAATGTTTAAATCTTTGATATGTGTGTCCAGGGTCCTTATATCCATCTGTTGAGACCGTGAGAAAAAGATTTGTACCCCCAAACACAGTTCATTACCCCCAACATTGTCACGGGAAGAAGTCTACAAGCAGTGCTGATTTCGCTCATATAAGGTAATGCATTGGTTTTTATATCTAAGTTGAATTTAAATAACTTTAATCAAGGGAAAATGGTGTATCAATAATTCAATACATTCTTATAACTGTTACAAAATAATGCTCAAAAGGTGGGAAATATTATAAGAAATGTAGGCCTGTGTATCTGTATCATTGCAGCCAATTAAGTTTATGCAAGGTCAGCAAAATATTTTGTAAATCAATTATTAGTCTGTCAGATGAAGCAATCAGACGAGAGTTGTATTTGGCACCTCCATGATAGAGTCAACATGTATCCACAATCCCCATCCATCCAGGGAAGTAGCTACAAACCCGAGAACCGACAAACCCCGGGTGACCGCCTAGTAGTTAATAATAATGATAAGCACAATTTGACTCTATAATACTTACGCTGGTTTTCACTGTGTTGCTTGTATCCCTTCTCGGCTAGATTCTGCGCCCAGTTAGCGGCCTGCGTTGCCAAATCATTCGCCAATTTTAGAGGCGGGGCACCGTAATCTGCGCGAACCTGGTTGTGGGCGTCCAAGCACGACTCCTTAAACTCGTCTGAAGGGAAGACAAAGTTGGTGAGTTTTTGTTAATGTCTTCTTTTTCATACTACATTGTACACACAGCAGATTCTAATAATAATAATAATAACCGAAAATGGTACATTTGGGAGACCTCTCCATAGAGACGTGCACAAAATTGTCCATTCTTTATTGTAACCTAACCCGTTTTTACCTAGTGCTTTTTCCACGAAATTTCATATTTATGCATTTTGGACCCTACTCCATCGATCTGGACTGTTAAATGTTTAAAAATGAACGTTAGGGAGACCTCGAAATGTCTCCCTAATGACCATGGTCTCCATAATGTTGTTAAAATTACGCAAAATGGTCTCCCAAAGGTGACTTATTTCAAGATAATACAAAGCATTTATATAGCGCCTTACAAAGAACAAAGCGCTTAACCAACAACCACAAAAAAAAATAAAAAAATAAAAACAAATTAACAGAAAGAGAAACAGACACAATACGATCACAATTAGACTTGAAACAAAAATATAAGGAGACGTTTGAATACAGGCAGCGAGACCGCCTCTCTCAGACAAATAGGAAGCTCATTCCACAGGCGAGGAGCGGCCACAACGGAAGAACTATCTCCGGCCTTTCTTCCTACTTCTAGGGACAGAAAGCCGGGTCTGATCGGATGATGAGCAGAGTCGGTGTCTGTAGGCATCATGAATATTTGAGTGATATAAATGTAATACATGTAGGTCAACCATATATGATGGAGCTTGAGTGTTGAGAATTGTGTACACATGGGTACATGTACTTCCAAGGCAGTTTAATAGTTTGGCTATAACTTGTGGGACAAAAGTTGTGCAGATTAAAATGATAGATGTACATGTATAACCGTCAAAAGTGATAATGATGATGACGATCAAGCATGTTGATAAAATAAATGAACATGACACAACCTATAACCCCTTCAGTGATTTACTATAGAAACCTTCCTCACCCTTGCGCGTATTGACTTTAGCGTTTTTACGAAGAGGCGAATTGGGCGAATTGGGCGCGTACTGGCTTTTAGCGTTTTCACGAAGAGGCGAATTTGGGGCGCAGTGGGGAAATGTATACATTCTGACTCTCACAGCCACGGGCGAATTTGGTAATGTATCGTTTTTTTTCGTTTTCACGAAGAGGCAATTCTATTAATTGATTAATTCTGCAAAACTATAATCACCTATTTTTCTTAACGTTTTGCTATATTTAAGAAGATTGAAATTTATTCTTTCCCATGATACCTTAATCTTGTATATTCTATGGATATTTATGTTTCAAACTGCATGCCAAACGAAAAAAGGACGAACTTTACAAGCGATTTTTTCGAAAGTTTGTTCAGACCGTGAAAGGCTCAATTCGCCTCTTCGTGAAAACGGTGACCCATTCACCCACGTGTAAATCATATTCAGTTTACCAGTGCAGTACTCGCTCCAACAGAATCAGACAGACATGCATTTGGAGGGTGGTTATACGGGTGGTTAGGATCAAATTAACGTGAATTAGGACTGTGGCGTAATACAAAGTACAGTGTCAATTTTATTTTCATTTGGTTTGGTAAAAAGGAGGCCGTGATATGCTGCGTTCCAATCGCGTCGTGTTTATCGTGTTCACGAGTTCATGAGTCGTACAATGGCGTTCTAATCGCCTGGTAACTCGTGTTCACCAGTGGTGAACTCGAGGTGGATTTTTGTCTCCATGTTCACGACATCATATTCATAAACGACTGAAATACTCGCGCATGCGTGTTGGTTCACGTGCGAGTTCTTGCGTGATAAATAAAGTCCTTACCGCACGACTAACTCGACTGTGCGCATGCGTCTTGGTGGGTAGCGTTTGGAATGCAACCCACTCGTGAACGTGGAGAAATTCACGGTGAACACGATAAACACGACGCGATTGGAACACAGCATTATGCAAGGTTCCCACTGTCGTGCGATCCGTTACGAACGCCACAATTTGCCATTCGTAGCTGATCGTGGAATTTTCGTTTCCTTTTCTGAAATTTTACGTTTGGATACGAGTTGATGCGAGTCGATACGTTCTGGTACGATTTGGTGCGCTTGGATGCGATATAGTCACGATTGGTCAATTTCAGGTGACACGATCTGTCACGATTTGGACTCCCGTTCAGATACGATCAGATACGTTCCGATATGATTGTCCCGATTGAGTCCATGATCATGGGTCCCGATCTGACACGATCAGCACGATCGGGGTCCCCGATTTGGGACGATCTGGAACGTGGAGATACGTTCCGATACGTTCCGATACGTTCCGATACGATCATCACGAACCGATGCGCTCTGTTGCGATCAGATATGATTATGGTCGCGATGTTTTTCACGATCGGGATCGAGAGTGATCACGATTTGAGCCACGATTGGACCCCGGCGGGTATATATATAGCCCGACTGACCATTGACTTCATTGTTTCTTGAACTTCTACAGAGTGAAGACTACAACCCACAATCAGATCGCAGCGCATCTCAACAGAGGTGGTGGTTGTCTTGTCCAAGGTTGATCCCGATCACCACGATTTGGAAGCACGATTAGATGCGATCTGTATTGCTTTGTTACGATCCATTACGATCTGATGCGATGATCACGATTAAAAATTAATCGCGTTGATCGTAGAAATGTTTTGAACCGTCCAAAAATCTTCTACGATCAACGCGATTGCCACGACTGACCTCAAGATCTGATAAGATCTGATAGGATCACCACGATTACTCCACGATTAAGACCACGATTTCAATCGTGGCGCGAATCGTGATAGTGGGAAACTAGCATTACATTAACCAGCATGTCGTAATAATGCAATGTAGCCCTCAAGTTTAGCTGCCTAGCAAGCCGAGGCCCTTAGTCGGATGAAATATCTGAACGCGGTCGTTATACCATATCGGGTGTGGTTCCTACAATGGCCTTCATGAAACCGAACCCGACTAAATCTGAAACTCAACCGAGGAATGCGCAAGCAAACATATCAAATCCGCGCATACTACGTTTCCTCTCGATATCGCGTTCAAGTTCATGTCAAGGCGAACGCAGCATGCAACACGTCCAATAAGTTTCCATCTATAGTTTTGATTAGACTGTCTTGCGACATATGTCGCATTTTGGATAATGCGAAAGGTGTTTCCAATTTGGCCAGCCCAGGGAACTTTTTAATTGATGCGGTTGCGCGCAGTCACTGTTGTCAGGGCAACATGCGCCCTCTATACGAGTGTCTGTATATGCGACCCGCTCTGCAAAAATGAGTCTGATGTCGGAAAATACACTTTTACGTAAACGGCCGTTTATTGTCTCCGAGGTGATTTTTCTTTCAGCAAATAATATTTTTGTTTTAAGGCATTTTGGTTTCTCCGACCCCTATATTTTTTAGATCTGATTGATTTAAAAGATTGTTTTGATCCCTAAATAAAATTTAATACAGGTTTTGTCATTCTCTTACCATAGCATCTGATGAAGCACTACAATTGTAAATCTTCATTTCTTTTCAAAGATATTTTGAATATAACTGAGAAAAAGCAAATTTCCCCAAATTGTAAAAGACCGATGCATTACACTACAGAGTTGTGCCATATATCAAATGAAAGCTTATTTCCTGCTTTTTCTGACCAATTGTAAAATTGAAAAAACAAAACATTTTTAACACATCAGACTCATTTTTGCAGAGTGGGTCACATTATGAGGTCGGTGTTTTTGTGAACGTGCTCCCAACATAAATTATACATTGTGGGTTTCAGCTGCTATAAACTGTGGTTTGTTTTTTTAACTTGTGAAACTCCTTTTCTTTTGAAAGACTGGATTTTTTTTTTTATTTCCTCGACGTTTAGAAACCCCCCTCGTCCTTTCAATAATCGTCCTTTCAAGTTTAATCATGTAGAACCCCGACCTATTTATAGAGCAAATAAAGCCCACACTGCATAGAAATCAATCACTGTGTCAAACTATAATATATTTGACCCTAACGTCACCCGATACTACAAAATACTACCTGGGTAAACTTAACTTACGCAGTACTCTTATTACTACACTGGCTTATAACAACTGTGTACTTATACCCCAAATGAATGCCTATAGGACGATAAAGTTTAACATTCTGAGAATTTGGTACGGCAGTATGTTTGTTTGAATCCTAATAATAGTGTGATATTTTTTCTTTTATTTTACATGATTTCCCAATACTCCTCGCAGAAACCTAATCAGAAAAAAAGAGTCAGATAAAAAACAAAGGCACGGTTACTTTCCTAACATTGGTATAAATTACCTTATAATATTGTTGGCTGACGGGTACAAATTACGACCAACGTTTAAAGGTAGGATACACCATTTGCAGATATCGAAAGTATTTAAGAAATATCTTACTCGTTTGAAAGTAAATAATGATTTCATGCATCCAGCAAAATGATTGCGCTAGATATCCTGTAATTATACCGAAAAATTGAAATTTATAAAGAAATATTTGCGATCGCATAAGAATAACTGCTCGGCGCCAGTTGAAAACAAACGCTGTTTTTCGTGCTTTTCTCGCCATCCATGATTGTAAAACTTCGGACAGGTCAGTTAAACGATATTTACTATAAAATACAACCCCCTAAATCCACCTATTCATGATAATTCAAGCAATTACCAATGGTGTATCCTACCTTTAATGCCCCCCCCCCCCCCCTTGCCCCCAATGTTTACATGTCGGCTATTAATAGTCCCCGACCACCACCCCCTCCCCCCAATTGTAAGTTACAACCTTTCGTGTAGCCCCAGATGAACCCGAATTATAAACATGTGGTCTAGACAGAGAAATGTCGACCTGACCCCAATAAAACAAACTCACAAAGACCAGAGCATAAACTTGTTCAATATAAACTCTCCGTTATGTGACATAAACAATTTAATAGCATTTATAAACCGACCATTACAAAAATGGTTTTCTTAAAGATTGGATACACCATGTGCAGATATCGAAAAGATTTACCACCGAATTATTAAGAAATGTTTTACTCATTTGAAAGTAAATAATGATTCTAGGCATCCAGCAAAATGATTGCGCTAGATATCCTATAATTATTCTGGAAAAAAACAGAATTTTATAAAGAAAAATTTGATATCGCCGGACGGCGATCGCGAAAAATAAATAACATAACAATAACTGCTCGACGCCGGTTGAAAACAAACTTTTCTTGTTTGTCTTGGCATCCACATGGTTGTAAAACTTCAGACAGGTCAGTTAAACGAAATTTACTATGAAATACAACCCCCAAATCTACCCATTAATGATAATTCAAGCAATTACCAATGGTGTATCCTACCTTTAAGCCCGTTTAATAGATGTCACCCCAAACATACTAAGAGTTTCCAAGTAGTTACAATAATTCCAGGATTTATAGTAAATTGATCTGAAAATTGATCTGATTTTACTTTAATTTTACTCTCTGTGTTTATTCATTTTTTTCAATCAAATTAAATTATATATCGACGTTCTCTGCATCTTTCTTTAGTTTTTTCCCCTCGATTTATTTGCGGACTATCTCCACAACAGTTAAAGGTAGGATACACCATTGGTAATTGCTTGAATTATCAGTAATGGGTGGATTTAGGGGTTGTATTTTATAGTAAATATCGTTTAACTGAACTGTCCGAAGTTTTACAATCATGGATGGCGAGAAAAGCACGAAAAACGGCGTTCGTTTTCAACCGGCGTCGGGCAGTTATTATGTTGTTCTTGTTTTTTTCTTCGCGATCGCCGTCTGGCGACCGTGATTTTTTTGTATGTAACAATCAATTTGTCGTAACAATTACATAATATTTAGAGCTATCAATTTGCTGGATGCCTATAATCATTATTTAATTTCAAATAAGTAAGATATTTTTTAATAATTCGGGAGTAAATTTGTTCGATACAAATGGTGTATCCTAGCTTTAAATCGTGCAGGGCGGTAACTTCAATAACTTTTGTGGTTGGTTCGATTAAATAGCTTCATAAAAACCGAACACCAATTTTCCTAAATATGCAACAATTTCCGCCATTTCAAAGCATGTAATAGCATTTGTTAGCACAAACAAAGCAGTCAAGTTCCCTCGATTTTGCAGATATCGAAAATATTTACTACCGAATTATTAAGAAATATCTTACTCATTTGAAAGTAAATAATGATTCTAGGCATCCAGCAAAATTATTGCGCTAGATATCCTGTAATTATTCCGAAAAATTAAATTTAATTTTATAAAGAAAAATTAAATTGTATAAAGCAAAATTAAATTGTATAAAGAAAAATTAAATGTTATAAAGAAAAATTAAATTTTATAAAGAAAAATTAAATTTTATAAAGAAATTAAATTTTATAAAGAAAAATTAAATTTTATAAAGAAAAATTAAATTTTATAAAGAAAAATTCGCGATCGCTGGACGGCGATCGCGAAAAAACAAAGATAACATAAGAATATTTTTTCGACGCCGGTTGAAAACAAACGCTGTATTTCGTGCTTTTCTCGGCATCCATGATTGTAAAACTTAGAACAGGTCAGTTAAACGATATTTACTATAAAATACAACCCCCAAATCCACCCATTTATGATAATTCAAGCAATTACCAATGGTGTATCCATACCTTTAAGTTACACCCATTTATCTCCGTCTTCGTAAACGTACATACAGAAATTATTGTTGTATACAGACTAAATGACAACAGAGTCAGTGATTTCTTATAATATTTGAATTATGCAAGCCTACTCCAATATCCACAATATGGACGCGATTTACCGTAACAAAATACAGCCGCACACCCTGCAGCCGCTTGTACAAATAATATTTATGCTGGTGCAATGTCATTTTTTTCAAAAACAAACACACCATCCTTAGATTGTTATTCTTATGTACACAAAAACTACACATAGACAACTTACACATCTCAAGGCATGTTACTAATACTAGGGTAAAGGTATGATACACCATTTGTAGATATCGAAAAGTTTTACTTTCGGATTATTAGAAAACATCTTACTTATTTGAAAGTAAATAATGAATGTAGGCATCCCGCAAAAGGGTTGCGCTAGATATCCCGTAATTGTTCCGGGAAATTGTATTTTATAATAAAAATATTCCCGATCGCCGGACGGCGATCGCGAAAAACCCCACAAGAACAACACAAGAACCACTGCCTGACGCCGGTTGAAAACGAACGCCGTTTTTCTGGCTTTTCTTATCATCCATGATTGTAAATACTTAGGACAGGTCAGTTAAACGATATTTACTATAAAACACACAACCCCAAAAATCCATCCATTCATAACAATTCAACAGGGTTGTAGTCGAGTCCCTGCAAGTCGGTTCACAAGTCCTTTCGTGAAGCCAGTCACAAGTCCCTTCATATTAAAGGCAGTCACAAGTAGTAACTGGATGAACAATGACAAAAGAATGATTTGAATAGCTTGTGATTTGAATTGGAACTGAAGAACTTGTGAAGGACTTGCAGGGACTTACAGGGACTTGCAGGGACTTGTGATAGACTCGACTACATCCCGGCAATTCAAGCAATTACCAATTGTGTATACCATACCTTTAATGGAACCCAATGTCTACCATGTGCTATTAAAGTGTCCAAAGAATGTGCATACATTAAGCTTGTGTTTGACGTGGAAGCTTTATAAACTGGGTTTAACCGTGACATTTCCAGACAGTTCCGCACATTCTGAAAATGCGGACATCGCACCGCCGAGAAATGTTTTTTGTAACTATTCGATAAGAAGTGTCGTGAAAGTATTTCAACAGCTGGCAGATGGGAATATAATGTAACGCGGTTTTGTTGAAAGATTAAATTACGTGAAGGTCTTTTTTCCCTGCCCATGGTTTTGCTATGGAATTTGTTTATTTCGCAAGAAAATATTTCGCGCTGCTTGTATTACTGTGTACGCTGTGAATTTACATTAATTAACAGCTTGCAGTTGATAAGAAGTGTTAAAGGTCACACAAAGCCATTTTGATGGACTTGTGATAAAATAAAATGACTGCCACATGTACATGTATGTTATAACTTGGTTGCCACTATAATGTGGAGCCGGATGAGAATTCCCTTTCTCTCCCCCCCCCCCCCCAAAAAAAAAAGTTTTGTTTCGGCGGGTTTTCGCTTATCCCGTAACTCAGAATTGGCCTTAAACAGGATAAAGTTTATGTTCATACGTACATATAAGTATCTGTGTTTTTATTCATATTCTCTTTTTATTTTTGTGTAAAGTTTGTTGTATTTATACGTATTGTTCTTAATAGTTGTCAGTTAACGTTTTTGTTTAAGGACTTTTTTATGTATTTTTTTGTATCCAATTTTATTAAATTTTGTCCCAATGAAAACCCTGGGCAAATAAATGTAATAAATAAGTAAATAAATGCCATTGACCTTACAAACAAATGTGCAACTCTTGTACAGCACGAGCAAGCCAATAATGAATGTAGCGCTATACCGCATCTGCCATGAGAGTAGTCAACTATCTATAGTTTGTCAGGATAGAAGATATAAACATGCACGATAAATGCTAAAATATAAGTCCGAATATTCAAGTTATGTTTGTGCAGTTCCATACGTGCATTAAGGATCGTATACGTTTTATGATGAGAGTAAAAGCAGGATGGATGAACTTTGGAAGATATAAAGACATGTTGACCGATAAAAACCTACCCATGTCACTAAGAAGAAGAATTTTCAACCAGTGCATTCTAACAACTATGACATATGGATCAGAAACATGGTCATTGACAAAGGATCTAGAACAGAAGCTTGTGACTACTCAACGAGCTATGGAGAGAAAGATGTCGCATTTATCTCTGCGAGACAAAATTAATCACAAAGTCATACGCCAGAAAACAAAGGTTAAAGACATCATGGAGAAAGTCAGAGAATCAAAGTGGAGATGGGCTGGGCATGTAGCAAGACTCCAGGACAATAGATGGACAAATCGTTTAACAGAATGGCAACCAAGGATGGAAAAGAGAAGAAGAGGAAGGCAGAAGAGAAGATGGAGAGATGACCTAACATCATACATGTACACATGTACATAGGAACTGCCGCTTGGACTAGGATAGCTAGAGACAGAAGAGAATGGAAATGTTATGAGGAGGGCTTTGTCCAACGTATGGATGAACTATAGCCTGATAGATAGATAGATAGATAGATACGTTTGGTAATTGGAACCCACTGTTTGTTTCAATCCTATATAGTATACAAATATTGACTGCTTTGAGTGGTATAGTAAAACTAGCCTCCCGAGGTGATCCATGGAGCATTCTATTTTCCCGAGGCGAAGCCGAGGGAAAATAGAATGCTCCATGGATCACCGAGGGAGGCTAGTTTTACTATACCGCGAAATAAAGCAGTCAATATTTGTTTTATAACACCTCACTCACAGATTCTGCACAATTTAAGCTTCCTGAAAGTATAGTAATGACAAAAAATCTCCGAATTCAGTGTCAACCTACGTGCAAGCAGTGCGTTGTTTACGAAAGAAATGTACGTTAAATTTGCGTTTTGAAAGGGCACCCGACTATTTGTATCTTCGTTCCCTTTTTCTCGATCATACGTGTACTTTGTTGCCTTGATGAACGGGTGCGAGGGTGATAGAGCAATGTTTACGCAATGCACCGAAACACACGTCTGGGTTTCAGTCACGCTTTCGTTGCTATGCGCATAGTACGTGTGTTGCTGTGCGCATAGTACTTTTTCAGAACGAGGCTGCGTGGTATAGTCTTTTTGGAGCGCAAGTAAAAAATAGTAAAAATAGCAAGTGACACGTGACGCGCTCTCGGCCAATCAAGACACAGAATCTGTGAGTGAGGTGTTATAATTATAGATATATACCATAAAACTAACTTGTAAAAATTTCATTTCAAAAGGTGGTAGCGATTATGTCCACGCAGGAAGAATAATCTGCATTGGAATACACAATCTGAGAAACGTCACTGCAGTAACGCTTCTCAGATTCAAATGTTTGGGGATAAAAAGCGATATCTTTTTCCATAACCGCAGTACTTCGAAGTGAAAAGTTTCTAAAAATGCATTATACTATACAAAGCTGCCATACTTCTTACCAAGTTGCCATACATTTTTGGAGTAATTACCAAACGTATACGATCCCTTTAATATCGCGATGTTTTGTTTATCAGCCTTGGGAATATGTATCTGCGATCGCTTTCCGTGTGTTAATTTAAATTGTACGATTGTAGGTTTCTCGACATGTCAGGCCGATTGCTTGAGTCGCCCAAAAATGTGACTCGAGTTTAATATAGACTCGAATCATTACAACTCTAGTCTACACACGAGTATACATATACATAACATGATAATATATAGGCCTACGCACGAACAACGTAAGCGCGTTCAGCATTTACATTGTTTACGCACATCAAACGTTTCGGTTTGGGGCATATCGGCTTCTAGAACGTACTGGTCGAATGCAAACACGTATATTTATGTAAATAGCCGTACAAACGCTCTACAAAATAGAGTTATTTTCACGTGTGTGAACAAACATGGATGGATGCCGCAGGCATCACTCAGTGCTTTTGTACAGCGAGTTTGCATTCAGAAGCTACATTTGTATCGACTGTCACGCAACATTTGCTCGATGTCATGGCCAACAAAATTGTGTGCTTATCACACAATAACCGTGAGAGACTTTGACATTGAAATGGGTATGCTACCCTTTCTCCAAATGTAGTTTAAAACTTGAAAACAGTGGAACTATATCGAATTCGTTCTAGCGGCAAATACTGTTTTACACACAAATTGGTACGTCCTGGTGGACGATCATGTCCATAGGCTTTACACCGTAGGCTTGAAGTTGTGGCTTCATGTGGTCGGTGATGTACATGAATGTAAATGAGGGCAGGGCTATCGGGGGTAAAAAACTAAATATTGTACTCACCAAGGCGACTGTCTTCTGGCATCCTGAAGAATTATTACAACTCACTCGTCTCCCTTTCAAGCCTACGATAAAACAAAATAATTTCCTCTGAGAACTGGACTAAACTATAGATTTCGTCAGAATATAATAATAATAGATGCACGTTAAATCGATTGATGCCTTGTATTGGTTAACGACCACTGTATAGTATTTCGCATTCACTGCGGGGACTGCATCATGTGCGTGTACAGTGTGTCTAGCGTGTGCGGTTATGCCCAACTGACTTTTTCCATTCAACGAGTTGAATTACAATAGGTATAAATAAAGGTCGTCAAGTCCAAAGACTGAACAGGGTATATAGGGAACAGCTCTGCTTGGTTTTGTTTGCCAAAAAAAAAGCCCAGGTAAATAAAAATGGGTCTGTCGTTTGCACAGTGCTCACCTTTCAGATAGGGGATACATATTACATATAGACCTATATAGACATAAACAATTTTATGTTATGGCTAAAGAAATAGAAAATTTGATAAATACCCCCTGCCCTTAGACCCTTACCTTTAGACCCCTTAGAATTGAGGGGGCAGACATTACATATGCTCTTTTGTTTTGTATTCCTGGATTGAAGTTGACTCGGTGATCATGAAGACTGGCTTAAACCTCACCTCAGCCCAAATTGTGTTACTCGGATAACTACATAATTATACAGGCTGACCACAAGGTATGTTCGGGTTATTTTGACCCAAAACTCTATATCATATTATTATATTAAAAAAACATATAATTTTGGTTACTGCATTGATAGCTACTAACATAATAATAGCTTCATTAACCCACTTTAGAGTTCTTGCAAATTTCACCCCCGGCCATTTTTTTTTCGTCGCTTGTATGTTTGTATCATGGAGGTAGAATCATAGAGGTATATAATCAGTGTGAACACTCGTTATTTTCTTTTCTTTCAAGATCAGCATTCAACAATTTTCAAGATCTTTCAAGCCTATGTAAATTTGAACACAACTTAATAAAATACATGTACATTCACGTAAATTCACATGTACTTTCACACATTTTCACATGTAATCTTTCAAGATATTGAAAGATTTTTCAAGCAGTGGCAACGCTGTATATAATTATATACCTCCATGCTTATACTAACGTACACATCCCCTCCGGATTGTTGTCAACCCCCTCAAGGTTGAATAATGAACTAGTCCGAAACACATGAGCTACTACTAGTCATGTGGCGCAATGTCACACGTCGAGTAAGGGACGTGTGAATCCGACGGTTTGGCGAAACCCGTGTTTGCATTCCGCACCTGTGTGTTTACACATACCATCCAGTATTATTTAAACAACCGCTGACACGTCATAACACAAACACGTTTGGTCATTGAAACGCAATTTTTGTACTCAAAAAAAGAGGCATTGTTAACGGTGTATTGATTTCCAATATAATTCTAGGTAACCAGCAACACGGCGAAATAGAGAAAGAAAGAAAATATACGCACATTACACGCGTTCAACTGTACAGTATAGTAACTTTCTGAAAATAATAATAAACGTACCTTTAGGCCAAATTAAAAAACAAAACATGTTTAGCGTCACCGCCCGCTTCCTTTTTGGGGGCCGCCTCCTTTTTTTCTTTTTTTCTTTTTTTTTGAAAAAAATGATAAATTTGACAATTTTGGCAAAAAAACAAACATTTTTTTTTTTTTTTTTTTTTAAGATAATAAAATTTTAAGATCGTATTTTAGACTTTAGTGTACATGCTCTGGAAATATTTTTTTTCTAATAGGAAGGCTAGGGTGTGACGTGTAGTTATGTACGGTGCATACTTGATCGACCTAATCGTGGGTGAACCATGTTTTAATTTTAAATTGGAAGATAGGGTGTGACATGTTTACTGCATGACTCGAATTAAGATGTGTCGGGCGGCCATTTTGAAAAAAAAAAAAAAAGGGCCTCCTCCTTCCTTTTAAAAAAGGGCATGACGCTAAACATGTTTTTTTTATTTTTTTGGCCTTATATAGTGTTTTCAGACTAGTATTTTAGCATTGGCTTGTGTGAAGTTTCACAATGGATCCATTGGATGGCCATTGCTGTGAATGTTTTGAAAAGAATGTTGCATCCGTAACGCACTTTTTCCTCGTCAGTATCTCAAGGAAAGTTAGTCAGTGCCAACAACTTAAATAAAGAAAAAATAATTGAATCTTGGACTGATCGGGAAGCATTTCCAATTCAATTTATTAGAAGAGAATGTTGGGTCTCGACGCCACTTTTTTCTTTATCAGTAAAAGGTCAGTCACTGCCAACAATATTGAAAATACATGAATCTGGAACTAAGAAAAATGTCAAATTTTGTTAGAAGATGCTTTGAAAATGCACTCGACTTTCTATTTCTTATTTTTTTTTCTCTTAGATTTATGATTTTATAACGGTGAGCACTTAAAGAAATCAACAAAAATGACAACCCTAACCATAGCCACACTAGTGGGGCTGTTGCAACACAACTAGTAATGCACCCTGGCTGTTGCCTTTTTTCGTTGGAGTCGTATGCGTACAGTGCCTTCCGATTCCAGGATGTGTGGTATAGCGCCCTCAATCTTACCAAAACCCTCTAGCGAATCAACCAGCCGCCGGATAGAGATGAAAAGCAAGTCAAACAGAATCGTCCAATCATAATCATTGAGAATCTCGACAATTTGGAATGATCTGTAAACAAACACAACATTAATGTTATTGGCATGTAGTAATCTTTGTTCGCTGAAAAATAAATGAGGCTACCAGGATTGAAATGATTAACTTCTATTGTTTTCTCCCATTTGTCATCGGTTTCAGATTTAATCCTTGCCAGCAGTTTGTTCTTAATATTTTGTTCTCACTCCTCTGGTTTCTACGGAAGCCCGTTAGGGCCAGGTACCTCTTTCTCTTTCACAGAGGTTCGTTTCTCTTTCACAGAGGTTCGTTTCTCTTTCACAGAGGTTCGTTTCTCTTTCGCGGTGGTGCGTTTCTCTTTCAGAACGTGTGTCTCTCTCTTTCAAGGGGCAAGTCCATTTTTCACAGGGGTGCATTTATCATGTATTGCGATTAAGTCGCGGCCGCGAGTTAGTATGTCGCGGCCGCGACTTACTAACTCGCGGCCGCGACTTATTATGTCGCGGCCGCGACTTAATTATGTCGCGGCCGCGACTTACTAACTCGCGGCCGCGACTTAATTATGTCGCGGCCGCGACTTAATTATGTCGCGGCCGCGACTTACTAACTCGCGGCCGCGACTTAATTATGTCGCGGCCGCGACTTAATTATGTCGCGGCCGCGACTTACTAACTCGCGGCCGCGACATAATTAAGTCGCGGCCGCGACATAATAAGTCGCGGCCGCGACATAATTAAGTCGCGGCCGCGACATAATAAGTCGCGGCCGCGACATAATTAAGTCGCGGCCGCGAGTTAGTAAGTCGCGGCCGCGACATAATTAAGTCGCGGCCGCGACATAATAAGTCGCGGCCGCGAGTTAGTAAGTCGCGGCCGCGACATACTAACTCGCGGCCGCGACTTAATCGCAATACATGATAAATGCACCCCTGTGAAAAATGGACTTGCCCCTTGAAAGAGAGAGACACACGTTCTGAAAGAGAAACGAACCTCTGTGAAAGAGAAACGAACCTCTGTGAAAGAGAAACGAACCTCTGTGAAAGAGAAAGAGGTACCTGGCCCTAACGGGCTTCCGTAGGTTTCCCCTTGACTGTTGTCCGTCCCCCCCCCCCCCCCCCCTCCTCCACATTTCTCCTATTGACACTTCTTTGTTAGCTCTTTCTTTGATCCTACCCACACTGACCTTTCCTTTAACCCTTCAGCCTAATCCTCCTTTGGTTGTTCCACAGAACTCTGTACATGCTTTTTCTTTTGTGTTTCTCCCGTCAGCTATGATGTGCATCACGCTGTATATATTGCCCATATATGTTTGTTTCTTGTACACAGCCATGGAAGATCTTGTTAAGCTTAGATCAAAATATTAGGCCCTCTTAACTTATTTGATTTATATATTTCAGGTCATTCCAGCCAGTAAGCAGTTTGCAGCAGTTTTAATCTTATTCAACTTTTCATTATTACAAATTTTAACTCTGTCCATCATGCATAAAGAGTATTTATATCAAAATTGCTATCGCATCCGCGCTTGAACCGGGTCACACCGTGCTTTGGTAACCTTTACTAATACCCTGCTACGATCCTGGGGCGCAGAAGTTACTCATAATATTTTATTCCAAGCAAGGGGCATCAGTAAAAAAAAAATTCGATATCAGGTGTGGGGTGGGGTGGTCTAACAGGCCTCGCGGCAGACTTTTCTGGCGCCAGAAAATTTTGCAAAAAGGGGTGGGTCTAACTGGATTTTGGAATGAAAAAAAAAAATTTCAACAAAAAAGGTGGGTCAAAACACCTGACTTGAACTACAAAAAAATATTTCACTCCATTTTTCGCCATTTTCAAGCATTTTGTTAGTGTCAGCGTCAGTGATCGAATTTTCAATCGAGAAAAAATAAAAAACTTACGGGCATTCTCAATTTCAAGTCCGTTTTGACTGCTCTCACGGTGTCAGTGTCGGGCGACGATCCTATTCTTAATATGCGGCCGCCGCATTCTGAATGAAGAGCGACAACCGGCGTAATTTACGGGTAATTGCAGGTAATTGTCGAATTTTCCAACTCGGAAACATTGAATCTTTGAAAACGAAAGTGAAGATAATAGTACGCTGGACTCCGAGGAACTGAGGACCGGATGCGGACTGAGACTGGCGCCGGGCGCCGGGGATGAAGTCTGCAAATTCGAGTCTGAAAGAGATTGCATTATTTTCTCCAGTTGGGGCGAGTTGGGGTGTGTCCGAACTGCAGTTGGTGAAATAAAAAAAAATATCCCGTGAAAAGGGTGGGTCCGAACTTCAGTTGGTGTAATGAAAAAATATATCCCGTTAAAGGGGTGGGTCCGAACTTGAGTTGGTGAAATGAAAAAAATATTTCCCGTTAAAGGGGTGGGTCCGAACTCCAGTTAATGAAATGAAAAAAAAATATTCCGTAAAAGGGGTGGGTATGGCATCCGGATATCATTTTCAAAAAAAAATTTCCGTAAGGGTGGGTGGGTCAACGCCGAAAATTTCGTTGGAATTTTCTGACCCGATATCGAGAAATTTTCTTCCTGATGCCCCCTGTTCCAAGTACATGTCACCATGCCCTTGATACCTGGGGCCAATTTCATAGAGCTGCTAAGCACACAAATTTGCTTAGCATAAACATTTGTCCTTGGCAAAAACAAGGTTACAGACCAAATTTTCACGTGATCTTTATTGCTTTTGATTGATAATCAGCTGGTTGTTTGCTTAGCATGAAAAACGCGTAGAATTTTGGCTGGTAACCTGTTTTTAATGAGCAAGACTTTGTTGTGCTAAGCACATTTTGTTGCTTAGCAGCTCTATTAAATTGGGCCCTGGGGCCAATTTCATAGAGCTGCTAAGCACAAAAATGTGCTTAGCACAAAAAAAGTCTTGCTCGTTAAAAACAGGTTACCAGCCAAAATTCTCTGGTTTTTCAGGCTAAGCAAAAAACCAGATGATTATTAATCGAAAACAATAAAGATCACTTGAAAATTTGGTCTGTAACCTTGTTTTTGCCAAGGAAAAATTGTCATGCTAAGCATATTTTTGTGCTTAGCAGCTCTATGAAATTGGCCCCTGTTCATTGACAGGACCCGATATCCCATTACCATCCTTTGTGTGACGCACCCGTATAGTAATTTTTCACGCTACAACCGCGTGCCTATCACTTTCAGCCTGAAAGAATAACACCGCACTCGCTTCCTCCCTTGTGCCACCATCTCCTCATCAGAGGGAGAGTCCGTGAGAAAGTGGTGTTTTCACATAATAATAACTTGCAGAAGACGGGCCACGGTTAATTCCGGGGCCGGCAGCGAGCGGCCGGCTTTTCCTCCCGGGAACAAAACCGAGTCGGAAGCCGGGGGAGTATAGCTTTATTGATTCGGTAGGCCGGGTGGCAATCCACGGAACTGATCCCCTTCTTTTCAACTGGGATCTTATAGATAGACAAATTCGCCCTCACAATGCTAGTGAGACGGACAAGGTCGTATTACATTTCCTCGCAATATTTCATCCTCTGACACTTGTTATTCGCGAGGTGTCGTACGTTCCACATTGCATGCTTTGCAGTCGCCGCACACCCACTTTCAGACGTGCAAAAATTAAAATGAAATACAAATTGATTATGTTGTTGAACCCTTAAAGGGATCGTATACGTTTGGTAATTGGACTCCACTGTTTGTTTCAATCCTATATAGATATAGATATATACCATAAAACTAACCTGTCAAAATTTCATTTCAAAAGGTGGTAGCGATTTTGAGATATTGCCGAAAATCTGGAGCGGTTATGTCCACGCAGGAAGAGTAATCTGCATTGGAATACACAATCTGAGAAACGTCCTTGCAGTAACGCTTCTCGGATTTAAATTTTTGAGGATAAAAAGTGATATTTTTTTTCCATAACCGCAGTACTTCGAAGTGAAAAGTTTCTACAATTGCATTATACTATCCAAAGCTGCTGTACTTCTTACCAAGTAAGTTTTTATTGCCATACATTTTTGGAGTAATTACCAAACGTATACGATCCCTTTAAAGATACATATAAAACGAAACCGAAATTAAATTAAACTCAAGGTCTCCCGCTATATTGTAATTCGTAAAGTAATCGTACAACTTGTTTTTAGCTGGAATATAATGTTATAAGCAATCAATATTTCTGTTTAGGTAGTATACATAAATTATATACGACGACCGCCTTATACTGCATGTAGTCTACGTTTTTTAGAAAAACTAGGGCGTGAACGAGAACAATGGAATACCGTATGTCAGGTATTTATTAACAAATCGTTCTCCTTTTCCTAAATTGATATATTGTTCACATTTTGTATATTGAAATTTTCTTTTTTTACATTTTATCTAAACGTTTTTATCTACATTTCAGAAAAAGAACAGCGTCAAAACAAAGTATTTCAAGAAAACTGCTCGCTTTACACGCTAAAGCCACTGACCTTTACACATGGACAGATCATCATTGTTTCACACGGCGCGAACTGGAAGTGCAACATGGCGGACCCACGACGTCACTCTGTGAGCCAATGAAATGTCCAGGTGTAGAATGACGTAATGCTTATAGGCCTAAATAAAAAAATGTACAGAGTAAATCCACTACACCTGGACATTTCATTGGCTCACAGAAGTGACGTCTTGGGTCCGCCATGTTGCACTTCCAGTTTGCGCCGACTTCAAACGTTAACACAGCAGAATATGGACAATGGTCCGTCCAGGTGTAGAGGTCAGTGGTTAAAGCTTATACGACGGTCCCGGAAGTTCGGTTTCTTGTAAAGTATTGCACGTTCTCGAGGTCAGCTTACACGCTCTATTGTAAAAAGGATGCAGATACATAATTATTCTGTTCAGGCAATGCCAATTCAGGAATGGGGGCAAATGGCAAAATAAGTTTGACAAAATCTGGACATTATAAGGGAGCTCGCACTAAAACTTAAAAGCAACGCTGTGCACTATAAACAATGAAATTCCGTTGTTCCTTGGCTTTCAATCCATCTTACTTGTTAACCGTGTTATTGCTTTAAACCCCGCATCAATGTTTTACCTAATGTTTTATAAAACGTAATCCAAGAACTGTACAATAACTGAAAACCACGCTGAATGCTGATTATATATACACTTATGATACATAAAATATTACACCAAGGGCCATGCAGATTTTTTTCTCGCACGACAGTAATTGTAATCTAAAACGCGCGCATATACGAAGGCCGGCAATCAAAATTGTGAATGGATTTAATAAAATAAGGTCAGTTGTATTTCACGCCGTACGGTCATTGACATAATGCATTCCTGAGTTAAGAAAGGGGAATGCGACTTCATTTTATTTGGCTGAGTTCCATTCAATACAGGAATTTTACTCGCCACAGAAAACCTTTACTGTAGTCGTAATGTACATGTACATGCTCTCGTGCACATTTACCGTGCCTATACGAAGCTCATTAGGTGCTGTTTGAGTGTTCAATGTGTATGCGCTTACGCTGTATTTTGACGGTGAAATGAAGAATGGATTTTTGTTTACCCCCAGACTAATGAAGGTTTGTACTATGTGCACGTCTAGCACCGCAGCACAACAAAATGGTCAACAACACAGAATGCCTTCCGATACCACCAAGGTGAACCGCCCTCACACAGTTGAACGGCGGGAGCTTGGGAACGGTACTAAAGGGAATGACAAATCGTGATCTAGACCAACAAGTCGTCGCGGCGCCGGCGTAAGGAACAACGGCACCGACTCCAACAAATGCGACGACGTGACCGTGAAAATGAAGGATTGTTCTTCGGAGTCGCATTAAACAAAAAAAGGTGTTTCTAGCCATGTTACAATTACCACTTACGTGGAGCCACTGAACGAGAATGTGCGAGGTACATAATACACATTTGATGTGAAGACAAGGATGACTTATGAGAATGCCGTAGGCTATAAACGGCACGCACCGAGTCTCAGGATACGAGATTGGAACATTGGCCGATCCATATCTGCAGCTGTGGTAACCGACTGGGAATTCACGTTGTGGCGTACTGTCTATGGCTGCATTCATAACTTGCTGCCTGTAGATTCGCAATGGAACTATACTGCTATTAATTAAGGAGTACATTATCAGATGCATGAAATTATCCTGAGGAGCTATACTGGCAGATTTGGAAGTGCGCTGAAAGCAAGTTAAGCAGGTAAGCCATTTTCACTTATTTGAACTTTTTGTTTAGCTGAGTAAAGTTTTAGGAAGAATTCCATACACAGACATCATTCATTTCCCCCTGCAGTGACTTATCAGCCATCAGAAAACGATAACAAATCATGAAAAGTCAAATTTAACAGAAAATATTGAAGCATAGTACTCGCACCGTATGTTACACACGATTTGTATGTAGGGCATGGTAGATTTTCTTGCTTGGTATAGAGTGTTACATCCTAACTCGATTCTTTCTTTAGGCCAAATAAAAAAAACATGTTTAGCGTCATGCCTTTTTTTTTTAAGGAAGGAGGATGCCTTTTTTTTCCTTCTTTTTTTTCTTTTTCAAAATGGCCGCCCGACACATTTTAATTCGAGTCATGCAGTAAACAGGTCACACCCTGTCTTCCAATTTAAAATTAAAACATGGTTCACCCACGATTAAAAATTAAAATTCATGTGGGTCGATCAAGTATGCACCGTACACGACTACACGTCACACCCTAGCCTTCCTATAAGAAAAATATATATTTCCAGAGCATGTACGCAGTGATGCTAAAGTCTAAAATACGGTTTTAAAATTGTATTATCTTAAATTTTTTATTTTTTTTCCCCAAAATGGTCAAATTTATAATTTTTTTCAAAAAGAAAAAAAAAAAAAAAAGGAGGCGGCCCCCAAAAAGGAAGCGGGCGGTGACGCTAAACATATATTTTTTTGATTTGGCCTTATGGTATATATCTATAACTAGATAGGATTGAAACAAACAATGGGTTCCAATTACCAATCATATACGATCCCTTTAAACTGTACATGCACTAAACAGCTGGGGCCAATTTCACGGAGCTGCTAAGCACACAAGTTTGCTTAGCACACAAAAAAGTCTTGCTCATTAAAAACAGGTTACCAGCCAAAATTCTACGCGTTTTTCATGCTAAGCAAAAAAACCAGCTGATTATCAATTAGAAACAATAAAGATCACGTGAAAATTTGGTCTGTAACCTTGTTTTTGCCAAGGATACATTTTCATGCTAAGCAAATTTGTGTGCTTAGCCGCTCCTTAAAATTGGCCCTTGGACTCCTACAAACCCTTGTGTTGAAGTTTGGCTAGACGGAGATCGTTATGTTTAATTATGTATCATCACATTTGATAATAATTATACATCGTGGCATGATGATTGAGATTATGAAGACACGTCTCCATTACTTGCAGAATACAGCGATATCATTCCAACGATTACTACTCATATGATTTCGCGTAGAACAAGTACGAATGTTTCCCATTATTGGTATGTTGATGAAGTCACACGCGCCACCCTGATCCTCAATTTCAAGAACGAGACGTCCCTTGTGTGAATAATGGTTTTAATAGTACGGCAGCCAAATGCTGATATTTTTTTAACCCGAACCTTGCACTGGAGGATATACAAAATGTTTTTACAGAAACCTTGTATTATCAGAATCTGGATGGTGACCGCTTTGAAAGTTTGAGCATTTTTAGATATTTGAGAAATGTTGCCTTCATTAATACTTTGCCATGAAAATCAGATAATGTGCACAACATGTTGGTGGCGCTGTTCAAAATATGCATCAACATTTGATAACTTGTTACTTTATGACGAAAAATTATTTAAAAGCAACCATTTAAAAGTGAAATGGACAACAATATTTAGTTTCGAAAATATTAGAGTATAATTTTGGGAATTTATTTGAACTTGTTCAAGTCTCCCACGTAATGCAGCCCTTTACCTACCGTTTAGCCCAATTTACGGACACTTCGTTCCTCCCCGTTTTTGTTTGCTAGGTTAAATATCACAATGTTATCATTGTTCACATGGTTTTCCATAAGGTCTAAATAATGGTAAGTGCGCCAGTATATGCAACTTGGTGAATTTGAACTTGTCAATGCTGAGGTTTGGCAAGACTACTTGATGATATCCGGAGACAAGGCAAATGCGCGCAACTTAAGGGAATAATATTAAACATTTCGGATTGCTACTTTGTTCTTATAATCATTGAGTCACTTGTAAGCTTTAGAACATGTTATTGATGTAATGATGTGCAAGTAGAATCACAAAAATAAACTTTAAAAATATATATATACCCAAATATGGGGGACAAATAATGTTACAATACAGGTATTTCAAATAATCGATTTCTCAAATTGCTTAACCCTGAGACAGGGCCATAATGCAGATTATTTAAGAGTATGGTCTCCCGATGTAGAAAACGTGTAGAAACATTGTATATCCAGCAACACAAGGCTGCCGGATTGTAATATTGAACCGTGATGAATTTGTAAACGTGACACTGCGTCGATCGTCGTCTATAGGTAGCGCTGGCACAATGCTGGCCACGTATAAGCTCATGTACTTTAAGTTAATTTGTAAGAAAATTAATTGTTTTTACGGTGAATGACTCATGGCCATTAAGCCTATTATATGATGCTTCTATAACGCCACAATATTCATTATCATTATCATTATCACGATCGCCTTAATGACAACATTGTATCCTTGAACGACCCCCCCCCCCCCCCTCCTCTTCCCATCCCCTCCCTTTACGGAGAGTAGCAAATTAGCATTCCCAAATGCTCGTCATCCAAATTTATTAATGGACGCGGTTGATGGATGGCCGCTTTGTAGTCAACCGTATACCTGTGAAGACGTGATGAACAGAATCCCCGGGCAAGCCATGCATTGAAAGAGCCAGCACAATTATTGAGACGATGATTAACTCCCCCAGCTTTCATTCTGCCTCGCGCCCACATGTCAGGAAGTAGATTGCATGGCTTCAAAGTTCAACGAAGATTTTTTAATACTTAATGGGAAAAAAAAGTGTTTAAAACCGTGTACGACCTGTCACGCTGACCTGGGCCAATTTCATAGAACTGCTTAAAGGTAAGATACACCATTGGTAATTGCTTAAATTATCATGAATGTGTAGATTTTTGGGGCTGTATTTTATAGCAAATATCGTTTAACTGATCTGTCCGAAGTTTTACAATCATGGATAAAAAGAAAAGCATGACAAAAAGTGTTTGTTTTCAACCTGCGTCAAGCAGTAAGTTTTATGTTATCTTTGTTTTTCGCGATCGCCGTTCGGCGATCGCCGTCCGGCGATCGCGAATTTTTCTTTATAAAATTATATTTTTCGGAATAATTACAGGATATCTAGCGCAATCGTTTTGCTGGATGCCTAGAATCATTATTTACTTTCAAATGAGTAAGACATTTCTTAATAATTCAATAGTAAATATTTTAGATATCTGCAAATGGTGTATCCTACCTTTAAGCACAACATTTTGCTTTAGCACAAAAACTCTTGCTTGGTAATTCACGTATAGGAGCCAAAATATCAGCTAAATACCAATCACAAATAATACACATCACAGGGAGTTGTTGCTAGTGAGCTGGGGCCAATTTCATAGAGCTGCTAAGCACAAACATTTGCTTAGCATGAAAATTTGTCCTTGGCAAAAACAAGGTTACAGACCAGATTTTCACGTGATCTTTATTGTTTTCGATTGATAATCAGCTGGTTTTTGGATTAGCATGAAAACCCGTAGAATTTTGGCTGGTAACCTGTTTTTAATGAGCACGACTTTTTTGTGCTAAGCAAATATTTGTGCCTAGTAGCTTTATGAAATTGGCCCCTGGTTTTACTAAGCAAGAATGTCTTGTGCTTAAGCAATTCTTATGCTTAAGCATCTCTATGAAAATGGCCCCTGGGATTTTTTGGTTCGTAGTGCAGCAGTTACTTTGCCTAATAGCTGATGGTGGTGTTGGAAGGCATAACGGTGGCCAATGTGTGTATGTTGTCGTTGCTGCAACTGTGTGTGTCGCTACCTGTAGCAGCTAGTGTAGATGTAGCCGGTAATCTTCTTTTATGCTGTTTTTAATGCCCGAGTTTCTTTTGATAATTATGTTAAAGGGATCGTATACGTTTGGTAATTACTTCAACAATTAATGGCAATAAAAACTTACTTGGTAAGAAGTACAGCAGCTTTGGATAGTATAATGCATTTTTAGAAACTTTTCACTTCGAAGTACTGCGGTTATGAAAAAAGATATCACTTTTTATCCCCAAAAATTTGAATCTGAGAAGCGTTACTGCAGTGACGTTTCTCAGACTGTGTATTCCAATGCAGATTATTCTTCCTGCGTGGACATAACCGCTCCAGATTTTCGGCAATATCTCAAAATCGCTACCACCTTTTGAAATGAAATTTGTACTGGTTAGTTTTATAGTATGTATCTATAACTATATAGGATTGAAACAAACAGTGGGTTCAAATTACCAAACGTATACGATCCCTTTAAGTTGCTTTGTTTTTTCTGCTGCTGCTTGGATGAAGATGATGCTGGGTTTTATTACGATACCTATTAATATATTGCCTTTGCCAATGTTGCGTCTGTTATTAGTGGGGCAGCACACAGTCAGAGTATTACATGAGAAAGATATAGGGCCATCGCAGATTTGTCCTTTGAAACTAAATATGGGTTGAAAATGAAGCATCTAACTCTGTCTTGGATACTGTAATGTTATTGGTCTAAATCGATCACATGTCTCGTCTATATACACGCATGGCACACTATCCCATGTGTGATACTGTGGTGCGAAATACGGTACCCTCTCTGGAGTCGTGAACACAATGGGGACAAGGGAGTGAAAAGGTCTCCAAAGGGTAATTTCTATAGATGAATAGGTCTCCATTAGGAATTTCACGAATTAGATTTTTGAATTTTACTCAAATTACTCAAAAACTAGGGTTAGGATATGGGTTATGGTTAGTGTTTAGGTTAGGGTATAATATAGGGTATGTTGGGTCGAAATTTCAACTCAGGAAAATAATTGTGGTCAAAATGGGAGCATTTTGAAAAACGTGCTCGACTTTCTAACCATTTTGTACACGAGAACAAAGCCATGTCTCCACAGTGATACAAAAACGCGAATACATGTGCTATCGTTGTGGGCATACACTATCCCACAACTGCTGTCCGTGGGCTCACTGAGCCATGAAACCCAAGACCGGATCGATGTATAGAAAAACAAGTGTTGACTACTGTGATGATGGGATGTGGAGTTGTTAAAACCCTCGGGGACAATTTGGCGATGGTCCTGGGCCCTTGTATCCAAAGATCCGTGTGCTCGATTCCATGCTTGTATCACCAAAGGCACGATCACATCAATTATCTGTCGTACTATGCATGCTATGCTATACTGGGACAATTATTTTATTGGTACAGTTGACACTTCTGAAATGCTCCTGTCTTATCCCAGCTCTCCTGTTTCGCGGTCAGTGGTTTCCCTATAGGGATTGCAGTCATTTTAAGGTATGCATGAGCTGGGGATCTTGATGCGCGAAGGGCATCGCGAGGTGTCAGCTCCTGACTAGCCTTGCTTCCTCTAAATGGACTTAGAGATTAGTTTGAGGCATTTGACATTTCTAAGACAACCTGTGAGGAAAAACACAGAAAAGTCTCCTGTATATGACGAGGGGGAATCCAGAGGCTCAAGCCCATTTGGGAATTCGGGCCGGTTTGACGAAATCCGGTCTTCGGTGCTGGATTAGCTGGTAGGATCACGGGCAGGGTCCGGGAAAATGCCGAATGGGCCCCAAAAGGGGATTCATCAAGTTCGTCACTAGTCTTGCTGAAAGCTTTTGGGTCTTGCTGATCTTGTCTGCTACTCTAAAACCCTTATTTTATTTTAGTTCCTTGCCGTTTAGAATCGTAATAAGTCGGCCTTTCCGAATGTGACTAGTTTCCACTTTGTCTTTGCTGGTCCAATAATCTCACTGACTTACTCGCTGACTGACTCGCTCTAAACTTGTGAGCCGGGCGGTGGTATCGTATAGGATACCCCTTTATTAGCTAACCCTAACCCCTTAGACTTTACTTTGGGCTAAAGAACTGCGTACTACAGAATACTACTTAGTATTTTGTAGCACTGGGTCTCTCTGTGACTGATGATTGGGTGTGTACTGACAGAGTACAGATACTGGCAACTACAAAATACTAACAGTGGCAATACAAGTCAGTAACACTTACCTGGCAAAAAATGCAGTAGTCCAGCCTTGAATTAAATCAATCACCAAAACCAATAATGTAAAGTTTAGAACACCCTACACAGCATACATGATGTTCTTGTATCGTATTACGATCGAGGATCGAAACACAAAAGAGAACAAAGGGAACAAAGGATCCCCGAAGGATGGTTTGCTTGTCCGAAATCGGTCCTCGATCGTTGGGGCAAGCGCTAGGTAATGGGGTTAGGGTATAGTAAAGGAACAAAGGAAACACAATATCGATCCTCGGTCGTTATGTGGTTCACGTTATGTGTGTGTGAACCATGCATACTCAGCAAGCACAGGGACCCAATGCTAAAAAAGTACTACAAGTGCAATTGGGGTTGAGGTACCAAATACTAAAAATTACTACAGGCATTGCACACAAGTATAGGTGAGAGTACTGCATACTACTTTTTACTACTAGTAGTAAAAAGTAGCATTAGGTAGGGTTAGGGCTAGACTTCCACTGGTGAGTCAATCTTAATCATTGGATAACGTTTGGTGTCGCTCTACGGCTAGCTTTACCCTGTTGCTCCATTGACAGAAGACAGAAAGTCGTGTGCATGATTAGATTTATTCTGCTTCAGTAATTTAATGACAACCTCAGTGATTTGTTTTCGACCTTCCTATCTAAATGAGCTGACACTAGTATTGTTGGTGGATTAAGCTGTAGGCCTATGCCTGGATATGTAGTCTTCACTTTCCACATGCGTTTGTATGCATTATACATACTATATATACGTGTGGTCGTAAAAATACTAATTTGCATTCACGACGCGAATTAGGCGCGTCTGTGAACACGGCTTTTATACCCTTGCGTGTCCTCGCCGGCAGTATTCTCGCGACGACCGCATCTGCAATAATGATGAGTTACCATGACAACCGGCCAATATTCATGTATAGAGTGATCGTCAATATTGGCCGAATAATTTTCCCGTGCCGTGCCACGCCGTTGGGTTTTACAAATTAGCGACAGGATGGGAGGCAAGGTGCGAGGCGTACACATAGGTCCTATAACAACAATTTGTACTAACAATGACAATAGGTCGACACCTCCCTGTTTGTGCAAAAAAAACCGTAGTATACACCATTGGTAATTGCTTGAATTATCATGAATGGGTAGATTTGGGGGGTTGTATTTCATAGTAAATATCGTTTAACTGACCTTTCCGAAGTTTTACAATCATGGATGCCGAGAAAAGCACGAAAAACAGCGTTTGTTTTCAACCGGCGTCGAGCAGTCAGTATTCTTATGTTATCTTTGTTTTTTTCGCGATCGCCGTCCGGCGATCGCGAATTTTTCTTTATAAAATTTTATTTTTCGTAATAATTACAGGATTTCTAGCGCAATCCTTTTGCTGAATGCCTAGAATCATTATTTACTTTCAATTGAGTAAGATATTTCTTAATAATTCGGTAGTAAATATTTTCGATATCTGCAAATGGTGTATCCTACCTTTAATCCTCGTCAAAATGATGATTTTAAGAATAGGGCGACAGTTGTGATGTCGCTTTAGAAAGATCTGTCCCCCTATTATAACAAAATTAATAGAAAACCTATGACCAATACCCCCAAAATGTAAATATAATATTGTTATGCTACCGTTGGAAATCGTCCAGATTTTTAGATGACTTATATACTGATAGCAGTCAGATGGAATCATTTCCACAGGGTGTTTAGTACGTACACTATCTCCATGGTACGTACCAGCAAGATCTTTGATCCAAGTAAGCTTTTCGATAATAATTTTGTTAACTACTTTTATAGGTAAACGCAAATATTGCTAATGCCTGCAAAAGTTTAATTAAAAAGCATGAGTGCATGGTGGCTAGTCAAAGTACTTTGCATAAACTTTTAATTTGACCTGAAAGATGGTACAACGAGCTTTAATTTAACTTATGGCTTGAACATCTGTGAGATTGGCGAGTATTTTCCATATTCTCGTGAAGTGAGCGAATGTATCATTGCACTATAGGGATTGCCGTTGCATATCCTTTGTGCACACTGCATTCTTTGTGTGGATAGGCAGAATGTGTCCAAATCCACGGCATAACCACTTTTTTGGTTAGTGTGTGGATTAGGCAACATCTTTTAGTCGTTGTGTGGATTTGTCTCACTGCGTCCAGAACACGAGTTGTCGCCTTTAACCGTGTGGGTGAGGGGGAATTTCACTCGTAAAATACCGTCCTAGTTTGCAGTCGACCATTGCGCTGTCGCATGATCTGTGACCAAGTGTGCCGATTATTTCAGATTGGAGATTACGCCTGTGTCTTCAGGGAACCAGATCGGGCAATGATAGACCCGATCTGTATCCCTACAGCTTTGGTATTACCAAGCGGTGATTTCCCATGGGCGACGCGCGTTGACGCACCGAACTCGACAATAGCTCAAAAAACCTTTATGTTACTAAGCAGAGCTGTGAAATTCACTCGGTTATTTCCATGGCAACCGCGGCTTTTAAATTGACACCGCATCAGCTGTCAAAGAACTGAATAATGGAAATGAATAAAATGAAGAAATTTGTTTTACAGGGAGCCTTTAGCAGGACTGCCTCCTTGTTACGGGTTGAATAATGTAAGACACACGTGGGACACACAAATGTTGCGCTTCGTGCCACACTAGAGAGACTTAAACACGCATCGACTGATCACTTTTCAAAATGTCAGTCGGATTAGTTACGTCAGAGGAGGATTAGGTCATCAAAGAGTAAATCGGTTGCCATGGGAACCGAGCCGCCCGGCCTATGTCATCAGTATACTCACGGGGAAGATTTGCAAGAGGTCCGTATCGTGTAATCCGTGAATTGTGGTCACCTCCCCTATGGTGGCCCTGGAGGGACATCAAAGACGCCAATTTGGTTTTTAACATCCGGTAAAAAAAAATCGCGCCCGCCGCAATATTTGTAACGATATCATATATTTTGTTTTATGGCCGTTGAAAGTTTGTTCACGGCCGTTGTAATTTATACGACGTCGCATTTTTGTTTTAATTTAAATGCATTTATGGCCAACCACAGTTTTATTCCCTTATTAATGTTACGTCGTCGAGATGTCATCTTTTGTGCTGTTCTAAATACTTCGGAAATATAGTTTTGATTTATTATAATTCCTCCAAATGGGCACTTAGGGAGACAATCCCATAGAGATGTACACAAACTTAAAACAGTCCTAACTTGTTTACCCTAACCCTTTTCTCTAAGATCTTCGAGATTTATGCTATTTAGACCAAAATCTGTCTTTCTAGGACAAAAATAACTCGCAAATATCGGTTTTTTTAGGGTAGCTAGACACTTAGGGAGACACTGAAAATGTCCCCCTATGTGCCACTGTCTCCTTATTAGCTAAATCTTACGCTAATTTGTCTCCCCAAGTGCCTATTTGGAAGAATTACAGTGTTACTAAAGTTGATTAATTGATCTTATGTTTAGGGTTGTATCAAATCGTATGGGTGTGTTCAAAAAAGTCTGTGTATATACCCATGTAAAAACGAAACGGAGTATGGATTTATGTTCCGAAATACGGTACCCTCTGGAGACATGAACACAATGTGTACAATGGAGACAAAACGTCTCCGGAGGGTAAATTTCTATAGATGAATAGGTCTCCATTGGGAATTTCACGAATTAGATTTTTGGATTTTACTTAAATTACTCAAAAACCAGGATTAGGATGTGGGTTAGGGTTAGTGTTTGGGTTAGGGTATAATATAGGGTATATTGGGTCGAAATTTCAACCCAGGAAAAAAATTATGGTTAAAATGGGAGCATTTTGAAAAACGTGCTACAAAAATGCGAACGTGTGGACTAATGAGTGTATAGCTGAACTGAATATTCTGTGTTCTAATGAAAAGATAAGCAAACAGTATTGGGAATGAGTCGGAAATGATAATTAGTTTGTTTTGCCGTCGATAACCTTTTACAATCAGTTTACGGATTGTTTACTAAAGGCCATACATGATGCACAGACTGTCCAAATTGTCCAACGTGATTATCAAACCGAGGTTACGAGTCTTTGACAAAGGTATATAAGGCCTTTTCGAAACCTTTGCTTCGGCTTCGGCTTCGCCTCCGAATTCCGAATCACTGAGAAGCAAATAGAAATTAAAGCAAATGGAAATAGTCTACCTTTTGAGTTCATATAAATCGATTTGATACTTTTGAGGCACAAAAGGCAACACAATATGGCAAAGGATCTTCCAGTTCGGGATTCTAAAATCGCCTTAAGCCAAAGACGAAGACGAAGCCAGGGATTCGAAAAGGCCCATAATCTGCAGGTTTCATTAAAGTCGTTCTCGTTAGATGGAAGCTAATTTGGTTTTGTGGTGGCGAGCAACGAACTCGTTAGTCCTCGCAGAGAGTCGCGTGTTTTTGCTTCATTGAATAATGCACACTGTCTTGTTAACAGTAGCTTAACTCAAATGTGGAGCTTGTTTGACCAAGGACATTCGTCAACATATGCATAATCATGATACATGTTTTGCGCCTGCGCAGGCGTTCCAGTTGAACTCCTCCCCCCCCCCCCCCTCCCCTCCCCAAACACCAACCCAATTAGGTTAACCTCACATAGGACTGTGGACATTCCTTTGTCTTCGTGTAGTTAAAAAAACGTTGACTAAATACTCATTTTTCCCGCTTCCCTAAAACAAATTTAACCTCAATTGTTGATTCTGGGCCTCTCAGCTGTTCCTCCTATTGTTTCTATAACCCTAACCCGTTTTTCCTCTAGCGCTCTTTTTCGGAGACTGAAACACGGACTGTAGACTTGGCCAAGTCTACAAACCGTAACCTTTTCCCCATCGTGTGGACCTATATTGTTCGGAGGTCCACAGTGCGTATGCAAGACTAACTCAACAATAACCAAAAAACACACAAAAAACACGAGATATTGCTTTTCTGGTACTCTACACCAAAATATATAAATAACACAGAGTTAAGTTATTACACCAAGTCATCACAGCAATCTGTTTCTAAAATGTCCGAAATATTTCGTCCGTGTTTGTGACCCGTGAACAGGGTCAGGGGTACGAATCCATGCCATTGGCCGCATCTTGTGTTCTTGAACAAGCGTCTTTACCGCAATGACCAGTCAATCCTGAACTGAAATGGTGATAGACTAAATCCGACTAGACAGCCGGACAGCACAAAAAATTGCTTAGCACAAAAACGTCTTGCTCATTAAAAACAAGTTATCAGCCAAAATTCTACGTGTTTTTTTATGTTAAGCAAAAAACCAGCTGATTATCAAGCAAAAACAATAAACATCACGTGAAAATTTGGTCTGTAACCTTGTTTTTACCAAGGATAAATTTTCATGCTAAGCAAAATGTTGTGCTTAGCAGCTCCGTAAAATTGACCCCAGGTAGTACCTGCGCGCACCGAGCTCTATACGACCAATAGGGTTGCCAAACTGCGTTTTTATCAACGCGTATAGGGCGTACGCGCGGCCGGTAAAGGTACCCCAAAATATAGCTTCTGATTTTGTTCTTGGGCATCTTGCGATTGTTCAATTCAGAACATCCTGTCAAGGGGGAAAAACAAACAAAATACTCTCAGCTGTTTTATGCCAAAGAGACCGGAGATAAGCGCCGGCTTGATTGCCTCGAGAACAGACGTGACTTTTTCAAGGCGACAGTATACATTATTATGTATGTCCTATAGTATCGGCATTTTGGCAGACCCTATTGGTCGAATGAGCTCGCTGCGGGCAGGTACTACCTGGGGCCAATTTCATAGAGCTGCTAAGCACAACAATTTGCTTAGCATGAAAATTTGTTCTTGGCAAAAACAAGGTTACAGACCTAATTTTCACGTGATCTTTATTGTTTTCGATTGATAATTAGCTGGTTTTTGGTTTAGCATGAAAAACACGTAGAATTTTGGCTGGTAACCTGTTTTTAATGAGCAAGAATTTTGTGTGCTAAGCAATTTGTTGTGCTTAGCAGCTCTATGAAATTGGCCCCTGAGCGCGACACGCGCAATCCATGGTGCTACTGCAGAAAACGGCTGTCCAGTCGAATTTATAGTCTATAACCATTTCACTACAGGGTTGACTGGCCATTACGGTTAAGACGCTTGCTCAAGAACACAAGATGTGGCAAATAACTGGATTCGTACCCATGACCCTGTTATCTGCTCACAAACGCGAACAAAAACATATCAGACATGCATGGTTGGGTCTAGAATAGCCATTGTCAACTGCAATTCTTTAGGCTTGCGAAATGTGATAATTTTACTATTCCCCGCGCGATGCATGCGATGTATATTATGTAGCGCAACGTCCTTGGCGACATGACAACGGTCCCCTGGGAATCACCTTCAATAGCTCGCGTAATAGTCCGTGCACATTATCTTGCCTGTTCAGTGAATTCGCGGTATATTATCGCATCTTGATCAGGTGTTAGTCCATAATTAGTGTTCTCTCGATACGCTTTGACGTCCTTGATCTACCGAGCCGATACTCGTATCAACGGATTTCAAATTAAGGGGGGGGGGGGGGGGGGTGTCATTGTAATGACAAATTATTATTAGGCCAAATTATTATTAGGCCAAATAAAATAAAACATGTTTAGCGTCATGCCTTTTTTTAAATGGCCGCCCGACACATCTTAATTTGAGTCACGTCGTGAACATGTCAATCTTCCAATTTAAAATTAAAACATGGTTCACCCACGATTAAAATTCATATGTGGGTCGATCATGTATGCACCGTACACGACTACACGTCACACTCTAGCCTTCCTATTACATGTAGAACAAAATATATTTCCAGATCATGTACACAGTGATGCTAAAGTCTAGAATACGATCTTAAAATTGTATTATCTTAAGAAAAAAAAAGAAAAAATAGATTAAATTTTTTTTTTTACCAAAATAGTCAAATTTATAAAAAAAAAAAATTTTAAAGAAAAAGAAAAAAGGAGGCGGCCCCCAAAAAGGAAGCGGGCGGTCACGCTAAACATATTTTTTTTCTGCCTTTTTATAGCAGTCCGTTTTTAGTTTTCTTTTATGATTTTAGTTTTGTTGAATGCAACCATGCTAAACAAAGAAGGGTGGATCCCGTGATCAGGACCCCGACATTGTATTTCTGCGAAATTTGGATAAAATGAGCCCCCGAAGTCACTCTATTTATAGCAATGGAACGTATGCATTTTTTTCTCTTCAAAATGACAATTTGCTTTATTGAATTAGATGGGTATTTTTTATTAATTTTTTAATTAAACCTACAAACTCGTGCATGTTCGTTTTCGAGCCGAGTGTGAACCTGCTGCGAATTTTTTTCTTTTCCAAACGACATAGAAATGGTTTTTTAGCGCATCTGATTGGCTATCTGTTACGTCATGGTAGTACATTTTACTCTCAATTTATAGACCCTGGGATTCTCAACTTATTGACCCTAGGACTCTGGGTTGTAATGACCCTAGGACTCTCAACTTATTGACCCCAACCCTAAACCTAATCCTAACCCTTTTTGACCCTAGGACTCTGGGCTTTTTTGACCCTAGTACACGTCATGCAATGCGACACATGGATGAATGGATGACGTTGATGTTAAACAACCAATCAGATGCGCTAAAAACCAGTTGTATGGCGATGTCGTTTGGGAAAAACAAATTGCGAACCGGCTAGGCTCCAGGCAGCACGGCCTGAATATATATATAACAATTGAACTCATCACTAAAATAATGAGGACATTTTGACATTCTACAAAGAATGTACTAATGTATTCATTAAATCTGAATAATCTTGACCAAGACTTATTTGTTTGTTTGCGCACCCGGGATAGGCCTATGTTGCGAACGCAAGTATTTTATTTTTTGTTCTTTGTTCAGGTGAGATCACAAATTATTTTGGCAGGAATTCGATCTCCTCTGAACTTAACAATTCCTTTAGACGCGTACGTCACCTTTACGTCATGCAGTTACCTTGTTTACCGCACCCTTTGTGTTTCAGAAACTTCAGAAAAGCCAAATTGATTTACAGCCTGCATATCAAAATGTCTTATTGGAAATGAGGAAAATGTATATTCACGTAGCGTTTGACACATAAGTCACTGCAAGGATATGTGCATATTAGTCTTATACGTCACATGAGTACCGCATTTATATTTTTTTCGCGGAATACAGCGTGTATAAGTTGGCTTTGAGAACGTACGATACATGACAAGAAAACTCAGACGAGAAACGCTGAGGTCAATTTGTTTTTTCAATTGTTCTCAAATAATTTGGACAGTCATGCATGTTTTTATATATTTTTAAAAATGATAACAAATTATCATCTATATTTATAGCCGTTTCATAGATCAGATCTCCATAAAAACAAAGTAAGGCCAAATAAAATAAAAACATGTTTAGCGTCATGCCTCTTTTTTAAAAAGAAAGGAGGAGGCCCTTTTTTCTCTCTTTAAAATGGCCGCCTGACACATTTTAATGCGAATTATGTAGTGAAAATGTCACACCCTATCTTCCTATTTGAAACTAAAACATGCCACACCCACAATTCAAAATCAAAATTCATGTGGGTCGATCATGTATGCACCATACACGTCACACCCTAGCCTTCCCATTAGAAAAAAACATATTCCCACAGCATGTACACAGTGATGCTAAAGTCTAAAATACGATCTTAATATTTTATTATCTTAAAAATAAATTAAAAAAATGAAACTTTTTTTAAAAGCTAATAAAATTTATCTTTTTTTTTTTTTAAGAAAAAAAAAGAAAAAAGGCAGCGGCCTCTAAAAAAGAAGCGGGCAATAACGCTAAACATGTTTTTAAAATTTTATTTGGCCTAAATAAAAACAAAATCAACCACACGTAAAGGTCAGCTGGCGGCTCGGTTGTGCCCGGAAGTTCAACCGTGACCTTCGTGCGCGACTTAAACGGTCTAGTATCTTCATCAGATTCAGGCAAAGTTTTCCGCTCCGGCTATTGTGAGATACAAAACGGATTATGTTCCTTGCAAAACAAGACAGAATAGAATAGAATGGCTGCGTCAGCTGAATTCTAGGATTTCTTGTGTTGACTTCGTATCTGGATTCTAGCACCGCCGTGTATAATTATAGAAGACTTTTACTAGTGAGCGCACTGTAAAACGATACCCGCTTTGTTTGTTCGGTAACTATTCGCTTGCAAATTTGTTGCCAAACCAAACACTTCAATTTAAGTATGCCACTGAAGGATTTGTGGTGGGCGTATTTGGGCTTAATATTTTAGCCGTTTTGAGGCGGCTCTGTCGTGGTTAAAGGGGTACTATCAGGGGCGTAAATCCCGGGGGATGGGGAGGGGATATACCCCACCCACCCACTTTTGGGGCATTGAGGGGCTATAGGATCACCCCCCACCCCCCCCAAAAAAAACCACAAAAAACTCAAATATGCTTATCACCCCATGCAATAAATTAAGAGACATACAAAGATAACTTAAAGGTAGAATACAATATTTGCAGATATCGAAACAAATTACTACCAAATTATTTGGAAATATCTTACTCATCTGAAAGTAAATAATGATTCTAGGCATCCAGCAAAATGATTGCGCTATAGATATCCTGTAATTATTCTAAAAAAAAAGAATTCTATAAAAAAAAAATCGCGATCGCCGGACGGCAATCGCGAAAAAACACAAATAACATAAGAATAACTGCTCGACGCCGGTTGAAAACAAACGCTGTTTTTCGTGCTTTTCTCGGCAACTTGTAAAACTTCGGACAGGTCAGTTGAACGATAATTACTATAAAACACAACCCCCCCTCCCAAATCCACCCATTCATTATAATTCAAGCAAAAACCAATTGTGTATCCTACCTTTTATGATACATTAACGTAAGATTTCGTGTTAGTTTCAGATAATATAGATGGACACGGATAACAGGATAAAATTACCGTGCTAATATTAAGATGATTATCATAATTTGGATGACTTTTCAACAATCCCAATTACTTTCGGTCATTTCAGTTAGTATCGATTCGAGGAGCTAGCCATACCTTCATAATGTCTTGTATGAGACTCATATTATTATAGGTTTCATTGCCAAAATATACGGGAAAAAATATGAATCACTGTACTGCATGTCGGTATGCTGATGTGTGCGAACGTCGAAATGTACATAAATTATGCGACGACCACCTTATACTGCATGTAGTCTATGCTTTTAAAAAGTCTAGATAGTGAACGAGAACAATAGAATGACGTAACTATAACTTGTCGCCATATCTCGCCAACACAGATTTACGGCACTGGGCACTATGTCCTGGAATCGCCCAATTGGGCTACGAAACGCGTTTTGAACTAAATGATGTTCATCGGAAATAAAAGATCATTTAAAAGTAGGATAGGCTATAAACATTTCACACAAACATCCTTTTAAAGGTGGGCGTTTTTGTGTTATTCTCGTGTAGATCGAGTTTCTGGGGTGAGAAAAGTGACCCTCCAAACTCGAGCTGTTTGAGCGCCTTTTTCGGACGTGTAAGAAACCACATTTTGTAAGTTGGTGCCGTGTGCAATATATGGGAGACACACAACGTGTGTCGTGCATTGAATGAAAACGACAGGCAAAACGTATGCGAACACGTTGTGTCCTATGTAAACAACCGGTGTTTTCTTTTTCTCGGGAACGGTAAAACATTAGGTTGGTTTCCTTTCAGCCTGTCACCACAAAATGAGATTCGGAGATATTGCCATCCAAAGTCAAAATATGAAGGGGTGGTCCTCCTCTACATATTCCCATTTTTGGGGTGAGATCAGATGATCGAAAACCTCTTAAATTACGCGATTTTGCGTAGTGTTTGCGTAGTTAGTGTTCGGATTAAAGCCCATTAGTGGTCTAATTAACACGGAAATTAAATATGCAAATCAGGTCTGGCTTTTTTGATTTTTGATTTTTGATAATTTATTGTTTATACAATAGTTTGCATGTGTTAAAAAATTTCAAGAAGAAATAAGGATTAGAACATAGCCGTTGCTATGCTCAACTGAACCTTACTTGTCTAGTTTTGTAATCTTTTGCGTGTTTTGTTTATGTAAGATGTTTAAAGTATTTTTTTTCTCAAACACGTTGTGTAAAACCCATCAAAATAGAGCGCTGTAAAAAGTATTTATTGCATAACTCCCAAGTGTTATGTACCATTGGAAAGCTTTCTTTCTCAAGAATTTGAAAATACCAATATCTCAATTTTCAATATTTCTGACTTTACTCTGTGTTCATTTGGACAGTATTTTAATGAATTCGTAATCTGTTAAGTAATTATAAATTAAAACGGAAGTATACTTTTTGCAGTTATCCAAAAAGAAACCAGCCAAAATACTTTTACGATTATCCTTTAAAGATATTATTGACACTAAACTCCCTGTCAAATTATTTCTTTTGGCATACTGTTATTATCAAGAAAATAATAAAAGAATTTCTAAAGATGCGTCTCAGAGACGCTTTTGTCCATTTCCAAATTTTCATTATTAGTAGTTGGTTTGTATGTAATTCACAAATGGTGCGCGCAAGCAAGCGTTTGAACAAATCACGCACGCGCGCGCGCGGGCGCTGTTATTGGTCGGTTTAGCGCGCGTCATGCGCGTAACTGCATTCGACTGAATGATATGTAAACGTGGCCGCAATAAGGTGTTTCGCGGTGATATGCGCCATCTTGTTCACGGGGCAAAAGGAACACACGTTGCTAGACGCGCACACATTTTAGAATGAACGCATGATGACGTGAAGCGCAAAAGTTTTCGATCGACGATGCGTACACAGCAACGCGTGTACATTTGCCCCATGAACAAGATGGCGCATATTACCGTAAAACACCTAATTAAACTCGGCACATTTTGAATTGTAATCAAAATCTTAGAAAATTGTTTTTTCTCCGAATATACAACATTCACAGAGATTAAACTTAATCAGGTTATTTTGTCAAGTACCTTTCTGTAGATTTTGAGCACTTTTGCTGCTTGCAAACGATGTAAAATAATGCAGAACTTACAAAATGGTCTGCTGCTATAGCTTTCAATCCGACGAGCTCAAGTGCAATATTCGTTATCGTGCGGACAAAAGAAAAATAGCAACGGGCTCAGTCAGGGTCGACCAAGCACAATCGTGATTAATTGTCTTGTTATCGTAATAAGCGGCTGCCATGGAAACGTAGGTCACCACCTGCAGGCATCGCGGGTGTTTTTGTTTTGTCTTGTCAAAACAAATGATGTATTTCTATCATTAAAGTCATAATGATATCAACTAGTCTACATGTATTTTATTATAATGTGAAATCACCGCAAAAATGCCTCTTAAAGGTAGTATACACCATTTGCAGATATCGAAAATATTTACTACCGAATTATTAAGAAATATCTTACTCATTTGAAAGTAAATAATGATTCTAGGCATTCAGCAAAATTATTGCGTTAGATATCCTGTAATTATTCCGAAAAGTAGAATTTTATAAAGAAAAAATTGTGATCGCCGGCCGGCGATCGCGAAAAAACAAAGATAACATAAGAATAAATGCTCGACGCCGGTTGAAAACAAACGCTGTTTTTCGTGTTTTTCTCGGCATCTATGAGTGTAAAACTTCGGACAGGTCAGTTAAACGATATTTACTATAAAATACAACCCCCCCAAATCTACCTATTATCAATCGAGCAATTATCAATGGTGTAGGCTATCCTACCTTTAATTCAGTACCTGTGGAAGCCGGGACATTTGTTTTTGTAATATTTCTAGAATTGTCTGCCTTAAATGCTAAAAATATAGTGAATCGTGGAAACCCCCAGCGGTCCTTAAACTAATAAAAGAACCACTCCATCCGTATTGAAGATTAATATACTTTAATCGTTAGTCATTGTTTCGGGTTATGGAGGTCCTGCCCGCATTTTGGAGTCGTGTTGCCATTTATCAGATATCATTTTGATGTATGGCCTCTCACGCTTATCAGAAGATATACATGTACACGTTCTGCAAGTTGCTCCTTTGAGTTGAGTTTGAAGTCTCGTACATGCGTTTATGAACTTTGCTTCGGTTAACGATATTCAACCCAAGTTTATACTGCATGCGCGTGCATGGAATACACTATAGTCTCCACCCAAGACGACAGCAATCGATATGTGCACGTCGCGTATAATGTGTTTAAGCAGTGCGTCCGCAAACGACACGGTTATAGACCAGCTCCCCATCTCTTACAAATCTTTGCAAATTTGCTAGAAAGGGGCGTGACCTTTTCACGCAAACCCGACCATGAATGTACTTTGAATATACATAGCGGCTTCACGCAGCCAACTACCCATTCAGCAGTCGAGCGAGCCTGCGTTCCACTCACGCGAACGTTCGCCTACGCTTTGAGTTAGAGCCAGTCGGAAACGACTGTGAGCGAGTATACGTTGTCAAAATGGCGGCGCCCATGTGACAGTGATATCGTTTGGTTGCCGGACGGCGATCGCGAATTTTTCTTTATACAATTATATTTTTCGGAATAATTACAGGATATCTAGCGCAATCATTTTGCTGGATGCCTAGAATCATTATTTACTTTCAAATGAGTAAGATATTTCTTAATAATTCGGTAGTAAATATTTTCGATATCTGCAAAATTAATGGTGTATGTGTGTGAAGCAGTTTTCGCGTTACTGTCATAAAGATTATGTGAGTTTCGCTTCTGCCGTTTCGACGATTTTCCTCGTCAGCATCCTCCACTCTTCCTTTGCCAGTAGCCGTAGCTGCTCCAAGTTGGCGGTGTTCTGTAGGCGCTTGCCCACTGTCTTCAGGTCGTTGTCGAGAACGATTGGAAGTGTGGTGCGAGGGCGTCCTAGGTAGACCGTGAAGAAGAGGAGTGGCGCATGACGAAGAAGCTCGGCTCACTACTAGGAGATGGGGAAGATGTCGCCCACCGCAAGCAGTTAATGGTGTATCCTACCTTTAAACGATATTTACTATAAAATACGATCCCCCAAACCCACCCATTCACGATAATTCAAGCAATTACCAATGGTGTATCCTACCATTTCAAGTCCCGTGTATCATATTCGACATTTCCATTTTGTATTAGTCCTGACTTTTGGCCTTTTCGTCACGGATTTCCAAACACGGTAATTGCCGTCCTTTCGCGTTACCCGTGCCATTGAGGTAGGATTTCCTATCATATGCCTGTGCTGCTGACATTTAAAACTTTCACATCGCCTCAGTATGTCTGTTGTGAAATCCCCGTTATGCCAACTTCATAACGGCCGCGGTTTGTTGTTTGTTTCAATACAATGCCGCATTGACATTCAATTCAGGACCCCCAACAGAGGACCTTTTAAAAATGCTTCTAAACACCTTGGGTAAAAAAACAACTCAGTTGGTCCGATTGTGTACTGGTCAAAACGCCGGAAACACCCGTTGAATATCGCGTTTCTACCTGGCGATTTGCAATTATTGACATTTCAAAGCTATTTCGGAAAAGTTCGGGCTGTAGGAGAATTATTAGTCGGACACTAATATTTGTTCGTGATGTCAACTCCTTCAATCATAAGAAGCAAGATATGGGACGGAAGGATGACGCCATTATCGGTAGAGCAACCGCGTTCCCATGCGCCAAGCAGTACGTACGCTCCCGCTATATAGTATAACTGCTTTCAGATCATCACCAATGTGACTACATTGCATCTCACTTTCTAAATGTAAAAGAGCGAAACTTGTTCCTCGTATGGCTTTTTACAAAGAGCGGAATTTAAAGTTGTTTTTATTTTTGTTGTACTCTTTTAGAATTGTGTTCATTTTTTTTAATTTGATATCTGCAAACAGCAGAGGTGGTTATTCTGATTGATTGTATCACTCGTTGGCCCCGAAATTACATCATTTAGTTGGGTAATCCCCAGAAAGCCGAGATGGTCTTTGGAATATGTTGGACTTCGTGCAGAAACGTTAGATGGCGCTCGTTGGGAACCCGAGAGAGCATGGCTTGTACGAAGGTCATGGTATTAAGTAATCTTTAACCTTGCAACGTGCCACCGTACTTTTTTTCGAAGTCGCTTTGCCGTAAAGAAACAATAGATTTTTTATCATTTGTTACAAAAAATCTCATATTACATGTATTCCTAGTTCAAAGCATGCTGAATAGCATGGTAAATGCCGCTTGAACCCTGGTTGAACCGGTGATACAGCTTTTAGCAAAGCAAAGTGCTTCCCCACGAGTATCCCATTACTTTGTGTACATAAAGGGGCCTTTCAAGTCTGGGTTTTCCCAGACCTACCCAAGCAATTAATCATGCTATTGTTGCCTTTCCCCATTCAACAACACCAGCTGGGATCGAATATATTCAGACACTATGGGAAAGTACTGTGTTGACATATAAAGCCGTAAAACCGAACAGCATGGGGGTTACACACGAAATACAACCGACTTAAAAAAGTACGGACGCGCGTTCGTGTAAAAACAAAATGGCCGCACGTCGCAAGGTTATAAGTGTCAGCAAAGACTTCGCTCGTCGATATATTCACCATTGACCTAGAGGCATTTAAAAGGCGTTACATCAGTTGCAGTAATCTAAGCAACACTGCATGCTGTGTTTGTCTTTAAGAAAGTTATAAATGTATCCGAGGATTAAACTTTTAACTTGTTGACCTTTGAGGTACGTTAGGAGGCATATCCACACTTTCGCCTCAATCCGCATCAGCTTTCCAATCTATATAGGGAGAGACATGCTCTCATTACCTTTGACTTTAACTTTCAGGCATGTCTTGTTCAAAATGACCTTTGGGTGCCAGGTCAAAACAGGTTATTTCTGATATCACATATGACATATAGGTTGTAATAAGGCATGCCTTCACAAGTCAACAAACTCAATACGAATCAATAAAACTCACTTCACACCGTGACATCGATCCACTTGATATTTTGTCTGCGAGGTAATTGTCAAACAAAAATGTGACCTTAACAAAAAAACAAAAACAGCCGTCTGGCGATCGTCGTTTCGAATTTCACGCCCGCGAGATCTCGCCAATTTGGTGTTTCCATTGATACTTCTGGCTCGGCGCGCGCGCATGCGAAGCGTGCTCGCTGATGCGCACTCTGTCGTGACGTATGCAAGGAAGAGCCGTATACCCTTGTATCGTGTGCGTGGCTGGAGAAAATACACTGCGCTACTACTACTGTCCGGCAGTCAGTTCTCGACTAGTTCTTGACTGGGAAAGTATTAACACCGTCTTCGTGTTGGACATCATGTTCGGACGATAGCTGAGATTAGGTACTTTAACCGCGTCTAGTAAGTCACATGGTGCTTTCCTTTGACTCTATGTACATTTAGTACACGAACCAACTCACGGGACCACTCGTCAACATACGAGAGCAACCTGTTTTCTCTTCAAGATGTGATTACGGATGAGCTCGTGTCCGTATACGCATCTGATACACTCGCGATGCGTCTTGGCGACTACTGGAAACGACTTGTCACCGCGTTGTCACCGAGAACCCCCCGTATGCACCATACCCACCGCATCTTCCCCCGCCCCGTTTAGGCCCAGGATGCGGCACGAACGAATCCCCGAGTCTCGCTGATTGTTTTGGACAACAAGCTGCATGCACCGTTGTTACATCCACTGTAATCCTCGTAATCATGTCGAGAAGATAATTACAAAGCAGTATCGCTTCCCCCAATCCAACAGGGAATTGTATTTCTTCCACTACCAGTCGTATTTCATCGCCTTAATAGGTTGATAAACTCTCCTACCGAACGTGAGTACATGTACCCGAGCCTATACTGGTTTTATTATTGATAGTAACATGACGGCTATTCTCTGCCATTATCCAGCACGGTGTAAAAGCAGTGTTAAAAGACATTTTCAATATTCACACCTTGTTTTGTGAATGTCAAGTGAATAGACGATGTGCCCTCTGTTTACATCTGTATTCAAATGTGCCCGGTAGTATGCGCACGCATCGTGTTTTACATCAATTTGGTTAAGAGATGACATCAGAGGTCACATAATTCAAAGGCGATCTGACCTGCGACGTCACTCTTTAAGCAAATTTTATGTAAAAACACGATGTGTGTGCATACTACCGGGAACATTTGAATACAGATGTAAACACGTGACGTCAGAGGGCACATCGTCTATACCGAGAGAAGAAAGTGATCGCGAAATGAAGACCTTAGCGATTGTGTTGACATTGTGCATGTGCTGCCCTGGATTTTGAAGGTACGATTTGGTGATAAGTTCGTGTGGATTGCATATTGAGCCTGAGCTATTCCAGATTCCCTGGATGTGAAAAAACTGATTCGGTTCCACGTTATCCTTGCTTATATTTATCTATTCGTATTTTTTTATTTTTTTTTAGTATGCTAAACCTTAAGAGTTGAAAAAATCTAACCGAAATTGGTAGATTAGCACTGTTAGGTAATAGATTAGCACTGTTAGGGAATAGATTAATAGCAGATTTGGCACATATTTAAAATATACAGTTATAAATGTTTTTTTTTATAAACAAGGTGAGGATTTTTTGATGAGGTACCAAAATGCCAATGGATACTTAGTAGCATTATCTTGTCAAGTTTTATGTATTTTGCATGTTTGTATATTGCACTGTTCACGTTTGCCAAGAGCTGCCCGTTTTGTATTTTTCCCAGAAAGATCAACCGTGCGTTGATGATCACAGGAAGGTTATTCTTCTCTTGAGATTGCGCGAAATGCGCGTAACTCATCATGCATGTATAATGGCTGGTAATGACTGGTAATGGCTGGTAATTGACCTAATGGCGTCGCATACTGTCGGGCACCAGTCACATGCAGTGATCATGGTGTTTAAACTATTATTGTATTTGGTGTGGATAGGAAAGAGAAACATCGTTTCGACTGTTATTCTGAATAGTGCAGTGCTACTGTACTATAGTGCATGGTACACGTACTTCTTGGTATATGATTAAACTAAGTAAATCAAGACTTATTTCCTAAATGTTTACGTAAAACACTTTAACTCTAACCCCCTAGCACTTTTTGTTGACAGGTAACCTCAATCCCTTAAATTCAACCAAACATCTTAACGAAAAAATTAGATAACGCCCCAGTCAACCAAAATCAACCAAAATTCATTCAAGTTTTGTGTTTGACAAATGCTCACTGCCTCAATCCTCCAAAATCAACCGAAGTGATATTCACTTTGTAATGCGAGGGGTACTGATTACCTCAATCATCCAAAATCAACCAGAATAATTATATAATAACTATCACATACCTTGCATTTACAGGTGTACACAGCTGTAGTAACATACACATATAATTGACATTTTAGGTAAACTACCTTGTACCAAATTGTTCATTGATTTAGTAGTACATGTATATGTGTATGGTATACAGGAAAGTTCTTAAGCCTCAGTCCTCCAAAATCAATCTATTTTATAGGCCATGCTACCTCACTCATCCAGAATCAACCAGAAACTCCTTGGGCCACAAAACCTGAATCCTTTAGAATCAACCAAAACTCTCTGGGTCATGTAACCTCAGTCCTTTAAAATCAACCAGAACTCTGAAATTGTTTACTATGCGTATAACCTCAATCATTCAAAATCATATAAAACTGCTTGGTGGGTTTTGGTTGAGTGAGGAAGGTTAGGGTTAAACATAAGAAGGATACACATTTTTTGCCAATGAGGTATTTCCATAAGATGTTATTTTTCTGTTCGATTTTGTGCTTACGTCGTTTAACAAGCACACCCAAATCCAGATAACGTCTGGATCACTTTCGCAAAAAACAACAACATCAACTTCGAGTAGAACGTTCTCGTTGGGGAAATTCAAATACAGGTTATTGTCCTTCACCGACGAACATTCACATCTTCAAGACTTTATTAAGTTCGTTACTATAGCTGCGACATCAGATTCGATCTTAACCTTGCGACGTGCGGCCATTTTGTTTTACACGAACGCGCGTCCGTACTTTTTTCAAAGTCGGTTGTATTTCGTGTGTAACCCCCATGCTGTTCAGTTTTATGTCCTTATATGTCAACACAGTACTTTCCCATAGTGTCTGAATATATTCGATCCCAGCTGGTGTTGTTCAATGGGGCAAGGCAACAATAGCATGATTAATTGCTTGGGTAGGTCTGGTAATCCCATACTTGAATAGCCCCTTTATGTACACAAAGTAATGAGATACTCGTGGGGCAGCACTTTCCTTTGCAAAAAGCTGTGTCACCGGTTCAACCAGGGTTCAAGCGGCACTTACCATGCTAAGTAGTATAGGGAATGGGGGTTCTGGAACACTTTTTGTTGGGGCGGCTCCCACCCCCCTAGCGGGCCCCCAGGCAGTCCACGGGGGCACCCACTCACCTTTTTCTATATATCAAGCAAATAATTTCTACGTACATAAATAATTGGGGGTAAAAATGCATGTAGGTGAAGAGGCTCTCACGTACACAGATTTTTGGGGGCAAAAATGCATGTAGGCGTACACAGATTTTTTTGATATACAATGGGGGTTCTGGAACACTTTTTGCTGGGGCCGCCCCCACCCCCCTGGCGGGCCCCCAGGCAGTCCACGGGGGCTCAAGCAATGGGGCCGCCAGAGTACGGTATAGTAGCGGCCCAATAGGGGTGCCAGGCCCCGGGTCGGCGCATATGTCGGCCGTCCAAGATCCAAAGACAACTAGCAAACAGGATGCCCCCAGGGCGCTGTTTCACAATGGCTTTGTCAGTCTGGTACGGTGTATGGAGGCGGACGATCGGGGAATGTGTTTGATACACGGAACAGAGCAAAGCAAACACACTCTATTTTACCGGGGCTGCCGGAATGGCAGCAGCGAGCTCTTTCATTATTGAGGCTCGGGCCTCGGCCATGAGCTCGTTTTTGGTCACTTCGCGAGCATCGGAAACTCGACGAGTTTTTTTCTGAATATCAGCCTTTATTTGGCCATATTTTTCCACCTCCTCGAGTACGAGCTTAAACTCCTCAGGGGAGATGTGTCCATCACAAAGCGCATGTGAGATCACATCCGCAATGCTGTTGAGCTTAGCTAGGGCGAGAACGCGAATCTCGTCGTGCTTCTTGGCTTTTACTAGGAGCCTCCGAGAGACGTATTTTCCGGCAATACCGGCCAGACCACAAGCAACTGCGGCCGCCTCGAGTACAACAACAACGGGCGCGGCTATAATTGTGGTGAGCAGGCCCACACCCGCCATACCCATTCCCAGGCTAGATGCAACCAGCGCTGTGTCAACGCCATCAACTACATTGATAACTCTGCGGTATTTTTTGTATAGCTTGGCTCTTTCATCTCTCTCGCGCTCTAGGTGGCGCTCAAGGTTGCGGATCTCACTAAGGCGAAAGCTGGACCCCTCGGACAGATCGGGATATATCGCCTCCGCGACTGGCGGCGCCGTTGGTAGCTTAGGCATTTTCTCGAATCTCAAGAACTACAGTAAAAGGCATGCCGTGGTTGTGCACTATCGCGTTGTTATCATCTAACACGCGCAGGTTTAATTGGTGTATGTGCCCAACCTCCATATTTTTATACATAGGAGAGTAGGGGGTTATGTCTGTAATACCACCAACTGCGGCTGGGACTATCGCCAGCAGGGTAGAAGGAGCACCATCAACAAAATTGGAGCTTGTTGAGAGCTGCTCGAGATAAATGTAAAGCCACTTGTGGGCTACAAGGTTTACCGGTCTGTCTCCATTGTATTCCCCCTCCAACCAGCCATGGTCGTCAATGCCCAGGACCCGGCGTATATCGGGACTGAGTTTTATCGCGGTTTTAGGCGTTGTATCTGGGATTTTGATGTTGACCAGGCCAGAGTCGCCTATCTCCACCATTAAACCGGGAATATTTACCATTAAGATGTGCGCTAGCTGTCCAAAGGTATATAGCCCAGCCGGGATCGACATCTTTTGAGGACTCTCAAACTTGCGCCACATAAATCCGAATTGACCCATGTTGTGATAGCCGGCCTCATAATGGAGTTCTCGGAGCGCAACCTGGAGCCTACCGCGTGTATTGTCTACAACCGACTGGAGAATTGTCGGGTTTCCATTTTGAAAGTTGGTCGATGTATAGAACATGTTGCAGGTATGGAGAACCAAGCACACGCCTTTAATTCAGCCGCGTCTTATACGATAGTCGGAGGTTTCACAATAAAGGACCTAGAATTGCAACATGTGAACATACAGGTGGGTTCTGGGGCGGCGGGGTTTGAGACAACCTTCCCAGACATCTTATCTCCCGAGAGGTACAAGCTGCCGAAGGTTAAAAGTGATGCTGTTGTGAGCAGGTGGCTCTCAACCCCGATGAGATTTTGGCAAAACAAGGTTAACTTTGCCGCGTGGTGTGCTAGCACAGGGTGCGGCGTTTCTGCATATGACCATCTTAATTCCAGGAATCTGATGGTGCGAGCGGTTTACCGCTTTCACGTGTACTACCAGATCCGCAGGATACTCGAAGAGATGCAGGTCGCTCTCCCGCAGGACGACATGTTCGATGCCCTTGACAGCCCATACAACCAGAGGGCGTATGAACGGATTTGTGCCGAGTTCGTCGTGTCTCCGCACACTGACTGGCGTCAACAAAGGAGCACAAAAGAACGAGCACTTCTCGAGAAACTAAACGACGCAAAAAATGCTCTACCAACGAATCCAACTCACGAGGAGATCATTTCTTATAAACACCAAAAAGATTTAGAAAATATTCGAGATCTCGAACGGCAGATTAAAATTGAAAAACTATATAAACCATATACGCACCAAGAGAAAACAGCTATGGCTGAAGCAAAAGTTCAAGATCTTAAAGAAGAGACCGCGCTCTACGAAAGCAAAGTGAGAAACGCCGGCTCCGACGCACGGACTGGTCCCAGTGCCTCAACTATCAACCATCTGCACGACCGACTAGAGTTAGCGCAAAAAGAATTGGCTGAACTACAAAAAGGATCGATAGGCGAGTATAGTGATAATGCATGGGTAACATTTGTTCTCGATGATTCAGAAGGTTTTACTCGATCCGGGGTTGAAAGAATCAACGACTCTATCCGCACGTATGTCTGGGCCATCTTAGGTGCGCAAGCACAGATCCGCTCGAGAATTTTAGGTACAGGCGGCGCATTCGACGCCCAGAAACAGTTCTTGGCAAACGTTGAAGACGCGATCTCAAGTCCCGTGGACCTCCCAAGCGCGATAGCGCGCTACCAGGATGTACTTCGATACGCCCGCTCTAAGGTAAACTTTGCCTTCGGGAGCGGGTTGTATATGGCCCCCAGCAACATGGAGCTGCAGATTGGAACCATTCAGAACTACAACAACGAGATAGTCATCGCGGGACCGGGGCAACAAATGGGCATCAACACTGGCGTAAACGCCTCGACTCCATCACTGCCAGACGTGCACGACATGGAGGGGCCGGCTGCAAGGCCAGCACAGCCAGCCGAGGTGGGACCCGTAAAGACCGCGGTCTCACCTCAACCGCCCAGCTACGACCTGCCTGACGCTAACAACACTGGCGAAAGGAGGCCCATCGGGCCTCCACCCTTGCCGGCAGCGGGTAGCTCCGAGCATTTGTCCGCCGCCACACATGAGGATGGAAAAACAGCCCTCGTTGTTGGTGGGGTTGCCGTAGGGCTACTGGCGCTTTGGCTTCTACGCTAGCCACTCGCGGGCTGCCACGAGCAGCAAACTTCCGACAGCAACGGCAAGGGCCCACAGGTTTTCTGCGACCCAACCGGCGGTTTTACTAAGTAGGGTTAGGAGCCACGATACGATGCTTCCGATCAGGCCGGGTAGTGCGGCTGCGGCCTTTCCGGCAAGTTGGGCCAGCATGCGCCCGAGAGCTTGCAAGTGCTTCTTTGTCCACTCTTTGAGGCCCCCCCTGCCCGCCGGAGGCCGCGGTGTAGGAGCAACAGGCACGCCAGCCCCCCCGCCCGTCAGGGTCAGTACCAGGGTCGATATTGCAAACCCAACCGCCGTGAGGATAGATGCAATCGTGACTCCCTGCTCGCGGAATAGTGTGCGGATGCGCTCGGCCAACGTAGTGTCTTCGTTTAGCATCCGCTCGATCGTCTCTCTAATGCGGGAAACCTGGCCCCGGAGGGCGGAGCGGGTTGCCGAAAGAGCCTCCAATCGGGCAGCCCGTTCATCCTTTAGATCGCGCAGACGCTCGCGCAGACGCTCTCTGTTAGTTACGGAGTTGTCATCTAAGCCATCGGTCTCTTCTAGCTTCCGAGTTTCTTTGGCGATGTGGGCGTCTAGTTCTGTAAGTTTGGCTTGGTTGTTGAAAAGTTCATCTCTAACCCTGGTCATCGCTCTCCGAAGGCCCTCGAGCTCACGCCTGGCCTGTTTGACCCACGTGGTGTCAAGGGGCGGGTCATCTATGGTCGCCAATGCCGCGGACTGATCCACCGTTAGATCAGCGTCCAGCGCTGTTTCGACTTCTCTCGTCTCATCAAGGACGGCCTCTATTTTTTCGCCGAGGTCTTGTAGTTTGATGTTGTCAATGTTTGCCGGAAGGGCTGCAGCTGCCCCTTTCAAGGCGTTCTCCCCTCTCGAACCCGGCAAAATCTTCCACTTGCTAGAGGCTTGGCTCTTGGACGTGAAGTCGGGGAGCTTTAGGGACAAGCGTATGGTATTTATGCCCCCACTACCGTATTCGCCCGCCAGGGTCTTCAGGCTGCGAAAGCCCATGCGACCAGCACGCACTGCGCTTACGCGAATCCGGGTTCTATCATTTGGCGTCCAATAGAGGGTCCCATCTTCATCAATCGAGAACTTATTGTAGGGGATTCTCTTCGGGGCCCCAAGCCCATATTCACGGACAACTTCCGCGTAGAAGTTATCTGCCAGGCGCCGTTTTTGCCCATCAAGTTCGGAATTTCTGAGTTCATCTCGAATGTATGAGATGTTGCCCCCTACAGCGCCACCCTCGTAAGGATCGATCAGAGCGAGCGCTGGAGGGTCGGGCAAGCCACCGGTAAGGTTATCGTCTTTGTCAAAATCAGGGTCGAACGTGGGATTATCAAACTCAGCCATCGTATTAAAGAGATAACGGTGTGTTTAATACTTAATGACATGGCCTCCTCAAAGTACGGACGCAAACTTGATCCCTACAGGCGCCTCAGAGACTCCTTTGGGGAAAAAGGCATCCGGCAGAGCGTTGTCATAACCAACAACCCGAGCACGATCGGCGCCTCACAACAGCTGCTTGTTCGATTCCCCAATCTAGGGGCCCACGATGTGATCGTTCCTGGGACCGTGCGCCTGGCTTTTATGATCGCCCTCGTCTCGACCGGCAACAACCGAACGCTAGTTCAGAACATCGGCCGGGCCATCGTAAAGAAGATGACTATCAAGATTTCAGGAAATGAGGTCCTCTCCATCGACGACAGTGACGTCTACCATTGCTATCTCGACCTTTGGAAGACCTCCAAAGAACGCAAAAACTCTGCATATCAGGGCATTGACCTCTCACCCAACCGTAACGCGACGAAGCTGCGGGTGGGCGCGGCGGATGGCGATAGCACATCTGCTAGCGTGGCTAAGGACGTTGCAATAAACTTGGCCTATGGATCAAGGTTCTTCGTCCCGCTGGATTTTGAACTCCTCAACGGGGCTGCGCCTTTCTACCAGAGCGCGCTCGGGGACCGCCTCGAGTACGAACTCACCTTCAACGACTATGCCCGCGTGATCATTAATACTGCGACTTCGGATGATGCGGTGCAGGATGCCAGCTACACTATCGACAACATCTCCCTCGAGTTTGACATGGTCTCTCAGCCCAACCTGGCGCGGATGATCAACGTCCAGTATGCGGGCCGCCACGCAATCCTGTATGACCGTGTTCTCCGCCACCGCAAGATTTTGAAGGACAAAAGCGACACTCTGTGGAACATAAACCTCAACGTGCCGGCCCACAGCATGAAGGGAATCCTCATGCTCTTCGAGGACTACACCGCCTATATCCGTAACACCGAAGCCTTTTACAACCCCAAAATACAAAAGGTCGAGGTGACGATCGAAGGGGTTCCGAACCAGCTCTACAGTCAGGGGATGCGGGCCTATCAGGTGTGGGACGAGGCGAAGAAGGTTTTCGCCGCGGGCGGTAAGCGAGAACCCGCAGTGGCCGCGATGATCAAAGACTCGGACATGGCCGACGTGACCCTCGGAGAGTTCTTGACCACAAAGTACGCACTATGGCTGGACATGCGGACCACGGATGACGACCAGCTGCATGGTAGTGGCCGAAAAATCGAAAACGCATCCGAGGGCGTGACAATCCAGATCACCAAGACGGCCGAAGATGCCGGCGCATTGAACGTGTACCTGTATGTCATTACAGATGCGCAACTAAACCTCAAAGATGGCAGGTTTGTCAACGCGATTTATTAGTCTCCTCCCCCATGACGCCCACTCGGCGATTATATGCGGGCAGACTGGGTGCGGCAAAACGGTTTTCGTCCTTGATTTGTTGGAAGACCGTTACCTCGGCGTCTTTCAGCACATAATACTCATGTGTCCTACCGTCAAGCACAATAAGACATACCAGGCCCGGTCTTGGGTCTGGTCCGACCCCGAGGTTCTCATAGTTGACCCCGGGGAGCGGCTCCACGACTATCTGCGGGTATTTTACCAGTGTTTTGCCGGGGAGCCAACGCTTTACATAATCGATGACTGCGCCGCCAGTAAAGCCCTTACCAAGAAAAGGGATACACTCTCGGAGCTCGCCTTCTCGGGCCGCCACGCAGAGCAGAGTGTCTGGGTCCTTACTCAGAAGTACAATGCAGTGCTGAAAGACTTACGCGAACAGACGCGATGGGTCGCCCTCTTCCACTGCAAAGATCGTGACTCTTTCGAAGACTGTCTTCGGGAGAACGACGTGATCTCAACTAAGGAGGAACGAGCTGCTGTTAGAAAGCTCCTTGCAGAAAGTAAGCATGCTAAACTCGTGCTAAAGACTGATCAGCCTACTGCTTATAAGGTTGTTTAGCGGCTCCTTGCAGATGCTAAACACTGCTTAGCGACTCCTTGCAGTCATGTGGATTTTCTGTGTGTTGCTTTGCAATCAGGCCTTAATTTTGGGCATCCTGGGGTGGGGCATATTACAGTATGTTAGAGCTAGAGGTCGTGTAAACAAGGTAAAACAATTTGTTACAAATATGGACTGCGACGAGCTTGTTGACCAGCTGCTGCAGGCAAGTAGTGACACGCCCGCCGCGGCAGAAACCTGCCAAGGGCAAGATGGGGTCGTCCCGACAGCGGCTGCAAAAAAGCGCGAACGGCTCACTACGCTGGCGGCTGGGGGGAAGGCCAAACAATACCTGGGTCGGCCCATTACATCAGACCAGGTTGACGAGATGACCGATGATGAGGTTGCCAAACACTACGGCCGCTATGAGGCACGACTGGGGGCCTCAATGACAAAAACCCTTGGAGCTTGTGCGCTGCAGATGTACGCGCTCGCGGCAGGCAAACTTTTACCCATTCCCCATGAAAATCTGCCCCGGCTCATCGCAGACCTTGAAGAAGACCCCTTTGTTGAGCATGCACTGACGACTGCTTGTTGCGAGCTGTATTATCGCTACGGGATGTACTTAGCTCCGCTAACGGCAGCGATGGCCACAGCTAAACACTGCCAATTTAAACAGGCATGCCCACGCGATATTGAGCTGCACGATGACGACGTTGCAAAGCAACAGCAATAACGATCGTCCCGACATGGATGCAGAGCATCAGCCGGAGAGGGTAACAATTGAGCCACAGCCGGGGACAAGCAAAGACCCTAAAAAAGTAGAGGCGGGCCGAAAAGGGGCCGCCGCACGGAAGGCCAAACAGGAACGGTTACTGGCTGCTCTCCGGGAGGGCAAGGCATCAAGCGCCCCCGTCGTCCCGACGGCCGCTACGCCCAACAATAGCCGCGATATGGCTAAGCCGGCGCAACCAACAGACGGGACCCCATATATACAACCTCTGGCTCTAGGTGGACTAGTTGCGGGCGCCCTATGGCTCATTTCTCGCAGTGGTGTCTGTGACACCACAACAGCGCCTGTAGAGACTCCGTCAATACCTGCCAAGCAATTAAAGGCTGGGCCAGACCCATTTCATATGCAGTGACTTTGTAACAACAACACAGTACGCGGCCCATTTTATATGCAATAACCGACATGTCTACTCCTAGTATTGATGGTAAACAGCTTGCCAATTTGGCATACCACTCCGCCGTTGTGGGCGGCCTTGCAATAGGATACGCCGCACTTGGTAAAAAAATCCTGAAAGGGGCTGTGCCAAAATTGGATTTAACCCCTTATGATGCTGGCATGGTCATTCTGGATGTTGGCCTGGCCATGGCCACTAAGGACATGCTCGTCAAGCAGGGGATATTCCCTGCGGACATATTAAAGTAGTGTATACTAGTAGTATATACAAGATGGCCTCTATAGCAATGCTTGTAGGTGGAGCCATCGTGAACGCGATCTCGTTCTCAGGGACAAGCTTCCTCTTTTCGAAGTTGGGCGCTTTAGGTGCCGCCGAGGAGCGAAAACGACATGACAGGGCCTTGGAGCAGCTCCAAGCTGCACAAGCCAAATGGTCGCACAAACGTACTGAACGTATTGACTGGATCAATGAAGAGCTGCGGCGCCAGGGACATGCTGTGCACACCTTTCGTGATGTTGATGAGGCCATTCGTCAGTACAACCTTTTCTCTGACAGCGGCGGCGGCCTTCCAGAGGAAGAGATGACACCACAACCCAAGCTCTCCGATTTCTACTCGCCATCCCCGGAGCAGCAAGATCGCGAACTCGCCTTTGTTGTTATGGGACTTGGAGTCACAGCGTTTGTAGCCTACAAGCTCGCTGAGTGATCGCGACTCCGTCGCAGCGCGGCTCTGGCCGCCGCTAGGCCGTTTCCTGCGCCGAGGCGAGCGGGGAGAGCAAAAAATGGTGCATGTGTGTATATCACACACATGCAGCATTTTTTTGCGCGTGTTGGAGGCCGATTCGGTTGTTAGAATACATCGCCATGGATGCCAAGCTGTCTGAGCTGTACTATAGCCCCAAGGGCTACTGGAAGGGAATTGGGGCCATAAAAAAACTCGCTGCAGCTAGCGCAGCTAAAGAGGACGCTGCCAAGAGATGGCTCAAGAGGCAGGCCATATGGCAGATATATTTGCCCGCCCCACGGCACATACCTCGGCCCAAATTTGATGTGTCTGCACCCAATGAGGTCCACCAGGCCGACCTGCTCTTTCTACCACACGACCGCCTTAAGCGCAAAACTTACAAGTATGCGCTCACCGTCGTTGATGTGGCGTCTCGCTATAAAGAAGCCGAACCACTAGCCACAAAACAGGCTAAAGGCGTCGCTGAAGCTCTGTCTCGCATCTATAATAGGAGCCCTCTTGCCTGGCCGAAGCTTCTCCAGGTTGACCCTGGGCGTGAGTTCATGGGTGTGGTTTCCCAGCTATTAGCTAAGCACGGAGTTTCCGTTAGGCGCGGCCGCGTGGATGTACACCGAGACCAGGGGATTGTGGAGCGGTTCAACCGGACTTTGGCTGAGCGGTTGTTTGAGCACCAATATGCTCAAGAAATGGTGCTTCCTGCTGGGAGGCGATCGACTGAGTGGGTGGCTCGGCTTCCCGCCGTTGTTGCGGCTTTGAACAATCAGGTGACCCGCTTGACTGGTCAAAGACCTAGGGATGCTATCAAGGCCTCTAGGGTGCCGCAAAAGCCCTCTTCCGTTGTTCCTGGCCGCCCTGTTGGTCAAAAGGAGCAAAAGCCCCCCTCAGGCGTTGGTGTTCGGTACCTCTACCTACCCGGTGAGCTGGAGGGCGGCCGCCGTCGCGCGACTGATCCTGTATGGTCCCTCAAGGTGTACAGACTGGGGCGCTCGGTCACCAAGCCCGACGAGCCTGTGCTCTACTATTTGCTGGATGGGCCTGCCCGTGGCTTTGTCCGGGAGGAGCTCCTCGTGGTGCCTCCTGATACCCAACTGCCGCCGGGTGGGGTTCTACTTCGGCGCGTGAAGTAGAGAGTGCATTCATTCAGCCGTGTCCTTATATCCATAGGCCAAGGTGTCAACCCCGTTTTCCGCGATCCAGCGCTTGCTGTCAAAGGGAGACAGCGATACCTTGTGTAGACGCTGCCCATAGATGCGATGGCGCTCCGACCGGAGCACATCCATGCCGTGGCGAAAGGTCTTCTTGCCAAAGAGGGCTTCTTTATACTGCTCGTGGCGAATGTGCTTCTTCACGACACTCTTTTTCACACCCTTGGCCTTCTTTATGTTCTTGCCATCCGCCTCTAGGATGGAATACATCTTGGGGCGCAGGCCCACATACTCGGCGATAGGACGCCCGGCGCACTCGTCTTTCATCTTACCCAAGACCTTCTTGTTCGTATCACTGCGTAGTGGGTGCTCCTTGGGATAGGCGGACGTGTCGTAGAGATGCGCGTGCTCTGCCATGTCTCGGTATACATCCTCGGTTTGGAGCTCGAGAAGAAGGCTATCCGTGTCGGTGTAAAGGAGCTGGCAGCGCTCTCCATACTGGCCCTTCATCTGGTTGTAGTAGAAGTCGTACATGAGGTGCTTGGAGAGGTCCAGGATACTCATCCCAACGAACACCGGGCGATTGAGAACCAACCTGCTCTTGTGGACCTGGATGGCCGCAAGATCGTCATCGAAGATGTTTGCCCGTGCAAAGGCTGGGCTTGCGATGAGGCGCCTGAGTCTGTCCTCTTCATCAGCCCTGACGAGTTTCACGTTGACCCGCTTGCGGAGGTTCTCCATGGTTTTGCCGAAGACGCTGTTGTTCATCAGCTTGTAGAGATCCTTCTCGAAGTCGCTGGTGGCGTTTTTGCGAAGCTCGGTGTTCATTCTGATGTAGGGCTCCATCCAGGGGCTTTGCTCGAATCGAAGAGCCCTGTGAACCTTTTTCAGGCGCATGCCCATAGACAGGTAGAGCTGCAGGTTGCGGTAGTGGAGCACGTAGCGTTCCTTGTTGCGAAGGTTGGGGATCAGCTTCTCAACCTCAGTAGGCGCCACCCCGACACCAAGAAGGCCGTGCTGATACTCCGACATCCACTCTTTCTGGGCCACCATGCGCTCCGGAGCCAACGGATACGCATTGTGCGCATCGTGCAGCTCTTCGGGATACTCCAGGCCCACCTCGAGGATGTAGCCATTGGGACTCTCCGCCGGGTGCTCCGCTATGCTTGTAGCGAGCCCATCGCAGTCCTCCACCCACCGAAAGCCGCCTGTCGGCAGGGGCTGGCTCATCGCCCAGCCATATAGGTTGTTAGCGTCGAGGTAGAGGATGTGGCTACGTTCTTTGGAGGAGTCATACCCCTCGACCAGGGGGTTGTTTGCTTTCGCGTACCTCCTCGAGACCATGGAGATCCCGCCGCGCATCCCCTTCTCGATGAAGAGGTGCTGGTCATAGTCCGTGAGTAACTCGAGCTCTACTCCCGTTTTCTTGAGCAACGCATCCCAGGAGAGACCGGGGCTCGTGTAGTAGTTGGCGGGATCTAGGCCGTATTGTTTCATGCAGGTCTTCCGGAAGGTCTCAAAGACGTCCGCCAAGAGTAAGACGTCGGTGCGACAATATAGGTCGCTGTAGTCCCCCAGGTTGTGGCACCCGAGGGCCTCCCAGACCTTTCGGGCATGGGCATAATCATCGTCGCTGATGTGCTCGTCCGAGAGTTTGCTGTAGAAGGCCTCTTTTGGTGGTAGCGCGGGTTCGGCAAACCGCTCCCAAGAGTCCATGTACTCGTATGGATATATGCCCTTGCGCAGCAGCAGCCCGCGCCTTTCTACGTTGGGCTCAAACTGGGTTGTGATGTGGAATTCTTCGGGCTGGTTGGCGGCCGCGAGCTTGTCCAACGAGGCTAGCAGGAACTGCGCACTGTCGATGAAGCGGAGCTGTCCGAGTGAGAAGGAGATATATTTCTCCGTGTTGTTGGGGATACATGAGACCTTCCCCTCTACCTTCGAGATTGCCTGCATGAGCAGATGGGAGTCGTAGCCCCGAAGGTTGTGAAAGGCAACTGGTATAGTCGTGGTCTTCGGGTTCAGCCTCAACTTGAGGTTACAGGCGTTATGGGCTGCCCCTCGATATTTACCTGTAATGTGGCAGTGGTCACGCACAGAGTCACCCTCGAGGGGGTTGTCACACACGTGGCACGTCTCAGCTGTGCGAAAGACCAGCCAGTCCTCTCGTGTCATCCTCATGGCCTTAGGATTGGCCAGCACGCCCTTGATTTTGCGCTCTTCTCCCTGCAGCGCTTTAAGGAAATGTTCTGCCGCATTGGGGCCGCGGTATTCGACTGGCGGCTCTGTCTGGCCATCACACCGCACCACGATGTAGCAGTAACTACAAGCCTCGTGCAGCTGTGTTCGCCGGGTGTTGCTTTTTGTGGGGTTGAGATCAGGTCCCTCAACCTTGGTGGTGAGAGCCTCAAAGTCCGCATAGATGATGTAAGGGGCCGGCAGCTGCTTGTGGTGGTTCTGGAAGGTGAGCTTGTTCTGACCCACCTCTGGCATCTCCACCCGGACAGCCGTCTGGCCGATGCCTTGGCACTCAGGCTTGTGGGCCTCCAGCAGGTCTTCTCTGGTGTAGCCGTAAAGGCAGCGCTCACAAAAGTGCTTGCGCTCCCGGTGCTTGCTCTGGTCGTAGAGAAGACGGTTGAGGTTCTTGATCCATGTGTAGTGAAAATTGCCGGCCTTTTCAATCAGCAGCAGGTTGATCCGGGGTAGGTCCTCTGGCTGCTTGCTGAGGCGGTGGATAATGGCGCCCTTGTCCCAGCCAAAGACGTTGATGGCCAGGTTGTTCTGTCGCTCTACTTTGGGTACTTGGGAAATAGGTGTAGGGGCCTCGATCCCCTCGAGGTTGAGGCCGTCATCCGTTGGATATTTGGAGGGCCTGTGCGGGTTTTCAGCTGCTGGAAACATAGCAGATCTCAAGGCCCATCGGAGGCAGTTGGCATCCTTGTTTTTCACGTTGACGACTGCCTTCTTAGACCCTACAGCTGCTGGGAGTGGGATAAAGGACCCACCCCGAAGAGGCCGATATCTGGCAATGTCTAGCCAAAGGGTCTGCACTCTGTCCACCACCCACCCAGAGCCCCTTTGAGTCCATTTCTCAAGCGTCTCCAAGATATTGGGGAGGGCCTTGTCTAGTGCCCCGTTGATCTCACTGGTCTGCAGAATGGCCTCCTGCCTGTGGCGGAGCACAGGATCGGTGTACTCCTCAGAGCCATCCGGGTTATCCTTCCGAAGCTGGACCTTGAGGGCGAGCTGGAACTTTACGCCGTTCAGGGCCTCGATCTCTTCTACCAACTTGGCATAAATTTGAGTGCGCACGCCCTCCAGAAAGGCTTTCGGATCGGCGCCCAGTTTGTGACTCTCAGGGGCGTCCATCCACCAACCCCGCAGGTAATTGCCAATGGCCCATGGGGTTTGTCGAAACCCCAGGTCGTCGTTCTTCCGTTCTTTCGAGACAACCGCTTCTAGTATCTCCTTTTGGTAGTCCTGGGTTGTTCGAAGCGTTTTGGAAGGAGTGATCGGGTCAAACTCTTCCACAATGGCCTTCCTTTTTCTCTCCTTCTTCGTGCGTGGAGGAGGGGAAGGTCGATATCCCCTTGGAAGCAGAGGCTTAAGCAGGCGCTTCTTTACTTTCTCAGGGATCGGCTCATCCAGGATGTTTTGTACCACATGATGGAGAGCATTCTCAGGCATTTCTGCCAGTATCTGCTCTATGTATTCATCCATAGTCGCCATCTCGGATGGTCATGCTCATACTCGAGCGTCTGTCTAAATGGAAAATCGACCCCGCATGCGTGGCATGCGCCGCTTAACACAGCCCGATAAACGATAACGCCCGTTGCCTCTGCGCCATACGCAAAAGCTCCTGCATGACCGGTGGGTAAAGGCGTCTGGCGCGAGCTCCTGCTCGGTGCAAAGCCTTTTGCGCACGGTCAACGCCGCAAGGTTTGCTGCAAAGCCGGCTTTCTGCCTTGGTCCCCTTCCCGCATCTTCGGCAGGGGTGCGGCTCCGATCCCGGCTTTTGCCTCAGCTGAACTCGGTGGCTGGCGCAGAAGATATCCTTGCACCGCTTTCCGCATCGCTCGGCGCGCCCCACAATTAGCCACGCGCACTCGTTGTACTCCACCATGTCTTATGGCTATGTCTCCACTATGCCCAAGGCGCGCGTTTGTTCAAATGGGTGCTCGACTGCGCCGACCCGGGGCCTGGCACCCCTATTGGGCCGCTACTATACCGTACTCTGGCGGCCCCATTGCTTGAGCCCCCGTGGACTGCCTGGGGGCCCGCCAGGGGGGTGGGGGCGGCCCCAGCAAAAAGTGTTCCAGAACCCCCCTTGTATATCAAAAAAATCTGTGTACGCCTACATGCATTTTTGCCCCCAAAAATCTGTGTACGTGAGAGCCTCTTCACCTACATGCATTTTTACCCCCAATTATTTATGTACGTAGAAATTATTTGCTTGATATATAGAAAAAGGTGAGTGGGTGCCCCCGTGGACTGCCTGGGGGCCCGCTAGGGGGGTGGGGGCCGCCCCAACAAAAAGTGTTCCAGAACCCCCATTCCCTATACTACTTGCTATTCGGCATGCTTTGAACTAGGAATACTTGTAATATGAGATTTGTTTAACAAATGATGAAAAATCAATTGTTTTTAACGGCGAAACGACTTCGAAAAAAAGTGCGGTGGCACGTCGCAGGGTTAAGTTAACACCGACAAGCGGTTGTCGACTATGTCGATTTTGAAGGTTATGCCTGTCGGCTATTTACGTGCATAAAACGGCCACTCGGGTTTTCTCCCAAATTATTGTGCAGCGTACACATTTCAATCATATTTTGGTAAAGTGTAACTTGAAATTTAGAAGGTTGCGTTTGTTTATAAAGACGGCGTCATGTCAAAACACGTTTGATACGATTCACAGCGAGCTACGGCAGAGGGTGGTGGATTCGGGTTCTACTTCAGAAAGCTTAATTTTCTCCGCAAGCTCATGTATACATGCGATGTCGATAAAGGGCAATAACATACGAAACCAATCATCCTGTAACATCAAACGCTGTTTGATGAAAGGGTTAGATAATTGAATGATCATTATCATCGTATGGGATTTGTGTCATTCATTATTGCCACGTCTCGCGTATATTCCCGTGCATACAGCTGCCGTGGCCCGGGGCGAATTTTGCGCAGACTAATGCAATATTTGACTGCAATATTCAGTCGGCAGGTGTTTTCCCGACCATTTTGCCGCGAAAGCCAACACGTGACTCGACGCTAACGACACCTGAGAAAATAATAAAAGCATTTTTAGTATGTTCAACCGGCCGTTGATCAAGAAAGTCTGGTTCCCTGACCCATTGTACTCGGACGTCTGTGATAGGACATCGAGGTACAGTAGTACATAATTAAAAGCCCAACTATCGTCCGAGTGAACACTCTGGGCACATTGCCTAAATGTGACCCAGCACGAGTAAATGAGACACTTTGCGGCAAAAATAAAAATTGAGATTTTGATTTCATCATTTAAAACTTAATTGTTTAGCTTTGAATGATGAAATCAAAATCTCAAATTTAATTTTTGCCTCAAAGTGTCTCATTTACTCGTGCTGGGTCACAAATGGGCTTTAAATGCAGATAAATTATTACGCCTACAATTGCAAATTGTAAATGCAAGGTAAGCTTCGATTTTCATTAAAAAAACACCAAAAAACCAATTGATTGAATTGATTATTGATTGAATTCTGATTATTATATTCCGACATATTTGAGAAAAAAAACGGGACATTTTAAAAAGTATCCTGTCGGTCTTAGTCGTGTGACGGTGGCAATTTCCCGGCCAAAACGTCCGTCTGACCGGTGGCCATGCAGACAATCTTTGCGAACGTGCACGATTCGACATTATTCCTAATCGAAGCTAATTTTCCTGAAGCCGAGAACATAATTTGATGACGGGTTGCGAGTGCAGTAGCCTCGGGCAAGACAAGTAGCAACAAACAACGTTGCAAAATGACACAGAAGGACAAAATGACATTTTACTCTCTGATGTTAACAGCGCTAAACTTAACGAGCATCGGTGTTGCAGCGACATGCATGTGCGATTGTGCGAGCTCACCAGCTAAACCGTCCGCAGTGCGTGCGTGGGCTTGGATAAGCATGCAAAATCACACTTAGCTCATCTACCTTGTCAAGTTCATATGAAGCGAAAGAGCCCATTGCCGAACCTGAAAGTTAAACATATTTTGACAACTGCTTTTTTGTTCGTCTACAACATTCAGTTAGTGTTGGCGTTAAATTAGGGTCCACTGAGGCAGGTAATAGAATTGATTGCATACATTTCGCACACCCCGCACTTTCGATTTATGCAGCAATCAATGGGAATCTTAAACCCACCCTCGTCAAGCCATCGCCCCCTCCTATCCTGTCTCAAACAACCAACGTCAAGATTGACCTCCCATTCACGTTTCTTCCAAATGAAATTATAGGCAAATGGGAGGTGAATGTTGGCACTTGTTAGCTCGGGACAAAAAGCGAAAAAGGGTGAAGTCTTGCCAGGAGGGTAGTTTAAGAGTCTCATTGATTGCTGTATTAACTGTGAACTGTGCAAACAGTTAGGTCTCTCGCTACTGTGAACTTTGCAAACAGTTAGGTCTCTCTCAAAAGAAACCACTCCAATAGGGTGACCTTTATGGAGCGAAAGTTAGTACTAAAATAGAGCTGTTATTGTAGAATGACAAAACAGATTGTCTCTTTGTAGCCATACAATTCTACCCACTCAAGTGCTATAATGAACAATGATAACGTTTTATTTGTAAAACTTTCACCGGTCGTGAAATTTTCTACTTTATAAATTAAATTTGATCGACGAATGGGTCATCCTTGTGAAAACTTGAAGGTTTGTGAAAATAAGGGTGGGAGCCGTGTATACAGGGGCCAATTTCATAGAGCTGCTAAGCAAAAAAAATTGCTTGGCACAAAAAGTCTTGCTCATTAAAAACAGGTTACCAGCCAAAATTATACGTGTTTTTCATGCTAAGCAAAAAAAACAGCTGATTATCAATCCAGAACAATAAAGATCAGGTGAAAATTTGGTCTGTCACCTTGTTTTTGCCAAGGACAAATTGTCATGCTAAGCAAATTGTTGTGCTTAGCAGCTCTATGAAATTGGCCCTAGGACTGCATGATTGTATTGTTGAAAAATTCGGATAAAATTGGCCCTAAAAAGTGCTATATTTTGCAATGAGGCAAATATAGGCATAATTTTTGTTTTAAGATGGCGATGGCCTTACTTCTAGGGGTGATCATCTTTGGATAGGAATTTCTTCCCGGGTCATTGCTTGGAAAGTTGTAAGTATTTTTTCTGAACTTGAAGTGGGCGTATTTACCATTGATGTCTATGGGAGTTGATTTATTTGTCTGGAACCGTGTGGCATTAGGATGATTTCAATTGTCTAATAGTAATCGCTGACGTGTATACTCGCTGGTGAAACAGCATGACCCATGGAGTCGTTTAAATGTCACGATCCCAGCAAAGCGGCCGTATTTGTTCGGTAAACATCTGGGGCCAATTTCATAGCACTGCTAAGCACACAAATGTGCTTAGCATGAACATTCTTCCTTGTCAAAAACAGGGTTACAGACCACATTTTCAGGTAACCTATATTCTTTCTGACTTATATTCAGTTGGTTTTTGCTTAGCATGAAATGCACATGGAGTTTTGGCTGGCAACCCGTTATTTTTGAGCAAGACTTTTGGTGCTAAGCATATTTTGGTGCTAAGCATATTTTGGTGCTAAGCATATTTTGGTGCTAAGCATATTTTGGTGCTAAGCATATTTTGGTGCTAAGCAAATTTTGGTGCTAAGCAAATTTTGGTGCTAAGCAAATTTTGGTGCTTATGAAATTGGCCCCTGCATTTAGCTGTTTTTAGGTTAGGCCTAAATGAAAAAGCAACATTTGTTTCCTGTGCGAATAAATCAGGCAGATGTTTTTTTCAGGGTTGAAACAATAGTCCGTGTGAACTGATGACGCTGAGGCCAGTACTGCTTGGAATATAAGACTTTAAAGGGATCGTATACGTTTGGTAATTACTCCAAAAGGTTATGGCAAAAAAACCTACTTGGTAAGAAGTACAGCAGCTTTGGATAGTATAATGCATTTTTAGAAACTTTTCACTTCGAAGTACTGCGGTTATGGAAAAAAGATATCACTTTTTATCCCCAAATTTTGAATCTGAGAAGCGTTACTGCAGTGACGTTTCTCATATTGTGTATTCCAATGCAGATTATTCTTCCTGCGTGGACATAACCGCTCCATTCGGCAAAATCTCAAAATCGCTACCACCTTTTAAAAATGAAATGTTTACAGGTTAGTTTTATGGTATATATCTATAACTATAGATTGAAACAAACAGTGGGTTCCAATTATCAAACGTATACGATCCCTTTAAGAGAGAAGTTGTCATCCTTGGTTTCTGTATTAAACACAGTTACACAACTCTAAAAATGTGTTAATGCTGTTTTTCGTTCAGGCATTGCAGCGTCGGTATGTCTAGAACGTCAGTATAATTTAAAAAAAAACAACAGACATGTACAAGGTGTACAAAAAGATGTTTAAACTGTGAGATTGGTAAATGTGAAATGGGAAATGATATTAGAGAGGTTTCGCACGCCTACCGGTACGTTTACGGATACGCATACGGTAACCGTAACAGTACGCGTTGGAGCGGATATCAATCTTGTTTCGCAAACCGTGACCGATAACAACATGCCTGACAAATGTACAGTCACCACCGACACCTTTTTTTCAGTCTATTTTTCTTTTCTTTTTGGGGGCACTGCCCACAAATTACACTCTACATTCATGGGTTATAACACTAACAGTAATATGGCGGGGAGTGTTGTTGATTATACACGACACTTAGCTAAAAAGTCTACGAAAACGGTATCCGTTTTTTACCTACGTGTATGGCGGCCGGTATCAGTTCGTAGCGTGTATGGAAACGTCTTCAAAACGGTTACAGGTTACGTGAGCGCACAAAGTGATGACGTATTCGTATGCGGACCGGTATCAGCGACGGTGCGAAACCTCTCTATTAAGGTTTCAACTTATTTGATTACTAATTTCCTCATAAAGAAAAAAAAAACATCCCCGAAAAAAATCGATGCCAGTAATTGTGTTTTGCCACCTCGTGGGTACAGCGCGAATAATTGTGCAAACCATGCTCGCCTTAAAATCAGATTAATGTACACTACACCTTGATGACTGATTGCATAATCAATCATCCCAATGCATTATGAAGTAAGACATGAGACAGAGGGACATTCTTCTTTTTGTTCCTTTTTTGTCCTCACTGTTTTTTTTATATATTTTTTTTTTTTTTTTTGGGGGGGGGGGGGGGGGGGTGCGTTGAGTAACAGTAGCCTGGAAAGTGTATATGTACATTGTGGACTAATGGGGAGTCCTCGGTCTGATGTCGTGCTGGGTATACTAATGTCACAGTGACATTTTCTCACCAGAGAGAAGAGTAATCGTAAAAGTACGGGCCCTGCTGTATGATACGAGATGATTGTGTTGTATACTGCATGCTGTGAAGGCAGTGTATAATATCTGAATCCCCTTCGCAGTCATGTCACGCATTGCTAGTCATGCATCCAGCCAGCGCTGCCGTCCCCGTGCCCACTGACCCGTGGTAATTAATATCCTGCAATAACATCATCATTACTTCTTTCCTGATAAATTAAAAATAAAGCAATATTACTCTCCAGCATTCTTGGGCGTTCTTCTCTGTGATTCAACTGCTTGAGTAATGTTCAGTCGGTGTTTTGACCTCTACGTTTAAAGATAGAATATACCATTTGCAGATATCGAAAAAATTTACTACCGAAATATTAAGAAATATCTTACTCATTTGAAAGTAAATAATGATCCAGCAACATAATTGCGCTAGATATCCTGTAATTATTCTGACATTTTTTTTTTTATAAAGAAAAATTTAAAAAGAAAAAATTCGCGATCGCAAATAACATAAGAATAACTGCTCGACGCCAGTTGAAAACAAACGCTGTTTTTCGTGCTTTTCTCGCCATCCATGATTGTAAAAACTTCGGACAGGTCAGTTAAATGATATTTACTAAAAAATACAACCCCCCCAAAAAAACAATCTACCCATTCATGAGAATTCAAGCAATTACCAATGGTGTACCCTACCTTTAAGTCAGTATGCGTCACCCACTGCCTTATGCTTGTACAGGCTGACTCTCTTTTCAGTACGATCACGATTTCGTGATCGAAATGTAGAGTTGGTCTTCGAAGTCTTCCTTGTTGGCCTTCGCGCCACAACCTATATTTTGTTTCATAACATTAAGTAAAGTATATAGTCTCACTGTTATTTCATTGACGTTGCGCCCCAAATTTTGAAAGGAGTTGGGTAGATTTATTGTTTGTAGAGCCTTTTCTTACAGAACATAGAACAGGCAACTCAGTACATTTAAAGGGATCGTATACGTTTGGTAATTACTCAAAAAATTAATGGCAATAATAACTTATACTTTGTAAGAAGAACAGCAGCTTTGGATAGTATAATGCATTTGTAGAAACTTTTCACTTCGAAGTACTGCGGTTATGGAAAAATATATCACTTTTTATCCCAAAAAAAATGAATCTGAGAAGCGTTACTGCAGTGACGTTTCTCAGATTGTGTATTCCAATGCAGATTACTCTTCCTGCGTGGACATAACCGCTCCAAAATCGCTACCACTTTTTGAAAAGAAATTTGTAATGGTTAGTTTTATGGTATATATCTATAACTATATAGGATTGAAACAAACAGTGGGTTCCAATTACCAAACGTATACGATCCCTTTAAGTTGATGTCTTCTATTTCAAATAGTATGTGCTGATTGAGTGGTATGGTTAAGGTTTCAATAAGAACATTGGGCAAATGGCGTATTAGCAAAATACTTCAATTTCATGTCCCATACCCTGAGACAATTATGATATTATCATTATCCCATGTATGTATTTTCACTATCTTGTTGTTTTTTTCTTGCTTTAGCATCGTAAGCGCCGTTTCCCACAAACCTGCCCAATTTATGCTGGTCATTCTACATCGAGATAGCGTTACTAATCAGGCGGTCTGTCAGATAACTGATAGTGTGTGTATAATCACCGCGAACAATTCAACCTTGCTATAGTATATGCTTCTAATGAGCCAGAAAGACGGGTTAAAGGTTGATTATACATTTTGCAGGTATCTAACAGTAACAGTAACAGTAACAGTAACCAACAAAAATCCCGAAATGTATTTGTTTAAACCTATAGTACTAATTAAATACGAACGGAATTGAACACAAATTCTTGCTGTATACGTAGGCGTGTTTGCGTAAACAACTTTAACAATTTCACGGTTCCAACAGGTGGACAAAGATATACTGTACTTTTGTACCCACTGAAGCGGGAAAAAATAGATTGTTTTCAATCCCCTACGCATTTGTTTCAGATTTTGTTCAGCATTAATCGAAAACATCAAAATATTATTCTGTCCAAATAACTTTTGAGGGGGCGGAAAGCTGCAAGGTGTTTTTGTTTAATTAGTTTACTCGCAAAGTTGCAGAAGTCAGCTTCGGGTAGTGTAATGCAGGCATCGTGCACGTTTTTTTCTAGTTTTTGACGTTTACTTTTTGAAGAGCCGCCTTCCTTTGCTTTCGCGGATTCACTTTGGCATTGTACAACGATCATATACACCAGGTAAGGAATGACATTTAAAGCTTGTTTCCGAAACGCAGTCATCGCCAACTTGTTAACTATTGAAATAACACCCTTTCATGTAGGCCCAAAGTCGGTTTCGCGGTTTCGGCAGCCTTTTTATAGTCGAACAGAATTTAAGGCCGTTTTCCAAACCCCAGCCTTGTGTCTTCGTCTTAGGCTTCATTCGTGTAGTTTAGCAATAAGCTGGAGTCTGAGACGGAGCCGAAGCCAGAGGTTTGGATAACGGCCTAAGAATACCCACCTATAAAGTTTAGAAACCGCTGTGCTAGTGTTTGCCTGGATGAATGATATTAGTAGGGAAGTAAGTTTGCGGATTATAGAAAGACATTTTTTTTCCCGAAATAAGCCGGTTGTGAGAGTAAGATCTCGACGTTTCGAGAAGTATACCCTGTTCGTCATCGGGGAAACAGCTGTGCATTTTCAGTAGGTTTCCTTTACCGTGACGGGCCAAGTTTTCCCTTTTGTTTAGATGGGTATATAGCATTTTGGAAACAAAATCGTCGAATGTTTCTTCAGGCTTTTGTGGGTCTTTGCCATCTTAATAATATTCCTTTACGTCTCACGGTATGGCGTAACGCTGACACGCATAGTATAGTAGAGAGGTTTCGCCTGCGGAACAATTACAGGATATCGGTAAAAACAGATCTCCCGCAGATACAAAATGTTGCCGCGATTCTCTTTCACCATGTTTACAAATTTTCGTTTTCTTTCATTCATGTCTATGATAATATTCTGGGAGATATAACGCTGTTGGAGACTCATCTTAATAATAGACGCATTAAACCATGCGTAACCTTTTTAGCGGCTTTGTGGAGTGCACGCGTAATATGATAAATCGTACCAATTCAAAACCGTCTCATTTTCGGATGGTCCTGCATGAATGCGGCCTGTACTTACATAAAAAAACGCGTGTGATTTGGTGCTGTGTTAATGAGTATGCTGTCTGTGATATTTGTGACCATACGGTCAGATATGTCTATATTTTTGGATTCTGCAGAACAATACATTTCCAATAGTGTACAATATGGATGCTGAGTTCAGTAAGATTTTAGATTTTTGTTTTAATGCAAATTACATGTTTTTTGTTTTTTTGTGGGGACTTTAATGTAGCGAACAATTTGTGCTACACATTTGTGTATACCACAAAATGTTTGCCACATCAAACAATTGGTGTGTTTTGTGTCTATTCTCGGGAACAGTAAGGCATTTTGGTAAGCTTCCTTCCAATCAGACCTTTGAAGTTAAATAAGTAACAATCCAAAACATGATTTTTTTTTTTTTTGGGGGGGGGGGGGGATTTAAAGACTGAATGCCCCTTTAACTCCAACAGGATTCCCGGGTTCACGCAAACAAGTTCTTAACGTGTCGCCCAAGTGTGATGCTGGTAGCCGTCGTCAGAAGATTGAGGAATCCAAGTCATATCAGATATTATACTTCAATGTGCAGCCAGCTTTATCGATGTACAAATGTACATGTAGCTGAATGTATACCAGATTTGTTCCAGTTCGCCCCGGATCGGGTGTCAATATTAATAACGCCCTCCTGCGGACAGGTTTAATGAAGCGCGGCAGAAGTTAGTCTGGTTCCCTGACCTGACAATTTGTTATGCCCAGACGTCTAAATTGTAGGTCAGGTAGCCACTGGCGACAATAATAGATCATGACGCACTGCAGGTCGCGTAACTATTTTTAGACGTGCAACAATTTAAACTATAACGGCTTTTCCCCCAAAAAAGCACAGCGTCTGCATTTGCTGTGAATTATTAGGCATTTCGTCTGGTTTAGATTTTTGCCAATAACAGCTTTAATTTTCTCTCTAACATGAACAGAGCACGGTCCGATTTTGTTTAAAGCCGTGTCCCGAAGTGTGGCGGTAGAAGAAGAAAAAACGGATCTGGAGACGAATCCGTGGTTTCGTGAACCCCGGGCATCTCTTTCATGTAGAATTATGGCGGATATGCCATGGACTATTATGAACGTGCAGATAATGCCAGAAGCAACACCTGGATCTTGCCAAATTATTCATTCCCGTCTTGTAATGATGTCTCGCTTGGCGTCTCCCAAGAAACTCGTTAACGCGTTCGCAGAATTTTATTTTTCTTCCCCTGATCGCATGGGGTCCCCAAGGAGAGACGACCGGGTATTATTAAGGTTACAGTGCATGGGAAGTGACTTCAGTGCAGGTGTTTTATAACCACGTCCCTTGTGATTTTGTTTTGGTCTTCAAGCGAGATTTTAGGAGGATTTGGGTTGGCGCAGCGGTTTTTTCCTCGCCTTCCACTGCTGTGCCCCAGGTTCGAACCCCGCTTGGGCCAATATGTGACCTGCTCCCACAAAACCAGACATAAGTGTTTTGGTTAAAAAGTGAGATATTGTTATTTCCATTTTTGTAATCCCATAGAATCGCGTGTACAGGCAGTCTTAAAATCATCATAAAATTAGAAGTATGTATGGTATAAAGGTGGTTTTGGTACCAAATGAAAGCTGAAGATGTGTACTAAATGGAAATAACAATATCTCACTTTAACAAACAAAAAACACTTATGTCTGGTTTCGTGGGAGTGGGTCACATATGTGGATTGGATTTACAGTCTCTTTTTATATATTTTTTTTTTTGGTCCCACCACTAAAACTGCATCTCTTATTGTCAGCTCTCTACAGTTTAGTTGTTCAGGTTTACGAGCTATACAGTCCCTAACTCGGCGCTTTAGAGAGATCATTGGTTTCATTACCATTATTAATAATAATAATACATGTAATAATAATAAGAAGGCAGAGGAATTCTTCCAAATAGGCACTTGGGGAGACAAATTAGCGTAAGTTTTTAGGTAATCAGGAGACAGTGGCACTTAGGGAGACATTTCAGTGTCTCCCTAAGTGTCTAGCTACCCTAAAAAAAGTCTAGCTACCCTAACAATTGTGGTCTAAATATAATAAATCTCGAAGATCTTAGAGAAAAGGGTTAGGGTAAACAAGTTAGGACTGTTTTAAGTTTGTGTACATCTCTATGGGATTGTCTATAGGATTGTCTATGGGAAGTGCCTATTTGGAGGTACTTTTTTGTGTTGGTCATTGTGTTCCTTGAATCCCAGGAATGTATTATTTTCAATAACTCTAGAAGATGTATTAGGTAGCAAGAGTCTGTAGTGTGTGTTGGGATACACACAAAAATAGTCCGCTCTCAATTTCAACATCTAAAAAAACAAAAAACTAAGAATACAAATTCGTTGTTACTTGATAGTAAATCAAATGTTACTTGTCCAAAGTGTCTGCCTTTAATCTTCCTCGGTATAACAGAATGAGGCATTTGTCTGAGGAGATTAGCGTTTATAATAAGATCACCCCACGCAATTTCCCCCTACACAGCACGACGAAAGTGAAGTTATAGGTTGTGTACTGTTGGAGGTTCCAATCAGGATTTTGCGCTTGTCAAAGTTATAATGAAGTAGCTGTCAGAATCTAATTTCAATCTCTTTGATCTCTTCGCATCCAAGGACATGTACTCCTTGATTTCCTCGTCTTATCAAAGTATCTTTTGATATTGTTTTTAATATACAAATGGCTTTTTTCCGGACTTTTGCGAATTCAAGGACTTATGCCGTTCTCTTAAAATTGTCGGTGCCGAAACAGACGAATTACAACAGAGCTGTAAGTGCAGGTGATCGCTCACAAGACATCACATTACACAAACCTTAATTCTTCTTGTCTGAAGTCATCCTGCCTGAAATCATAGGGCAAGTTCGGGCGTGAACTAGCGTCACTCGAACGCAGAATGGTTTGACTATCTAGTCGACTATTTGGAACTAGACCCCGGAGCACGGTTGCCGCTGGTTGACAATAGCCTATTTCCATAAGAAAACATGGAGAGAACCAGTGACGTGGAAAATATGATGGCAGTAGTAGGACGGAGGGAAAGGGAGTAACGTTAAGTGAAAATCTGGCAAGCCTAATGTTATTGTTTTCATGTTTTGTTTGACCAACATGACTAACGTATGACTTATCCTACTTATATGCGTGGGGGAATAGTGCCAATATCCATGTCGAAAATGTAAACAAAGTGGTTGCCATCTTTTCAACAATAGTTCGACTATAGAGCCGTTCGAGCGAACTGCATTTGAGCATGCGCATTGGTAAAGCAGAGACTGACTAATAGTTGACTATAGTTCGCGCCCGAACTTGCTCATAGGTTGCGGGAACAAAATAAAATTCTCTCACAAAAGGCATTACTTCGTCTATGCGCCGCCTCTCCTGTTACGGTGAGTAAACCTGATTTGCATGCTCCACAAAAGACGGCTCATTCTGCCTCTGTGCAAAACAAACGGGTGTAAAGTTTCAGATCAACCCCTAATGGCCTCTGTATAATTTACAATCATAATTGCTCATCCGAAATCATAATTTCGAAACCCATGTGTAAAATAGATAATTGTGTGCAAATGGCTGCGTAAATTATTGTTTTAATCTTCGTTTTATTGGTTGCTTTTGCATTCCATGTTTTTTATGGTGCCGACCTGTAATCATTTTTAGTGTTTTAGTGATGATTTGTTTTGGGTGGGGTAGGTGTAAGATATTGAATTGTTCTAATAAGAAATGTTTTTTTTTTAATTTGTTGGTATTGTTGCATATGAAGATGGTTGCGCAATGAGTAACAGTAAAAACATATGTTGTTATATGGAATAACAAATCTCTGTACGGATCATTCAATCTCGTTATCACTGCACGCGCAATTCATTTAATACCTTGATCGACAAACGCTTTGTACCAGTGATGTACATGTAGTCAAGTCCAACACAAGTTCCTGTAAGTCCCTGTAAGTCCCTGCAAGTCCATCACAAGTCCTCCAGTTTCAATTCAAACCACAAGCTATTCAAATCAGCTTTGAAAAAAACATTCCTTTGTCATTGTTCAACCAGTTACTTGTGACTGGACTTGTGACTGGACTTGCGAAAGGACTTGCGAAAGGACTTGCGAAAGGACTTGCGAAAGGACTTGCGAAAGGACTTGCGAAAGGACTTGCGAAAGGACTTGCGAAAGGACTTGCGAAAGGACTTGCGAAAGGACTTGCGAAAGGACTTGCGAAAGGACTTGCGAAAGGACTTGCGAAAGGACTTGCGAAAGGACTTGCGAAAGGACTTGCGAAAGGACTTGCGAAAGGACTTGCGAAAGGACTTGCGAAAGGACTTGCGAAAGGACTTGCGAAAGGACTTGCGAAAGGACTTGCGAAAGGACTTGCGAAAGGACTTGCGAAAGGACTTGCGAAAGGACTTGCGAAAGGACTTGCGAAAGGACTTGCAGGGACTCGAATACAACTCTGCTTTGTGCCAGTTATTGTAAGGATAATCCGTCATTTAGCTGCATACAATACATAAACACAATACTTTTGCTATTGAAGAGAGCCTTCTTAACTCCTTGACGCGCGTGTATTATTTCCTCACTGCACCGGACTATACGGCTTTGTCCAGCAGCTGCACAGCACTATGGACCTGAGCGTACAGCTATCAGACAGGCTGTGTACTACGGCGTATATAGCACAGCTGACAACCGATTAGTAGGATGCGGCTATAGCCGCTTCCCGGCGTCAAGTGCCTATCAGTGACGAGCTGGAAATGGTCCGTTGTATGCAACTGAATTATAGCCCGACCTTTGTGATTAAACCCACGCACACACTTCACCCTTTTGCGCTAATGCAATTTAATGCGAGTCCATTCAGGAAGTCCATTATGGCACAAATTAAAAGGGAAAAAAAAAACCATGCAAAACGGCCCCTGATATTAGCACTTTGGCAGATCTGCTGACCGCTCTTCGCTAAATGAAAAACAGCATGAGTAATGGGTCTTGCCTGTCATTCTGAGAGTTTCCGAATTAAATGGACCTCAAACGGATTACACGTATACCGTCATCCGCGGTTTTAAATCTGTTTTTCTTCATCTATAATTGTCATTCTACTTCCAGCTGATAGTGTATATAGCTTCAAATCAAGATGCGAAAAAGAAAAAAACAAAAACCACATAAGAACCACTAACGAACCACTAACGAACGCCGTTTTTTCGTTTTTCTAAGCATACATGATTGTAAAACTTCATTAAAACGACATTTACTATAAACTACAACCCCCAAATCCACTCATTCCTGATATTTTAAGCAATTACCAATGGTATATCCTACCTTTAAAGCGGTGGTCACATCTTACGGTCATGAACGTAGTTGAACGTAGTATGGTGTGACCGTAGTTGACCCTAGTAGCCGTAGTTAAACGTAGTTAAACGTAGTTAAACGCAGTGGACCGTAGTTCTGAACGTACTTAGACCGTAGTTCTGAACGTACTTAGACCTTGAGAAAAGCCATGATTTGGCCGTAGTTAGCCCAAAGGTTTTCAACATGTTGAAAATATTTCTACGGTCACCTTGGATGCCTGTACCGTAATGTATGTCTATTATATACGTAGTTGACCCCACTTGACCCTACTTGACCCTACTTGACCCTACTTGACCCTACTTGGCCGTAGTGTGGACCGTATAGTTGACCGTAGTAATCACGGCACTACGGTTGAAGTACGGTCAACTACAGTCTACTACGGTCAAATGAACTACGTTCAAACAAACTACGTTCAACTACGTTCAACTACGTTCAACTACGTTCAACTACGTTCAACTACGTTCAACTACGTTCAACTACGTTCAACTACGTTCTACTACGTTCAACTACGTTCAACTACGTTCAACTACGTTCATGACCGTAGGACGGGACCACCGCTTAAAGTTGTTGGGATGAGCTGCCAAAAAAGCAGCAACACCGGAGGCCCAGACCCGCGCAAATATGACGGTATAGACGCCATCTCTGCTGTGCATTTTGAACGGACACTGCACTATACCGTCACGTTTGCGAGACTACCCGAGGTCAAGCGATGATTTGCCTGTCCCAAACAGGCACACTTTGAACATCAGGCATTGCACTAGTAAAACAAATAAAAGTCCGCTTCGAACGACTCTATTGGTTCTGCGAATCTAATTAATCACGAGGGGACATAAACATCGACAATGCCCACACGGTTGTCAGTTTGAAAAATCTCCCCGAGGCGAGGCGTTTCCCCGCCGTTTTGGTGCCGTTCAATCTTGACAACGGGTCCCCGAATCCGTACGTGAGCGTTCGATCATTCTATCCCCAATGTGAAGCCTTGAGACTTGAGCACCCACGCGCAGACAGGCGGAAAATCGATACCCACGCTCTCAACTAAAAGTGTCCTGGCCAGTAAATGACACGTATTCGGTTGCAGCGATTCTTATGCTCTGTAGCGTTAAGAACTCAAAGTAGTTTGGATCTAGTCAGTTTGGTTGCACTGTTTTGTCTTGTCTGTCTTGTATATCTTCTCAGCTGTTTAAATGTCAGACGGAACAACCCTGAAACTACATGCGGTTTGAAGCGTACCGGTCTGAACTGTGAATAGTGTCTTGCATGCAGAGTTGTACACGAGTCCCTGCGAGTCCATCGCAAGTCCTTAATATTAGTCTCAAATCAAGTCACTGTAGCTATTAAAAATAATGAACTGTTTACAAAAGCATTCACTTGTCTTTGGCTTGCGACTGGCTTTATGAAAGGACTTGTGAACAGACTTGCACTGGAATGCAACTCTGGTGTCTTGAATGAACTTGACGCACCTTTCGACGCACCTTTCGATGCACTTTTTGCCGCGATAACTCTGTTTCCTGGTGATATTTGAAGATTTCACAATTATAATTATAAAGTGTAATGGATTTCTTTAAATTAAAGTGAAGTGGATCCTCGGGCTGAATACTTAGTAATTTTAAGTAACTTGATATGTTTTTGTAAATGCTTATCGGTCGGTTGGTCGGTCGGTCGGTCGGTCCCCAACTCATTCAGACACTTAGTCATCCAGGCAGTCAGTAATTCAGGTAGTCATTCAGGCAGTCGGACAGTCGGGCGTCAAGTCATTCAGTCATTCAGTCAGGCGTCAAGTCAGTCAGTCAATCAATCATTCATTCAGTCAATCACTCGGGTGGAAGGTCATTCATTCATTCATTCATTCATTTAGCCCGTCGTTTGCGTCAATTCCGTGTTATAGCAAAACATTACAGTAGTGCTAAAATAGGCTGATACCTTCATGGTAAACCATACCCACTGCGGCAGTCGGGATTGACCATCAGATCGCGACGTCAGGCACCCCGGCAACAAATTGTCAGTCAGTCAGTCAGTCAGTCAGTCAGTCAGTCAGTCGGGCGTCAAGTCAGTCAGTCAGTCAGTCAGTCAGTCGGGCGTCAAGTCAGTCAGTCAGTCAGTCAGTCAGTCAGTCAGTCAGTCGGGCGTCAAGTCAGTCAGTCAGTCAGTCAGTCAGTCGGGCGTCAAGTCAGTCAGTCAGTCAGTCAGTCAGGGCGTCAAGTCAGTCAGTCAGTCAGTCAGTCGGGCGTCAAGTCAGTCAGTCAGTCAGTCAGTCGGGCGTCAAGTCAGTCAGTCAGTCAGTCAGTCAGTCGGGCGTCAAGTCAGTCAGTCGGGCGTCCAGTCAGTCAGTCATTCAGTCAGGGCGTCCAGTCAGTCAGTCATTCAGTCAGGGCGTCAAGTCAGTCAGTCATTCAGTCAGGGCGTCAAGTCAGTCAGTCATTCAGTCAGGGCGTCAAGTCAGTCAGTCATTCAGTCAGGGCGTCCAGTCAGTCAGTCATTCAGTCAGGGCGTCCAGTCAGTCAGTCATTCAGTCAGTCAGGGCGTCCAGTCAGTCAGTCATTCAGTCAGGGCGTCCAGTCAGTCAGTCATTCAGTCAGGGCGTCCAGTCAGTCAGTCATTCAGTCAGGGCGTCCAGTCAGTCATTCAGTCAATCACTCAGGTGTAAGGTCATTCATTCATTCATTCATTCATTCATTTAGCCCGTCATTCGCGTCAATTCCGTGTTATAGCAAAACATTACAGTAGTGCTAAAATAGGCTGATACCTTCATGGTAAACCATACCCACTGCGGCAGTCGGGATTGACCAACAGATCGCGACGTCAGGCACCCCGGCAACAAATTGCAGCCAAATTAGAGGTTCGACAAAAACCTGTGGATCGTATACAGCCTTCCGCGGTAAGGTTTTAACATGCTTGTCGTCTGTCCTATATACATTATTGAAAGCCTTTTGATTGAGTTCGTTCTACTTTCCGCTTCGTCGAGTCCTTTGGATTACCGCAGGTATCAATTAAAATGTGTTGTCGGCTTCACTGGTAACACATGCGTCGTATTAATCCGCCAGATTCCCCTCCGGGCGGTGCTGGATGAAAACCATAAATGAACCACCCATCCGAAGAATTGACGAGCTTTTGGTACACCACTTTCGATCAGTCAAGTGAAGCTAAAACCCTGGGTGATTTCCCCAATCCGAGTGACTTTCACATATTGGTTGGTCAGCTGGTTGCCATTTTGTTCGGGTTTAAAGAGTGAGTAGTTCTCCCAAATCCCAGCAGATACGGCCCAAGCAATATTGGTGTTTGAGAGTTTATCGTGTTTAAGCTTGTTTCTTATTTCAACTTTTCCCTGTCTATGTGTGCATTATAAGTAATAACCCACAATAACCTATAGTTGCGCAGATATGGCCTCAAAGTATGCGCACAATGAGATGTATCTTGCCGCCCATGATGTCATCATGACGTCATATCTTGTCCTTATCTATGTACATACAAAGTTTCAACCAGTTGAACGTACAATCGTGTACAAAGAGTGCTCGGTGTAAATGCCACTGAATTTCCCATTGGGGAGCTTGACAAGGATTGCCGTAGTGTGGTATTCGGTTATAACCTAGAATGGCCTTCACCAATGTTCATAAAAGCCTGCTAATTGCCTAGTTGGCTGCTAAAATGGCCCCTAGTTGACAACTAAGCCTAGTTTGAAGCTAAGTGATATTCATTAATCTTTGCTAAGCTTAGTTGGTTGCTAAATTGGTTGATAACGTTAGAGTTTATCTTGGGTTACTGGTTGGCAACTAAATCATTTGTTACGGGACTTTGTACATTGGATAACAAGGTTCTTGGATTCAGACTTGAGTGAGAGCCTCGTATCTTGCTTCGTATGTGCCTGTCAAATTGATGAAGATTGTTCCATACCTTGACTGGTTCTTTTGATGTTCAATCAAATTGATTGTTATTTCATTTCTTGGAGTCCCTTCTACTCGACTTTGGTAATTATGTGACACGATCAAGCGGAATGAGTCGGGTGTCGGGAAATCCCAATTTTTTTTTAATCAGAACTGTGTTCTTCGTTGGTATTTAAACAAAATTACATAACTCGACAACAAAACATCGTATCAACATGGGGTTTTCAGTTTTTAAAACGTACAGATGCCCTCTTTAAAACTACATGAAAACCCATTTCTTTGACCGGGGCCGACATCCGACTTATTCCGCTTGATCGTGTCGCATATATATAATGTCTTTATCTTTCCTTGTCTATATTAATATTGTTTTGATAGTGTATTCCATATTGGTCGGTAGTATACATCGGATGTTAATAAAGACTTCCTCGAAGCAATATAGCCCACAAGGCTGGTGTCTTGTCTCCAAAAAAACAGGGTGCTAAATCTCCCCCTCGAGACAAAACATCTTCCTCGCTAAATGTCAACTGAGTGCGAATTACATAGTTTAAGCGATACGCAGAGCGAATAATAGGCCCAGAGGTCGAGATATTTTCCACGGTTTTCTGCCGTTCATGCCCAGCGGCCAGATCGGCCTTAATGCCTCGCCGATTTTACAAAATCCGGAGTCCCGCGAATCAGACCTTTCTGGGATTAGCCGATTAGGCCGTGTGACCAGGAGCTCTTCCGTGGCGCACTCTTGCAGCTTGATTGACAGCAAGACGGCATCACCTTCGATTTCAGACCTCGGATATTTTGAGATTTCTGCAAAACATTTCCTCGAATAAAATGTCTTCAGATAAATTGCCAGTGACCTGTGCGGCTATACGTGAATGATAATACATGTACATACATGTATTTAATGTTAACTTTAAACGACAGTAATAAATACACTGTATTACAATCCAACGCCATATGTTCCTCTTGCGAAAAAAGGGGAATAGAAACTCGTGAATCTTTGCAGTATAACTCGGATGTATTTGCTGTAGTTTAAGATTATTTTTCACGAGTCCATTTCTTGTGAAAATGAACTACCCGTCTGTTTTTATCGCAGTGCTGAATAATTAATCAAGTTACTAACTCCCACTCTTTGTTAAAGAGTACAGCATTGAGTGGAAAAGGAAAACAAATTGTCAAAAATTATGAAATATCCCACAGGTGAGCCGCCATTTTGACTCGACGTTGTCATGCCAACAACATGAAAACCCTAGCCCTAGACCGTGTATAACAAATTGACCGTGAATCCAGCGGTTCATTTTGACTCTTATTATATCTCTTGTCATGTTGGCGAGGCTGCTGCTGTCAAATGATGCATGTTGTCTTGGAAACCACATGAAACATTGTCAGTATATCGTGTGTTGTTAATTGAAAATCGGCGGCGGTGTCGACGTCCTGACATACGGAACTGCCTGTTCGTTATGTTGGTGGTCAACGAAACGGACAAAAAGAACACGTTCTTTTCTGACAAGTAAATTGCATTTCGTGTTAAGGATGAGACTTGTGCGCACGACGAACTCGTATACAAGAAATGCATAAAATGGACTTTTCTTTCCTGTAATTATTCCGAAAAAATTAAAATGTTATAAAGACAAATTTGCGATCGCCGGCCAGCGATCGCGAAAAAACCCTAAAATAACATAAGATTAACTGCTCGATGCCGCTTTTCTCGGCATCCATGACAGGTCAGTTAAATGATATTTACTATAAAATACAACCCTACAAATCTACCCATTCATGATACATGTAATTCAAGCAATTACCAATGGTATATCCTACCTTTAGCGAATCAATTTTTGTACCTTCAGGCGATTTGGAAAGCACGACTAACGCTACTACTAGAATAGAGTAACCCTCGACGTTTTTCAGGCATCGATTTCAAAACTAAATCAAGTATCGCGTTGAAAGCAGTATAGCATTTCTTAACAGTTTTTTAGTTGAAATGAAATGACGACGAATCTTTACTTGTCCTTGTTTTCAAATTCTCTTTACTAAACATAAAATATGTTGACCCAAGAAGGTATAGGCCCTACTTCGACATACAAGACACGTACAATGCCCTCCTCAACGGACAATCAATTCAACTTCATTATCATAGAAGATAAATTGTTGTCATAGCAACGAACTGCACAAGCAGCCCTGTTTTGGATGCCTAATTTACCGTTAATAAAAATGCAAAGTTAACGTTATATAGTATATACCATTTGTCAGTTGTGTATTTTTATCGTTTGAAGCAGTAACAGTTCTTAAAATCTAAAGAATGGTGCTTGACTACTATATCCTGGCGAAGGTTTAGCTCTGCGAATGCTGTATATTCCGAGAAAACGGTATTTAGTCAGGTTTATAATGTACATTGCTGAAAGTTTCGTTCACTTTTTGTGTGTAGATTTGCTAAACTATACATTTTTGGAAACGTTAGGATATACTCAACATGAAAACCAAAGTTTACATTTAGTTTACAGAGTTTTTTGAACAAAAATTGACCTTTAATGTGACGTGGCACAGGAAAAGTCATTGGGTGTCACATTATTTAATGCCCTATATCTCTGGAAGTACAAGTCCGATTGGGTTCAAACTTGGTATGCAGGTATGGTGGGATGTGTTATAGGTATACATTGAAGTGACATCATGATGACGTCATCGTGTGATTTTTTTAATGATTTTTTAAATTTTGTTTACCTTTAAGCCATATCTCTTAAACAGAACACAATAAATTAAAAATCCTGTTTGTAATATGTTTATTGGGTCATAGACATCAAAATGCCATTTAAAAAAATCTGCAAAACAAACTCTCTTTCACGTTGGTTCTATATGAAAGCTGTCACATAAAAATCGTCCAGGAAACGAAGTTGATACATAAGTCTTTCTCCAAGCAAAGCCCTCATTGGCTTTAATGCCTACCAAAAAACAGACACGAAATCGAGGCTATCATTGAAATATATTTGTAACCAGTTCGCGCCGGATGACGTATATAAACGCAAAGTTTTCCTCAAATTCAAACAGATGACGCATAAACACGCCAAGTTCAAGTTTGGAAATGTCTGTCAGCAGCAAGCAAGGCCGGAAATGCGTGGGTGTGCTTCCCGGCACTATCGGCCTGGACATGCTTCAAATCGAGTTTCGTTAAAAATAATCCCGCCCGTCGGCTCGGTGATGTTAAAATAATCCCGGCGCGAACTGGTTAATATTGCAAGCGATTAAGAGAATATGATTGAACAGTGGACAATTTACGATGTCCGTCAGAGTGAGGAGCTGAAAAACCATTAAATATTGAGAGAGAAAAACAGTTTCGTGATTCGAACACAAAATAAATGCAAGATACATGTAGTATGAAAGTTGGGTCGTGTCTAGACTTGGTGCCAAGTCGGTAATAGCGGTCCACTCGGTGTATATACACGGGGGAGGTTGCGGTTGTCTCGTTCCCAATTTGCAGAGTTCGAAGTTAGATCTGTCGCAACTCGGCACGTTACTAGTCTTAAACCAGCCGTGCCGATGAATTTCGACTGAAATACACGGATGAAACCCGACTATCTAACGACTCGTCATCAAGTCTAGGTCGTGTCCGAATTACTCGACCGGCTTGAAATTACACGCGAGTCAATAGCGCGCGCACGGATGTATGAGGCGCCAAGTGTAAAATTATTATTTAACGCTATTATTTACAAATAATTAATTATATAACATATAATTAATTATATAACATATAATTAATTATTTAACTATTATTTACATTTTATTTACAAATAATAGATTTTGCACATGCAATTATATATATATATAATTGTTGCCAGCTTTCATTATATATATATAATTCAATGGATCATTATAATTATATATAAATAATGTCGCCGGACACATTTTATATGTAAATACTTAATTGTGCACATGCAATTATATATATATAATTGACGGACAATTTTCATTATATACATATAATTTTACGGATCATTATACTTATATATAAATAAGGACGACTGACAAATTTTATATATATATAATAAATTGTGCACATGCAATTATATATATATAATTGTTGGACAACTTTCATTATATACATATAATAAATTGTGCACATGCAATTATATATATATAATTGCTGGACAAATTTCATTATATACATATAATGTTATGAATCATTATACTTATATATAAAAAATATCGACGGGAAAGTTTTAATTGTAAATAAAGAATTTTGCACCAAACAATTATTTATAATAATTGGAATTTATAATGTTTACAATGAAGTGAACGAGGCTATGATATACTAAATAAAAGTGTAGTATGTAAATTATGTTATTAGCCACGCCCATTAATCTGAATATTCACATCCTGGCACCCGTCCCAATCTGCACGCTCGGCTAAGTCGAGTCATGGAGGAATAAACTAGTTTATTCCTCCATGGTCGAGTCTAGTCTGGTCCTTTCTGTGATCTGTACCTGCAATATGTCAAAACGTGTGCAATAGCCAAACGCGGGGAATTGACACAAGACCGCGGTCTTTTTTGTAAGTTGTGATGTTAGTGCAGTGACTGTCACCGGTGTGAAGTTGGTTACTTATTCCTCGTTCGACATTCGATATTCAATAAGTAGCCAGTTACTTATTCGACATTCACTCACTATCGCGTAAACAAATAGTCAGAATAATTTGGTCTGCGAACCAGATACAAAGGGCTTAATATTACACTACCTGCCCGGTTGCAGGCCAGTAAATCCCCACCCAAAAAGACGAATCTCTCAATAAAAGTCAGATAGACGGCATGGGCTGAGTAGGGACTGGGGTAGAGGGATAGCGGGGGACCCCAGGATCAGCCAACAAGTTAGCTTGGGTGGCCCATGCCGTCTGAGTATTTTTAATTGTGAGTTTTCTAAGACGATATTCCCTATGGGATTTACGTGTGAAGTTGGTTACTTATTCCCATTCGTTTGTACACGATATTCACGCCCACAAAGACGTCCCCTTTAAGTACGAAGGACGGCATGGGCCGGGTAGGGACTGGGGCAGGGGGGTAGCAGGGAACCCAAGGATCAGCCAACAAGTTAGCTTGGGGTTGCCCATGCCGTTTGAGTATTTTTAAATTTGAGTTTTCTTTGACATATTGCAGGTACAGATCACAGAAAGGACCAGACTAGACTCGACTTAGCCGAGCGTGCAGATATATTGTGACGGATGCCAGGATGTGAATATTCAGATTAATAGGCGTGGCTAATAACACAATTTACATACTACACTTTTATTTAGTATATCATAGCCTCGTTCACTTCATTGTAAACATTATAAATTCCAATTATTATAAATAATTGTTTGGTGCAAAATTCTTTATTTACAAATAAAACTTTCCCGTCGATATTATTTATATATAAGTATAATTAGTCATAACATTATATGTATATAATGAAATTTGTCCAGCAATTATATATATATAATTGCATGTGCACAATGTATATAATGAAAGTTGTCCAACAATTATATATATATAATTGCATGTGCACAATTTATTATATATATATAAAATTTGTCAGTCGTCCTTATTTATATATAAGTATAATGATCCGTAAAATTATATGTATATAATGAAAATTGTCCGTCAATTATATATATATAATTGCATGTGCACAATTAATTATTTACATATAAAATGTGTCCGGCGACATTATTTATATATAATTATAATGATCCATTGAATTATATAGGGGGCCTATATATAATGAAAGCTGGCAACAATTATATATATATAATTGCATGTGCAAAATCTATTATTTGTAAATAAAATGTAAATAATAGTTAAATAATTAATTATATGTTATATAATTAATTATATGTTATATAATGAATTATTTGTAAATAATAGCGTTAAATAATAATTTTACACTTGGCGCCTCATACGGATGCAGCCACTTCTCATAGACTCAATTTCAAGCCGTAGCGGACTCAATTCGAACACAACCTAAAACACGATTTCAACATCGACGGAACTTGTGCGTGGGTGGGTTATTGTTGTTGAGTTTGAATAGAATGGGGTCTGGGAACACGGCATCAATGGCTGTTTAGGTGTGAATGAATCTTAGCCGAAAGTATAAAGCTCTGTCGTAAAGCAGGGGCCAATTTCATAGAGCTGCTAAGCACACAAATTTGCTTAGCATGACAATTTGTCCTTGGCAAAAACAAGGTTACAGACCAAATTTTTACCTGATCTTTATTGTTCTGGATTGATAATCAGCTGTTTTTTTGCTTAGCATGAAAAACATGTATAATTTTAGCTTTAATGAACAAGACTTTTTGTGCTAAGCACATTTTTTTGCTTAGCAGCTCTCTGAAATTGGGCCCTGGTTGCCGTTTTACGATGAGCGCTGGGTGAGGTATCCAATTCCTTTCATAAATTCCTTAAAAAACACACCAGCAAACTAAAAACAAAAAATGCTGAAGCAAAGTGTTTAATGCTTTTAGCAAAAGGTTGAGAGCTACAAGCAAAATCATCCGCATGTCTTTTCTTGATCGGGTACCAGTTTCGGCCACCCATCACCAATATCCCACTACGACCACGTCATTGCATGCGCATGCATACGTAAAACGATTCTGAGCCAGAGGATTGGATTTCATGTGCTTTACATAAAAACAAAATGAAATCTAATAACATAAGTACAAATTCACGCAACCCACTCGAGTTCAAGTGTTTCCTCTTTAACCCGTATTGGCGTCGTTAATCATTATACTGGACTATTTTCCGCTGGACTATATGCCGTCATTGGCGGCGCTCGGCCCGACGATAACGACGACATAATTGTATAAGTGCTCCTAATTGTAAAGGCCCATCTCATTGAGATCGGCGTGAATTCATTCGATCTCATCTGACATTGAGGTTAAAGAGCTCATGAAGACGTAATTCGGTAGATGGTTTCTTCGAAAAATTTGGGTCGCTCAACTGGCCTATATACGTGCGGATCGTTATCGTGTTTGGGCCGTCGGAGTGCAGGCGCTGAGCGGATCTTGTCGTGTCGAGTTGACCATGGAATGATGAGATTAATATCTGCACTTCATTGGCGCTTTTTTTTTCTTTCCCGTTTCACTCTTCCTGTGAATCATTAATTTGAATATCTGGACCACATAATTATTGCACCCAGCATTTGTTTGGTCTCCTGACGCCACGATGATTATTTCTTTGCGGGTTCTGGTCGCGAGTAGCCAGCGTCTGATAAACTATATGTTGACAGATAATCTGTGGTGAGACATTTGGTGATGACCGACATTATATATTGACAGACAAGATGGATAGACCGTCGGCAAAGTTGTGGGCTAATTCGTCTCTATTACGCTCCTCAAGTGCTTTGCAATTATTGAATGTGGCTTTTTTTAATGCTGGACTAAAATGGTACGGCACACCCTACACAGATTGGTTGAAAATAACCAATTGATCGGTAGATAATGTGTCCAACCAAATAATGGTCAGTTGTAACCATAATATTTGTTATTTTTACCAATATTTGTGTTAAAATTACCAATATTATACACATATAGACTGGCAATGAGGTCACTACAGCACGTCTATTCCCCCAAGAGACTGTGAGTGACCAGAAGGTGGACCTATTTCCCTCGGACTTCGGCCTCGGGAAATAGGTCCCACTTTGGTCCCACCTGGTCACTCACTGGCCCGAGGGAGGATAGACGTGCTCTAGTGACCGAATCATGCCAGTCCATGTTTTTTTTTAACACACCTCGGTCCAAAAAATGAAATAAAAAAAGAAAGTAACAGGAGTATTGTGATCCGATCTAGACGCCGCCATTTGTTTATATTAAGATGAGCCTGGCAAACCTCTTGAGGGCGCTGTAACCAGTCAACAATTTTAAGTCTATTGCCAGCTTCGGGAACTATTTCCCGCAAATTCACGGTGGCGCAAATCTCATGCACTAGCCTATATTAGTTAACCCCACGTGACCGTGTTTCAGCCAACCAGAATACAGAACTAGCAAGAGGTGCGTTATAACATTGGTTATTTAGACCAATATTTTGGTTGGACACATATCTACTTTTCGGTTGGTTATTTTCAACCAATCTGCTTTAGGGTGTATACAAATAATGAATGTTTGTGATTGCGATGGTAAGAATATTTTCATGCGGTGACAGATAATATGTTCCATTCGCTGAGTGGAATGGAACATTTCCTCCTATCTGTTGCCGATTGAAATTGTTCTTTCCATTGCACGAACGTGAAACATTCAATTTTGTGTTTTATACAACACCTGAATAAATCCTCGTCATCTGATTGGTCAGAGCGCAACCAATGCTGTGACCGTGCAATGAAAGACAGCTATAGTCACCGTTAAATATAATGTTGGCGGTGCGGCTGCGCTTTGCATTATACGACGAATATAATTGGATGCACGTGATCAACGATCCACCAATCAGATGGGTAGTGCAGTGTCTGGGGAGCACAGTGCATTTCAATCGGCGATTGTTATAAGGTTGTTTCACGTTCCGCGGCCATCTTGGATTCAGCGCAAAAAGGGGTACGCAACTTACCCGGATGATAGCGTGTTTATATGGGTGTTCCCCTCTCCTACATGTAGTAGGCCTACAGAGGGCGCTCTACTGAGCATGCGCAACTGGAACGTGAAACAACCTTATTGGTGAACTGAATTTCATTCCGCATCCAATTAAGAAGTAATTTATGTCATATTGTTCTTTCAAACAGACACCTGAGAGATAATGCAGATGTATCTACTGGGCGTGGTCGTGGCCCTGGGCGTGGTTCTCTGTATTGTCATCGTCATAGCAGCCTACCTCTTCTGTCGATTCAGGTCAGACCCCGCCAAGGAGGAGCGCTACAATGACTTCCTCAACAGGGTGCAAGTCGGGGGACCAGAATCGATCACGCTGGGACTCAGGAAGGCCGCGCCCAGACGACTGGGTCAAAGGAACGGGTGAGTTCAGACACCTGTTACGGGGAAAATTTCTACATTTCCCGAAACATTTAACCTCAAAATCACTCCAAAAGAAATGGAAGATGTATTATGCCTCGTGGAATTAAGTTGGAGGTTAGTGGAGACAACAATTTTGGCACATTTATATAATGGCTTTCACACGTGCGTTTCCGTATGCAATTTCCTGCATCGCGTATATACAACCTATATTACGAAAGTGCACAAAACATGATGACTTCATACGCATAATCCATACGAATACGTGATACGGGCTTGAATTTTGAGCTTGCCGAATCCCGTAAAAACCGCTTTCGTATAATTCTCTGATGATTCGGGCCACTGCACAACATTCCTGAAAAAACGGTCCCAAGCTCTCATCACTTGAAGCTTGCATAACAATAATGGTTCACTGCTCAGTCAACCGAAAACACGAAGACCCAATCAAGGTGTTATTGTGATCCATGCCTTTCAAAGGAAATACCGATTACGGATATAAACATTTGGGTTGAAGTAAGCATTATTATCAATAGGTTTCTCGGTGTGTGTTTTTTTTTGATCTAGGCTATAACCTGTTTTGACTTGAAGTATGGCGGACACAATATGGAGGGCGCTACTCAAACCAAACAGCGCCCTCATATTGTATCAGCCATACATCTAAAGAGCTAATAGGCAGCCACCCTAAGAAGGTGGTCTCTTTCTTCTATTAATTAAACGTCAATGCAATTTCCGTTCATTTGTCAATAAATTAAACCAACAGGAACCTATCCCACTGTCTTTAACGCTCTTTGATGTGCGATCTTTTGTTGGTCTTGTATATAGAAGCCGGTTAAAAGCATCCGACCCGAATCTTTCGCCAGTCCCTCCAGTCTCACCAGTCGTCCTCAATAGCAACTACAGTTTTACTATCCCTAAAGGTACCAACAGCTATTACAAAAAAGCAGGGTTGTAGTCGAGTCCCTGCAAGTCCGTTCACAAGTCCTTTCGTGAACTGAAGCCAGTCACAAGTCCCCTTCATAAAGGCAGTCACAAGTAACTGGATGAACAATGACAAAGGAATGCTTTTGTCAAAGCTCATTTGAATAGCTTGTGATTTGAATTGGAACTGAAGGACTTGTGACGGACTTGCAGGGACTTACAGGGACTTGTGATGGACTCGACTACATCCCTGCAAAAATACAATACACTGTAACAGTTATTGTTGTTGGAGTACAAACGCATTGTGTACCAAAAAGACAAGTGCTATGTGAATAAATTAATAATAGCCACAGACGTGAAATACCATTAGTCAAAAAACAAAACAATCAAAGAAAACACTTGCCTACTTCACATTTTGAGGTGATTTGTTTCCTCCAAACTACCCACCGAATTACGGGCTTAATTTCCGTTTTGCCGTTTCCTATCTTTGTTTCTTTTCATTAGGGTTTCGATATCCATTTAATGGCCTTTCTTTCCCGGAAAGCGCGGATATCTACTTAATATACTCTTTCTGCTAATGAGACTATTTCGAGGAGCTATTTATCAAAAGTGCGTTTCGCTTTCAGTCGTTTAGCGCTTAATTCTATATATGGGGATGTTTTCACGAGTTCGACTCTGAAGCATCAATCAATAATTGCCTCTTCAAAGAATGGCTGCTCTTCAACCGTGTTCAACCCTCTCCCCCCCCCCCTCTATTTTGTGCTGAAATGGATACTATTGCTGTGTGGAACTCAGTCCATCGGTTGGCGATGTCTCTTTTCTTAATGAGTTTCAATGACAGGCTGGCAACAACCACCCATCATCAATGAACGCATTGCACCCTCGCTTCCCCCGTAAGCCAAGACCAGGCAAAACACAAATAAAACCATCCCTTTCGTTTGTTTTTCCTTCCTCCATCTTCTTTCTCCCAAGTCAATGTCCTCAGCGCAGTCGATCCAAACCCTTCCCCTGTAGCTATAGCTATAGCTAGCCAGCATTGTTGATATTTCTTCGAAATCTTTCCAATGCCAAGCTTCGCTTGCACATTCAACCGAGCTTTTATTTTCTTCAAACCCCACAAGCAAGTACGCAATTGGTGTCATCAACCTTGCGCCTGCCTTTCAAAAACCTCGGTATAATTACGAGGATGCGGTTTCCCTCTCGGGCCACTCGTGGCCAAACCCGATTGAAAACGATTGAAAAGAAGAGTCCCCTTGTAACCGGAGTTTTAAGTAATCCACGGTTTGCATTTCCTCTTTAACGGCTTCCTGTGTTTGAAGGTTTGAATTTCACAGGCTCGTTTTGTCTTCTAAGGTTCCTTCTTCTTCTGGTTTCCCCATACCCTTGTATGTGCAACCTTTGTGTCGTCTCTTCCTGTTCTTGTGAGGCTGCCACATTATTTTGTTAGCAGGGTATTATTTTTGGTATATCGCCTGCACAAGGAAGACAAAATGAGCACCACCCGCTTCGATTTTCGCCGCAAACTCACGACTTTCTTATATTCTTCCTCTTCTTCTTCCTCTTCTTCTTTCTCTTCTTCTTTCTCTTCTTCTTTCTCTTCTTCTTTCTCTTCTTCTTTCTCTTCTTCTTTCTCTTCTTCTTTCTCTTCTTCTTTCTCTTCTTCTTTCTCTTCTTCTTTCTCTTCTTCTTTCTCTTCTTCTTTCTCTTCTTCTTTCTCTTCTCCTTTCTCTTCTCCTTTCTCTTCTTCTTTTTATTCTTCTCCCTTTTCCTTCTTCTTTTTGTTTCCTTTAATGAAAGTGCAATTTATTCATCGAATCAGGTTTGGTTTTTAATGGAAACCGAAGCTCTTTTCGTCAAAGTGCAATGTCTTTTTTATTTTATTTCGACATTGCTGCTTGAGTTGAGACAATCCTGTTGCCCGTATAGAGAGATTACCACTAAATATCGCCGAATTCCCCACGGCAGCAACCCAACAACAAAGACCAGGCAAGTCAAGTCACCAGGGCCACAACCGACTGAATAGGGCAATGCACTGCACTGGGCGGAAAAGCAACACAGCGAAAAGCATGGGAGGGAAAGGGTTTAATTTATATCTGAGCTACAAACCTCAAAATTGTTGCAGAATTTTAATAGAGACACTCACTAGCTCCTGCCTCCACATCTGAGCCGAAATATCGCCGAATTTCTTATGGCAGTGACTGAATCTATATGACACTAAGCAAGTCAATTCGTTGGGATCAGAGCCGACTGAAATATTGGCATCCTTAATGTTGTGTTCATGACATAATTCATGTCGTGTTCAATCTAACCACATCACCTTAAAAACAAATCGAGATGTCGAGATGCCAGGATTCGACCGTATTTGTTATTACGGTATGTACATGTAGTTGTATTTATCGATAGACCGTAATTTTGGTTTATAGTAAAAAGTCTGTAAAGTGGCAGAATTTGTTAACAATTAACCAGTTCGCGCCGGGATTATTTTAACATCACCGAGCCGAGGGGCGGGATTATTTTTAACGAAACTCGAAGCGGGTTCAGGCCGATAGTGCCGGGAAGCACAACCACGCATTTCCGGCCTTGCTCGCTGCTGACAGACATTTCTGAACTTGAACTTGGCGTGTTTATGCGTCATCCGTTTTGAATTTGGGGAAAGCTTTGCGTTTATATACGTCATCCGGCGCGAACTGGTTAAAGACTACCTCCTTTTCATCTCAGTTCTATACCCACTTACAGTTTTCTTTCTCTTTTGGCAGCCACATCGCCCGGGTTCCAGGGTGACTCCTTCACGTTAGAGAAGCCGCAGCCAGCGGTGGGCGCCCTCAGCCCGACCTCCAAGACGCCCTCTATGATGGCCCGACTAGACCCCACCCAGCTCGACCCTTCCGCGCACATGTACAAAGAAAATCACACGGTAAGTGAACTGGCAGTAGATACACAACAAAATGCGTGTAGCATATCAGCTTGCGCCATTTTCAAAAGTTGCGTAAAATGCTCAAGCAATACACAAATTTACGTAGGCCTATATAGCTGCGCCATTTCCTTACGGACCATTTTACGAAACTTAGCATTGATGACAACAGTTTGTGTAAATTTTGTGTTCTTTCACGGAATCGTCACGGCTCGCCTCCACCCGCCATTTAAAAAAACAAAAGTTTTGTCCGACTTCCCGCGGAATCGTGCGGCAACTCAAAACAAAATCTGTCGCGTGTTAAAAAACTTTCATCATGTTGTTTGTCAAGCACCTTTCCATATTTTGAGCACTTTTGGTGACAAATGGTCTATTGACGTATCAAACTTGATTCAAGTATGCTTCCAGAACTTTTCCTACTAATATTTTCTTTTGATATCGTCTTAAGGGACGCAAACTCTCGGCCGATGCCGGCGTGGCCGGGCCTAGCCTGGGAATCATCAACTTCTCTCTTAAATACAACCCAGAGATGGGCTTACTGACGATACGACTGATCCAGGCTAGGGATCTACAACCCAGGGAGTTTAGCGGGACGGCGGATCCATACTGCAAGGTAAAAATAGATGTACAAACACATGCTACGGGGACACGAACATGTCCCCACTACTCGGTCTGTTTTTTTCCAAACAAAAGAACCTGTCCCCCCAACTAGGTGGAGGCTAGAACACACCCCAACACCGACACACACACGCAGTCGTGAACCACATAACGATCGAGGCTCGATATTGTGTTTCCCTTTATTCCTACGTTATACCCAATCCCCATTGCTTTGCGCTTGCACCGTCGATCGAGGACCAAATTTTTCCATTCATACCGCCGACCGAGGGGCTTTTGTTTCCTTTGTTCTCCTTTGTGTCTCGCCCCTCGGTCGTTATGTGGTGCCGGAACAATTACACCGACACACCCCAACACCGACACACCCTAACACCGACACACCCCAACAAACGGGGGTTCTAGCAAAATGAGACGGAATCACGCATACAAGTGTGTAAACCCCTTCGATCGTGGACGGGGAATTGTCCGACCGTAATCCCTCTTTTGTTTATACTCTATAACGTTTTCGGATGATCTCCATAGGATTTGCGCACGAGTCGAAATCGTGGACCTTGTTTCAATCGTGGACAGCATTGTTTCCCAAAAAATTAGTTTGTCCCCCGTCCACGATCAACGGTGTTTACACAGCACGCATTAGCGCATTCGGAGGCTGATCCACCTATTGCACACGCCGCCGGGCAAAAGGGTAGCCCTCCATTCAATTTGTACAGGGAATTACGTGTTTTCTTCATTTTTTAATAGCAATAAAAATATGAATAGTGTTTTCTTCGGTGTAACGTGGGAGATTTTGTTACTATATACAACAATACAATTTGGAAATATTTTGGTGTAGTGTTGGGCAATAATAATTTTAAAGACATTTTTCACATTGACCACAACACTATTCATTCCCCTTTGAGTCCAGAGGGTGCGATAACTAACAGCCACCACTGACCAATCACAGACAAGAAACAAGGCCCGGTGACGTCATGCCGACCGTGAGAATGGACAGAGAGAGAATGGACGTGAGAATGGCTCTCCGGTATTAGAAAAGAGGATAAATTGTTTTTTGCAATGCTGTTATTTGCGCTTTATTAGGACATTCTAAACAAGTTATGGCTGCTTAAAGTTCGCATTTATTATGTCGCAAAAGTAAAATATTGAGAAAAATAGCCTTTGAAGTTGAGTTTTGTACATGTGATATGAGAAAATGTCAATATTTTTTTGTTTAAACTACTTATTTCTCTACTTCCGTACTATTTCTTAACAAAATATACCAAGTAGGCATACCAAAGATTACAATATCAGTAAATCTGAAAATACAAAAACAAATCATTTATTGGTTTTTTTTTTGCATTTTTCTGCACTATGCCCTCTGCCCAGTTCCGTCTCATTTTGCCAGAACTCCTGACATATATTTTATTCCTTGAGTTATACTTATAGAGTTGTTTTATCATCTACAGACCCCATTAGTAGGGCGTGTGCACGTCTTGTCTTAAATGGGGTCCATATATCTTCAGGAATTGAAGACGTGCTCTGTAATATCACCAGGTGTATAGATCGCTGGTGTGTTTCTGCAAATTGCCGCCTTGGGCCTATAATTCAAGAACCTATAGCAATGTGCATGCGGCCGCTGGTAACTTGGCTCACCATTACCCACGTACCTGGGAAATGCCAACGCCGTGAATCTGAGCGTTACGGCGAGTCTACGGTTTCCACTCGTAATCGCGTAAATGGATTATACATGGCAATGTGAAACCCCCAAAACATAACACCTGTTATTATGGCAGCCCAACGGCGTAGTTTCACCAGGAGCGGTTTACAGCTTTTTTGCGTAAATGTGACCCAGCACGAGTAAATGAGACACTTTGAGGCAAAAATAAAATTTGAAATTTTGATTTCATCATTTAAAGCTAAACAAGCTTTAAATGATAAAATCAAAATCTCAATTTTCATTTTTTCCTCAAAGTGTCTCATTTACTCGTACTTGGTCACAAATGAATCTCGGATAATTCATCACTTTCTGACGAGACCGAATCGTTGGTGCCTTATTTGTGGATGGCACTGCGTTGACTATGTTTGTTACCAAACCACTGTGTATTTCATATCGGTATAAGGATCACTTAGCGCCAATGCCAGAGAAGAGTAAGCGTAATCAGGTTATCAAAATGCATTTTTTTCGCTAACATTTGTTAGTCTAGCATTGAACACTTACGTTTATTTTGTGTAAAGAAATAAGAACAAATATGCACTACACAAAAAATGTGTTTAACATTTTAAACACTTTCTAAACAAGTTGCTGTCTGTTTGTAAACATGTTTGAATACTAAACATGTCAATATGATTATTTAATAGTGTTTATAGAAATACAACATTGATATGTTTAGGAATAGGACATAAGTATGTACGTGACATTAGGTGTCACTTTAAAAACAAACTTGATAATAAAAAAAAATGATCGATAATAAAAAAAATGATCATGGAAAGTAACACCCCCTAATGGAAATTTAAACAAGAATGACATCTGTTGTATATCTACAGTCATTAAGCAAAGGTCACAACCTCACAACAAAGTGGGTTTTAAAGGATTCGGCATTAAAGGTAGGATACACCATTTGCAGATACCAAAAATATTTAGTACCGAATTATTAAGAAATATCTTACTCATTTGAAAATAAATAATGATTCTAGGCATCCAGCAAAATGATTGCGCTAGATATTCTTTAATTATTCTGAAAATGTAATTTTATAAAGAAAAATTTGCGATCTCCGGACGGCGATCGCGTAAGAATATCTGCTCGACGCCGGTTAAAAACGAAGATCCGCGACCCGCGGCGCGAGATCCGCGACCCGCGGCGCGAGATCCGCGACCCGCGGGGGGAGATCCGCGACCCGCGGCGCGAGATCCGCGACCCGCGGGGGGAGATCCGCGACCCGCGGGGGGAGATCCGCGACCCGCGGGGGGAGATCCGCGATGCGAGATCCGCGACGCGAGGTGGCAGATATAGAACTCCATAGTTCTCAGCATTTTTAGACTGTAAAACTTAGTTCGGACATACCATCGGACAAACTATATTTACTATAAAATACAACCCTCCAAATCCACCTATTCATTGATACTTCAAGCACTTGCCAATGGCGTATCCTGCATTTAAATTCGACTACATTCGGTCTGCAAACCATCAGACAAGCAGTACTTTATAATAAAAACGAGTGGCAAACAAAAACAACTTGTTTTTTTAAGTAAAGGAATAAACCTAAAACAGCACCGAAATATTTATGATCCCCGAAAAAAAATCAAGGATGTATGCGGAGTCTCAAGGCTTAAAGTTATGTTAACTCTCAACCTCACACGAGTCCTGGGGATTTCTCCCCTCCTCCTCCTTCCTTCAGATCTCCGTGGTGCCTCACTCCAGCAAGATGCTGCAGAGCAAGGTCCACCGCAAGACACTGTGCCCAGAGTTCAAGGAGAGCTTTGTCTTCGAGATCCCCGAGCCGGACATTCACCGCCAGACGGCCCGAATCCAGCTCTTCGACTTTGATCAGTTCTCCAGGGACGAGTGCATCGGCACGGCCGTGCTGGCCCTTACCAACGTGGACCTCACGGAGAAAGTAGAGGTGTGGAAGGAGATCAAAGCGGTGGCGGTGGCTCACAGACAGGTGATGACTTTGGCAGTGTCCGCTCTTATTAAAATGTCTTAGACAGTTACATTTGGGTTAGTGGTTAGGGCGAGTGTTGCCCAGTGGTTAGGGCGAGTGTGGCCCAGTGGTTAGGGCGAGTGTGGCCCAGTGGTTAGGGCGAGTGTGGCCCAGTGGTTAGGGCGAGTGTGGCCCAGTGGTTAGGGCGAGTGTGGCCCAGTGGTTAGGGCGAGTGTGGCCCAGTGGTTAGGGCGAGTGTGGCCCAGTGGTTAGGGCGAGTGTGACCCAGTGGTTAGGGCGAGTGTGACCCAGTGGTTAGGGCGAGTGTGACCCAGTGGTTAGGGCGAGTGTGACCCAGTGGTTAGGGCGAGTGTGGCCCAGTGGTTAGGGCGAGTGTGGCCCAGTGGTTAGGGCGAGTGTGGCCCAGTGGTTAGGGCTCTTGATTCGTCAGAGGGTGAGGGGTTCCTGATAGTCAGCGAGAGCTACCATTAAACAAATCATCAGCAGCCATTAAAGGGATCGTATACGTTTGGTAATTACTCCAAAAAATTATGGCAATAAAAACTTACTTGGTAAGAAGTACAGCTGCTTTGGATAGTATAATGCATTTTTAGAAACTTTTCACTTCGAAGTACTGCGGTTATGGAAAAAGATATCACTTTTTATCCCCAAAAATTTGAATCGGAGAAGCGTGGACATAACCGCTCCAGAATTTCGGCAATATCTCAAAATCGCTACCACCTTCTGAAATGAAATTTGTACAGGTTAGTTTTATGGTATATTTCTATAACTATATACGATTGAAACAAACAGTGGGTTCCAATTACCAAACGTATACGATCCCTTTAAAGACATTTTGTCGTAACCATCATTAATACTGTCAGCACGAATATTTAAATGTTCAAACCTATTCAGAGCAAAATAGAGAATATTGTCTTGGTTGCGTCACCAACTGTCATTTGTCAATAGGCGGCTCCCTGACATATTAATTATCATCACATGTCAAGGCGCATAGTACAAAATAAGTCGGTATGTAAGTTTCCAAGTGTTGTGTGTGCACATCAAGATTAGAAGCAAAGTAATGGGGTGGAAGGATACCACAGGGCAACATAAGATGAAACATCACGGGACCTCAAAATATTGTCGTTTGATCATAAATATTTACCCTTTCCTATTTTACAGCAAAGCGACGAGGCTCCGGAGTTGGGTGACATCATGTTCTCCATCGCCTACCTGCCGAGTGCCGAGCGGCTGACTGTGGTCATCCTGAAAGCCAGAAACCTCCGAGCCATCAAACTACTTGAAGACAGGAAGACGTCAGGTATGATAACTGCATGGGGCGACCAAGTTCGACCAAGGACCCTTGGTCGACTGGTGGCTGGCTTTGGGGTGTAAGCTGCGCCTGCGCGCTGATATGTACATGTATCTATGTTCCAATGGTTGGGTTGTCTTTCATCATTGTGTAATCAAATGTTATCAATAATCAAACTCGGTCCTGGCTCCCTGTTGTGTATTACTGTTCCCCGTGGATCTTGATAACCAGGGATGTGACCAACCGCGGTAGGCTCCATGTCGTAATGCAGGGTGACATTGCCCACTCTTACATTAACTCGGTTCAGTGGTCATGGAGCATATGGATCCCTTCTTTTGTAGAAGCTGTCATCTCGGGCCCTAGGAATTTGTCCACAATTAACATCAATAACGTCATCATCTAAGGTAAAATGGCAACCACCCAGCTCCTTCTTCAACATCGAGAAGAGGTAGTACATGAAGTCAGGGGGTGCCAAACCATTTGACCATTGGAAATCCACGTTTCTTGATAGCATCTATGGCCATAGTGGACGTTTGGGCGGGGTCATTGTGAGGAAGAACACATTGTGTGGAAGGGCACCCTTCTTGTCGGCTTCCCACGCTGAATCGATATTATTTTCTCCCGCAGCAGTTTCAGTCCATCAGAGTATAGTTAGTATAGGCCCCGGTGATAGTGTGACCCTTTTGAAACTTTCTGTGTAATCTTTCAACAAGTTGAACTGCACACAAATTGCACACAAAATGTATAGCTCATCTTCTTCTACCTTGGGCTACAGGTTTATTAACCACCTCTCGTAATTCAGTGGTGGTGGTTTTTCCTCTAAAATGTTAAATATCAATATTTCTTTAGTATCCAACTCCTGAAATGGCCGATTAAGTAGTGCGGTGATTCTTTTGCGAACAACTAAACCAACATACATTCAAGATAGTATGACTTCAGTGCCAATTTACTCCCCAGATCCGTACATCAAAGTGTCGATATTTTGCTCCACCAAGCGAATGAAGAAGAAGAAGACATCGACTAAGCACAACACCGTCCACCCAGTGTTCAACGAGGCGCTAGTCTTCAACGTGATACAGGAGTCACTCCGGCACCTCACGCTAGAGTTCCAGGTCATACACGAGAACAGAATAGGTCAGAACGAGGTAGGTGAACAAAGCAGACTGGTTGCGAGACTAGCCAGCGACTATAACAATGACAAAAGTTGGACAAAAATAATATACTTTCTGGAAGTAGCGCCGTTTGCTTGGGAGTGTTTGCATAATCCTTTTGTTTATGTGCATATATAACACTTTGTGTTGAGGATCGTACCATACAGGTAGTCACTTATTAACGTCCTTATGAAAATACACTGATCCGTTTTCTGTCTTTGTGAAAGGTTCTAGGACGAGCGGTCTTGGGCCCCGACTCCCATGGCGAGGAGCTAGCGCATTGGAACGACATGATCTCTTCCAGCAAACCCGTTGCCCGGTGGCACAGACTCATGACATAACGGCGGCCCTCTTCGTTCATTCCCGCATTGGGAAAGCTTTTCTGAAAAATTTAAATGTATCAATTTATCTATTTTGTATTTACCAAAAAAAGTGTACTTTTTGACCCTTCAGTATTGGTTGAGGAACCGGAGTCGGGTGCCTTGTGGCAAGAATTATGCATTTCGCATAGAATGACAAAAGGTGAAAGACCGGCGAGACAGGGCAGTGAAATAAGACATTTTAGTCTGTTTTAACCCTGTGCGGTGGATCTTTGCTAAGCAACAAGTTGCGTGCTTAGCATAAAACAAAACAAAACAGACGAGTACCAGGAACACAGTGTGCACTTCAAATGACAATTTGGCTGGTAACACCTTATTGTTTTGAGCAGGTGTAACGGTGTAGTAACAGGCTTTCAAGTATACCTTTCTTATATTGACACAATGAAGGGCTTAGAGAACCAGCGCTGTTGTACAAAACATGTCAAAAGAGGCTTTTGGTGCTGTGGACATGGGCGATTATGAACTAAAACTACTTTTCAAAGCCTATAAAAGTTCTACTTTTATCACTATTTGGCCCTCTGAAGTTCTACTTTTGTCCTGTTTTTGGAAAATCTTGAAATTTCACCCGGGTTTGTTTGAAAGCCTTTTGTAACTGTAACAACAAAACGTGTACTAACAGTTTTTCGGTGCACGTATTTGAAATATTTCAATGGCGCCTTTCTAGATGACGTTAAGGAACAAAGTATCACGTTGAAGTGTATGGGGGAAAAAACATATATATATTTTTTTAATGCTGCAGTAAGAAAAGAGATTAAAATAGAGATAAAGATTTTGAATGGAATTGACATTTCTAAAGGTTTAAGATACGAATTGTCAAACGATCGGAAGGGACTGTTTGTTATATCGTGTAATGCGTTTATAGTTTGATAGCGATTCTTGGTGTCATTTTGTTCTCCCGATTCGTCGTTTGGCATTTGGAGGAAGATAACGATTTTGCGTATAGGATACGATGGAGAATGTGAACTATAGGATCACGCCTCTAACATGGGGACTAAGATTTTGTACCAATTGTTGCACTTCCGTGGTATTTGTATTTGGAAAAAGGTTCCTGTGAAACAATAGTGTCCTTACATTTTTCGGTGTTTTTCTATGAAGAGAAAACATCACGTCTCTCTTTCTCTCTCTCTCTCTCTCTTTCGTATGGACCGAAGTCCGGATTGACAGCTTTAGTTCGAGAGGTCTTATTTCTCTTAGCCGGATCACCACGAGAAGGTAGCTGTCTTGATCCTCCAGAAACACCGGGGCAAACCCCTTCTCTTAGCGATAAGTTTTTCTGGGTTCTTTTACGTGCATTACACAACTTAACACACGGGACCTACAGCTTTACGTCCCATCCGAAGGACGAAGCAATAGTGGTTTAATAAGCCATTTGCGCGTGACCCCGAGTTAAATTTAAATAATATCTGGTACACTGACTTGTTCACACAGCTTGGCACAGTTTAACTTTAAATTCTCCAGACCAAAGACACTGTTGCTATATCACGGGATTCGGGGCAAGCTTTTGCATAGTTACGTAAGAGACGCTCAGCACCACCACATTGTTAACAATGGGTGAGAATGGCAAAAAGACACCAGACCATTCCAGAGATGGGGGTTGCTAGCGTATGGCGCGTAAGGCTTGCCCCGAATCACGTGATATAGCAACATCGTCTTTAGTCTGGAGAATTTAAAGTTAAACTGTGCCAAGCTGTGTGAGCAAGTCAGTGTACCAGATGTTATTCAAATTTAACTCGGGGTCACGCGCAAATGGCTTATTGCCTTGCTTAAGGACACACGTGTCGACACCGGGACTCGAACTCACGCTCTGCGGAACAGAAAACCGGGTTCTTAACCGCCAGGCCACGACACTCCACAATATTCATGTTGGACATGAACTGTCGTATTCTGAAGAATAACTTTCGAACGCTGACAAATTATGAAATATGCTGTAGGGAAATATAGATGTACATTTTACAGTTGCGTACGTACGTACTCTTCAAAAATGGATTTGTTTCTCTTGAGAAACAAAATAAATACTTTGGGCGTCTGCAACCATATTTGCACATTAATTAAACCGCCCTGAGAGAGCCGTATATGATAGGATGATTCAAATTGTGTGGAGAAATAGTTCAATAACTATAAACGTCGCTGGATTAATTCATCCAATGTTTCATTCAAACTAAATAGCTTTTGTATTACTAAGAAAATAGCAATTAAAAACAAAAAAGTAAGTCTCGTGGTGAAATTCAACAAAAGTACAGGGAAAGTTTTTTTAGATGACTTAAAATTGACCTATAGGTAATATACACTTATACGTTGGTTAAACAAATTACTAGTTTGATTTGAAGAATCTTTGAAATGATTTGAATTGTACACACACGGTGCCTTGGACAGGGAGACCACTCCCATCTTAAACGTGCCGTTACTTCAAAACCCATTATGAGATACTCTACCTGATTTTGGTTTTTTTTTTTTTTGTAGTTGTGAATGCTTCGGTGTAATTTATAATTGTGACACCTGTTTGTTGCCAACTTCGACTGATGCCGTGACTAAATTCACACAACAGCTTTTGTTATACATTTTCTTGTCGAAAGTTAGTGGCACAAAGCATCATTTTGGTGTATCATGTATGTATTTTTCTACTTGAAGATGAATTAATATTGGAAGATATGTGCATTGTACTATATTAAAACGTAAAATAACAGTACAAAAAACCTACGAAAATTGATGATTTCAAATATAGTTGCGTCTAATTTGTAATTGTGTAGACAATTGCATCTATCAATGAACATGACTTTTTTTTACACTTTTTTAAAATTCAAATTCTAACCATTAACAATACCTCGAATAAGATTTGTTATCCAAATATTTAAAAGTGGTATAATTATTTAATTGTATAAATATATATTATTTTGTATAACGTGTTGGTTTCGTTTTTTGTATGTGCAATGCTTCAAGAATTTTGTATGATTTGTTAAATCACTGCAAATTTTAACATTTTGTAGCCTTTTTGTGCTTTTGCAGGTATAAAACTACTAAACAATCCACACACTGGTGTAAATATATTTATTAAAATAGTCAAGTACAGTTTAGTAAAGGAACATGTTAGGCATGGATTTCAGATAAAGGTTTGATATAAGACGGATATAAGTTTGATATAAAAACTAACTTGTGTAGCGGTTCTTGTTGTATTTTTCAAGGCACTTTTGTACCTAACCCGGTTTTCTCTTCAGCCTTGTTCTATGGTTAAAATAACCCATAAGAACATGTGTCGAAAAAAAAGACAAACGTTAACGATAGTCGGATTCGAACCACAGACCTTCCGACCCATAGCTCTCCTCTCTGCCAACTGTACTATTGGCGAGTTGGTCTAGGAAGCCGTTCTTTATAATTTTTGTATAGTTCTTTATTGTATAGTTTTCATTGCTCTTTCTCATGGATAAACATTCAAGCAACCACCAATCTCCTGTAAAAAAAATACCACTACACCGGTTAGTAATAAGTGTCTTTTGGCAATCTACGCCGAGTCTCATCATCAGCCGATCGTTTATAACTTGCGAGGCTTATACGGTCATAATGCCACGTTACAAGCGTGCCGGTAACATATTATGGTAACATTGTTATAATTGCCACGCTAATAATAAGCAAGGCTGGTAGAATTCAACACCATGCAAAAAGTGGTCCTATTTTTCCCTTGAAATAAAACAACTTCGATGGTACAAAAAATATACAAGATATTGAAAAGAAGTTATGGCCGGATTCAAATTACAAATGCTTCTCTATAAACCGCTGTATACTACGGCGTTCCATTATGTTCGTTTGTACCCACCCGATTTAATACTGTTGTGCTTGTTGCGTAATACATAATATTACCATAATATATTACTGGCGCGTTTGTAACGTTGAATTTGGACGTAAAACATCGCTTATTCACAACAATGGTAGGTAGTTGGATGGGGTGCCTCGTGCATGGGGGGAAGACACTTAACCAGTTCGCGCCGGGATTATTTTAACATCACTGAGCCGAGGGGCGGGATTATTTTTAACGAAACTCGATCCAAAGCGGGTTCAGGCCGATAGTGCCGGGAAGCACACCCACGCATTTCCGGCCTTGCTCGCTGCTGACAGACATTTCCGAACTTGAACTTGGCGTGTTTATGCGTCATCCGTTTTGAATTTGCGTTTATATACGTCATCCGGTGCGAACTGGTTAATACTAACCGGTGTAGCGGTTCGCGAAACTGTTCAGGAGGTGGGTGGTGCGTGAATGTATATTCATGAAAAAGCAATGGCAACTCGTATACATTAAAGAACTATAAAGAATTATAAAGAACGGCTTCCTCAACCAACTCGCCAATAGCATAGTTGGTAGAGAGGGGAGCTATGGAACGAAAGGTCTGTGGCTCGAATCCGACTCGTTTTCTTATGGGTTATTTAAACCATAGAACAAGGTTGAATAGATCATCCCATTTCTAAGGGGGAACCCAAGGTAACTGGTATATTATGTGAACTTCGAGTTATCAAATGGGGTGGGAGCACTACAGTATACTAAATTGCGTGGGTACCAGTGATATACAGCTCGCAGAATATCAGCCGCGTAATATCACGCCCTCACACTGATGTGATATCGCACGGGGTGGGATATGTGTTGTTATACACCGGACACGTGATCGCTCTAGACCAATACAAATACCAGACAGTATCCAAGAAAAAGATATAACATGTATATGACTTTGTATGCCTCTAAATGTCCACCGCGTCGGTTGTAAGTTTGTTTTGTTTTTCCGGCTTTTTCCGTAAACAGTAAGACATTAGGTCAGTTAGAGACCTTTGAAATAGACTAAGCAAACGATCCGAAACATGACATTTTAAGGAATTTCTGGACAAAATGACCTATAATGTCTAAAGGCATTATACCTGTATTAAGCGCGCTTTAATATATCTTTATTATTAAATCTTTATTATATCTTTGACAATAACTTAAAGTATACAACTTTACGTATTTGTATTTTGCACTCCTAAATATACTGATAAATGGTTGTATATAATTTATTGTATTTTTTTGATGGAAAAAAACTAAATCTATTTCTATATTTGCACGTTTTAAATGTATGTCACCAGCCTGTTGCCATGGAAACACTGATTAAAAATGTTTATGGAAGAGTGACGTTATATTGGTTTTGGGTTTTTGTTTAATTATATTTATTGTGTTTTTATACCGTACGTGCGAAACGGGATATGGTATTTGAAAGTCTGTTTGTCATTCTGTTGGTTGGTTTTGGTTTATTATACAATCGATATAATCGAAATGGGACAGCGAGTGTTTTAAATTACAGAAATAAATTATGTTTGGCCGGTTTAATAAACATAAGGTTTAAAACCGGCTTGGGTGCTTGGCACACGATAATGACCCAAGTTATTAAAAAGTCAAAGTTAGGCCTATACATTTCAAAAGAAATTGTGCACAATTAATACTGCCCGGCCTAGCCAAGCGCTAACAATTTCCAATGTTTTACAATAATCTTCTTCTTTCGTATGATGAGCAGCTTAACTTGTTGTTCCATACATCGGTTTGATGGCATTAGTGAAAACAGGGTGGAATGTGTGAATGTAATGGTTTATTAACTAAAAGGGGAAGGGGAGGGGTGGTGGTGCTCGATGTCTTATTAGGTTAAAGACAAATCTTGTATTGAAACCTAAATCTATCTAACACTGGGAGTGAGACTCGGATATGACATTGAGTATATTTAGCTTCGACCGAAGGCAAACTCCCATTTAATCTCGTAGCAGATACATGTTTATGTTCGCAGTGCATTTACAACCAATGTACTAATTCTTTTGGTACATAGCGTTATGGGGACAATCCATAGGGTTTGTGTGTAAACTGAAATCTCTCTAATCTCAAACTCAAAACACTCCAAAATTCTACAATGTTCAGCATCACCCTAATTTGTCCTCTTCTACATTTTCTTTCATTATTCCCCCATCCCAATTTTACCTTGTTCCACCTTTACGGAAGACCCATCGCGCTATGGGGACTAAAAAATGTCCCCACTACTCGGTCTGTCTTTTCCAAACAAAAGAGCCTGTCTATATAACTCGGCGTGTGCCTACCTACATGTATTTATTCCTTCTTTAACCTGACACTTCGCCGTCGTTTCGGTTTCAGGTTGAAGTCACACACATTCAGGTTCAACTATTCGCATTTTTGTATCACTGTGGAGACATGGCTTTGTTCTCGTGTACAAAATGGTTAGAAAGTCGAGCACGTTTTTCAAAATGCTCCCATTTTAACCATACTTTCTTTCCTGGGTTAAAATTTCGACCCAATATACCCTATATTATACCCTAACCCAAACACTAACCCTAACCCACATCCTAATCCTAGTTTTTGAGTAATTTAAGTAAAATCCAAAAATCTAATTCGTGAAATTCCCAATGGAGACCTATTCATCTATAGAAATTTACCCTCCGGAGACGTGTTGTCTCCATTGTACACATTGTGTTCATGTCTCCAGAGGGTACCGTATTTCGCACCATGTTCAAGGCTATTTCCACACTATTAGGCAAGGTTAATATGCCGAGAGACACTTTAATGGAACTAAAAATAATAGGGGAGGTCAAACAAGCAGACGAAGATGGTGCGGGGTCTGTCTTCTTCACAAGAATACATGTAGTTATACAATATATACAATTTATGAATAATCAAGTAATAGATAATATTAACGGTATATATTAATGCATACAATTCATAAATTCATGACCTTGGATCGTCAAATGTAATGTTTTCTAAATTTATTTTGTATCGCTTCACGGACTATAGACCTATTTCAAATTTCCCGATCACAATAAATCCACAATATGTCTTAAACGTCCGAAGGGAATTTATGTTTGATTAGATCGGAATTGGCCAAGGACGTAGTAATCGGCCTGTAATGAGCCTTACGTTTGTTTGGATATTAATAACGAATCTGAAGAGGGATTGGAAGCTGATGGAGTTTCAAGACATGTGACGACAGAGGGCGCTGTAGAGATAAAGCACTGCCGTTTAACCACAGACAATAGGGACTTTTCGATTTGCACGTTTACTAGTAGACTGCGACGTATGCGGTCATTTGTGAAGCAGTGCGCATGCGCATCGACGAACTCGTCGTTCGTAGCAGAATTCTCGAACGCGTTCAACCTTGTTTTGCCGTCGTTGGAAAACTGTGACGACATAGTGTGCATATCACTATTTTGTAGAAACGAAACACCACATCAGGAAAGAAACACCACATTTAAAGTTACAAAATGGACCCGATTGACTTGATTCTTCAAGCAGAGAGTGGTGGAAGCGTAAGTTTTTTTTTAAATTAACACATTCTCTTGTCTGTAATTTCCCTTAAATCAAAATTCTTGTAGAATAATCCATAAAATGAACACATTCTATTTATGCATCGCCAATTTGTTGCAGCACAATTATCGAGTACAGTCCTATGCACCGAAATTGGTGTTGGATCTTTAGCCATGCTTTAGCCATGCTTCTTCGTCTAAATCGCCGGTGATGTATGCGAGGAGAATTTCTTCCCTAAGTCTATGGAGATTCGGCATAATGTCTGATCTAGCTATTTAATCGAATTTCGCGCGAGCGCGCGCGCGCCAAACATAAGGCATGACGTCACTGAGTGAGCGTAGTCGTAGTCGTAGAAGTCGAAAAGGTAAGGTACAATATTTAGCGTGCCGCATACGTCGCAGTCTACTTGTGACCGCATACGTCGCAGTCTACTAGTTAACGTGCAAATCGAAAAGTCCCTAATAATAACCTATAGACGGACAGCAGGGGGCGCCAGAGTGAAATTTAATGAAAGCCACAAATCGTGGGCAAATTGTTTAATTTCTGTAAGAATTTTTTTTTTTTTTAGAACTATGCAGCATTTATATAGTTAACAGCTGAAAGTATTTTTAGTCGACATAAGCTGCGTTTTCAACCGAAATTACCGATTTGTATCCGTCTTCCCGAAGTTTGTCCGTAGAGTCGTGCACACTTTGTCAATCACTTCCGCCCACGATTTCATACTTAGTCAGGCGCCGTCGAAATTACGGTACCTGGAGGTTGATTTCCATAGGCGCTGTCCGTCTATAGGTTATTTATGTCTGTGGTTGTGCCGTTACCTCAGACCTCAGCTCGGATAGTCACGACCGACATGATTGGAGCGTGGAGCTGTGGTTATAGCGCTTGACGGACTAAGAGGCAAGTTTAGGCATTAAAAACGACCACGTTTTGTTATAATTAGGCTATTAAAATTTGCATGTTCAGCAGACTGGTCGCGCCGGCACCTGACTAAATGATGCGCTGTAGATGTGCTATACCCAGCACGATATGTGGCAGAGGGGTACCCCCTCTTATCCCTATACCTTATACACACTCAACACTATTGTAACCTAACCCATCCCCCCTTGAAACCTAAAAAGAATTCCTGAGATTCCGGGAACACAATGGTCAACACCACATATCGTGCTTCATATGAGATGTGCACCTTGACCTTGCTGAAATGCCAGCCAAAACACTTGTTACCAATGTATATCATGAACCGAAACTATTGTCTCATACAGCCAGCTCTCCGATTGCTTCCTATAATGATAACATCAATGTTGAAAATCTAAAAGAAATCGGCACACAAAGAAATGTGAATACAATAATGCACATCAGGGGGAAAAGGAAAATCCACACTAGTACATTCACAATGGACACTGTATCGGGTTACATCCCAACTGCTGTTTCATGTCAAATTGAGATTGTCGCCCTAAGTTAGGCTAAACATCTGATTCATGGCAAAGCCAATGCTTTTCTTGTCGTATTGTTATTACAATGTATGTCCCGTGTTGTGACATGCTATAGATATATAGTCTACGCTATATTGATCAATGTTTCTACTAGTACTACTCTGTAGGCCTACATCTATAGACAGGTGTTAGGAGATTCCCCAAAAGTTGTAAAAATCACCCTAACCATCATTATCATCACAGTAGAAAGGTGAATAAAACTGCTCCACTCAAAAAGATGTGAACCTCAGCCGTGACAATGGCAATGCTGTTCGTGGGCACTGAGTTGTAGACGATTTTGTAACCTTTCCCCTTGCTAGTGTTTAACCAGTTCGCGCCGGATGACGTATAATAAACGCAAAGTTTTTTCCAGATTCAAAACGGATGACGCATAAACACGCCACGAGCAAGGCCGGAAACGGTCTGTCAGCAGCGAGCAGGGCCGGAAATGCGTGGGTGTGCTTCCCGGCATTATCGGCCTGAACCTGCTTCGGATCGAGTTTCGTTAAAATTAATCCCGCCCCTCGGCTCGGTGATGTTAAAATAATCCCGGCGCGAACTGGTTTTAAATTAAATGCTCTACCACCAATGCCTGATGTT